>OY743220.1:2675586-3875586 GCA_963555745.1 Cardamine flexuosa | reverse complement strand
TCATTTAGAGATACTGGTAAAGCTGAGAGTTAGATTGAGAATCTTACTTGGTAGAATTGAACCCAAATCAGATGAAACTCCAAGAGAACTAACACCAAGATAAGATAGAGAAGCACTTGTAAGCTCCTCGAACCTACTCAACTTATCCTGGATCTTATCCCCTCCTAAAAGCTGAATCGAAACACGTTTGTTCCCCGCAGAGAGAACATACATTTCATCTAACCAACAACAAAAAAAAAAAAACTTCAAGAATTCCACAATCATCTCTACCAAATCCCTAATTATATAACTGAAATGTGTATTGAACAGAGGAGAGAATAAACCAATGTAAGACCTTCTTCGTCCTTAGTTGAAATCGTTCTGTATCTGAGCTCCAGTGCTTGAAGCAGTGTGATACCACGACTAAGATTCTGGGAACGAACAAAGGAAGCGGAACTCTGAGAACGGCCGTTAAAGTAGAAAACGCCATTGACGGAACCGTTATGCTTGCCGTCACCGTCTTGATCCCAATCAACGCCGATCCAGCTCCCGGAGTATCCCTCCACAGCTCCGACGTATTTTACAGTACCCACCCGACGCGGATCATTGAGAAAGTGAACTCTCTGCCCGATTTGAAATGGCTCGTTGCTTGGCTCGGCCATCATTTTGAAAATACGTCTGAAACCACCGATGAAACAAACTCGTCGATTTGGGAAATCCGCCGGTAAAATCAGTCTGACGTCGGGTTTTGAACTTTCTCAATGGGCCGAAAATTAATAGGCTTATAAAATTCTCAATAACAGCAAAATTTAATAAAATGGGCCAATTTAAGCCAATGTGATAAGAAGTCAAATTATCTCACGCCGACATAACGAGTGGTGGTCAAAGTCAAAGGAACTCAAAGTCGCACATCTTTTGGTCCTCTTGTTGTTTGTTGGGAAGGAAAGGAGCGTACTTATGTTTTGGATTAAACTAATAATTAAGACTTTTTTCTTTGATAAAGTAAAAATTAATAAGAAGACTCCCTAAAATAGGAATCCAGCTGCAAATCACCATTAGTACTAAATTCCCTAAATAGGAATCCAGCTGCAATTCACCACTACTTCTCACATTCACGCACACACCTATCTCTTTTTCTCTCAATGTTAATCTTTATGAAGCCCAATGGACATGTTCCTTTGTTGAGAACCACGCTGTTTTAATTAGTACGTATTCACTTAATAGTTTCTTTAGACTCTAATCTTTTGAATAGAGAGTTTCAATTCTTTAAAACCTGAATTTAAGTATGAAATCATATTATCAGAAGGATTACTATTGATACAAAAATGAAAAGACTCAATTCTCATAAATAGTATTAGTTGAAGTTTTTGTTTCATAAATAGCATTTTCTTTTATGACAAAAATAACAATTTTTATAAAAAATTAATTTTTTTATATAGCACAAAATCTCATAATCTCATATTTTTTAGATTTATTATTAAAAATCCTAAACTTTAAACCCTAAACCATACATTTCACGCTAAACAAACTATACCCTAAATTGTATAATATTTAATCCAAACAAAAAATTTAAAATTTTGTTTTTTATAAAAATATTATTTTTGTCCCATAAAAAAAAGTGTTGTTTATGGAATAAAAACTTTTAACTAGTGCTATTTGAGAGAATTCCTATTTTACAAATATATATGAAATATATTTTTTTTCTTTTAATAAACAAGTTCTCTAAAAGTATTAAAGTATATACTTTAGAATGTTTCTCTATGAAGAGAGTTTTGGGGTTCGCCATTGTTTTCCGCAACGCGTTAGTGCTTACACATGAGTACCATTTTTTATTTTATAATACTATTAAAAGAAAAACAAGCAAGCAAACAAACAACAAAAGGAAAAGAAGAAGAATCCATCAGATTTAAATTGGTTTTTCGTTTCATTGTTACAGTTGAGTTATTTACAAACTACGAATAATTATACAATTGCATGTTTCTATCAAATCAGAAATTTAAGACAAATGAAGTCGGTGGTCTAAAGAAACTTTTGTTTTCTTCTTCTTCTAACTTTCTAAATTCACAGTCACAACAACTCACACATGTTTCAACAGCATTAGTTCTTTCTTCTTTTTTGTTATTTCAAATTCCTCTTGTTTCTGTCTCTTTTCACCTGTACTTTATATCTGCTGTCTTTCCGGACAAACAAAACAAAACGTTTCTCCTTTTCAAACCGAGACCCTTCCCTCTTAATTAGACTCCTTGTAAAGTAGATATGATTTTATACTCTTTCGTTCTACTAATCAGACACATAAAAAGTGTTATTATTTGTGTCTAAACCTTAAACTTAAAAATAAAATATTTTTCTTCCCGGAATTCAAAGAACTCTTAACATCTTTTTCCACAGTAACAAATGCCCATTGTTTACAAAAAGAAAAGAAACATCAAATGTCCATTTAGTTGTTGATATAGCAAATAGATATATAGAACAGTGAAATTTGATTTTTGATTTATAAAAGCATTGGCAATAATTGGTTTTTTTTTTTTGTCTAAATTTAAAGTTTCAAAACTCCTAGAAACACCTAAAAATTTCTAAAATCTAATCGGAAGAAAGAGTACGTACTATGTAGGAGAAAATTTCACACGTTTATACGTTGGTTACATATCTAAAATGGTGTAAAAACCTAAACTTCTAAAAAATTCAAGTTGTACTTTGAGTTTCCACTTGGAAATATTTTCCTTTTTTCAATAGATTCCGGGAGAGTTTGATCTAAGATCTTTGACATTAAAATTTTAGGATAAACCCACTTTTTTCTACCAACCCATACCATCACAAAGTTATGGAATGGATCATAAAGGGGAGACCCCACAAGGTGATGCAAGAAAACCGCGTCTTCTAAATAGCAAAATCCAAATTTCATCCACTCTGCTTTTTTCTCTACTATTCCCATATCTTCACTACACTTCTCTTTCATTTTTAAAACAAAAATACAGATTCTGCCTCCTTCCTAAAGATTCTCATTATTATATTCAAAACAATACTAAATAAGTGAATCTACAGTTCCATTGAGATATAACAAACACTTGTTAATCCCACAAACAACCTAGGAAGTTTCCTTGAAGCTAACTACACTTTTAAAGCTTTGATATATTATAATAATACATGTACAGGATTTTATCTGCTGTAAAAGATATTAATCCACACCTATAAATAAGTGTTAACCATTTGTAAACATTCCAACATCTGAATCCAACCAGACAAATTACATAAACACATAAACACATAAACAACAAACACTCTTGACCAAACACTTGTTTTCTCATGGCTGGTCTTAGCCATTCCAGTAACAGTGACAAACCACAAAACGATGGTCCTAGTCAAGGCGGTATACCATCAGCCTACAGAGGAGTTAGGAAGAGAAAATGGGGGAAATGGGTATCAGAAATCCGTGAACCAGGGACCAAGAACCGTATCTGGCTAGGCAGTTTCGAGACTCCTGAAATGGCTGCAACAGCGTATGACGTGGCAGCATTTCATTTCAGGGGCAGAGAAGCTCGTCTCAACTTCCCTGAGCTTGTCAGCAGCTTACCACGTCCTGTAGACTCTAGTCCAGAGAGCATTCGAATGACAGCTCATGAGGCAGCACTTTGCCTTAGAGCTCAAGGATCAGAGCCAGCCATGCAAGTAGATGGCTCAAGCTCCTCTACTGTTAGTCCAACGATGGTTAGACTCTCACCAAGAGAGATTCAAGCGATCAATGAATCCACTTTGGGATCTCCTAACATGTGGATGAATTCAACAGATGAATCTATTGGGTTTGATCATGATGTGGGGATGCATGTTTGGGATACATACCAGGGCCAGAGTGACTTTCTTTGGGACCCTTAATCCCAAAATTCCAAGTCATGGAGAGTTCTCTCTACATCTCTGAATTTTACAATAGTAGCCTAGAATGCTGAATTTATTAGGGTTTTAATTTATGGAGTCAACCACAAGGGTTGGTTGATTCTGACGTTATAGCAAAGGAATAAAAGCTCATCCAAGTTTTGGAGGGAATGAACTTGTATTCTTCTAGGTCCCCAAAAAGGACTTCTTCACACTTATTTTAATTTGTTTGTTTTAGACACATAGCTTCTATTTTATTAGCTATGTTAGAGATTGTGAGGTGTGACATTATTTATTTATTTTCAATTGTTTGTTACCTCCCCATACTTATGTATTTGGTTTGATATTACTCCAATGTATAAGATATTTTTTTATTATAATCAACCTTGTGTTTTCTCTTTACGTTCTTCCCTTAACACAGCATTGACTAATCTTAAGAAAAAACTACATTTTATACTGTAAGATTCTTACTCAAAAATTTCTCAAAGTTGGGTTAAGTCCTGTTGAAACAGTTTGATTTTCATATGCAATTCAGTAAATTCTACATTCTGGAAGGACTAATCATGAAAATATCCAAATTATACAAGTTATGGTTGATTTGTGTTGAGCACGTCGATAAAACAAGTTACACAATATGACTCGTCAACTGTCTGAAAAGCCGTCTTTTATCCAACTTCCTCAGAGATTCTCAACCTTTTGTCTTAAAATCTCTCTTTTTGTATTCATTTAAAAACAAATAACAAATAACAAATATTGTCAACACAGAGATCCAATCATGGAGCCAACAACCACTCCTCTGCTTCCCCGTGATCGAGCCCGATGTGGGTGGCTCCGCCGTCGTCTCCGTCTCAAAAACCCTCTATCCTCCGAACTCTCCGGCGCCGTCGGTGATCTTGGCACCTTCATCCCCATAGTCTTAACCTTAACTCTAGTCTCAAATCTTGATCTCTCCGCTACTCTCATCTTCACTGGATTCTACAACATCGCCACTGGTCTCCTCTTTGACATCCCTATGCCAGTCCAGCCAATGAAATCCATCGCCGCCGTTGCTGTCTCTGAGTCACCACATCTCACTCCTTCTCAAATCGCCGCCGCCGGAGCATCCACCGCCGCCACGCTTCTCCTTCTCGGCGCCACGGGAGCTATGTCTTTCCTCTACAACATCATCCCTCTCCCAGTCGTACGCGGCGTTCAGCTTTCTCAAGGTCTTCAATTCGCATTCACCGCTATCAAATACGTTAGGTATAATTACGACACTGCGACTCTCAAACCTTCTTCTTCTCCTCGTTCTTGGATCGGCCTTGATGGACTTATCTTGGCTCTAGCTGCTCTGCTTTTCATCATTTTGTCCACCGGCTCTGGCAACGACAGAGACAACGCCGAAGTTGGAGATATAGCTGAGACTTCGAGCAATGAAAGCCAATCTCACCGGAAGAGACTTCGTCTTCTATCTTCGATTCCATCTGCGTTAATCGTGTTCTTGATCGGATTAGTGCTCTGTTTTATACGCGATCCTTCCATCTTCAAAGACCTTAAATTCGGTCCATCGAAGTTTCATATTCTCAGAATCACTTGGGAAGATTGGAAAATCGGGTTTGTTAGAGCAGCGATTCCTCAGATTCCACTCTCTGTATTGAACTCAGTGATCGCTGTTTGCAAACTATCTAATGACTTGTTTGACAAGGAACTCTCTGCTACTACAGTCTCTGTTAGCGTTGGGGTAATGAACTTAATCGGGTGTTGGTTCGGCGCTATGCCGGTTTGTCATGGTGCTGGCGGGTTAGCCGGTCAGTATCGTTTCGGGGCGAGGAGTGGTTTGTCTGTTATGTTTCTCGGGATCGGGAAACTAATCGTAGGACTCGTGTTTGGAAACTCGTTCGTTAGGATTCTGAGTCAATTTCCGATTGGAATACTCGGAGTTCTCTTGCTATTTGCAGGGATTGAACTTGCAATGGCTTCCAAAGATATGAACACGAAAGAAGAATCCTTCATCATGTTGGTATGTGCCGCGGTGTCGATGACTGGCTCGAGCGCTGCCTTAGGGTTTGGGTGTGGAGTTGCTCTTTACTTGTTACTGAAGCTAAGGACGTTAGACTGTTCTTCGATTACTCGGTCAAATGATGGATCGCAGGAAGCTGCGGCTCCCGGTGTGGTTTAAATCTCTATTCACTCCCATGTTTGAGATTGATTTACCAAAATTGCTTGATGAATACAATGCTAGATGCAATCTCTAAATTCATTATCAATAAATACAATGCTAGACCAATCTGCAATATTTTTACAAGTTCAATTTAGTCAATTCCAATTTCTGGAAACAAAATCCGTATATACAAATGCGAGTTCTTGCAAACACGAGAATAGAATATACGTTTACCAACTTACTTGATGACTTTGAGAGAAGCAAAGAAGATATCTGAATCTGCAATCAAGTTTGTAAGGATGACGAGGAACGCATTACCGCAAGTCTCTGCGCTTCTTCAACACGACCGAACCGATTGAGAAGTTCAATTACTATTGAATAATGATCTTTTGATGGCTGTAGATTGTATACGCGGAGCATCAAGTTGAAGAAGCGACAAGCTTCATCAGCAAATCCGGCTTGACTGCAAATAGATAAAACTGCTGTAAATGTGAAGGTGTTGGGAGTAAACCCTTTAGATATCATTCTCTCAAAGCAGTTGATTGCATCTCTGAAGCGTCCATTGCATCCATAAGCCTCTAGAATTGCGGTCCATGTCAGAGAGCCTTTGACAACAACAGTATCGAAAGAGAAATTAGCACTTCTGAGATCTCCACATTGTCCATACATCTTGATGATTTTTGCAGAAACAAAAGGGATCGACTCAAATTCTTTTTTCAGAATGTGTCCATGAAGCTCTTTCCCCATCTTTAATGCTTCGAGCTCACTGCAAACAGTCAAAACCCTACCCATTGTGACAGAATCCGGCCTGTGTTTTGATAGAAGCATTGATCTAAATACTTCGATTCCTGCTCTTAAATCACCGTTTTCCACATAGCAGTCGATCATGGCGGTCCATGCTTTCACATTCCTTTGCTCCAACCTGTCAAACAGTCTGATAGGATACTCTGGAACACCGCACTTTGAGTACATCACCATCAAGGAAGTGACTAGGGATACATTTGGCAAGAAGAGATTCTTTAAAGCGTAACAATGAATCTCTTTTCCTTGCTTTATCGCTCTCAGCTCCGCACAAACAGGAAGAACAGTAGCAATTGTTACAACGTCAGGCCTAAAGCCTTCCTGCTGCATCCAAACAATCGACCTCAAAGCTTGATCAAATCTTCCGTTGGCTGCGTATCCAGACATCAATGCAGTCCAAGAAATTGCATTCCTTTGCTTGGAGCCATAGAACACCCGTCTCCCAGAAACCATATCACCACATTTGCAGTATAAATCAATCAAACCAGAGTGAACAAACGGTTGTTCCACATAATTCTTCGATTTCAACACATGTGCATGAACCTCCTTTCCAAGCTTCAACGCCTTAACATCCCCAAGTACAGGAAGAATCGATGTAAGTATAACTGAGTTTGGATATAATCCTTCTTCACTTATCATCTTCCTAAACAATCCTAATGCTTCCCATTGCCTTCTGTTATGAGCCAATCCAGCAATCATTGCCCCCCAAACAACTATATCTCTATCTACAATCTCATCAAAGACTCGATGTGCAAGCCCTACTTTGCCACATTTGAAATACATATCAACAAGAGACGTCTTAAGAAAGATACTACTAAACAAACCATTCTTGATCGCAAGAGCATGCGTCTTCAATCCCTGTCTCAAAGCAGATGCACCAGCAAAGCTCTTAAACACATTAGACAAACTATAAACATTCAAATCAACTCCTTGCTCTCTCATTTCAGTAAACGTAGAAAGCACATCTTGATACCGTTTCTTCCCTGATATCACAGTCCCTCTAAGCAAAGCATTCCAAGAGTAAACATTTGAGCTAGTAGTACTTTCGTCGAACAGCTTATGTGCATCTTTGAGCGAACCACATGAAGTGTACATATGAACAAGCTTGGTTCGAATAAACTCATTACTCTCCAGCCCATTGATCCGGATATGAACATGGACTTGCTTACCGTGAAATAATGACTTCCGGCGAACACAGGCGGCTAAAAGAGCGGAGAAAGTTGTCGCATTTACAGGAATTCCTCTCTGTTCGAGATAATCGAGAATCGTGAGAGCGTCTTCGAGATTGTTCTGCCTCGCGAACCTTTGAATGTCTCTGTAGATACTGTGGGGGTTTTTCGAATGGAGCGGAAGAGAAGAAGGGAATGCATCTTTCTCCGTGAAAGGTTTCGGCTTTTTGGCGGGAGAAGTGGATGGTCGTCTAATTCTGCTGGGTCTTGCCGGAGATCTCGCCGGAGCTCCATCTCTATAAGAACGATGAGGACGGTGGTCGAGGCTTGTTGTAACGGAAAGGGAAGGGAGGTCTCGGAATCCGAGTGACGACACTACTTCCATGGTTACACTCTCACCACTTTGACTAGTCTAAGGTCGTTAGTATTTATAACGTTAAATTATTTCAAAAGTAAAATTTTTAATTTAATTAGTTTCGAACAACAAACAAAGAAAAAGTTTTTTAAAAAGACCAAAATTAAGGGTTTATATAATTTCACTTATAAATATACCAAAAATTAATATACATTTAAACCATGATAATAATGCGACTAATATGAATTTTTGTCCACAAATTCAAAAGTTGAAGTCTTTTGCTTTCCTAATCAAAATCCCAAATAAGCCACAAAAAACGAAGACACATCGAGAAACGACGATGAGCTTCACTGCTTCTTTCATCTCTTCTTTCACATCCCCTTCTCTTCTCTCGCTTAATGATCTTCCTCCTTCCTTCTTCCTCGGAATCACAGTCGTCAATCCAACAAGCGTAACTCGTTCACTGCGGCGATTATCCACATCCTGTGTTCCAGCTGCAAAAGTTGTATCGTCGGCGATAGTCAACAACGTTATTCCCGAAACAGCTCCGATAGCAGCATCTGAGGTCGTTTCCAGCTTCTATGCCGCAGTTAACAGCCATGATTTATCCCCCGTCACTGACCTCATCGCTCAAGACTGTGTTTACGAAGACCTCGTCTTCTCATCCCCTTTCGTTGGCCGAAAGGTGTGAACCAAATCTCTCTTTCTTTTCACACTTTTTTGTTTCTCAGAGCCTAATCTTGATGAAACTATGACAGGCAATTCTAGATTTCTTCGGAAAATTCATCGAATCAACAAGTACTGATCTTCAGTTCGTGATAGATGACATTTCCACTGAGGACTCTTCAGCTGTTGGAGTTTCATGGCATTTAGGTTAGTTTTCAAAAACCTTTAAACAGACTTAACTTCTAACTTAAGGCATTTAAACGCCTATGTTGTTGTTCTAATGACAAGTGAGATTTCAATAGAATGGAAAGGAAAGAATTTTCCATTTAGCAAAGGTTGCAGCTTTTACCGGCTACAAGTAAACGATGGCAAGAGACAGATTGTGTAAGCACACACTCTTCTCTACACAACTTTGCTGCTACTAATGTCAATTTGTCTACTGGACGTATCATTTCTTCTTGGTTTCTGTTTGCAGATATGGAAGGGACTGCGTTGAGCCTGCAATCAAACCTGGAGAAACAGTTCTGGTAATTAACATGAGCTACTATTAATTTCGATTGTGTGTGTACATTTGAAGCAAGGTATTGCAGATTTTTAAACATCTTTTGCATTTGTGTTCAGGCTGCTATAAAGGGAGTTACCTGGCTGCTGCAGAAGTTTCCTCAACTGGCGGACCAATTCTGATGGAATTATAAAGCTCTTGCTTGATGAAGTGAATCAGCTCAAAAATATAAGTTTTCATTGTAGTATATAGGAAAAATAGTGCCGCAGCAATCCCCACCATTGTGCAATTTGTGTTAATGTATATAGAAGTCTTCAACTCCATACGTATTCAACTCCAACTAGAAGTCTTCATTTGTATCCAACTTGTGTTCGGACTGATGATATGCAGGCGTATATAGAATATGTGCTAATATCTAAATAAAGCTCACGAGGGTCACCTTCAGCCTATTTCTTGAAGAAGCTCTTCATCTGAACTTTGCTCCTTATTGATGGCATAACCAGCAGTGTCTTTCACCAGCTGATTCAGTCCATCTAACAGAGGAAATGTGGCACATGCTTGAGGATTTGATGTGTCCCCAGCAGAAAACAGTGTAAACCCAGAATCTGTATCAATCCAAGCACACCCAGGATCTTTTTTAACACCCAAGTCCCTCATGAAAGTCCTCACTTCAGCAAGCTTACTCCAAGAACCAGCAGCTGCATACATATTTGCAATCAACACATAGTATCCCGGGTTCTCTGGCTTCATTTCCAGGAGCTTTTCTGCCGCCCATTCACCAATCTCTGTGTTCCCATGTATGTGGCAAGCATTCAGTAGAGTAGCCCATATGGCACCAGATGGCTCATATGGCATTCGGTGAATTATGTCTCTGGCTTTCACCAGGAGACCTGCTCTGCCATAGAGATCAACCATGCAAGAAAAGTGTTGAAGACAAGGACGTATATCATACTCACACTGCATCTTCATAAACAGCCTTTCGCCTTCATTGACTAACTTGGAATGACTGCAAGCTGATAGAACTGCAACCATGGTTACATGGTCAGGTTTAATACCAGATGTGATCATCTCACTGAACAGGGCCAAGGCAACTTTCCCTTCACCCTGATTTCCGTAACCATCTAGCAAGGAAGTGTATGTTACTTCGTCTCTTTCGCTCATCAAATCAGATACTTGCTTTGCAGCTACGATTTTTCCTGATTTTGCATAAACATCGACAAGTGAGTTCCACAGCATGGTATAGTCTTTGAAGCACTTGCGCCTCAGGATGTAGCAATGGAACTCTTTCCCATGTTGAAGGTTTGCAACCCGAGCACAAAGAGGGAGAATGCTTGCAAGCGTAATGGAATTCGGCTGAAAACCAGCAAGCAACATCTCCCTCAACAGGGAAGAGGCTTCTTCTGACCTGTTCACTTGCGCATAGCCGGAAATAATAGAGTTCCAAGTACTCAAACCATTTTCTTCAATCTGTTGAAACACTATAAAGGCGTGCTTAAGGTCATCACATTTCGAGTACATTGTGATCAACGTGTTTCTAACATTGTCAATCCCATCGTAAAAACAGCGAATTGCAAAACCGTGGATCTCTTTCCCCAATCGTATTGCTCCTAAGAGCGAGCAAGCCTTCAAACCAATAAACACAGCCACGGGATCTAAACTCGTGGGGAAATTTCTCATTTTAGAGACCAACCCCAAAGCTCCTGCATAGTTTCCTGTATGCAAACAACCTCCAGAAACAATATTCCAAGTTATGACACTGACTTCTACACCTGAAAACCACATTTTATCAAACAGCTCAAACGCTTCACTCCACATGCCTTCCGATGCATAACAGCTTATTACTGCATTCCATGAGACAGAATCCCTTTCAGACATTCTATCAAACAACCTTCGAGCAATACTCACGTTTCCAAACCTTTTATACATAGAGATCAATGCGTTGCAGACATACACGCTGGTCTTGTAAGAGCTAACCTCAATGGATCCATGAACCACCCTTCCAGAGGCAAAGTCAAGCGTTTCACCACAGGCCTTGAGAACAGAAGGATAAGTGAAAGCATCAGGTCGAATTCCTTTGCTCACCATTCTCTTGTAAGCAGCAACAGCCTCCTCAAAAAGCTCGTTCTTGGCATACGAAGCGATGAGAACATTCCAAGGCAAAGGATGAAAAATGCCGGAGTTCTTATTAATTGACTGAGCTTCGCTGTGGAGGTTAAAGGCAGAGTAAAAAGTAACAAGCTTTGGGACTAAAGCAGAGTGATATTCAACACCTGACGAAATACAGTGAGCATGAATTTGCAGCCCTGGAAAAATTGCACAAGCATCAACACAGGCGGATAAAAGAGAAGCTGCAGAGTGCAAAACCAGGTCACCTGAAACTGCAGAAGAAGAAGAATGAAGACGAAGAAGAGAAAAGGTTTTGAAAGCATCGTGTAAATGACCATGGCTGGCCAAATGACCAAGAGATTTGAAAAGACTCTCAATGAGCATTGAATCATTGTGGATTTTGGGTGTTCTTGGGATAGGAATGGGTTGCTTTTTCCATGATTTGGGAATAAACTTGAGGATGTCGGATATGGTGAGACCTCCAGGAATATACGGCATATACTGTCACTGTGTGTAAAAACATCATGCGTAGTGCGGCATGATTCAACGAACTAACAGATTCAAAGAATTGGCTTCTCCTCCTGAAATCAAAGCAGAAGAATTAGACTACAAGGTGAGAAAAATCTCATTGAGGCATAGTATCGAACATGTGGTGCGCTGAACATACCATAAACACACTCAAAGTCAAACCTAAGACTAAATCCATAGCAGAATCGAATATAATGATTGAGAATGACGGAAACAAAGGTAAAAGACAGAGACAGGAACAGACAGAGCAAAGTGGAGGAAGAAGGCGCGCGAGAAACGCAGAAAATAAACGTCCCGAGACTCCGGCAAACTTGCTTGGGGGCCATGTAGCCCCGTTATGCAATAAGAGGCCCATTGAAGTTATTTTTAAAATAGAGGCCCATATAAAAAAGTGTGGCTATCATCATTCTTCTTCTTCCTCGTTATCCACTTCACTCTCCTTTGTGTGGACAAATGCATTTCCCTCCATTCTCTTACGCTCTCTCTCACTCTCGTTTATGGCGACCACCGCATCTTCATCTCTCCCACGTAACTACTCTTTCACACCTCGTCGACCTCCCCCATCTTATATCCGCGGACCTGGAACGCTGCCGCTCTATCTCCGCCGCGATCGCCGGTTAGCTCTCACTTACCGATTGGACCAAAATTCAAAGCAGAGGAGTGGTGGTAACGTCAGATGCGAGGCGACGGAAGTATCTTCTTCTTCCCCTGCTACTTCACCTGGAAGAAATTGGGTGCCGGTTGTGCCGTTATCTGCGCTTCCTAAAGGTGAACGACGAGTGATTATTCAAGACGATGAAACGATATTGTTGCTTTGGTATAAGAACGATGTGTTTGCAATTGAGAATCGTTCTCCTGCGGAAGGAGCTTACAGCGAAGGTCTTCTCAACGCTAAGCTCACTCAGGTTTCTTCGTCTTTCTACTTTTTGTAATTTGAGGTTTTTTGCGTGCATATAAGGTGTTTGTGAAAATGCTTGAACGAGTAGAGTGATGATAGCTTTAGGAACTTAATCAACATGACTTAAATTGCTTCCAAAATCGATAGACAATGAAATAGGTTTTGATTCATGTTTGCGTTAGCTTTGGTATTCACAAGGAGAAAGTTAGATTAACAATAATGTTGTTACAACATCACACTGTGAAATGTAGCTATCTGTATGGAATGATAAATTCTTTATAAGATTGTTTTGGATATGTTAACTTCTTTGCTTGGTTATAGTTTTCAACTACTACTATAATGTGTTGAAGGTATTTGTTTAATATTGCTACTGTTTGTTCACAATTCTCTTGCTTGAGATGATAGTAAAAGGATGCGTTTTGTGGCATTTACAACAGGATGGTTGCATTGTGTGTCCATCAACGGATAGTACATTTGATCTTAGAACTGGAGAGATCCGGGAATGGTACCCGAAAAACCCGGTTCTTAGAGTCTTGACACCTGCGTTGAGAAAACTATTTATATACCCTGTTAAATATGATGAAGAGAATATCTACATCAGCATTAGAGACAGTGGGAAAACCGAAGCAGCTGCTGAGATTGTCTTCAGTGGAAAAGCTCAGCCTGGGCTCACAGCAACAAATGTCAATGTAGACGAGGTAAAACAAATAGATAGACGTCATTTAATAAATCTGTATTCATCTGGTAAAATTAAAAAGTGATGATAAATTTGTGAATTCAGGTGAGAATGATTGTGGACGAAGGTTCTGAAGGATTTGGTTTTACGGTGAAGAACGAAGTCATAAACGGAAAGGCGGCAGTGATAGGATTCTTGCTGCTGTTAGATTTTGAGCTATTGACAGGTAAAGGTTTATTGAAGGGGACAGGGTTCTTGGACTTCCTTTACTCTGCTTCAAATGCTTTCAAGTAGAGAGATTCATCATTGGTTTGGTTTTGCTTGCCTCGAGAAACAAAAATACTACTTCGGTAATGACTCAAACCATGTATCAGTATATAGAGATGGCTTTTGCTCTGTCTTCGTTTGTGTTTAACCTCTTATACGAGATATTCTTTCTTCTCTTGTGAGTTCAAATTTTTAATCTTCAAGCTTTCCCAGTGTTCTGTTCTGTTTGACATACAACATTTCAAATTTGATTGGATGGAAATATAAAAAATTATAGAAAAACTGTAGAAATCTTTCTTTAATAATTCTAGGCCATTGGACTCAGTCTTAATTTTTTCTCATCAGTCATAACCATGTCCCACTAGAGTTAATGATAGTCGTTTCAATTCTTTTTTCAGGAATCTTTCAAAAAGTTATCAACTAATCATAATGATTCTTTATTCAACGAAATGATTTTATTCAATTTTTTGTTTTGATAATTTCTTTGTTATTTAAAATAGTTTGATAATTTACTGAGATTGTTGTATATGTTAAATCTAAAACTCACATTTTTTTGTAGAATTTAAAATAGTTTTTCTAGGTATTAAACCCATATTTTCGGAATTAACGTTTTGTGAGTTAAAAATAAGAAATAAAGGTCGATGTAGACTTGTAACTTGCAAGTCTTGTAGTATTGTAGTCTTGTACTTATTGGATGAGAGAGTTCATTGCATTCAAATTGGGTTGCTCCAGGTTGAGTGATTCCGTGTGCGGAATCTTAGTTTGTGTTTAGTTTGTTTACCAATTAAATAAGACACCACAAATCGCATATCCCTTTTACGTTTTCAGTGTGCTAAACGAGACAAGACAAAATCCAACTTTTTTTTGTCTTTAGTCAAACAAGGCCAAAAAGGAACTACCCATTTGAGATTATTTGACAACGTCATGCCTGATGAAATGTAATACAAGTTTAACCTAAAAAAGAAGAGAAAAAGGCAAGCCTCATGTTTTCTTTCATATTTCAACCACGTGATGAAACTCTTGTGTTTGTGTTTTGTTTTTTCTATCATTCTTTTGATCATATATTAATATAGGTCATAAAATGATATGACTCTATCTACTACGAATATACATACTCTAGTTTTCATATCATTTAAATTGAAGTCCTATCTAAAATGCTTGACTTATTTTTTGTTCACACACATATATCAATTTTCTTTTTGCGTCAAATATTTTTCAAATTTATATGAAAATAACAGCCAAAAACTAAATTTCGACCATGACTATGTCTATATCTATTCATAACTTGTATATTAAGCGGAAATTTAATTTGTTTATCCAAATGGGTTTATACTTTATAGTTGATGTAAATCTCGACAAGTTGCAACATGAATCAAAAACCGAATCTTCCTTAAGAATCCAAAAATTAAAACTAAAATAGAAAACGTCAAACAGTGCTAGCCAGGCAGCCACATGTGACATGTCTATATTACTTATTCTCCTGGTCATACTTTTGACTATATATTATTATCTTTTTTCTTCTTAAGTCTTAACCCAATGATAAAAACTCAAGACGTATATTATTATATAAATTATTATACATTCATACGTTTTTATTCACAACTTAGTAGACAACTTTCTTACTTCAACCGTGCAACGAATATATTTATATTCAACACTTCCTCTACAAGATTATCATTATCTAATCTTCATCCACCTAAGAAAATGGATTCTAGAGACTCAGAAGAAACTCAAAACAAGTACAAAGGTATCCGTCGCCGGAAATGGGGAAAATGGGTATCGGAAATTAGGGTTCCGGGAACCCGCCAACGTCTCTGGTTAGGCTCTTTCTCCACCGCGCAAGGCGCTGCCGTAGCCCACGACGTCGCTTTTTACTGCTTGCACCGACCATCTTTTCTTGACGACAAAGCTTTTAACTTCCCTCACTTGCTCCCAACCTCCCTCGCCTCCAATACATCTCCTAAGTCCATCCAAAAAGCTGCTTCTGACGCCGGCATGGCCATTGACGCTGGATTCAACCTAAACAACGACGGTGATATCTCTGGGAGTGGTGGCTGTAAAGATAGATCGTCTATGGAGAACATGGAGGACGACAACGAACTAAGCATATCCGTGTACGATTATCTTGAAGACGATCGCGGTTGATCTATATTAACACGTTTTTTTAGCAGTTGGTATAGATTGAACAAAAAGTTTAGGGTCTGTATTTATTTTTTCCATTAAAATTTTGAAATTTTTTTTCTATATTTATAAGGTAAATACAAATTTTTATATGATTTTTTTTAATAAACTATTAACAACAAAATAACAAATTAACGAATAGAAAATGTATCTTATTTTTCTATGATATGCAAATTATCTACTATTTTTATTTTATATTTAATACAAATTTTTATTTTTTAATATTATTGTCTCATTTTTAATTACTTATAATAATATATTTTATATTTTATGAAATTTTTTAAAGAGTTTCAAAATAATAAGCCCCTAAATTTGACCTTAAAAAAATATACACAAAGAGCTCAAGCAGTTAGAGATTTTGTTCTCCTGTTATTATATCCAAGTTTGAGTTGATTGTTCAGTTTGGATAAGGATGATCCTTTACATTTCGTAAAGGGTGTTATCAAAAAGAAAGCTTATGCACATTAGAAAATACCCAAAAGTACCCACTACACGTTTATAAATAACGACATCATCATGATTTTTGAACTCTCCGATCTGTCAAAGTACTAATGGACGAAGAAGTATTACATACGTTGATATTCACTTCATCGTAGTCATGTCATGTTGACACCGGAGAAAATATTGTCGGGCTTTACAAATAAAAATGGGCCATCTAACGAAATTATCAAAGAGACCCAATTACGACCGAAAGAAAAGAAAAATCAGACAGTGTAAAGTCGTTGACCTAATCCTTGCATCTAGAAGGAAAAAAAAAATCAGACATAGAGTGGCACGCACGATCCATTTTTCCAACACAACAAACTGACAAAAACGTGAGAGAGACAACAAAAATGATACTGTAGTTTTTGGTCGCCGACCATATCACCAGAACAGAGTATAGAGACATAAATCAGCATAACTAAGTCTTTTGCCATTGTATGGTCATTTCTTTGTAATGGGTTGTATCTGCGCCACCGCACGTTCTCCAAGCGCCGCCGTAACAGACAAAGACTTATTAGATTCCAGCAAATCAATACTTCACCTCCTTCCTCATCATCCACCGTCGTCGTCTTCATCCAAAAAGGACGAAGGATCTTTAACACGTACGACTTCTGCAGCTTCTATAACAATCGTTGCCAATGGTTATCCTGTTGCACGACGTCCCTCCACGTCATCTGATCGAAACAGCACCAAACCGATGATTGTTGTTGGAGCTCCGACAAGGAACCCTACCAGAATAACCACGGCTATACCAGTTGCGCAGCCGACACAACGTGTGATCACCAATAAAACAGAACTCACCAACGTTGAATGGCCTTCTTGGTTAGCTTCTGTTGCTGGTGAAGCCATTAAAGGATGGGTTCCTCGATGTGCAGAGTCCTTTGAGAAGTTAGACAAAGTTAGTTTTGATATCTTTTATTTGTTTCCTTAGACAATCTTGATTTTGCTAATCCTTCAAGATTCTTGAAATAACGTGTGGTTTTGTTATAGATTGGACAAGGGACTTATAGTAGCGTGTACAAAGCTAGAGACTTGGAAACGGGTAAGATCGTGGCGATGAAGAAGGTTCGGTTTGTGAATATGGATCCAGAGAGTGTTCGGTTTATGGCTAGGGAGATTCTAATTCTTCGTAAACTTGATCATCCTAATGTTATGAAGCTTGAAGGTCTAGTTACCTCTAGACTCTCAGGTAGTCTTTACCTTGTCTTTGAGTATATGGAACATGATCTTGCAGGTTTAGCTGCAACTCCTGGAATCAAATTCTCTGAACCTCAGGTATTATATATTCTGTTTTCCTAAAAAGTTTGAAAATTTTGCAAGTGAGAATAGAGTCTTGATTTGTTTTTTTTTTTTTTCAGATCAAGTGCTATATGCAACAACTGTTCCGTGGGCTTGAACATTGCCATAGAAGAGGAATTCTCCACCGTGATATTAAAGGATCAAACCTCTTGATCAATAACGAAGGTGTTTTAAAGATTGGTGATTTCGGATTAGCGAATTTTTACCGCGGTGATCAAGATTTACAGTTGACGAGTCGCGTTGTTACCTTATGGTATAGAGCACCTGAGTTATTGTTAGGTGCTACTGAATATGGACCAGCCATAGACTTGTGGAGCGCTGGTTGTATTCTCACTGAGCTCTTTGCAGGAAAGCCTATTATGCCAGGACGCACCGAAGTAAGTAATGTTACTTTCTTATAAATTTATTTTCAAACGGAGTCCTTTGCGAAGAATTTATGATACAGTTATGGTAGTTTTTCCTAATTATTATAGTTTTTTTGCTTCTTAGGTGGAGCAGATGCACAAGATATTTAAGCTTTGTGGTTCACCATCAGAAGATTACTGGAGAAGAACAACATTACCACTTGCTACAAGCTTTAAACCAAGTCATCCTTACAAGCCAGTTCTTGCTGAAACCTTCAGTCATTTCCCTACATCAGCTCTTACCATCATCAATAAGTTACTTGCAATAGAACCTGAGAAACGTGGCTCAGCTGCTTCTGCATTGAGAAGCGAAGTAATAATATATATATATATATTGATACTAACTTTAAATAACTTTACATAACTTTCTCAGGATTAGTAATGAAACTTTCTTTTTATGTAGTTTTTCACCACAGAGCCACTTCCAGCTAATCCATCAAACTTACCATTATACCCACCAAGCAAAGAACTTGATGCTAAGCTTCGTAACGAAGAAGCAAGAAAGTATAGCTTCTTACATTACATGATTACATCTTCATTTCATTAGTCCTTCTCTTGAGTGTTTTCTCATGTTTTTTTTTTTGAATGCAGATTAAGGATAGAGGATAAAAAGAGAAGAGGAGGAGAAACTGTAACAAGAAGACGACCAAAAGATCTTAAAACTGCACAGACACCTGAGTTTATGGCTGCAGGACAGTCTAAAGTCACATGCACTAGCCATAAGTTCAAAACAGACGAGGAAGGAGGCACTGGTTTTAGGATTGAGCCACCTAGAAGAGGAATACAACAGAATGGCCACGCTCATGCTTCTTCAATGGTTCATCCAAGTGTGGCTGATACAGAATGGAACAGAGGTGGAAGCATCAAAAGACAAACTAATACAGAACTGAAGTCACAAACTAACACAGACTTGCCTGGTGGTTCTTACAGGAGAGATTCCAACAGAGATTATTCAACCGTAAGCCTCTTTTATCCCCTCTAGTTTTTTTTATGTACCTTAACCTTTGGTTTGTCTAACTTTTAAGTTGTTTTGGGTATGTGTTAGGGAAACACACCAAGGAAAAACAGAATCAATTTCTCAGGACCATTGATGCCACCTGGTGGGAATCTTGAAGACTTGCTTAAAGAACATGAGAAGCAGATCCAACAAGCTGTACGTAAAGCTCGTGTTGAAAAGTCTGAATCAAGAAAGAACCAAGGTTTAACAGGACAGCAGCAACGTTACACAGGAAGAAATGTTCGGTAGCTAAAAGAGGAAAGGAACAAGAAGAAATTTTTAAACAACATATATATAAATATAGCATCTGTTTTGTTTTTGAGGTTTCATCAAACCATAGAGCTCATAAGCGTTTTTGTTTTTGCTTCTTCTGTGCGTGAAGCCAGGGATTGATGTACTGTAATGTGTATAGTTGATTTGTTTTCTTAGACCAAACAAGATTGACCACACTACTATAATGTCAAACTTCTTTTTGTACATATACAAGGTCTCTCTATTGAGTTGAGTCAAGCAAACATGTATTTGCAAATGTTACTAACTGGAAATTCTAAACACACACACACACACCAAAAATAAGCTGAATTCTTGAGATATTAGAAAATATTTTGCATAAATAAAGTCAATCTCATGGGTCTTTTATTTAGATTATAATATTTTCAATTTTTGTAAAAAAATATATTTTCATGTTTTGTAAGAAAAAATATTTTTATTTTTACAAGAACAAAATTTTATCATAGAAAAACAAGTAAAAAAATGTTAATTCAATGCATAATTAACAGAATGTCAAAATCAAATAGATGTGGTCAATCATACTTCAGTATTTTTAATATTGATAATTTTTAGGAAAAAATGTGTTTTTGTTTAGATTTAAAAATATTATAACTTCTGTAATTAATCGATTTTTTTTGGAAAAAGCTGTACAATTTATGAAAAACAAATCCTTTTAAAAATTATCATACGATTTTGTTGACTTTTTATGATTTTCTTCGAAGAGGGCCTTATTGAAATGTGGGAACGCTGGAACATCGGAACGAGTAAGGCTAGAAATATTGCTAACAAATAAAGAAGAAGAAAATAACTGAAAGCAAAAAAAATAGGAAGAGACCAGAGTCGTTGGATTTGCTACTGACTTATAAGTTATGGAATTTACCGCAGACTCGTTCAAAAGAGCATCCTCACTTTCCTAGGATCCAAGTAATCAAATCACTCTCACCCTAATTACCTCTCTATTTAAACACACTCACCTTTTTGTAATCCTCATTAACCAGTAAATTACTCTTCTCTTTTTTCCTTTTTCTTTTTTTTCTCTATACATATTGTATTAAAAAATAAAAATACATTTTCCTGTATTTTATTTTTTTTGTGGGTATTAAAGAAAATTTAAGAAAAGAATGACATACCAATTACCTCCTTCAATGGTAAATAGGCTTTTATCTCCATTAATTACAAGTATCTTTTTTTTCTTCTTATTGTCGAGTTTTGGTCCGACTTGACATTTTCTCTAAGTAAATGTCACATGAATAATGTAGTCATTTCATCAATGAGACTAGCATTTTTTTTACATTTTAAACTCATTCTTCAACATACATTTTTTTATATATATTTCTCTATATGAACCATGTCAAAATCTTGATCAGGAAGATGAGGAGAAAAAAGGATCGACGGAGACTAACCACGTCCGTGAAATGGATTACAACGATTGGTTACCGGTTACAGCGTCTAGAGAGGCTAAGTGGTATTACTCAGCCTTCCACAATGTCACGGCCATGGTTGGTGCCGGAGTTCTCGGCCTTCCTTTCGCCATGTCACAACTTGGCTGGTAATCTTTTCAAGAAATGTTTTTATCTTCTTCTCAACAAAAAAAATAAAAATAAAAATAAAATAAAGTACGTAAAAATTAACGATAAATTTATTATTATTTAATAGGGGACCTGGACTAGCTGCGATAATAATATCATGGGCTATAACGTTCTATTCGTTGTGGCAAATGGTGCAGCTACACGAAGCCGTTCCTGGAAAACGGTTAGATCGTTATCCTGAGTTAGGTCAAGAAGCGTTCGGACCAAAACTAGGTTACTGGATCGTCTTGCCGCAACAGCTTTTGGTTCAGATCGCTTCCGACATAGTCTATAACGTGACAGGAGGCAAATCTCTTAAGAAATTTGTCGAGCTTCTATTTCCTAATCTTGAACATGTCCGTCAGACTTATTACATCCTCGGCTTCGCTGCTCTCCAGCTTGTACTCTCTCAATCTCCTGATTTTAACTCTATCAAGATTGTGTCACTCCTCGCTGCCCTCATGTCTTTCATGTATTGTCACCAAAATAAAACATAACAAAGCTTTCTTTGTTTTTTTGTTTTTTTTTTAATAATCAAAACCTAAATTTTGTTTTAGGTATTCAATGATAGCGTCAGTAGCGTCAATAGTGAAAGGAACGCATCACCGTCCATCGGATTATGGAGTTAGAGGAGACACGATGACTTCAATAATCTTCGATGCGTTTAACGGTATTGGAACTATAGCTTTTGCATTTGCGGGACATAGTGTGGTTCTTGAGATCCAAGCTACTATTCCTTCAACACCTGAAGTGCCTTCCAAGAAACCAATGTGGAGAGGAGTTTTGGTTGCTTACCTAATCGTTATCCTTTGTTATCTTTGTGTGGCTATCTCCGGTTTTTGGGCTTTTGGTGATCTTGTTGAGGATGATGTTCTCATTTCTTTAGAGAAACCAGCTTGGCTTATAGCTGCTGCTAATTTCATGGTTTTTATCCATGTCATTGGAAGTTATCAGGTTAGTTTTTTTTTTCTTCTCGTTTTAAAAACTTTTCTTGGGAAAAAAGTTACTCCAACTTTGATTACAATGATCATCATCTTGACACAGGTTTTTGCGATGTCGGTGTTTGACACAATCGAATCCTGTCTTGTAAAAACATTGAAATTCACTCCTTCGACTATGTTGCGTCTAGTCGCACGTAGCACATACGTTGGTTAGTTCTCATTTATCTTATTGTTTACTTCTTTTCTTTCTTTCTAGAGAATAGAAACTGAGGTTTTTGGTTTGTGGCAGCATTGGTATGTCTTGTAGCAGTTTGTATCCCCTTTTTTGGAGGTCTTTTAGGGTTCTTTGGTGGTCTCGTTTTCTCATCAACCTCTTACTTCGTAAGTCATCAACCTACAAAAAGAATGAACATATCTCTGGTTTGCAAACATTAGATCATAAAGATGAATTAACTATACCTCTTTAATTTGCAGTTGCCTTGCATTATATGGTTGATCATGAAGCGACCAAAAAGAGGGAGCTTACATTGGTTTGCCTCTTGGGTTAGTCTTTCTTTCTTGATTCCATAAGTCTCAGATACATAGCAAAATAACCAAATAATTAACTCTCTAATCCGTTGTTTAACCACAGATATCAATAGTCATTGGAGTTTTGATAGCAATTCTTGCGCCCATTGGAGGAATGAGACACATTATTCTTTCAGCAAGAAGCTACAAGCTCTTCTCATAGGCTTTAACATAAAGCCTTGGCAATTACCATCACAACAAACTTTATAAAAGTTTTTCTTTTTTTTTTACCTTTTTAACTTAATTAGCCGCCTAGTTGGGAATATTTAGTTAGATATTTGATTCTTTTGGCTTCTCGTTTTTTTTTTTTTTTATATAACCTTTCGGAGTTGTGTCTGGATACACGTGAAGGCTTTATGCGACTTCGCCTGAGCCTTTGATGGATGTTCTCTTTAACCAGTCATGTGAAATCACTTACAATGGAATTACCATACAATGTGGTCAACAGTGGGATCTGAACTAGCAGTTTTTTTTAGTATATTTTGTATTTTTCTTAAGTCTATAGTTTTTATACTGCAGGCCAAAAAAAAAAAACTAAACAGCTGTAAAAATTCAGAACTTTTGGTTGTGGATTGTAATAAAACATTTGAATAATGAGATTAGTTTTCCGTTTTCTGCTGTTGAGTTTGGTTTAAAATGCATACCGAGAAGCAAATTAGATAAAATTCATTGTTTTACCATGTTAAAGAACCAAACTTGGCCACAGGACTTAAAGCCAAGCTTGCCTATATGTTAGGCTTCACTGATGAAATGCTTGGCGCCAATTTCTCTTTATAAAATACTCTGACCGAATGAGAAACTTTGGTGTGCTCCGATATCTGGACTTCTGGAGTGTTTTGCTTCTTCATAGTTAGACACTTACATGACGTCACTAGACATTGCTTCTTCATAAGTATTTCAATATTTGAACTAGTGTTTTAAAATTAAGCATTAGAAGACAACTCAGTTTTTAAATAAATAAATAAAGAGATAATTTCATGTCAAATTACTCTAGATTGCAAAGAAGGTGTAATTAAAGTATTTAATACAATAATAATAAAAAAAAAATTAATGACAGCTCACTAGTATTGTAATTTGTAACTGCTATATTACTTCCTCTTTCACCTTTTAAACATTGTCCTATAAGGTGATGACACCACAGCCTTAATTAATTAGCCTAATTATTATTGTTTAGTATCCACGAATCAATATGAGCCACACACCAATAACCAAACCAACACATGAAACCCCCCCTCCCCTCCCTCTCCAAAAGAAAATTAAACTATTTTTTTGTCTCATTGTTCCCTTGAAGACCATAAAAAACCTTCCTCAGCAGTAAAATTGTAACGTCTGTCACACATGAGAAACGAGAATTAGCACAAAACTCTCTCCATTTCCCAATGACGACTAATCTCCTATTTCCGATTACCCTGAAAAACATACTCTATAGCTTCGGAACTCTCCTCGTAATCACTCTCTTCTTCATCACCAGAACCAGTTTATCACCCTCTTCATTTCATTCTCCGGACAACAACACACTCCGCATCTCCAAATCCTCCACCGAAACTAAATCACACACTCAAGAATCCTCAAGTTGTAATAAGATCCCTCCTTCACTCGCCGACGCTCTCGTCCACTATGCCTCCTCCAATATCACTCCCCAACAATCGCTCTCCGAAATCTCCATCACCAAAAAGGTAACAAAACACTAATTATTATACTCAAAAAAAAAAAAAAAGTTACATGCAATTTTAACCGTTAAATATAAAAAGTCCGAAAAAAAAAAATCAATTTATTATAGTAGTTCAGTAGTGTGAATGTGAATTGTATAATCAACACAAAAAGTGAGAAAATTTTACATAGTTAAATATTTTGTATTTTGTTACTGATGACAAAAAAATGAGGAAAATTAAATTTGCATCAGGTTTTAAAGAAGAAATCGCCGTGCAACTTCTTGGTGTTTGGTTTAGGCTACGACAGTTTAATGTGGGCGACACTAAACCACGGAGGAAGAACCATCTTCTTAGAGGAAGACGAGTCATGGATCAACCAAATCATTGGGAAATTCCCATCTCTAGAAGCGTACCACGTCCGTTACAAAACCAAGCTAAGCGACGCGGATGCTCTTATGTCATCGGAGAAAGACAGAGAAGAGTGCCGTAGTGTGTCGACGGATCTAAGGGTTTCTGAGTGTGAGCTTGCGTTGAAGGGCTTGCCGGAGGTGGTGTACGAGACGGAGTGGGATTTAATCATGGTGGATGCTCCGACAGGGTTTAAAGAAGAAACTCCGGGGAGGATGGCGGCGATTTACACGGCGGGGATGTTCGCGAGGAGGCGGAAGGAAGTAGGAGGGACAACGGATGTGTTTGTGCATGATGTGGATAGGAAGGTGGAAGATGAGTTTACTATGGCGTTTTTGTGTAAAGATTACATGATGGCGCAAGAGGGAAGGTTACGTCATTTTACGGTGCCTAGTCACCGGAATTATATTGTCTCCGGTGGTAAATTCTGTTCTTAATTACAGGACGGAGGCTCCGTCATTTAACGGTGCTTAGTCACCGTAACTATGTTGACTCTGGCGGTAAATTATGTCTTTAATCCGCCAGGGGGTAAAAACAGATTTCCCCCATAATGGAATTTTATAATTTCTCTGTTAATGTAAAACAAATTATTAAGAAACGACTAGTAGTTTGGCTTTGACCGTTTGGTGATAACATTTGTCGTTTTTAAAAGGAAAAAAAAAAGATTTGACTAAAATGTTTTCGAAACGTTACAAAAACGAAATACAAAGACTAGACAAAAGTCTTCATAACCGATGGTATTTAATTGAGACTAGCCAATTGCTGAATATTGATAGGAAACGCCACGGTTCGGTCGCCAGCAAATGCTTTCTTTGCCATTATGAGATTAACTTTTTCCGTGGGATGAAAAGCGTCCCAAAACAAATACTGATCTCTGTTAGGACAAGGCGTTTCGAAAGGAAGACAAGTGATTTGTCCTCTGTTCTTTCCTATCCCACAACATCCTTTGTCCATTGTAGTAAACCCTACACAACAACAACACATAACTATTACCGACCATCTTATTAATAAGCTAGTTTTAGCTAAGCTTAACGTTTGTTTAACGTTTGTTTAATTACCATAAGCTGGGTTAGCGATGATGTCTTCGTACATATGAGCAATATCGAGGTAAATGAATTTAGCCTCCGGGAGATTCTGGTTGAGATTAGAGATCATTGTTTTGACGTTTGTGTTGAAAGGTAGGACAAGTTGGTTCACTTCCTCCGAGCATTTACCGTCGTTTCCTTGAGCTAGAATGCTTGGAATACATCCCATTCTTCCAAGACCGGCCACTACAAATTTCCGACCACCAAGATTATATAATCTCTGCATTACCAAAAAAATTATTGTTTTGTTACATTTTAATTAGCTTATTGCTAGATTAGTACTATTAATTAAGATTATAGATCATTGTTCTGTTTTTGATGTATTACGGTGAGCTGATTGGTGTAATGTTGAACCAAGAGATCGCCGAATTGTTGAGAGTTGTATTGGTTACGGGTAGGGAAATTAGGCATCAAGTAATTGTTGAGATAGTCGTTGCTTCCCATTCCGATGAAGAACAAGCTTTGAGCCACCGAGTCTGCAATGGCCACTGCACCTCCGGACTTGCTCGACACTTGATTTAACGTCGTCTCGAAGTTATGAATCTGCTCGTCGAACGGTATGCGCCCCACCTGACCACCAGGATCACAAACTCAACGTTATATATTCCTCGCATTTAGCCGAGGCATGCAAAGCCATATTTCTTGGTACAATGTGTAACCACAAATACAATGTGACCACCATTAAAGTGTTTGGATTGATTTTGATGTTTTTGGTCATAATCATTATTTTCGAAAAGAGACAAAAAAATCATTTAAAGTTGAAATCAAATATAGAAAGAAAACAAATATTTCTTTTATGAACATAAAAATACGGTTTTATGTTATAATAACCAAATTTCAAATACAAGTTACATTTTTCTAATGAATCCTTCAAGATAATAATACAAAATAAGGTAGAAATTTGAGGTATACTCTTGTAGTCATATATTTTAAAAGATCATAGCAGAAGTTTAGATATACTTCAAACTTCATGTAAAATATGTACATCTATATGTCTAGATGATGTATAATCCAATAAGCATCCATAAGCATTGGTTGGAGTTAATAAATTCTATTATAAATTAGATAAAATAGTTAGTAGATAAAAGGAGTATATTTACTTCTTACAACAAACAGTAGAAAAAGAAAGTGTATGTATGTGTGTTTCTAACCAGTGGCGGAGGAATAAAAAAATTTCATGGGAGTTAAATATAATTTTTTAATTTTATGGGAGTCAATATATTAATTATATTGAAATTTATATAACTTTTAGATAAAAATACAGTATATTTTTAAAATTTTGGGTGGCAATTTTCACCCCTTGTTACAATGTGGCTCCGCCACTGTTTCTAACATGCAACTTTTGTTTCTCTTGTTTTTTTTTTTTTTTAAATATCTTGGGTTAAAGATATAACATGCAACTTACGAAGTTTCCTCCGGTGTCAGGAAGAATCCCGGCTGCTGCGGAAGCATAGTTGACACCACGAAGCACTTCATCTCCGGTAGCTTCCGAGTACGCCGGAATCAATGGCAGCCCCAATAGTTGAGCTATATGATCAATGCATGCATGCATCATATATATATATATAACACTCATGTATCAGGAATTAAGTTCTATATTTAAAAAACAAATATAATTTTCTAGTAGAAGGAGGAAATAGACTAATAGTAGATGTTTTGAATTTAAAAACAACAATTGGAAATATGTAGACATGCAGTAAAAACGTACCAATCCCATCGACCATGGTTAAGCCATTGCAGAACCGACCGGTCGGACCACCATTGAAATCAATGCCATAAGGGAAATAATTAGCTTTAGCAAAGGAAGGAATATTATTGTTATTTCCATTGTCTATGAGAGAGTCACCGAAGACAAACAGCGCCGGTACAATGCTATCACCGACGTCTAGGTCGACCAATGGAGGTGGAGGAGCTAAACTAGGTTCCTCAATAACAACTAGTTGACCGGAGACACCGTGCAGAAGATGGAGAAGCACCGCTAAAAGAGCTGGGAAGCTGCAAAGTCGCCTGAAGTGGAAAGCCATTGCTAAATTGTTTGAGTTTGCGGGTGTAATTTTAACTTCGTATAGTATTGATTTTGGGACGAAGAAAAATGAAGTTCGCCAGATTTATAGAGAGAGTGAGAGAGGGGTTTGGTGAAGAGTAGTAAATGTGTCTATCCGTCTTCTACCACACAGTAATAACAGCCACTGAAGAGTAATTTTGTTTCTTCATGCATATCTACAAAATTACTTTACATTACTAGTAAAAGAGAAGATATATATTTTATATGTTTCGAAGTGAGTGGTTAACGTATGTAAATCTACAATATACTAATAGTTAGATGAATATTCGTGTTTATATGCGAATTTTTTTTTTTTTTAAGAAAAATAAGTTTTATGGTGCTAAATTTTCCTCTGAACCATTTTTGTTAATGTAAGAACTCTCGCGGATACTAAATTGTTCATTGTTTTTTCTTAATCGTTTTTCATCTTTCAGTTTTTTTTTCTGATTTAAGGATGAGTTTGTTTAATTTATAGATTTTATTCTGGCTAATTTTATCATATTTTAGTGAGAATTTTATAAAAAGAACAAGAAAAATAAGAAGAGAAACATTGCATTTAAATCGTCGTTAGAATCAATGACGTTTAAGCATTCACGGTCAAATCGTGAAGACCAATTATGTCGAAGAAGAGCAGAAAGAGCATCAAATGAGTCTCTTCTACGCCGATGGTTGTAGCCTAGGTTTTAGCATCTTGATCTATTAAATTAAGGGGTTGACTTTTAATGTTTTGACTTCTCAGATTGTGTAATAAAAGGATATAAACGTGGGACCCAATAAATGGTAGTCATACTCCATTCGTATGTTAGACATTTGAAAAGTTTCCACATCTTTAGATTTGTTTCAAATTTCATGACAGTATCAGTTTTTAAATCGAATCAAAGAAAGTTGTAATTTTGTTTTAATTTATATTTTTCCCTAAACTATCATTTGACGACATTCGATTTTTTTATATATATCAAGGATAACAATGTAAACACTGAAAAAGAGGCTATGCATCCTCAATAAAATCCAAACCAAATCATTCATAAACTCATAGAAGAGTTTTAAGTACAAGCCACACTTGTAGTCATTTCATGTTCACACCAACATATTAAAACACAAGGGGGGAAAATACAGGTAGAATTATAACTGCCTAGTAAAGTTTCACAGGCTTTATTATAATTATGTGTTTAACAACACTAATTATACTTACCAAGATTATTTAAATTCGTAAGACATAGTCTTCAAATATCCTATGGTCTAGAACTGAAATATCTCACTCGGCATGGTTAGCGGATAAGAATAGTTAGTGTCCATTGTTGCAAAGTTGGCATCTAATATGCTATTGTGGTTCTCCTCTATCTGCATTAATTCACAAATACAACAATGTTTCAGCAAAGTAGTCTAAAGATCATTGGAAAAGTGCGACTAGCTCAAGAGATACGTCATGGATATAATTCTGCTGATAGATGATGATCCAGTTTCAAAAATTGTGTTATAATGATGTTGTCACCTTTTCAAGGAGATACTTATTGGTATTTTTGAGGACTCCTTCCTTCATACATCCAAAAAAAAAAGCGTTAAACAATGTTACATTTAACTTTTTGTATTGGGTTCTTATAAATCAAAATCGTGTCTCCTATTAATTGTTATAAAGCTAAAATATATAATGATGTGCTTACTTTGTTCCTCAAAATCTGAATTTCTTGAAGCATAAGATCCATCTGCAAATTTTACATACAAACTTTTCTAATCAATATTTTATATTCACACTCCCTAACTATTTAATGTGTGTATATATTTGGGGAACATGCATGCCATATTGCCATGTATACCTTAGCAGAGCGAATCTGAGAAATCCAATACTCGAGATGCTTCTCAAGCAAAAGAAGTTCTTCAAGATTCATCACCCCCTCTCCTCCTCCAAACATATACCTGAAACCATTTTAGCATATTAATTACATATATATATATATATATATGTGTGTGTGTGTGTGTTATGAATTTATAACCCCAGATTGACAACTTATTAAGGAGAAAGTATGTAAAAATAATTAATATATATACCTTATCCCTTTCTGAAGCATCTCAATCTCTTGCTTAAGCACGTTGGTCTCATCTTTCGGACCCTAGAGATTTAACTTTTGTTTCAGTATTTCTATACAGTATTTTGCAAATAATATTCAAAAGCGGACTTAAAAGATCGAAGACGTTGAATGACCATGTTCGTAGACACACACACTCACACATATATTCAAAGAACATGGAATATATATATGCATCATTAAAATAATAGTTCAGAGCCTGTCAATAACAATAGGTTAGGGCTATACCTAATTTAAAGTGCTAGAGCAACTTTTACCAAAAGGAAGTCCAGATTATGAACCAATAATACAACTTCGTTCGAAATGTAATGTGATTGAATATCCAAAAACTATAAAAGTATTAAAAAGTGTTAATAGCTAGGGGTATAGTGTTGTCTCTAAGCATCTTTTACTTTAACAGAGATTAATTTGACTAGTTTTGTTTACACTTTTTAGACTAGCACAACGTCCCACAGTATGCAAGGATCTTACACAAGTCGACAAATTAATAATTCGGAGAATGGGGGATTGCTAGGTGCATTGAATGTACATCAATAACTATTTCATGTAGAATCGGAATCAGGTGCCCTACCTACCTTCTTGAGTATTTTAAATTTCGAATCAATTAACATAAAAAATAAGAAGAAATTATAACAACGTCCATCAGAGTTTTGCTCTGCATGTCAACACGTGTTATTATTTAAAAAACGAAATAAATATCCAAAAAAAAGAAAGAAATGAAAAGATGTGTTTAAAGATATAGTAAGCCCAACTAGTTTTAATCAACCCAAAAATCCCATAAAAAACCAGACACATTCGACAATCAATTCCAAAAATCAAGGAACTTTGTTGGAATAAATTAAAATTAAATAATAATTAATGAAAACGAAGGAGAAAATATATAGACGTACAAGATTTGGGGGTTGAAGTTGTTCTTGAGCAGTAAAAGTAGCAGAAGAAGAACCACGACCACCACCAGTGCACTTCATGTACTTATCAATCATTCCAGCCATTGTTCTGATTTTAAATAAAATTCCCAATATATATATATAGAAGTTAATTATACTCTTTAATCACATATAAACAGAAATATAAATATATGAACACTTTAGTATAATATATATTTATGTATACCCTTTAGTAGCGAGCTCAAAGAGCTTGCCCTGAGGAGAGAAGATCACAACACCGATCTCGGCATCACAGAGCACAGAGAGTTCCTTAGCCTTCTTAAGAAGACCGGTTCTTCTCTTACAAAACGTCACTTGTCTGTGAACCGGGTTCTCAATCCTCTTCAGCTGAATCTTTCCACGAGCCATCTCTTTATCAGATAATCTTTTCTTGTATCTGATGATTTAACGTTTGGGGTTTTGTGTTTAAATTTAGATTTGGATATGGATTTATGAACTTAGAAGGTGAAACAACCTCCCACTAGTTTGAACTAGCTTCGAGGTTCCCCACTTAACTCTTTGGTTTCTCTTTTTCTCCGGAGAAAAACTTTGAAGCTATGACCAAACTCAGGCCACCTTCTTCTCTTTATATATAATCTCCATTATCAGATTCTCCCACTCACTTCTCTGCTTCTCAAAACACCTTTTTGTTTTCCACATCAGCCTCCTTAATTTCTCTTATATATTTATGTCTGTGCATAGTGCTCATATATGTTATATGTTAAGTATGCTGTATACATACTTACAAAGTTAATAGCTTTACATATACGAAAGTTCCGTCTAAAGCATTATTTGTTATTTTATGGGGTTTGTATTTCTCCTCCAAGCTTGTAGCTAGTATAGTTAATTCCTAGGTTATATTTGAATGATAGATGTGACATATGACCTGACATGCACTAATGTTACCAAATTTCTATTGTTACATTTTATTAAGTTATCTTTAAGTATGGTGAAGAATGTAAGTTGGGAAAGTTTTTAATAGAGAAATTAAAAAAATAAAACTTGCGAGATTTTGAGTTTTCCCAAAATGGCATGTGATTCCTTTGTTTTTACAGTTGTCCATTAACTGATGTGTGATATTTCAATCAAGATCAAAATAATAAACGACCACTCATTATAGATTGTACTATCTATCAATAGATTGTTGTTTTAAGTAATTTTGCAACTGGTGACATACACAAACTATGTATTCAAATAACATATCATGAATTGGTGCAAGGACACATTTTTGAGGCTATTACGAAAGAGGAAAGATTTCTTGTTTTCATCTAAGGACCGGCCGTAGTCATGTGACGATTTTAGTTGTTTGGTTTTTAAGGACGAACTGCTGCAGAAGTCGTTGGCTCGTTGCACATATATACCTCTCTACTTGGTTTGGTAACTTCGACAATCTCTCCTCTTCCATGTTCTATTTTTATAAACAACTCGTTATTAATTAATCTTTGTCTATTCAAATAATTGCCCATCAGTTATTCTAAACTTCCTCAAACAAATTTTCATCAACTGAAGTTAATAAAATTTATGGAAAAGGTCAATTTTTATTAAAATAATATGATATAGTAAAATATATATATGTATTTCAGTCCAAAAATTCCTAGTTATACTAAATTTTAAATAAGATAATTATGATTTTTAAAAATATATACCAACTTAAAAAGTCAAATCAACGTTTTAAATATTAATTTACTAATATACTATATCTTGATAATAGATACTACATGTAAAAGATAAAATTGATAACTCACAAATCTTCATGTATTTTCATATGATACATGAAATTAGATTTTCTCTTGATCAAGACACTCATCGTTTGTTATATATTCAAATTAAAATGGATCAATAAAATTAATAACTATTAAAATTTAAAAAAATTAAAATACATACATACTTTTTGTATTATTAGTCTTCTCTCGTCAGTTTGTATAAGTTGAACGAAAATAGTCTTCTATAATTTTATCAGAATAAGTATTTTATTGTCTAACTAAATATTTGAGAGAGATAAATGTCAAATGTTAATGAATAATTATTTAATTAACATGATAAAAACTTTTATATCATGTGATATATATAAGTTAACATATTTTTTTTAATGAGGTATAAAATATGTTATTAATATGATAATTTATTAATCCAGAGGATAAAAGATAAAATTGCTAGCGATAATTTAGTTGTTAATATTATAAAAATGTTATCAGTGTCACATAATATTTATCATGTAATATATAAATTATCACAAAAACTTATTCATTATTCGTCAAATTCATACATTACTATATATAAATTATATTTGATTCCACATTAAATAATAATTTAGTTGTGATTCATAACTGTCATGTGATATAATATTTTTTTATCGTGGTAACAAAATAATTATCTGTCAAAATTGAAGTTAATATTTCTCAAATATTTAAACAAATATTTAAATCGTTATTAAAATATTTATCTCGATAAAATTGTAATAGGAGTAATATCATAACTTGTAAGAGTAACAGTAGATGAATAGTGTGAGCAGATTTAGTCTATGTGAAAAAACTAATAATGAATCCTACATCGCTATTCTTTATAATTTTTCATTAAAATTTAGTAAAAAATGTTGATGTAAGTATGAAACATCTTGAAAAAAGAAATTAATTGACAATATTAGTGAAAAAGTTGAACCATATCTTTTATTTCTTATATGTACTCAATCATATCTTTCTCACATTTATCCATGTGGATTTCTTAACCAATTTTTTACCACTAAAGCATAACTAAGTGATGGCCATTAAGCATAATTAGCAAATATTTAAAGAGATATCATGTGCATCTCGTTGTGGTGGGCAACCAATGACCTGCCCATGTTGGTTTTATAATTGTTTTTGTGCCATCTTGCTTTTGCCCTTTATCTTTGGGACAAACTCCTGAATCTTATTCTTCTCTTCAACACTACGCGGTCTTCAACTCAGTTTTCTTCTACGAATATGTGATTATTTTTGTTTCAATAGAAAATGCACCAATTTATACTCAAAAGTTATTTGCCATTAGTTAGCATTAATCCAAGGTGGATAACAATATACGTTAAACGTTTAACTGATCGCCTTTACAGATTAGACCAGTATACTTTGAATGATGGAACTTTTGGTTAAGGTCCTTTAATTTTTATACCATTGTTGTAAACCTCTTATTTTTCTCATAAAGATTTTCATATTAGTTGGATTCATGGCTGGTCTTGAGAAATTGGTAGCTCTAAACCAGAACAAATTTTACAATGTTGGAGGTATGTTTGAACTTCCCACCTCTACTTTTATATAGATCAGGTGTGCAACCAACTTACTAATGCTAATTTTACAAAACTAAGTATCCCCATAAAATGATAATATATTTGTTGTACTACAAAACTCAGCTTGGACTCAGTGCTAGCACATATCTCACGACTCACAATACATTTTATCAAAATTTTAAGCACCATAATATCTTTTTAAAGCGTGTATAATAATCAAATTTAAATCTTATAATGACATCAAGAAAATAAGTTTAAATCGCTAGAAGAAAGACAAAAAAAGTAAAGTAAATTTTAATCAGTCTAGACTAAAAACCATAAGCAACTTAAATCTTTTACTTTTTATTTAGCTAAGTGTAAGAGTATATTCCTTTAATTAATAAACTCATCTTTACAGAATCCATGACTAAAAATATGACAATTTAGTGGTGATGTGTTCAATCAACCATTTTTTTAATAGAAAATGTTAGTATTCAAAAGATTATTAGAATGAGGGTCCTCTAGAAAATGACTTCTATTTGCCATTACAAGGTAAAATGATGTGAAAACAAAATTCTAAATACATAGTTTAAAATCTAGCTAAATATTTATATATATACCTAATTAGAAAATTTAATCTTAGATATTAATGATATGATTGATCTTTCTTTTAATAGCTGAACAATATATATTTATAAGAAAGAGGGATAGAGATGGGACGTGGCTGTCATTAAGGAGGTGATAGGTGGATGGTTCAGGTTAAGTAAGTAAGAAGGAAGTAAAATAAAGAATCTTTGTCAAATCAAAATGCATCAAACATGCAAAACCCAGAAAGTGTGTGATCGATCTGTTGTTTCTTTTTCCTCGCATCTTTGCGCTCATTGGCTCTCAGGATCGTATCTATGATTGACACTTGGTTTGTTTTTATTGTCTTTTAGAGAGCATAAAGCTTATTTTGATTCTCCACTCCCTAAAATATTTGTATATATTAATTCAGCTAATGCATGCTTTTAATTTAACTATGAGCTTATGTACATAGCGCTCCACGAAAGTGGTTTTCTGGAGATAACATTAATATATGCATTCATTGATAAATGCTGGAAAAATCTAATTGGTATTGTTAGACATTCGAACCGATTATTTCTTCGAGTCTATGAATCTTAGGAGTTAGAATAAACTAATTATATCATCATATGGAAATCCAAACGAATTCTAAATACTGCACAAAACTTTAATAGAAACTGTTTTCGGTTTAGACAAAACTACTAAGTCATTGATTATATAACACGTTAAAAACTTAGGTTTTCTGTTTACTATGCGAAATTGATATGCATATTTGTTAGACGCTGACCCAAATTAACCAGTATACACTTGAGTCAATAGGATCATAATTTAATCTGAAACATAATATATACGTTTCGAGACCTTTCTTGAAAACTGTTAAAATCAAAACATAAGAGGGCATGGTTCTAAATGTTGACGTCTAAACTGTTCATTAAAAGATAGGCCACAAATCCAAGGTTCCTTTTGCATCATTTTTAGTGAGTTTTATTTAATAGTGAATTCTCGTAGAAATTCACGGTTATGGAACATGTTTTTTTTATTAAGTTAATAAGATACACCCATCATTTTTTATTGTTATATTTTTCAAGCTATTATTATTATATTTAAGAACACAGACACATATATTCATTATACATATGTGATGGATGTGTTTGAGAAATTAAAGGGAAACAAAAAAAAAGAGAAAGAGAACACAACTTAGATTTTATAAATATCTAATCTACAAGAAGCACTAAACTTGCCCATCGACATTGAATCTTTAAAAGAAGGGACTAGATGCCTTAGGATAATTAAGGTTGGCCTAATAGCCTTTATACTCTTATCAATCCTTAATCAATTATATATATGAACTATTTAAATAGTGCATACATATAGTTGAGCAATATGGTATCCTTACGTGACACTTTGCAAATTTTCGTTTATGTGCTAAAACTGCAGAATAGCATTTCTATGCTTAAATACCATCATTTGTTTTGGGTCAAAATCACAATAAAATCCCGGTTTCGTATCATAATTTTGGAATCTCACCGTCAAACTTCATAATAAGTTTTCACACAGTTTTGTTTCTGCGTTGCAAAATTTGGTTAAAAAACAAAAACATGAACTTCATTTTCAATTTTAAGAAGTTGTATAGTCTTTAGCCTCTTTATTTTAGAATATATATATATATATAGAATCTCTATAGTTTTGTAAACTCTTTATCGAAAGTGGTATTAAGAAATAGATGTAAAAAAAAATCATTTGGTTTCAAAACTGCCAAAATCTCATAGATACACATATCATGTTTTTGGCGCAAAGATCACAAAATCATGTTTGGCTGAAAAAACATAAATTTACGTTTTTATAACAAAAATGATATTAATTAAATTGGTATAGAATCCAAACTAGCCCTAAATATCATAGAAAGGAGACGTCATAAGCATGAATTCCTACATTGCGTCACAGAAAAAAGAAACATCTTTGACATTTAAATTACGTTAAATAATAGAGAGAGAAAAAAAAATAGATATCCTTAATCCTTGCAGTTTTCTTCAGATATGCATGCTAAGAATGCATGCTAGTCTGTCTAGAAAGATATCATCTTAATAATGTTCATTGTAATCTGTCAAAAGGTCAATCACATCTCTTTATAAACAATAAACAAAATCAATCACAACTTTTGAATCTCAATCATGCATAACATGGCCGTTGCAACATTCACATGTAAAAACTGATTAATCTTTAAAAAATAACATCTAGATGTTGAATTTGGGTAATCTGTTTGATTGTTAAATCTGATTAAAACTCTCAAATGTACAAACGAAGGGCCAGTCTTTCACAAACTTTGACCTGTCTCGATCCAATTGACTTCTATGGGTCAAAACGCAAAAGATATATATATACATAAAGTTTAAAGACAACACCCAAAGATTTATTCTTTGTAAGAGGACCATAACATAGCGATCTTAGTGAGCTATTGAGGTTTCATGTAAAGTTACTAGTGTTTTATTTAAGAATTATATTCTCTTTCTTTTTTATACTTTCTTTATAATATCTTGAAGAATCGATCGAGTTCAAAAACAAAGAAGTCAATCGCGTTAAAAAATTAACAGAGAAACTAGATTACGGCGGTGAATGAAAGTGAAACGATGAAACAAAAAACGAAAAAGGATGGTGCAGAATTTTTATGCAGCATAATCACTATGCACAGAAAATAAAGTATCAACACTTCATTAAAAATAGTGGTAGTTTTTTTATCCTAGTCGGTTTATATACACAAATATAACACATATATTATGATTTTTTGTTAACAGTTTAAATAAATATTATGAGGGACTAAACTCGATGATGACACAAATAAATAACTATATTATCCCAAACTACTAGATTATATATTTTGGTATAATTATAAATAATTTTAATCCTAAATAAATTCTGTGTAATATATGATATGTGAGACATATTTATTTATTTTTAAAGAAAAAAAAACACGATCAGATAATGAGTGATCCAAAAGAAAACTCGAAACTAATTAATGTATAACTTTATTAATGTCTCTTTTTGTTAAAAGATATAACTTTATTAATCTTATTATGATTATTGTTAATGATGCGAAATGGGACGCAGTGGAGGAGCAACCAGCCATCCACAATATGGTTTAACGGCTTATAGAATAATCCGTACACCAAGTTGATATAATAAACTCCAAGTTGGTTTTAGTTAAATGAGATGTATGTACGCATTTGATTTTTATTCCTTTCTATTTTATTTAACAATGTTTTATGATTCCAACACTAATATTTGGGACATATGCCGTATTTGGGAAAAACTATAATTCAGATAAAAAATATTATTTCCTCCACCACAACAACCAAAAATCATGTAAATATATAATCACCTCCATAATATATAACGAAGTCATTTCTTTTTATAAAATATTTCATTACTGTACTTCTATTATGATTGTGGTTATGTTTTATATCTTCGCTTTCTATTTATATTATTTTGACAAAACTGTATTAAAGTATAAAGGTATACAGCTGAACATTTGATAGACTGCGAAAGAAGTACAAAGATGTCAATCGATGTGATATAGGTAATGTGATGTAGAAGATGAATGGAAGAACAAATATAATACACATATTGGAGTAGAAAATGTTTGTAAAACATGTTATGTTATTGGCTTTCTAATTTTTTCAAAATTGTTAGATTTTTTTCTTTAATAATAAAGGGTAAGTCCTTCGGTAATCGGTTTATAACTTGTCTGCATAAGTGGCGTCAATAGTAATCTTCATATTTTTTTTCTTATTAATGTTTATCCATACATAACAATTGTTTTCATATATACTAAAAACATCAGTTTTTTATGAGTGATATGTTTTCAAGGGACGGTCCTACCAAAAGAAATCCCTAGCAGACTCTTGATTTTATTAAATTAAAAGCTCGATTTCAGTATCTTTACAAGGCATGTTCGAATAAAGTATGAGCCACCATGTGTCGCCTTACGTCCGATTCAATTAGATGATTGTGATACCCCAAAGACTAGTCAATCCTGTGATCCCCTCTCCCACCCCCAGAAGTAGTGTAAAATTAAATGCTTTTTTTTTTGTGTGTAATGGTTTTTTTTGGCTTTGCCTTTGGTGGTTTCTATTCGCTGTAATGTAAAATTAAATGTAACAACAAAAAGGTTACTTTTACTTACATAGTATAGTAAACGCAAGTTTGAATAGAAGAGCTTTAAGAATTATTGTGGAAGCTTTGGATCGATAAAGGAGATCCAGATTTTGTGTTTTCTATTCTTCTTTACAGTATTGATAGTGGAAGATAAACCAAACACAGGCCTTATTAATAGAATATTTTTCATCATCAATATCAATATGAGTCGAATGGCTCATTGCGGATGGTTTTTCTCAATGCGTCTAGGTACATGGATGAGGGGAAATAATATTTGGAACAAAATCTGATTAATTTAATTAGTGGCAGACATGAGAGAAAATTATAACTATAATTTTAAGTAGAAGGATACTAAAGGAAGTTTATTCGAATCCCAAAAACATTTTCACCATATATGTGTTGAGCTACGTCTGAGTTCTGACTTTGGTCAGAAATGATGATAGTCTAAATGTTGATGACAATTCATTTATAAAACTATGGAAATCATTTGTAAAAGGATACATTTTTTTGTCTGATCAACTGTAAAAGGATACATAAATTTTACTTCTGTCAGCAATATATCGATCAATCAAACATGTTAACAATTCAAATCGACTGTTATTATGCACGACGGTTCATGCAAAACCTGTTAATGAATGTTTTAAAAACCTGTTAGAAGAAGAAGAAAATCCGAAGATATTACAAAAGGAAGAAACAAATTATGAAAAAAATAGAGGATAATTAGGGTTTCTTTTTAAAATTTGGTTTGGCTAGTTATTTTTATTGGGCCTATACACATGGGGTTTGGGCCTTTGGGGATGGTTGTTCCATGACTTCTGACTTCGTGTGTTTTTACTTTTTAGAAGATTTTCTCCCTTACAGACATTTTTGGTACGATCATTCTTATTCTGTTTCACAATTTTAAGCTAAAAGTTGAGAAACATTAATAGGAAAACCAAAGGCATCACTAACTAGAGCTCGTTTGAAGATGAGGACGAATTTTCTAAGCAACCAAACAATCATTTCCCCTTCGACTCCATTTCTTCTATTTAAGATTCATATTTATTTAAGGGCCTAATATTAAAAGGGTATTAAGTTAAAGCCTAAGTACGTGGTTGGGCCCAAGTGATTGTAGCCTGGCCCGGGACTAATTAAGTTCTTAATTTAGTTGTTTATAAGTTTGTTTTTTTAGCCTGGCCTGAACTTAAATTAGTTTACACTTTTCTTTCTTTTTTAGTTTATCCTCCTCATCTGTCACCTTTTATCAAGTCTTTTTTATTTATCGACACTTTAATTGTTCTTCTCTTTTAAATTTTAATCTAGTCTTGTTCACCTTTTTTCATGTATAAATTTATTTATAACCTTTTTCAACTTGGCTCGTGGGCTGCTAATTTCCACCATTTGCAATTCTTTAGACAAAAAAGGAAGATGATGGATGGGTCTTCTTTTTGCATAATTATAGAATTTGCTTTCGGCTCTCTTTCTTTGGAGAATAGAGTAGGAATCAACTGTCTAATAAGTTCATCATTTTTTGACAGCTTTGCTGTATAATTTTATAATGTGCATGTTATAGGAGTTATAATGTAATCAAAGACCATGATGATTCGTTTTAACTTAAAAGTGTCTTTAATAGTTTGCATGCTTGGAGCCTGGAGGCTCTTTGATAATTACTTTGCACCAAAACCTTCGGAGACATCCCATAAAATTAGAACCATATAAAATAGATATTTTATTTTCACTTTCTTACTTTCCAGTTTCCACGAAACTCTTAATTTCTTTCTTCTAAATGACTTGAAATAAAGTTTCTTCAAAAGTCTTGTTCCATAAAGTTGCATGAATGTTCACACCTACCACCATGCTTTAAAGGTGGTGATGTATTTTAATAACTTTTCTCTCCTCACACCATTTTATCTAAAGATGACCAAAAATACTATGTTATCCGATTTGTATCCGTTTGCTCTGAAAAAAAATATAGACATATTTTAATCTGATAATATGTAAATCATTATCCGATTTGTATCCGTTTGCTCTGAAGAAAAATATAGACATATTTTAATCTGATAATATGTATATCATAATTCTGTTACTTGTTGAGAGTTAGATAATTTTTTTAGGTATACTAATTTTTTACTACCCATCTCAATAGTGATATATATATATATATACTCTGTTTCTGAAATATAAAACACTACTACGAATTTCAATTTAAATTCTACTCATCTAATCGTAATTACAATTTAAAATGTAAGTTTAAGAACACTTAAATATAATAAATCTAAATTTAGTAGTAAAAACTAATATATACGAATATACTAATTAAAAAAATTTAAATTGAGATTGCTAGTTAGATAGCTTTATAATAATGTTATATATATATATATATATATATATAATGGGATCACATGTTTCAAAATAAAGAAGAAATCAGATCACCTTAAAGGCTTAAAATAACATTCTTAAAAAGAACGGATCGCAATGCGAACAAGAAAAACTATGGATCATTAGATCAATGATTTTGTTTATTGTTTATACAAATAAAACAACTTCCAAAAAATTTCACAACAGTTCATAACACATTTATGAAGCTGTAGTAGTTTTTTCAACACTAAGCAAAAATCATGTCGAATTTCCTGGGTGTAACGTATATAGAATTAATAATAGGAAAGAAAAAGACAAGGAACGTGGCGAACACAAACTAAAAGAGTCTCTAGCACATACACATGTTATCTTCTGAGAAACACACTTGTTAGGTAGTCTACAATCACGAGCTTACTTTACATTAACTAGTTTTTTCAAACTTTAACCTTTTTTATCCTTTTTAGTGATTTGAAATGTCCCACCATTTCTGCAAAGTCAGTCTTCATAAACCATTTACGATCCCACCTACTGACTCAACGAATATGCCAACACAAGCGCGCGTGACAAGTCTTGAGCTTCTTCTACTGTCATGATTTGTTTTTGCCTCTCGTAGACTCAGACTAGTAAACCATATGAGATCAAGTTAAAATAATTTGTACTGAAATTTTAGATTAGTTTATATGTCTGCCACTAGTTATAAAGCTTTTACCAATAAAAATAATTTAGTTGAAAAATAAACATAATTTAGTTGAAAATAAACATAATTTAGTTTGTGGAGGCATGTGTTTATTATGCGCATAAGCGCATTAATTAACAAAAAAAACTAAGGGAAGTGATATTAGTTGTCGGTGATATTACTTCCCCCTTTTAGATGATTCTACATTAGACTTTTGTTGCGCTGTGGCACGTAGCCTATCGGTCATGATTTCCTGCGGACTCGTTCATAACAATCCAAATCGCTTGCCACTAACTCATATAGTACTCCAAGACTGCTCCTCAATTTTCAAATGCGTATCTTTTTGTTCGATTCTCATTTGTGAGAGAAACAAAGTTTTAAATCCATTGTCAAAGAAAATCAATATTAATATAGGGTTATGACTTCGGTCCAGAACTATCCGATAAAGACATATCAAAGAAAAACAAAGATTTAAATCCATTGTCAAGTACACTCCAATAAGTGATATACATATTAGAAAACTTCTTGAATAATAATAGGTGGACCAATGTAGCAAATTTGAATGCTTTCATATTTGATCCTAAACTGTAAATTACTCTAAAATATTTAGGTCATCTAAAAAAATGATGTTATTAGACAATTGCAGAATTGCTACGTGAATTATACGGTGAATTTCTCTACGCAAAAAAATTCCACATATATTTTTCCTTTTGAATAAATAAAAGACCTTCATGGAAAAGGTTAAGTACGTTTTGACTAATTAATTATCTATATATAAATAAATAAATACTAATTTAGAAAACACAAGGACCAAACTTGCCTATAAAAAACCAAGTCCTTCTATTTCCCCAAGAAGAACAAGAAAGCAGAGAAGAGAGAGGCTTTCGACTCAAAAAACCCACAAAAATGGCAAAGAGTTATTCGACACGTATCCTCACGTTTCTGATACTGATCTCGTTGATGGCAGTGACACTGAGCCTTCTGTCAACGGCGGAAGCAAAGAAGCGGAGGAGAGATGTTCCTATTGTGAAAGGTCTCGCTTGGGACTTTTACCAGAGAGCATGTCCCAAAGTCGAAAAGATTATCAAAAAAGAACTCAAGAAAGTCTTCAGGAGAGATATTGGTTTAGCCGCAGCCATTCTTCGTATTCATTTCCATGACTGCTTCGTTCAGGTTCTATCATTTTTCTCTCTTTAAACTTTTTTTGTATTAAAACCTAAGAAATTTTTAGTTTTATGTTTTTAAGTTTACTTTAAACGGTTCTACGTATGTGATTAACATATTTTCACTAAATAAAACTCTTTTTCTTTTAGTATAAGAAACCATATCCACTCAAGTCATCATACCCATTACCCACACAAAAACAAAATAATAGGATTCGCTGTGTGTCCAGAAACGCATGAAAATGAAAATTCGTAAAATCTATAAACAAGTTTGACTTTTATACTTATTTAAAATTCCGACCAAAATAACCTAAAGAAAAACACATCTCCTTGAAACTCTCGCGAACAAGAAACAAGAGTATTGTCTGCTTCTTACTTTCACTTCTTTTCAAACAAAGGATTTCATAGTGTAAACAGTACTTAAATAACCAAGATATTATCGAACTAGTATTGTACTATTGTTTAATACTACAGTTCTATCTTAAATTCTTTAGTAATATATACATGCATTATGAATTTAGGATAGACTAGAATAGAACATGTCGCATTAATAATATTCACCCACTGTCCGTGTATTAGTTGGGCTTCAGTTATGGAACGTAAATATCTTACATAAATGATTGAATACATATGTATATATATATATATATATGGATCGAACCAATGGTAGAAAGTAGAAGCAATAAATAAAATATAAGTATATAGTTGAATAAAATATCTATGTATGATCATATTGTATATAGATATAAAATAGTAAATAGATATAAAACAAAACAATTAAATAATAATCTTTGATTAAAGTGTGGCCTAATTTGATCAGAAAAATAGTTTAGGAGAAAAACAAAAAAAACTTTTGTTACGAGAGTTAAATAAAATATTTTATTTACTAAAAACAGGGATGTGAAGCATCTGTGTTGCTAGCTGGATCAGCAAGTGGACCAGGAGAACAATCATCAATCCCAAACCTAACACTCCGTCAACAAGCCTTTGTTGTCATCAATAACCTTCGTGCTCTCGTCCACAGACAATGTGGTCAAGTCGTCTCTTGCTCTGACATCCTCGCTCTCGCCGCTCGTGACTCCGTCGTCCTTGTAAACCATATCTCACTCTCTCTTTAGCTTACAACTTCGGTTCGTGTCGATATTTGTATTTTCTAACTGATACAAAAAATGTATCAATGCATGTATAGTCAGGAGGACCAGAGTATCCTGTGCCACTTGGCCGACGTGACTCACTAGCTTTCGCGACACCGGAAACAACGTTAGCTAACTTACCGCCACCGTTCTTCAACGCGAGCCAGCTCATCGCCGACTTCGCCAACAGAAACCTCAACATCACCGACTTAGTAGCACTTTCCGGTGGTCACACCATAGGAATTGCGCATTGTCCGTCTTTCACTGACCGGCTCTACCCGAACCAAGATCCAACCATGAACAAGTCCTTCGCCAACAGCCTCAAACGCACTTGTCCCACAGCGAACTCGAGCAACACGCAAGTGAATGACATAAGGAGTCCTGACGTGTTTGACAACAAGTACTATGTTGATCTCATGAACCGACAAGGGCTGTTCACTTCTGACCAAGATCTGTTCGTTGACAAGAGGACACGTGGCATTGTTGAGAGCTTTGCGATCGACCAGGACTTGTTTTTTGATCGTTTTGCTGTGGGAATGATCAAGATGGGTCAGATGAGTGTGTTGACTGGGACACAAGGAGAGATTCGTTCCAACTGTTCAGCGAGAAACACCGCAAGTTTCATGTCTGTTTTGGAAGAAGAGTTAGTCGAGGAAGCTCTTTCCATGATCTAAAACAATCATAAATCTCAGACTTCTTTTCTTTAACTCTGCACTTTGTGGTTTGTGAATGCCTAAGACTATCTTATAAATAAGAGCATTGCTTTCATCAGTTTATCTTAACCTTTTTTTGTAGTTTGGCCCAATGTGTGAGACTATATGATGAATAAAGAATGTTGCTACATCTGATCATATTGTTGTGTTTGTTCAACAATTACTCTCTTAAGCTACAAGCTCAAAAGTCAAAACTAAAAGCCATTAGACCAATTTGCATTAATATTGGGGTTAGCTAAAAACGAGAAAAATTTATTGGGCTCTATATCATATCTGTGCGGCCAGTCTCATTATACAATAAGATCAATAGCAAAAAGAGACTAGCTCATGGATTAGCCTGTCCCGGCCCAGAAGGTTGGCAAGTGAAGCAATGACCTAAAATATACAAATTTTAGAGCATTTTTTAAGCAAAACATTTTAAAGATTTATAGGCTTTTTATAAGGTTAATTTTTTGGATATTTTATTAATTATAATTGTGACCTTGTGAGTTAAATTTAATAAAACATAAAATTAAATATATTATTAATGGTTTTGTTTAGTTAAAATCTATTGTTGTGTTCTCAAAAACTAACATGTCTTGAGTTGTCTGGTTGCCTCACCATACATATATAATGATTAGGGAAATGTGACCAATGACAAGTAAGTAAAGTAAAAATTCATACAAGATGAAATAATTACTCTCTATAAGATCTGAGGTCAGTCTCATTGCCTGACTTTAAAAAAACTATTGGCAAGGTACCTTTTTTTTTTAGATTTAAGGCATGTTTTCTTAGATTACTATTAATAGCATTTTAGAAAGTCTATAAGATTTGAATAAATTAGAGAAATTGATATTTGAATAACAATTATTTTGAAATGTATTAGTTGTGCGCAAAATGATATTAAGAAAGAATCAACATAAATTTCCATATATATTACTCAAAAAAATTGGTATAACACTCAATAGTCGATTGGAATTGAAAATTTTGTCTAATATATTATGACTAACTTAAGATGAAATCAAGAAATATATCAAATAAGTGCTTCAATGCCAACATTTATTATAAGACAGTGCTAGTATATATACATTATATATAAACAAATAAATCACTCAAATTTTATGTAATAACAATAAGATGTTTGAAACAATGACTATAATTTGCGTTAATATGGTCATCTAAAAAGGAGAGGAATTTAATCGGCACATATTGAGCCCAGCCCATTAAAATATAAACTCCCACAAGTTGTGGGCCACAACTAATACAAAATTATTGGTCAACGGTCTCTCAACTCAATAGTCCCTTCCTTCTTCTTCCCTCCCATTGTGTTTTCCTAATCTCAGCAATGGTGGAGCCTCGAAAACTCGGCACTGCTTTAATGAATCAATCGGCAAGAAATTGAGAAGGAGTAAGAGAGATCTGCATTTTTAGAGATATGAGTAAGCTCAGATTCGTCTACAATCTCCTCATTTTTACGGCGATCTGCATTTTACTTCCCTCGATCGCCGCTAGAGGCGGCCACTCCGATTACATCCAGCCAGGTCTTCCGCCATTTTTCTTCTTCTTTCTTCACTGTTTAGCTATCATTCCCATCGTTGATTGATTACTTCCGTCATTAATTGCGGTTGATTTGGTATAAGTTTAGCTACTACTTGATGTTTATGCATAACTGTATTCCTTCTTCTGAATAATCAGTGACTTTGTTAATCTGAAATTTGTGTATTAATCAATCTTTAGGTGATGGAAATTATAGTTTTCATGGAACTGGGAGGAGTTTATTTGCCCAAGTAGAGCCTAGACCGAGGTAATGTCGTTTGGGGATTTTCAAGCTGAAGCTATTATTTTTGGATGTTCTTACTATTTATGTATAATGGTAATTGTGTTTTCATTGTTCTAAGTTTGGAATTAGCTCGAGGATATATGACAAATGATGGTCTTGAGAAAGCAATGAAAGATTTCACCAAGAGATGCAGCAAAATCTCGAGATTATACAGGTAATTACTTGGCTGGCACTTGAATGAAAGATAAAAATTGATTTGCTCAGTACAGTAGTTGTCTTTTTTTCCAGAGATAGTGTTCTTTGTTCAATATGAGTTTTTTTTATTTTTTATGGTGTTGTTGATTTTGTTCTTTATTTCTCTCTTTGAGGAACGTGCTTTCAGCATCGGAAAGAGCGTCAATGGATTTCCTCTGGTATTGCACTCTTAAGCTATCAGAAGTGAAGCTTCTTGTTTTATAGTGTGCGTCTCTTAAGATCATTATTGTTGATGCCTTGTTGTGTTTGTTTTCTTGATTTTCCTTTCTTAGTGGGTCATAGAGATTTCAGACAGACCTGGAGAGATCGAGGCTGAACCTGCATTCAAGGTATTTTAGATATTTGATCATCCATTATTGTTTCCACTGGTGAAAGCATAGATGAATCTAAATAGTTAAATAACCCTTTATGCAGTACATTGGGAATGTACATGGAGATGAACCTGTAGGACGTGAGCTCTTATTACGTCTTGCAAACTGGATTTGTGATAACTATGAGAAGGATCCATTGGTAAGTATTTTTGCTTCTTTGTTCCACCATGCCTTGGCCGTGAAAATTGTACACTCATCTTCAATAAAACTGTGTAGAGATAAGTTTCTGAGAATATACTGATATTATCCATTCTGGTATGTAGGCTCGGACGATTGTAGAAAATGTTCACCTTCATATAATGCCATCGTTAAATCCAGATGGCTTTACAGTCAGGAAACGTAACAATGCAAACAATGTGGATCTGAATCGTGACTTCCCTGACCAGGTGATTGTCTGATGGTGCTTTCCACACTCATAAGTAGTATTTGTGTTTCCGTTGATGCTCTGAGTAGTCATGACTGCTGTGATTTGCGTGATGGTAGCTAGATTTGGTTGGTTTTATTCATAGTCACGTTTGGCTTGCTTAACTCATACCTAACGATGCAGTTTTTTCCCATAAATGAGGACTTGAGTTTGAGGCAACCTGAAACAAGGGCAATTATGACTTGGCTGAGAGATATACGATTCACAGCGTCGGCTACTCTGCATGGGGTAATTTTCTTGACATTTTTCTGTTGCAGACTTGTGCAGTACTATCCCGTCATTTAATAAAAATGTTTACTAAGCCACATTTCATTTCAGGGTGCACTGGTTGCAAATTTTCCTTGGGATGGGACGGAGGATAAGAGGTGTTTACTCCTATTCAAAAATGATTTTGTACATAATTCAAAGCTCTTTGCTTGGTCCATAATGCAATCCAAAATCATGTAGCTGTTCTGCACTCTTTCTCGCAGGAAATATTACTATCCATGTCCTGATGATGAGACATTTCGGTTCTTAGCACAAATTTATAGCAAATCTCACCGTAACATGTCTTTGAGCAACGAATTTCCGGAAGGAATCACAAATGGAGCAGCCTGGTATTATAAACATTGCCACTTCCTCCTGCCTTATCCAACAAATGAGTTTCTCAGTTAATGATTTAAGCAAAACGCCTCTACAGGTACCCAATTTATGGTGGTATGCAAGACTGGAATTACATACATGGAGGATGCTTTGAATTGACTTTGGAAATAAGCGACAACAAGTGGCCTAAAGCCTCAGAGGTCAAATCTTACATTCATGTGTGATAAACCTTTCTCCTTTGCATGGTAGTTAGCTGATAGAGTTTGCATATCTTATACAGCTTCCCACCATTTGGGAATACAATAGAATGAGCATGCTGAATCTTGTTGCAAGCCTTGTAAAGGTATTATTTAATCTGTGTTTTGGTGTGAAACTTTGTTTCCATCGTTTTATATTATCTTTTTGTGTCTTTTTGTCAAGTACGGCCTCATCTCTTTACCTTAGACAGGAGTTCATGGGCGGATCTTTTCATTAGACCAGGGAAAGCCACTTCCTGGGTTTGTTGTGATCAAAGGAATTAACTATACGGTATTCACTTATTAAAATTCTTCTAAAATTACCTTACTCCAAAATCTAAAAGATCTTGTTAGCTCTTTGGTGCTCATCACAAGTCCTCATACTCTTCAGGTTAAAGCTCATCTAGCTTACGCAAACTACCATCGCTTGCTTGCTCCTGGACAGAAATATGAAGGTTTGATATTACAATATGAGTTTGTTTTTTCATCTCAAATCCTTGTTGATTACTTTACTGATTTCACAGTCACAGCATCGTCTCCTGGATACAAACCGAAAACAACAACTGTTTGGTTAGGTGAAAACGCTATTACGGCTGATTTCATTCTCATCCCAGAAGCAAGTGCCAGAGGCAATCTACTGAGAAGCATATGTGACTGTAGCTATAAAAGCTACAATCAGCCGCTTCTAACGCAATTATTCACGGAGACGAATAACGTAATCACGTTTATGCTTATCGTGGTTGTTGTGTTCCTATGTTTTTTGTTGCAAAGAAGGGTGAGATTTAACCTCTGGAAGCAAAGACAATCCTCTAGAAGATAAGTAACAGTATGATTTATAGGTATATAATAATAACACATCTCTTTAATAAGCAATACCACAACACTTGAGCCCATTCCTCGTGTACTTTGTTTCATATTTTTATACCATTGAATACTTCATATGTTTTGTTCGGTGCCTAGTGGTCGTGTGTTGGTTAGAGTTAGAGCTATATACGTCAGGAGTGCAACATTGTCGCCAAAACTATGTCACGAGGGACATTAAATACTACTGTAAATACGGAAGAAAATTGTTAGAGAAGTAAAAGATGAGTTCACAAATGAAAGTTTCAAAGTCAAACGCAAATAAAGAGAAATTAAAACCTTTTAAAGTACAAAATGAATTTTGTGGTTATCCATAGCTTTCATTTAGATTTTCTCTTAAGACTTTTATGGACATGGATATTTTTTTATCTCATATGTGAGCGTACTTTATATAGAAAAGTAGCATTATGTTTTCTTATTAAAAGTTGGATCATTTCTATATTAGTGAGAAAACAACCCCTATAATTTACTCTTTTAATACTGATTTTCTTTTCTTTTTATACAACTCCAATAATTTCAGGATTTTTCACTGCGAGATAACGGTTGAACTGTCACAATTCTGTAAAAAAAAAAACATCAATATCATCACTGCTGTCGTCTCACAGCCAAGAAGACAAAAAGAAAGACTATTTACATTCGTTGACTTTGACCTTTAAAAATGACCGCCTCGTTACGCCGTTGACTTACCGCGCCAAAAAATTCCACGTGTTCATTCATCATTGGCTCCAACAAAACCGTCGGTCACAATAACCGTTTTTAAAACTCCGTGTCACTCGTAAAAAAAACCCAAATCTTATCACACACGGGACAAACGACGAAATTACTCCTTCTTTAATTCCTCCATATTTCTGGGTTCTTATTTATTATATAGATATATAGATTCTATATATAAATAAAATCACCCAGAAACGTAATTTGCATCTACTTCAAAAAGAAAATCAATTCCCAGATTATTTCTTTCCATAAAGATTCCAAGATTTTCGTAGATCATCTTCTCTCTCACAGAATCTCATACCGTTTTAATTTTTTTTACTTCCTTCTCTGAATTTTATTTTCCTCCAAAAACCAATATCAAAATCTCTTTTTCTCTAATAGTCGATTTCAAGAATCCAATCCTTTTCACACAAAAAAAATGGTGATCAAGACAATGAACAGTCTAATTCCGAGATGTTCTTCACCGGAGGATCTAAAACGCGTTCTTCAGAAGCTAGGTTCGAGCTGGGGAGACGTAGTTGAAGATCTGGAGCGTCTTGAGGTGATTCCATTGAAAGGAGCTATGACGAACGAGGTTTATCAGATTAATTGGCCTACTTTAAACGGCGAAGATGTTCACCGGAAAGTTCTTGTTCGGATCTACGGTGACGGCGTTGACCTTTTCTTTAACAGAGACGACGAAATCAAAACTTTTGAGTGTATGTCTCACCATGGTTATGGTCCTAAGCTTCTTGGTCGTTTCTCTGATGGTCGTCTTGAAGAATTCATCCACGCCAGAGTACGTTTCCTTCTTAAAAAAAAATTTAGGTTTGAGTTTTGGTAATTAGGGTTTATATTAATTGATTGCGTTTCAAGGAATCGATGATGAGGAAAATATAAAAAAATAGAGAGATATTTGTGTATGACATAAAATTTTGTTGGTTTGGTTTCGTTTACCAGACTCTTTCTGCAGATGATCTCCGTGTAGTAGAAACATCTAATTTAATTGCTGCGAAGCTAAGAGAGTTTCACAAGCTTGATATGCCTGGTCCAAAGAAGGTTCTTCTATGGGAAAGACTTAGGTAAATTAAAGAAAACATTTTTCATTTCATATATGTATCAATGTTAATTTCTTTTGTTGATTTTTTTCAGGACTTGGCTTAAGGAAGCTAGGAACTTGGCTACACCAATAGAGAAAGAAGAGTTTTGTTTGGAAGCTATAGAAAGTGAAATAGATTTCTTGGAAGGGAATATAACAAGGGCTGATCAAGAGATTGGTTTCTGTCATAACGATCTTCAATATGGTAATGTCATGATTGATGAAGAAACCAATGCCATTACCGTCATTGTAAGCTTATTATTAAAATCCTTCTCAATCAAGAAACTGCTCTGCTTTTTTTTTTTTTAATGTACTTTTTTTTAACATACAGGACTATGAGTATTCGAGTTTCAACCCTATTGCTTATGACATTGCAAACCACTTCTGTGAAATGGCTGCTAATTACCATACTGACACTCCTCATGTTCTTGACTACACTCTATATCCAGGTTTCATTATCTCTATACATAAACTTCTATTTAATATGTTACTCAGAATCTGATTGTGTGTGGAATGATAAACAAACAGGAGAAGTAGAACGGAGAAGGTTCATTACTACATACCTTGCTTCTACAGGTTTGTGTCCTTTGAATCATTAGTTACTTAAGGTAAAAAAAATGTATTCATGTTGTTTTGTTAATCTCAGGGGATCCAACAAGTGAGGAAGAAGTGAAGAGGTTATTGGATGATGTAGAGAGATTCAGTTTAGCAAACCATATCTTTTGGGGATTATGGGGAATCATCTCGGTTCGTTTTCTCTTTCTTTTTTTTTGTCTTCTTAAGATACTTTTATAGTACTAATGTTGAAACTAGTAGTAACAACCTCTAGTGTATTTGATGCAAAGCAGGGACATGTGAACAAGATTGAGTTTGATTACATGGAATATGCAAGGCAGAGATTTAATCAGTATTGGCTTAGGAAGACCTTGCTTCTTGATTTACCTTACCGTGATTCAGTGAATGAAGATGATTCTCTTTGAAGCCGATGATATACAAATTGAATTTTAAAATGTTTATGCAATTAGATTCAAAAAGAAAACAAAAGTTAGGAGACTATGTTGTTATTGTTAGTTTGTTACTTTCATCAGTTTTTGTGTTGTTTTCTTCCTTTGTTTATAGAGAGGTTTGTAAACTTTCAAAAGCAGTATGGAATAAAACTTATTCTATAAAAAAAAAGCTCGAAAATATAAAAATATATAAAAAAAATAGTTTGTCAAAAATTACAAAAGTTGTTGTATAAGTTTATTATCTATAACAGACAAGAAGCACCAGTGGTCTAGTGGTAGAATAGTACCCTGCCACGGTACAGACCCGGGTTCGATTCCCGGCTGGTGCATTTCTTTTTCCCTATTTCTTTTTCCCTATTTCTTTTTCCCTATTTCTTTTTCCCTATTTCTTTTTCCCTATTTCTTTTTCCCTATTTCTTTTTCCCTATTTCTATTTCTTTTTCCCTATTTCTATTTCTTTTTCCCTATTTCTTTTTCCCTATTTCTATTTCTTTTTCCCTTGACAGAGAAACATTCTTATAGTTTTATCTTTTATTTTATTTTTTTCAAAACAACACTTATAAGTTATAACAATAATCATGGATGTAAACTGTTCTTGATTTTTTATTATGTATCAACTGAATTTACAACGGTGTAAACCAACACACAAAAGAAAAATATAAAACTATAAGAATGTGAAAGTTTCCGAGTGTGATGCATCAGTAACGAACGACATGAGACTCAAACCAATCCGTAAAAAGAGAATGTCTCTTTCGCCAATACTTCATATGCAATGATCAAAAAACAAAAAACAAAGCACCAGATTTTCAAATCTCTTCTTTTTTTTTGGTTTTAAACAACAACGGCCACAAGTCCTTCATCTTCAATCTCTGCATCAGTCAATGTCAATGCTCGTTGAAGCTTTCTCGCAGAAAACACTTCAACTTCAGCCATGTAAATAGCTGTAACCGGACGATGATCCGAAAATTTATGTTCGGTTCTCCTGTAATGAACCAACCTCATTCCTTTCCCGTATGATAATATTCTATCACACCAAGCTGGTGTTCTCCTCGGCGTCTTTCCATCGCTCCCTGTGTACTCATCGGAATTCGCATGGTATTTATACGTAGGTGGAAAATGTAATGTTCCTTCTGACCATCCATCAAATGCTCGACCTTTCTTGAATTCTTTTACTAGCTGCAAATATATATATGTCACAAATTTTTTTACTAGCTTTCATATTTTTTGTAACGTTTACTATTAAATAGAAATATTTTTTACTAGCTTTCATATTTTTGTAACGTTTACTATTACAAAAAATTTATTAAATACCTGGTCATGTTCAAGTAGGTTAGACCATTCTTTCTTGGAAATGAAGTCTCTAGTTTTCTCATACGATAGACTAAGTCGATAGTTGAGATCTCCTAACCAGATTATTCTTCTGTTAAGAGGTGAAAACAATAGTAAAAGTTAAAAAAACAGAAATCGTAAAAAGTAATATTTTCGAGTTAAAAGACATACTCATGATCATGGATAAGCTTGGGAAGTCCAAGAGCTGAGACAGAATGAAACACTGTTCTTTTATGTATCTCATGAACATCAGCATTTCTCTTAATCTGATCTACTTCTCTTTCTCCTGCCGTCAAATGCGTACATATGAAGCAAAAGAACGTTTGGTTTATCGACATACTCACAGACACAGCTCCCTGTAAACCACACAAAAATCACTTTCACACAATCTTAAAAAAATGAAAATATTGTCACATAAATTTTAATGAAGTATTATATACCTTGTTACCAATATATCCCATAACGCCAACGCCAACGGTAGAGACACGTACGTTTTGAATATGTTTTCGTAGGCTACGTTTAACCCAAATGGTTAAAAGAATACCAACCATTTGTTTACTCACTAACCTAACATAAGCCGGTCTACGTTTCCTCTCCATAAGCATCTTCAAATCCATTTCCGCTAAAGCCAATATCTCCGGCGCAATCGCGGTACTGTTGGTTCCAGCTACCGACTTAAACGAACTATAAGCTTTAAAAGACTTCGCTGTTCTCAAAGACTTCACAGTCTTTAACGACGGTTGTCTATCAAGAACACACGACGGTCCTAACATATTCAAAGGCGGTTCGGGCCAGCTTAAACCGATCCGTTCTTTCCCACTTAACATCCGGTTTATCGTTCTCATACCTATTTCACTCGAATCATCCTCATCGTTGTTCTTCCTCTCAAAGCTATCAGCACGTAAACACATTTGTCTATCTAACTTCTTAGGAGAAGAGAACTGTCTCTTGATTTCGATAACCGGCGAACCGGTATTTGGGTCAACGAGCGTGTTGACTTCTCCTATAACTCCACCGTCATGTTTTAACTCTCCGAGGCTTTTGTATCTTTCTTCATCTTCTTCGTCTATAGGGTGAATCTCAACACCAGCATCACTATCACTCTCGAAAGCTACTTCTTCTTCTATAATGTCATGTGTTTCTTCAAAAGGTTTAAATCTTCCCGGAGATGGTGGATCACTGTAACTTTTAACACCTGAGAGTTTTGGTCTAACTCTGTTTAATGCTTCTCTAATGACTTCTTCCCATTTCGCTACTGGTCTGTTATCTTCAGCTCCAAGTATGTTTCCAGCATTTAATGGTACAATCTCTTGTAAACTTCATTACACAACCAAAAAGAAAAAAAAACATAAATCTCTCATAAGATAAGAAACATATTTGAACAGAGTTAGTTTTGTCTATGTCGTTGACTCAAGAAGAAAAAAAGTCAAAGTTTTGGTTAACTTACCCAAGAACGTAGATATCAGCTGGTTGATTAATTTCAATCCAGTCATCGAGGTCAAGATCAGAAGGTGGTGAGATTCCTCCAACGTTCCAAGTACCAACACATACTCTGTTCAAAACGAATTTATATTCCGACATGTTAGGGTCTCCTTTTATCCAACAAAAGAATTTACATAGACACACTATCTATATAGTATAGTACTACTATAAAATTAAAATACTATATAGTATATAAGAAAAAAAATATTCGTTTACCTTATTTCTTTGTTGTTAATATAGTGAGCTCTTAATGTTTCTGAATTCCTTCTTCTTAACTTCAATGGAGCATCTGATCAAAGCAAAAAAATAAAAATATTAAACAATCCAATACTTTTTGTTTTTTTTCAGTTGAATAAATTTTGTTAAAAAGATTGAAATTCAGCAAAGGGATCTTAAGAAGAATAGAAAACTCAAAAGCACCCCACAGTGAATCTCAGAACTACCTATGCAATTCGGCATTACCATTACGAATAAACTCGGCAGCAGCTGCGGCGGCGTCTATGGTGGCTGAAGCGGCGGCGATAGCGTCCTCCGCGTTCTCCCAAACATTAGATTCTCTTACTCGTGAGCTTGATTCTCCACAATCTGTTTTAAAGAAAAACCGGTTTAATTAACCGGAAGAAAGAAGAACCGGTGTTTTTGTAAAGAAGAGAGGAAAGAGAAAGAGACCTTCTTCATCGGAGCTAGAATCGTCGTTTTCGTCACGAACGTCGTCGTTTTCGAATTCATCATCAGTATCAGCACCGTACTCAGAATCTCTAGCACTTATGTTTAACCACTTTCTCATCACAAGCTTCGCCCATATTTTCTGTAATCCACACTTTTTGGATCAGACCTAATCCATTAAAAAATTATATCTAAGGACATAAAGATCTTTCTTACCTGAGCTTTCTGACGGTGAGTTTTCTTCATCATCCCGGTTGGCTCAACTGGAGACATTAAATCGTAATTTCACACAAAAGAGATATTTAAAAAAAAAAGCAAAGTGCTCAAACTTTATAGATTTGGAGGGTTTTTTTTTTTTTATTGCCAGACTATAAATCCAAAATTACTTGAAAGAGTTCGGAAACGCGTGAGTCAGTCCTCGTCTTTCTTTTCATCATTTTATGTAAGAAAAAAATTTAATTGCTTTTGTTTTAATAATTGCGTAACAATAATGTTTTTTTTTCCTCAGGTATGGTCAATTTTTTAAAAAAAAAACAATCCAAATTTTCAAACACAAGTATAGACTAATTTTGGTTACTTAAGAGAACATATATATTTATTAATTAAAAATATCTACTATGACTTATTGTATTAAAATAACAATAGAATCCAACCATGGTCTCCAAACTTATATGATATGATTTTTTATTAAAGACAATATTACGTTATGGAGATTGATTATCAATATAAATACGATTAATAAAGAAATGTAAAGTATGCACACTAGTGGGTGTGTGTATTGGACTTGGTATAACGAGTGAACAACTCCCGTGAGAAGTACTTTTTATTTATCTGTGAATCTTAACATAAACTACTGGTCTTAGCCATTTGGACTTTAACTTTTGGACCGCAACTCAACTGCTTCTAATTAATATAAAATTGAGTTATGTATTAAGTCTATTAGATGTTAATTGCTAAATGTAGCCTCACATTATTAACGTGGTAAACTTTTAGATCATGAATTTAATATTTAGCATATAAAAAGTTAATCTGGAAAGTAACAGTAAAAGTAAATCCGAAAGTAGTGGACAGGCAGGTGGTAGCGTGGCTCGTATGAGGTATGCGAAGTAGTGGGCATATAATAATAGCTCAGCCAAAAAGGTACACTAACTTCTCATTCCCTTTTTATTTTTTTTAAAGGTGCAATAACATATCAGATTATCAACCGGATGATTCAAACGTGAATATACGGGAACTTATTTATTAATCTTAAGTTTGTTTCAAAGAAGAATTAGATAAGACAAGAGTCAAAACCTTTTGTTTTTCAAAATAAACAAAATAAGATAAGCTTCGAATATAAAATATAACTACAAACAAATATTTAACATTCCCCATTACCTTAGAGCAGTAGATTTTCAATAAATTTATGACCAATATTTAAAAAAATAAGAGAGAAATAAGAGAATATATTTGATACTTTTGCAAACTCTTGTAGACACTCATTTGATACATGTATTCATATGATTAGTTTAATTTTTTATTTTACATTTTTTTACATTATTAAATTATATTTTAAATATGAAAATAATATATTTGAAAGTTTCATAGAGTCTGTAACCAATAAAGATGTTCTTACCATGCGTATATAAATATAAGCAATATATGAACTGTATATTCATTATGTAAGACATTTTAAAGAATAAAATCGGAAAAACAAAACCATTTTATAAGAAAAACACATAACTTATCAAAATTGGTCCAAAAAAAATATCAAAATTAGTGCAAGAAAAAAGGAGTGAAAATTCAGAGTTGGAAATTAACCATTCAGTAAATCGTGGCATTTTTACCGGGCCGGAAATTTCTATGGTGTATTTACTATTCGGTATATGCCCAAAAAAAAGAAAAAAAAAAAACAAGTACTACTGTACATGGCGCCGCCGCCAAATTGGTCGATAATAATCTACAAGAGATCCGGTTCGGATGTCCGGTTAAAAACTGGTTTACGGATAAGGTGTTCGGGTCGGTGCGGTGCGGGACCCACGAAATACACGGACCACAGAAGAAGCCTACGAAGAGTTTAGACTCTATTGGGCCCACCCGATTTTATATATTGTGTTGGATCTATGTGTTGTACACCCAACCTATTTGTTTCATAGCTTGGAATTCTCACCTAAAATCCAAATCAGCTAGATCAACTAATTAAATTACTCAATTTTTACTATTTATCTTTACTATTTGATTTTTTAAAATTCATTCAAACAAATAATTTGACATCAACAGTGTCTGCAATACAACAATTCTACTGGCTGCAAAATATCTCCAGAAAATTTATTAAAGTAGATGATATCACGCGGACATATGTACAAAACTAGATATTAGAAAACTTAATATTTTTCTAACAAAAACTAGTAATAAACCTAGATATTAATTATGTTAAAAATATTAATTTTGTGGTTGGGATGATAAAGAGTGCTCAGTCTTTGGATTAAGATTATTATGTTTATAAATAAACAGATGTATACTAGTTTATAAATGAAATGTTTATTTAGCTTGTATCAAACATTACAATCCATTATACGATATTAAATTTTGAATGCTATGCTCTTGTAGTGACTTTAATTATTTTATGTGAATCAACATATAAAAGAGCTTTTCTTTTTCAAACCATAAATAAGTGCATTGACGTCTTTAACTACGTAAACAAAAGGAACAAAAAGGACTCACCTTTTTGCTTAGTATTCTGATTGTATCACCTAGACAAGTTAAAAGATCGAATTTAATAATCAATGTTTTTATGCATAAAATTGCAACTTGCAAGAGTATCCTCTTAATACTAAACATAAAAGGGATTAAAAGAATATATATTTGAGAAAATATATGAGCATTGTCTCTAAATGTAAAGAAAGTATAGACGTTTTAAAAAATATCTCACGCCTAATGTATTGGAGAAGTAAGGATGCACGACACGTGAAGCTCCATACTTCATTCTTCATCATATCGACAAATGTAATTATTTTCTAAAATAAAAGAAAATGGACTTATTATTGTATTTTTTTTTTGTCACCAGTGATATTCGAGTCAGTATTTTATCAGTTTTCTTTAAAAAAAACAACAAAAAATTGTTACGAACAAATATTTTTCGTTGTTGGAAGTTAGTATGAAGATGGCATAATATATCAATAAGTATCAATTGCTAATAATACCCCCTCTTAGCCGGGGAAAATATATAAATAGAGATTATATAGACGAGGATGGGTCAGTGAGACAGTGACGAACGAAAGAAGGAAATAAGAGAGGGAAATACCATAAAAAGAAACTACAAGAGAGAATGAAGATAAAAGAGATCATGATGAGACGAAACAATGTTTGGTTCCTTTTGGGATCACACAGCCAAATTTTGTTGATAAAAATGTTTACCCAGAACTTTGGCTACTTCTGCCTACACATGTGACATGTCTACACCAGTCATTATACGTTGTTTGGTATAATGATAATTGATAAGCCACATGTATAATAAATATATTTCATTTATACTATAACAGATAATACACATTTAATTTGATATGACGTGGTTAATAAAATAACAACAAATTATTAGTGAATCAAAGAATAATTACACATATATATTTCATTTACCTAAATACTTGAGACAGTGTTGCCATTTTGCAAATTAACCCATAATTGTCCTTATTTTCTTATATTGCTGATTTTTTTTCATAAAAGATGTCTTGTTTGACATAATACTGGCGCATATATATACGACTTTTATACTCAGCTTTATGTGAATTAAATTCGAACTCAGTCATGTTGAAAATGACATGAAAGGTTAAAGATACTAGTCCAATCAACTACTGTCTTCATACTGACTGAGTTACCTCCACATTTTAACCGAATATTTACTTCAGAAAAATGACTTTATAAAACAATATTGGAAAAAGACAGAAAAACAAACAAAACACCGTTAGGAATTTAAATCACATAATACCTAGCTATGATACACGTTTTATCTACCAATAGTTATCGACATATATTCTTAGTATATATAGTAATATTAGAGATTTTGTAGATAACGAGCCAAATAACAAGTACGATACAAATGACTAAATATACCTTTATTTGGGGAATAATATGGTCCCAATTAACACAGTAACTCACTGTTCTTCTGTTTACTGTTTTATTCCTAGTTTTAGAATTTATAAAATGTTATAACAATTATATTCCATATTCATCGTCAAAAAAAACAAAAAAAAAACAAATCCACTGTCTACAAAAGAAAATACCATACCCATTTGTCGACCAAAAAAACCATATCCATATATTTATTTTTGATAAAGAAAAAGTAATTATACCATATCCATTTTTGAAGTGATAAATTCGAATGTTCTTTTGGTTACGTAGAAGTAATGAAGAAATAACCAAATTGGTTATGTTTATTGGATACGGAGAAGAAAGTAACAACAAACTGGAACATTTATTCTTATCATATCGTTATAATTAAATAAATAGCTTATTATTGGCATGTTTATTTTACAGTCACATGTTTTTTTTTTATATCTAGGGTAAATTTCCATCAAGTTTAAATTAGGTTGTATGGTCATATCACTAAACCAATCCAAACGAGACACTGTACTTGAAAAAGAAATGACTCAATAAACAAAACAAAATTTTGTATATATACAAAATGAGATCAGATCAAAAGTACCTGTGAGTTGACTGTGAAGAGGTGACGAATCGAAGAAGAAGAAGAGAAGAAGACGACGAAAACGGAAAAATGAAAGAGCGAAGTCAATAAATGCTTCTTTGGGTGTTTTGTAAGTGTGAAAATGTGAATGCGAGCTTTTCTTTTGGAAGATCGAAACAACTCTCTATCTTCCTCTACTCTTTTGCTTCTCCATTTATGTTTGTGTTGTTTATATTCGCATATAATGTCATCTATGTGAATATTTTTTTATACATTTCTTTCAATCTACACTTTCCTGCCACATATCTTTTTCTTGTAATTTTTGTTTTTGTTTTTTTAGCTTTATTTTTTATTCGCTAAAATAAAGCTTTTCTTGACCTCGAAATTTATGAGTTCAACGATTTCTAGTCTCTTCTAGTGTTTTTTTTTCTTTCATTCTTACCAACAGTTTAACCGCATAATCGTACTAGACGGCGAACAAATAAGGTTAATTTAGTTTCTTACATATTTTTGTTTGTTTTAAATTCAAAGTTATTTCGATTGTATTTATCATATTCAATGAGAAGTTTATTTTTCTTTACTGGAATTCAAATTTAGTAAATTGCGTTTTCATGCAAGTAAACATTGAAATATATGTTTTATCAAAAAATAAAATAAAAAAAATTGGAATATATATATCAGAATTTGCAATTGTCGATCCAAATAATGTCAAAACAACTTTGGATACATTGCTTTCAAACAGTTATACCCTCTTTTACAAGCTACTAATAATCGTATTGCATAATTGTTTGGTTCTAATTATTTTTCAGGGGGGACATGCATCTTTATAGTTTGAGCAAAAGACAAAATTTAAAAATATCGATAACGATTTATGAAAGAAATGGTTATAGGGATATCATCTTCTAATTTTGTATTATCCTAACATCACCGAAAACACTTCTAATTCAGGTGCATCGTACATTAGGATAGAAAGTCAAAGTTTTATTTCCCATTTAATCTAGATGCATGCAACCAACAAAAAGAAAAGAACTAGGGTCCAACTAGTAAACTTTTAGAGGAATGAGCAATGGAAAATATGAAAGGAGTAGAGTTTAAAATAATATGTAAATAATACAATTACAAGATAATTAACTATATATTTTAGAATGAAAAAGTTTCTTTTTAAAATAACTTCTCATTATAAAAAAAACTAAATATGATTTCATAAATTCTCTAAAAATTTAGATAACAGTTAAAAAAAGTATTTTGTGAAGGACAAATTTTCCTTTAATCTTCTTCTTTGTTTCTAGCGATCAAAAGCTGGAAACTATTTTCCTTGTGAGTAGTGACAACTGGTAAGTAGTAAGAAAGCAGAAATTTAGGGGTAAATAGTGTATTACTACTACACCTGATTATTTTTCTCTCTAAAACATACAAAACATTGCACCATCCCTTTTTTTTTTGTCACTCAATTCATTCATTCTTAAAGGACTACAAACATATAGGCATAATTGGACATCACCCAAAATGCAAGCCTAACGGCTAAAACAAAAACATTGCACCATTCACATCTCTAGTTTAACCGGTGACTAAACATAAAAAACCAATGTAAACCGGTGGCGAATCGAGTTTAATCTCGCCGATTGGACCTCCGGTTTGTTGTAACTAACAGCTTTATTGGTACATCTTCGCACATGTCAAATCCCGAAATTAAGAGCAAATTGTGGTTCGTTGTCGTCTTAACGGTCCCGTGTCATATGTTCATTTGATATGTAATAATATAAACTATAAACCTTAACTGGGTATGTTATTTTAAAAGCTGAGACTTGTCTTACCTCATACTCCATTTAATAACTTATCTATATACCGATGATTACGCTCTCATTATTACACACACCTATCATAGATGATGAAATTATAGTATTAAAGTTTTTCTTTTGATTAATCATCAACGTCATTACGTCAATGAAATTAAACTACACTTATTTTTGTACTTTCTTAACAAGAGTTCTAGTAATATTTTGAAAACAGTCAAGACAGTGTAAATATTTTCTTACTTACGATTTTACTTTTTGAATACTTATCAAACTGCTCGATCGTTACGTTTGAAAATAAACTATACAACTTGTAACTTGTAAGTCGACTGATGAAAGGTTGACACCATTGTACACGAAATGCATAAATAATGTTTAGGTTTTATGTTATAACCACTGCTCTCAGTCTAGCCTTCTAGGAAATTATAAATCTATTAAACTAGTGTACTATGACAATGAGAGATCAATATAAAACTCATGATGCTAATCAGCAATCACTAATATATTTGTTTACATGCATCTTCAGCAAATTCCCGGAATTTTTAAAGGTATAATTTTATAGTACGATTGACAATGACTCACTTGATTAATTAAACATTCAGGTGAATAATAATTGTTTCATTTCGGATAGGTGGCAAAGCGATGATTAATTGAGTTTTATTTTCATGATATTCACAATTATGAAAATTAAACTGAGTTATTATTTTGCGTGCTGTTGGGTTGTTGTCATGCTAGAATTTGATCATCATAAAACAAGTATCATCTCATCTCCATCTTTGTAATAATTTACGATTTGAAATTATGCAGATTGTCTAATCGCTGTCTAGTATTAGTGTCACACTTTCACTATAATCCAAAATTTTATATATATGAACAAAACTTCTCTTTCATTTTATTAAAAGGAACAAAAACTATCAGAATTTATTTGCTGGAATGTAATGGAAATATTGTTTTATATTGGCCGACGTCAACAATTTTGTAAGCCATAGTGTAATTGTTCGTTCAGTAGAAGCAATTGCCAAAGGTTTTAAACCTAACCCGAAAAACGAACCAAAATATCTTTCAAGTTACTGAGTCACTATATCAATCCGATCCGACATTATATCAATATATAATAGATTTGAATAAACTTTCGATATTCAAAAATTAAAAATACATACAGAAATAAAATTTATAATATAAAAACCTAATTTTCTAGATGTTTTACGCGTATAGATGTTTAGCAATAATAATCAATTGTAAATATAAACTAAGTAGAACTACAAATACTAACAATTTTTTTAATAAATCGTCGTACTACAAATACTAATTTTTTTTAATAAATCATTTACGAAGAATAAAATTTTAAAATAAAAGAGATAAAGCATGAGAGATTTTTAATTTGTGTTACTATTAGGTGTTATCAAAAGTTGCAAAAACTGAAGTCTATTTTTATAATAAAAATTAGGAGTTTTAGGCCAATGTTTTCATCGGAGACAAAGCATGACTAATCGTCCTTAAGTCAGTAAGTCAGTAAGTCAGTAAGTCGACGCAGTAAGTCAGTAAACGAATGTTTGATACAAACCAAGAATGTTGATTAAAGCCTAGACGTTATATGCATTAAATCGAATCGCCGACCACATTATTAATAACAACGTCAGTTTAATAAATGCGACGGTCCATTTAAAAGAACGGGTCCATTGTTAATTAACACATAACCGCACTATTTATTTGGTCCATTTCAATGTTGGGCCTATTGTTCGCTGTCGTCAATAGCTGGGTTCTTAAAATAGAGAAATATGGGTTTCATTGTAACATTTAAAACTTTGAGGACAAAATTAATAAAGTCTGTAAATAAAGAGGGCATGATTAAGAAAACTAGCAATAAAAAGAACCGTTTGAAGAAATTATCTCCGCGGCGGATAAGATAAAAAAAAAAAATGCAAACGCTTCTCAGTCAGCCATGTAAGTCTCTTCCTTCATTCACCGCTTCTTCGTCGTCGATTCGTAGCTCCGGTGATGCACGAGACTGTATCTACTTTAGAGCATCGCAGTTTCAATTTCATAGTCCAATTCCGTTTCGTAGTTTCGCAATTTCTCGCGATTTTACTGTTCGTGGAGGTTTTGGGATTAGATTTTGCTCACGAGACGGCGATTCCGATGTTCGTAATGGAGGAATCGTGGCGGAGGAGGAGCTTGAGCTATTGAATAAACCAAATCCTCTACCGAAATCAGAAGATGAGGAGGAGGAGTATGGAAAAGCAGACGATGACGAGATTCTTGAGCCGTTTTTCAAATTCTTCAAATCGGAAGGAGAAGAAGAAATTGAATCGGAAGTTTCGGATGAGACGAATAGAGTCAGTGTTGAGTATTACGATCCTAAACCTGGTGAATTTGTGGTTGGTGTTGTGGTTTCTGGGAATGAGAATAAGCTTGATGTGAGTATTGGTGCTGATAAGTTGGGAACTATGTTGACGAAAGAGATTCTTCCTTTGTATGATAAAGAGTTGGATTATTTGTTGTGTGATTTGAAGTATGATGCTGAAGAGTTTTTGGTTAATGGTAAAATGGGGATTGTTAAGGACGATGAAGAGAGTGTTGAGATTGTTGAATTTCAACGGCAAGGTAGGCCAGTGGTTGAGGTTGGGACGGTGGTTTTCGCTGAGGTTTTAGGTAGGACTTTGAGTGGAAGGCCTTTGCTTTCTTCTAGACGTTATTTTAGGAGAATTGCTTGGCATCGAGTGAGGCAGGTTCTTTTCTTGTGCCTTGATTGTAACAAGAACAGTTCTTGGTTTGTAAGTATTTGTAGCATTCAGATGATGATGTAGTGAGTTTGTTCTGTGGCCAGATCAAGCAGCTTAATGAGCCTATTGAAGTTAAGATAACAGAGTGGAATACAGGAGGGCTTCTCACTAGAATTGAGGTATCTGAACTTTGGGGTTTCATATGTTGCTTTTAGACTCCAATCTCCATAGCTTATTGTTGGTTTAATTTTCAGGGTTTGAGAGCTTTTATTCCAAAGCCGGAACTTGTGAAGAAAGTTAACAGTTTCACCGAGTTGAAGGAAAACGTAAAGCAAGAGTTTCTTCTTCCACTGTAACAATTTTGTTTTTTGGCTGAAATCGCAGTAGGCTTTTGGCTTCACTGTTCTGCGTTTGCTCAGTTTTTTTGTGTGTGTTTCAGGTTGGTCGTAAACTTCTTGTGCAGATTACACGATTGAACGAAGATAAAAACGACTTGATACTGAGTGAAAAAGTAGCATGGGTTAGTTTCCCAATTGTCTTGGATTGTATTGTTTAGTCAAGTAGGATCAACGATGTGACTAATGATATATTCGCACAAATGTGTCTCAGGAGAAGATGTATCTTAAAGAAGGAACACTCTTAGAAGGAACAGTTGTCAAAATCTTACCATATGGAGCTCAAGTCAAACTCGGTGATAGTAGCAGAAGGTTAGTTCAGTCTACAGCTTTTCGTTCTTCTTCTTAGTGACTCTTTGAGTTTTGAATTCATTTCGTTTGGCGATAAATGTTTCAACAGTGGACTGCTACACATTTCAAACATAACTCGCAGAAGAATTGGATCAGTGAGCGATGTGCTTCAAGTAGACGAAGGCGTAAAGGTTCTTGTTGTGAAATCTCTATTCCCAGACAAAATCTCTCTTAGGTAAAAAAAAAAAAACTTAAATAGAAACGCAAATCCCAAAACTCACACTGGTCCTGTATTAACAACTAAAACTTCTCTTCTTCTACAGCATTGCAGATCTCGAAAGCGAACCGGGTTTGTTCATCTCAAACAAAGAGGTACTTCTTCTAATATATGGAACTAAGAAAACGCTATTCATGAAATCTTCTAATATACCGTGATTTTTGACAAACGCAGAAAGTGTTTATGGAGGCTGAAGAGATGGCGAAGAAGTATAGAGAAAAGATGCCTTCGGTGGCTCCGAGCCAGATTTCTGATCGTCCTCCGATCACAAGCAGTTTCCCTCAGGGCAAAGATGAAGAAATCTATGCTAACTGGGACTGGTTCATGTTTGAGACTCAGTGACCAAAATTCACAAACTCTCTTAACAACTTGTACAATGACTTTTCGTTATTTGAATTTTTGAGATTATATGTTCTTATGAGTAAATGATTTAAGTTCGTTCTTCCTGAATTAAAAAAATAAAAAACTTTGTTTTCTCTAATCCAAAGAGTAAAATTTATTGAAGCACATACATATGATATTCAGTTAAAACAATAGTTTGGTAGCCACTAGCCAAATCGTATTCGGTGAAGAAGAGGAAATTTTCAGCTAACCTCTTTCATTCTCCAGAGAATCAAAATCATCAATCTTCGTTCAACTGCTGAAGCTCAGCTTTGAGCTGTTCCATCTTGAGTCCCATGGATCGCTGCAGAGACGCTTTCTCTTTCTCTGTAACCTTTCCGAGCAAACCTTGGAACATATCCAAAACCTCAGTCACGGCGGCTCTAGCGCACTCCGCTTCCTCGTTGAAGTAAATCGTCTCTTTCGCATCCATTGCCATTTCGATCTCCTCTCGCGCCTCAGCGAATTTGAGATTGATCTCGTCAACAACCTTGTTCACATCTACCGGTGAGCCACCGCCGCTAGAGTCGGTGCTGAATCTTCTCTGATTCTCCAACGTCGATGAAGCGTTTGGGATTCGGGAAATTAGTGAGGTGAATGATGCTTCTGAGATGCTGGTTTTCGAATAGCGAGACTGCGATGGAGCTCCGACGTTACCGGAGACATTGGCAAGTGAGTTTATGATAATGCTTAGATTCTTAGGGATTCGGAGAGAGTTTCTCGTTAACAAATTTCGTAGAGTAATTGCTGAATGGAGACGCATGGTTTCTTCTCCGCCGGTTAGATATCTCCGAGATTCTGTAGGTCGGCGGCGCAGATAATTTGGCAAATTGAGTTTTTTTTTCCAACTTCAGATTGCATACACGAGGGAAGAAGAGGAAGAGAATAAGATGTTTTTGGTCCAATGGGCTTCATAATTAGGCCCATATTTGGGTCCATGAACAATCACGCTACTGCATTGGTTGCACAGAAGTCAAAAGAAGACAGTAAAAGTCAAACTTTCAACCAAACCACAGAAGCAGCACCTAAACCATCACTGACCATTCCAATGACGAACCACTACATTTCCGTTGACTTCTACGCAAACCAAACTCCTAGATAAACCCCCTGGAGCCACAACACCAACAATCATATCCAATGGCTAGCACCGTCCCACCATTTCGAACGCAGCCGCTCACGGTTTTGAAGAAGGGTTTAGCCGCCGCAAGAATCCGTTTGTTTGGTTTCACTTCGCATTCGAAGAGGAAGTTTCGTCGTTGGACTGCGTGCTATGGCTCTAGAGATTATGAACCTGTTATACATCTTCAAAACGATATGATGATGATGAACGGTGGTGTTTATGAGCCATACAATGGTGAACCGAGCATAATGCTGAGTGGGGATCAGAGAAAAGGTCCGTTGTGGCAGAAGAACATTCTCATGGGAGGCAAATGTCAGCTTCCAGATTTCTCAGGTGTAATTTTGTATGATGCTGATGGACAAGTTGTTCCTCCAGCCAAGAACTCTCTTCCTTTGCTCACCTGGAAGTAAACAAGAAGGAAGACAGATTTCTAAAGAAAGGCTAAACATACTTATTATTATCCGAATTATCAATTTGTTTGTTTTTATCTGTCTTGAGAATATAATGTATGGTATTATGTTCTACGGTTTTCTATAGCCAAAAATATATGAAAATATGACTTGTATGAAGTTCTTGCTCAAGATATTGACAATATAACATATCATACAACTTGGGTATCAGAATAATTGTCAAAGTATAGTAGAACTTTGGTGTTACACTGTTTTGAAAAGTATTATAGGGGCAAGTCATAAAATTTATCATGAATGGCCAATAAGTTTGTAATACTGTCACATGTAATATTCAGGCTTCAATACACCAATGTAAGATAGGTTTCGGTATTGCTCTGCAAAGTCCATGCCATAGCCCACAACAAATTCATCTGGACACTGCACATATTCAGAAGGTACAACACATCGATCTGGTTAAGGCTTAAGCATTGATGGTTAAAATCTCATTTATATCAAAATTTTGCTTTCAGCAATATACATAGCTTCTCTAAAGTTCTTAGAACAGAGAGAGCAAAAAAGGAGCTTACTTCAAAACCACTGTAGAATTTCCCATTTCCAAACAGCTTAAAATGAACCTTTCTTCTCAATGGCTTATCGAGAAGAGTGCAAACTGAAACAGATGATGCGTTTTTCGATTTCAGGTACTCTATCAGACAGTTTAGTGTATTGCCAGTATCCACAATGTCCTCGACCTATAATAAAACAGCATAGCTAGTCAACAAAATAGGCAGTGATATTTCCAATGCTGTTATACAAAATAAGTAGCAAGACAAACTTCTACAGTGGTCACATCACATCACAGTAAAGTTAAAAACTCCATAGAAAATACTTAAAATTTCCAGTGCTAACGAAACATGAAACAGAACGTATTAACAAAATCCAGATCCATACGCATAAATGAGATGAAGAGGACGGAGATTATTACCAAGACGACGTGCTTATTCGTGATGTCAAGCTTCAAATCAAATGATATTTTGGGAGTTCCACTAGAAACAGTACCAGAACCATACGATTCAGCTCTGATGAAATCAATAGCGATAGGGAGATCGATTCGCCTTACGAGATCGGCTAAGAAAAGGCAAGCACCGGTGACTACGCCGACGAAAACAGGCGACTCCGAGTCACCGGTGAAATCAGAAGTAAGCTCAACTCCAAGCTGACTCACTCGATCCGCGATTACTTCGGGGCTGTAAAGCATCTTCTCTATATGCTTCTCTACCGACATCTTCCTCCTCCACCACTACCGAATCTTTTAGGATTTGGGTTTTTAGGGTCTCTAAATCAATCATTGATGTTAATCTCGACTGTAAAAAAAAACACGCGGGAGCTTAAACCGAAACTAACCGAGGGTAGATAATCCACTTCTGTTAACCAAACCCGATACAATTTTATTTGGAAGATTATCAAATTGGCGCTTGAACGAAATTGAAATTTTCATTATCAAATACAAAATCGAAATCCCTAGAAAGCTGAAGAAGACGAAAATGGCGAGTACTCTCTTCGTCGCTCTCCAATGTTGCGAATGTTCAACTATGCAGGTTCAATCTCTCTTCTTCGTTCTCAATTTCTCTCTGTTACTATGCGTAAGGTTAGGAATTTAGGGATTTAGTTTTCTGGGATTCGCAGGTGAAGCAGAAGAAGAAAAGCAGTAACAAATGGGTTTGTGTGATTTGTAATCAGAAGCAATCAGTGACAAAGGTGTTTGCTCAAGGTTATAAAGCTAAGGAGCTTCGTTTCTTCGTACAGTCCTTTAATATGGCTCGCAAAGTTTCCGATGAGGAAGAACATGAAGCTGTAGATACATTTCCCGAGGTTGACGTCGGAGGAGAAATTGAAGAGGAGGTTCGTGGAAAGAAGCGATCTGATTGGAGTGAGTATCTTGATTCCGATTTTCCTAATGATGACCGGAGATTAACTGAAGAAGAAGAAGACGGTAAGTCTAAAATCTAAAGAATCAATAGAAGTTTCTTGGAACTTTTGATTTTGAGATTGGAATAATTTGTTTTCAGATGTGAAGATTGTGACTGAGATGCCAAGTGATAAGTTCAAAAAGCCTAAGCTTAACAAACATTCTAATGCTGGTGGATCATCATCATCGTCATCAGTTACGCAAAGTGGGAAGAAAGATGGTAATGAGCTCTTAACGCCATCTTCTTCCTCCAGAGGCAGCATCCAAAAACCAGAAATTCATAACAGTAAGAAGAACTCTGCTAAGTGGGTATTTTCGATAATGTAGTAACTTCTATCCTTCTAATTTGTTGCAGATGGAGTCATGATGATGAAGAAGGTTACAGAGTCAGAAAGAGTTACTAAGCCGGCTTCAAAATGGGATGCTTACTTGATTAATGACGAAGGAGAACAACAAGGACCATCACGAGTTGGTGAAAGAGTTGCATTGAAGGATGATGATGTTGGAGCAATAATGGAGATAAGTTCTGAAGACCAGATAGTAGATGATGAGGTACATCCAGATTTTATGTGATCATAGATAGTTTTATGTTTGACAAGACCGCAAGTTATTGGGGAATTGAGTAAAAGAATCAAAACAAAACTAGAGAAAGGTTCAAAAGAGTTGATCCATTAAAAGTCTCAAACCAAACTAGCATAGAGAAGTTGCAAAGGAAAGAAAATAATAACTAGTTAAAAGAGGTTCCTAAAAGTTTTAAAGAAGCTGTCTAAGAGAAAGCCAGATGTTGAGTGAAAAAAAAACTAAATAAAAGAGTGAGTTCACTCAGATGAGGAGAGAGCGAACTGCTCATCAACAGAGGACACAGCTGGCGGATTAGCAGAGAGTCTGAGAACATCCAATGCCTCGGAAACTTTAGCCTTAAGAGCTTCAGGTGACTCGAGAAGGTGCAAGATCTCAGCTTGGTCCATCTCCAGCAACATACCAGTCACTTTGGCTGTATGAACTGGCTCATGCTGCTCCACAAGTGGGTAAAGATTCTCCCCAAGCATCTGTCATCAATTCACAATAATCTTTATTTAGCTTTTGTATTCAAAGGAAAATAATCGTTCTATCTAACAACAAGTCTCAGATGTAATAAGAAGACGAACCTGTGGGTGGTTAACCGGGTTAGCTCCAGCCAAGTCAGAGGTGAGCTTAGAAATGGGGATGACGGGACGCTTATGTTGAGGAGCATTGTGATTCATTGCAGAAGGATCCAATGGCATAGTCATCATGCCTTGTGGAGCAGATCCTTCCATGCCATTCCTCCTGTTACCTATACCTCCCATGAATCTCATTCCCGAGCTAACATTTTGCTGCATCATCTAACAGTTCCAGATATATCAACAAAACCAAACCAATTCAAAGTTCATATGATTATGTTTAAGATTTAGATACATATAAGAACTATCAAGAAAGAAACTTTACTTGTTGCTGCTGGAGGTGTTGCTGCATGTTGATAGCACCACGCCTGAATCCACCACGAGGACCAGGCTGGTTTTCCCTCTGGAAAGAGTAAGGCATCATGAAGTTGGCTGGACCAGCACCTGGACGCATCCCAGGCATGTACTGAAGTTGGTATCCATACCCCATAGGCTGTGACGGAACCATACCTTGTCCGTTCTGACCCATGTACATTGGATGGTGTGGTGCAGACATTGGCCCTCCTGTTGGGTGATGATGGTACCCAGGCATTGGTGATGCCATTGGCGACATTGTCCCTGGTGATCTGATCTGAGTGAACAGCGTCTGAAAACATAAAGAAACTTTAAGAATCAATGCCACAAGTAAAGTCAAGTTTAAGTAGAATTATGCAGACGGCTAAAAGAACCTGAAGGTGTGCACGTCTATCTTCTTTGCGTTGAGCCAACGCAATGTAAAGTGGCTTCCTTCCTATCATCTTCCCATTCATTTCAGTCAACTGCATATACAATCATCATCTCCAATCAAATACGATTTTCATATATATAACAAGTAAAAGATTATGAATTCAGATTAAAAACATACAGCTCTTGTAGCTTCTTCAGGATTGGAGTAAGCAACGAAACCAAACCCTCTGCTTAAACCTTGTGAATTCATCATAACCTAAACATAACCACAAACAAAGTTCAACGTACGTAGCAAAGCAATAGGATAACAAAAATGCATTTAGAATAAAAAAAAAAAGAAAAAAAACAATACCTTGCATGAGGTCACACTTCCATACTCGGAGAACATCTCCTTAAGCCTCTCATCATTGACACTATCATCAAGGTTTTTCAAATACAGATTCGATCCTTGCAATTTCTCAAATCTACTAATCCTCTCTTGCTCAAACTTCTTCCTAAGTTCCTCTTCCCTCTCAGACTTCTTCTGTGCCCTACCAACGTACAACACATCTTCCCCAAGGCTAATACCATTCATCTTCTCAACCGCGAGCGCAGCCGATGCAGAATCCTCGAAATTCACAAACCCGAAACACCTAGAGTTCCCACTCTGATCCTTCATCACAACAGCGCTAGAGATTTCTCCATATTTCGCAAAAGACTTCTTAAGTTCATCATCAGTAATCTCCTTAGGGAGATTCTTAACATAAACGTTTGTAAACCGCGGGACCGTACCGCTCTCAGAGCGAGTACGGTCCTGGTTACGAACAAAATGACCAACAAAGACTTGCTTATCATTAAGCAACATTCCGTTAAGCTTATCAATAGAAGCCTGAGCGGTTTCTTCTTTCTCAAACTGGACAAAACCATATCCTTTGGATCGTCCTACCACGTCAGTGGCAACCTTGCAAGATAAAATATTCCCGAAACTCGAGAACGTATCGTACAAGGCTTTGTTATCGATCGATGCATCAAGGTTTTTGATGAAAACGTTGGCTTTTCCACTCAAACGATTGCTTGGATCACGGTTTGATAGCATGATCCTTATTGGCTTTTCTTTGATCGGAGTGTAGTTGAGACTATCCATCGCTCTCATCGCTGATCCAATAAAAACAAAAAAACAAATACGATCGTCATTAAATTTATTCCTCGTGTAAAGTGATCCATAATAATAATATTAAATTCCACAAATAATATATATATGTTACCATCATCAGGATTAGCAAAATTGACGTAAGCATAGCCAAGAGAGCGACGAGTCAAATCACGACAAACCCTAATTGTCTGAACTTGAAACACTGGAGTGAAGAGTTCCAATAGATGTGCCTCGTCAACACTCGGATCTAAATCTCCGACGTAAAGGGAAGAGTTTGGATGCGTTTGTAACGCTTCCGCCGCTGCAGTAGCCGCAACCGCCGCAACTTGAGAGACAGCAGGGAAAGGAGACGAAGGAGGAGGAGCCGTCGCTTGATTAGGGACTTGATCCACCATTGCAGTCGGCGCAATTCCAGATGCAACCGCTGCCGCCATGTCTCTGATGATGGTGATAATTTTCTAGGGTTTTCTTTTTTATTGAGATAAAAAGCTTTTTGTGCTGCAAAAAGTGTCCCCCAGAGAAAAATTCTGTTTGTGTTTTCCAAAAAGTTTTTAAGAGAGGATTTTTTTAATTTTGTTTTGGTAATTTGAGATTTTTTTGTTTTCCTTTTTTGGTTACTCCGATTGAAAAAGAGGAGTAAAGAGACTCGAGAGGTGGTGAAGGATGTGAATGGGTATTTATACATTCGCTAACGAACCGGTCCCTACGGATCGGAGTTTGATTTGACCGAGTTTTATATTTGAATATTTTAGCGGGTCCATGGGCTTTTTTATGTTTTGATGAATGTCATACGGAGATTCATGCATTTTTTTCTTTTTGTTAAGTATGTAATAAGTTGAAAAATGAAAATCCAACTAATTAAACCTATTCAAATCGTTAACCTATTTTTCCGTGGCTTATGATTTGACCAGATTCTAAGTTTCTTGCTAACTCATTCAGTCATTCTATTAGTTATTAGTTAATATAATTAATAGGAGAAAATAGATTTGACCATTTATATCATTATTATATATGGATAAAATTTCCCAATTAAATTTAGAATAGAAAATTAGTATTTTGATAGAATCTTGTCTAATTAAGTTGGATGTTATTTTGTGTGTTTAAAATAAAAATAATATAATATTAAATAAGGTAAATCATGCAGAAATTTTGAATTTTGAATTTTATTTAAATTTTGGTTAATAATCATGAATGTCTTAAATTTTGTCTTTCTTATAGAATTTGTGTGTATGTTGAGTTTGATTTGACGTGGCTTTTAAGTTTTGACCGAGTTATTATATTTGAACATTATTGCGGGCTGATGTTTTTTTATATATATATTGACTAATAAGTGAATGCTACATGAAAATTCATGTTTTTAAGTTAAATTTGTAATAAGTTGGAAATCTAGTTAAACTTATTCAAATTGTAACCTTTTTCCGTGATTTATGATTTGACCAGTTTCTAATTTTCTTGTTAACTCGTTCCATTAGATGTTAGTTATTAGAATTAATCAGGATAAGATAGATTTGATTATTTATATGTGAATGAAATCTTCCACTTAAATTTAGAATACAAAACTAGAGTTTGTACATGTATATGCAATACACCGTAAGTCTATATTTTCTTAATTATTATAAAAATTATTTATATTTTACAGTTTAAAATTATGTGTTTAATTTTTAAGATTAATTATATTCATTCTAATACATTTCCTTTAGATAAAAAATTATGTGGGGCATATTTGTTTTGTTTTGTGTGCAGTTATAACCTGAAAATTTATTACCTATTTTCTATTTTTGTTTCTTATGATTTAACTAGTAATTTAGTTTCTTGCTAGCTTGTTCTATTATCAACAACATTAATCAGGATTCAGGAAAAGAAAGCAATCTAGAGAAGATAGATTTCACCATCTGTAACCAAATCACCATCTGTAACCAAAAAAAAAGTTATATTAGAATCTTGTAAATGAGTTGGAACTTTGTGGTTCTTTTAAATGAACAATATGATATCATCTAAAATAAATCAACCGAAAGTTTTGGAAATTTATTTTGATTTATGATCAGTTACATTAAATGGATACTTCATCACTCATGTCTTAGTAAGATATACTATCATACAACTCATCTACACCTCTAAACAAACAAACAACTCTTTGAATTACTGATAATCTGAAATAATCCAAAAAAAAAGCTTTATGAAATAGAACATTGCACCACCTGAAAAAAACATTAACTGAAGTACAATATACTTACTGTATAGACAGACTCCATCTGAAATAAGATATTGTGACCATCTAGAACCTTCGAACCATCTAGAATCTTTCAAATATTTTTATTTTATTATTTTCTTTGATCTATTTTTCGATCATGTGAAGCAGAATTCATTTTTAAAAAATCAGAGAGAGTAAAGATAATGGAATATTATGTTTTTCCTATATATATAAAAAAGAACGATATCCTTTTTCCTAATAAGAAAATTGTAAAAACTACATTTTCACCGAACCTCATCATCCCTAATAATTTTTGTGAAAAAAAGGAAAAATCAAGAAAAGGAAATATTGGTTTCCTAAACGAAAGAATGTGGGGAAGATAAGGTTTGGGCAGTATAAATACATAATCTCTCTTAAGAGAGTTGAAGATACAAACAATTGTCCAACGATCTCCAACTTGAGCAGCATGATTATACTGTTAAACAATGTGTTTATAGAATATGATTTCGAAAGCGATGAAGACTGCAAAGATATATTGGATGATCTGAGAAATTATGGTCAAAGATTTGGTAAGTTGGTGGATGTTGTGATCCCGCGACCCAATCCAGATCATCTGACACCACCACCAGGAGTTGGAAAGATTTTCATGGAGTATGAGGATTTGGATGCCGCATCAAGGGCTAGAACGGCTTTGAATGGAATGAGATTAGGACTAGACAACTTTATCGTGGCTGAATACTATCCGGAAAACATGTATGCGCAGGGCTACCTTGATGCCTGATTTTTAATTTTATTTCAAATATTAAGGAATGAATTTTATCATGATATCTCTCAAGTCTCAACATTTATGTACATTCCTACTTTTGCCCATAACTCTGCATAAAAGTTTGCATAAAGAGAGATATTTCTCAATCACTACCTATCTTTCTATGTACGAAATTGTGCATGACATACCAATGTACACAAAAATAAAAATAACCTTTTGGATTTTAATTTTGGGAAATTTTTTGAAAAAACCTTTGACTTTCAAAATGAATACGTTTAAACCCTATACTTTCAAAATGCCGTTTAAACGTTAAAATTATTATTTGATTTTCAAATAAATACCAAACTTTTGTTGACCATGTCATATTGGACATGCCGTTAAGTAAACTAACATAACCTTATTATGGAGTTATCAAACCGTTAACAGCTCCGTCTATTCAGAACGACGTCGTTCGCTACATGAACTCGAACTCATCTCCTCTATGATAATTCAGTGATACAATACCATTAGAGTTAACACATTATATTGATTAATGTACAAACATATATCTTAAATACTTATAATCTCTAGTTTTCATGAGTTAATTATTCACCAACAAATATTTAATAACTTTATTTTAACATTAAATCAAATTTAATCCTCAAATATGTAACATCATTTTTTCATTATGGATAATTAAACCAGAAAAATATCCAATTTTATTAAAAATAAAAGGGGAATTACATTTATTTATTGAATTAATTAATTAAATAAAATGAAATAAAAACAAATATGTAATATAGAAAATGATGTTACATATTTTATATATTATTTTCTATATATAAAATCTCATTTTTATATTAGATATTTTTATATTAGTTTTATTTCATTTTTAATAAAAAAATTCAATAAATAAATATAATTTACTTTTTAAATAAAATTGGGTATTTTCTGGTTTAATTATATTAAATAGGGTTAAATTTAATTTAATGTTAAAATAAAATTATGAAATATTTGTTGGTGAACAATTAACCCATGAAAACCAGAGATTATAGGTATTTAACATATATGCTTGTGAATTAATCAATATAATGTATTAGCTCTGATGGTAGTGTGTCATTTTTATTTGTTTTGTCAAACCTACCAAAACGACATCGTTTTGAATAGACAGAGCTGTTAACAGTTTAATTATTCCGTAATAATGTTTTGTTAGTTTACTTAACGGCATGTATACTATGGCTTGATCAACAAAGGTTTGATATTTATTTGAAAGTTAATCGATAAGTTTAATGTTAAAACAGTATTTTGAAAATCCAAGATTTAAACGTCCTCATTTTTAAAGTCGAAGATTTTTTTGATATTTTTTCCTTTTAATTTTAGTAAATAAGTATCACTTTCTACCAAAATGGTAAAATACACATGTATAACATAATAATACTACACATGGAAATGCATAAAAAACTTAAAATTTCACCAAGATGCAAATGGAGAAAATGCATGCTCTCTCTTGGTTCTGAAAGCAAGCAATTTGGCGCCTCAAGGCTTATCAAAGACAAAGATTGTTAAAAAAAGCTGGGAACTTGTTGGGTTATAAGACATAGAAAACCTCTATATATATGGTCGATGAAAGACTACAATATCGACCACATTTCAAGCAAGACGAGTGTTAAGAGTGTGAAAAAAACTACCAACCATACTTCTTGAAGAAGTCTCTGGTTCTCTTCCTAGCTCGGGTGAATACTATTACTATGCACGCAAGCACCCACGGAGGAAAGCTCCCAAAGGAGATGTAGTTCTTGATCCACGCTGGTGGGTCTTTCAATAGAAATGTTATTAACAGCGTAACAATCACCACACCAACAATGATTCTTGTGATGGGTGTGATCAGAGAATCCTGAAAAACAATATGTATTCAAACAAAATAGTGTCATTATATGAATCAACCACCTAGTTAATTGCAACTTATTGGAACCCTTGGTGTAACCATAGTACCAATTCTAGATTCTAGTTGAGTCTTGTAAAATTTTGATCTAGAGGTGTGATTTCAAGAAATAGTAATATAATCTTCGCCTAAAGTTAAAGTTCTACAAGTCATCTTGACTAATTCTTCCATTCAAGAAGATGAAGAACAGTTAAAGGAGGCAAGAATCATGAAAAAAAAGCTCAATTTCTCAACCATGGAGATATACAGAACTAAGCAGATGCAACACTATTTATCATGACTACCTAGGTTTTATTCAACAGATGTAATCAACATTACTATGAACATATAACAAAATTCACCAGAAATTTTCAAATACTTGATTCAAGTATCAGTTGAGAAACTATAACTAAGCTAAGAAGATCGTTCTCTTTCGTTTGATTTCTTCTTAAGGAAGTCAAAACTTCGAAAAATCGAAACAATCAGAAGATGTTTTCAAAGGAAGGATTAGAGATTACCTGAGGTTCACCGTCGATGTGAATGACGGCACCATCTCTGTAAGGCAACACAGACCGACCATTCCGATGAAATCGGATCGGGACGGCGCGACCTTTCTCGACGTTGAAAGCGAATATGGATTTCAAGCCATATTTCTCGAGAATAGATCGAACCTCGAGCTGATCCTGCTCATAACCGCCGAGATTCGACTTGAACACATCGATCGGACCTTTTCCAAGCCGATACAGATGGATCTCCACCACCGGCACCTTCGTCGTCGCGGTCTTCGATCTCAGTTCACCGTCGAGTTGAGTCTCTTTGAGCAACGGAGTAGTCTCTTCAATCTCTTGCTGTGAATCGATCTCCTTCTCGTTCTCCGTCATCGATGACATGATTCACGATTCACCGGTCCGATTTAAAACTTTTATTATATCCCAAAAATAAAGCTAAGTAAAATATTCCGTTGAGAACGACGTCGTTTGAATCTGACCCGGTTAAGTTTGGGCTTTTTATGGGCCTTATAAGGGTATAGTTGACAAATGGCCATTGGTTTATACGGTAACCACTCATCGGAAGGTGAAAGTTTTCTCCGGCGAGGTTGAAAAAAATGGAGGCAGCTTTAGGACTTCTGAGGAGAATGCCGCCGAAGCAGTCGGAGACGGCTCTCTCAGCACTTCTCAGCCTCTTGCCTCAACATTCTTCCGATCTCCTCTCACAAGTCGATCTTCCTCTTCAGGTTTTTCTCTATTTTTATCGAGATTTGAAATGTGATTTTTTTTCTTTCGATTTTACTGGTTTCTGTTTGGGTTGGAGAATCCTGAGGCATTGATTATGGATTTTTTTAGAGAGGAGGATGATCTGATAGGGTTTAGCTCGGTTGATTATGTTTCTGTAGCTAACTGTTATGATGCTTTAAGTCGATCGATTCCATTAGTATTCATTTGTATTGCAACAGGTGTTACGTGATATTGAAAGTGGGAAAGATTTCATCTTGTGTGAGTACAATAGAGATGCAGATTCCTACAGGTACTAGAGTGAATACTTCAACTGTGCTAGAGTTTTTGTTTACATACTAAAATTGTTGGATGGCTTTGGTTTGGTACTCGGAATCAAATGACTATGATTCACTACTTATTATGATTAGGGTCTTATACTACTTGTTCATAGCTAAATTTCTATTTGGTGTTGTTGTAATCTTTACTTTTGTAGGTCACCTTGGTCAAATAAATACCTTCCTGCGCTAGAGGATGCTCTTTACCCATCTTCAGAATTAAGAAAGCTTGAAGTTGAAGCCAATGAGATCTTTGCAATCTACCGTGACCAGTGAGGTTCTTTATCTACATCGTTCATCTTGAAAACTTTGTTGTGAAGCCTAATTTAATAAGGCATTATTTAGTTCTCGAAAACGAAGACATAGTTAGCATTTGATCTGCAAAAGGCTTACCTACTCTCTTCTGTTAAAACACATATTCAAGAATGATTTCTATAGGATATGCGGATGCTTCTAATGGAATTATAGTGATGGTTTTGATGACTTGCAAGTTACAAAAAGCACAGGTTTTGATCAGTTTCTTTCTTTTCAGGTACTATGAGGGTGGTATATCTTCAGTCTACATGTGGGAGGATGATAACGAAGGCTTTGTAGCATGTTTCCTTATTAAGAAAGGTATTTCTTTCCTGTAAAGTTCAATAACACCGATGATTAGCCAATCAAACTCTTTACCTGTGCTGCTCTGGTTTTGGTTTTTCGTAGATGGGTCAAAGTCAGGTCATGGTCGGAGGGGATGCTTGGAAGAAGGAGCTTGGGATGCCATACACGTTATACAGGTGTTTCTACTGAGATACATACGATCACTACTGCAACTTTATCATATTTTCTCAAGGAGCTCTTTCTTGCGTTCATATTCTGCTTCTGACGCTTGAGGTTCTCAACCTAGGTTGGTCCAGAAGAGGAAGAAATGGCACAGTATTGCTTAACAAGTACCATCATGCTTTCTCTTACCACTGATGATGAGTCCTCAGGAAAATTCGGCTTATCTGGCTCAATTAGAAGACAAGTAAGTTTAAGCTCTTATTTAACCCATGCCCTTGGTAGGATCCAGTTCAATAGTTGATTCAATGGAGGAATACCCAATATCTCTAAATTATAACATGATTCTGCTACTGTTGGAATTAGATGAAAATGGAGCTTGCAGTAGCGGAGGGACATTTATGCAATATGGGAAGAATGATTGAAGAATTGGAAGGCAAACTGAGAAATTCACTTGATCAGGTTCTACCTTCAATCCACAAACTCTTTCTACTTATGCAAAAAGCTTAATGTGCTCGGTTTCAAAGTTAATGTATTGTTTGGTGAAAAGCGCAGGTTTACTTTGGGAAGACGAGAGAAATGGTTTGCACATTGCGTCCACCAGCTGAGATTGTACAGATGAGATTACCTGATTCCTAATCCTCTCCCAATACACTTTATGTAACAACGTTTCACATCTCCTCCATTTTTATTTTCTTTTTGGTTGGTTGGTTTGTTTTTAAACGCTTAGTTAGTGTTTTGTGTGGATGCCTCTTACTTGGTCGCATGCTTTTCCCTGATTTCACCATAGCTATGCTACGGAATGATGTGGTTTCTGAGGTCGTATAAATATTTTGGAAATGCCTGAAAAAATCTCCAAAACAATAAAATAACAGAAAACAAATGGATCATTGGTGGCTATATGACATGTTAGGACCAAAGCAACAAACTCATTTAGTGATATAGCCACTGCCTTTGACATGCTACTGAATGGGAACTTTTTATTAACAATCCATGAGATGGCAGAGAGAGACTTCAAATTCAAAGAAGAAGACGTTAATTAGATGAAATGATCAAACATGAAATCTTAATCAAACCGAATTGACCAAACTGTATCAAACTAAAAGTTAATCCTGGAGACTTGTTGGCATTAAAGCTTGACCTGTTCAGACAAATAAAAATTGTTGTCTTTTTTGTTCTGCCATAAATATTTGACTTTGACATAAATTTCTTCGACAGTATGAGTGTTCCTAGAAGATGAGATGTGTCTTTCTTTATGCCTCATTGGGAAATGATAACAAATAAGTAAATATTAGAATTACTGATAAATATTAGAACTTCGATGTTTTTATATTACTCCCAATAAATGTCATCTAAACCAAATTATCATCAACCATAGTCCATAATAGCCTTAATTTAGTCACAATTTAAATTTCGTTTTGACGTCATAAAAGTAAAGGTTTTTCTGGTCAAACAGTTTTTTATTTTATTAAAAAAAAATAATCAAAGTTTCCTTTTTTCTGATTTCCTTTTTGTTTTGGTTGTTATTGTGAGATATATATAAATAAATATACAAAGCAAAATAATGTCATTCTTCTTAATAATTCTTACAAGCAAAAACGAAAATAAGGCAACTCCCATTGAAAAAAAAATACGAAAGATCTCTGAGAATTTCACAAACTCGGCGGTTCGAATTCGATTGAACTCTCTCTTCGAATACACACGACGGTTTATTGAGAGTAAGAAGATGAAGCAGTGCTTCACCTTCTTCTTCGTCATCTTCTGTTAATTCAATGGCTTCATCATCCCAACGCCGCTGCGTTTTTGGTACTCACTCTTCTTCCTCTTACCACTCTAAACATTTTTTCGATTTTGGATTCAATTGGTTCAAATTTTTGATTTTTCGTCGTTTATTTTAGTTGGGAACATTCCTTACGACGCTACCGAAGAACAACTAAGAGATATTTGTGGAGAAGTTGGTCCTGTTGTCTCGTTTAGGTCAGTTCTCGTTCAATTTTGGGGTTTAATTGTAGTATTAGGGTTTGATTAAAGCAATCACCTTTATTCAAACTTATAAATAGAGAAACTTTGAAGTTTTGATTTTTATTTTCCTGTGATGATTCAGATTAGTTACGGATAGAGAAACTGGTAAACCAAAAGGGTACGGATTTTGTGAGTATAAAGACGAAGAAACAGCATTGAGTGCTCGTCGTAATCTTCAGAGTTATGAAATCAATGGTCGTCAATTAAGAGTTGATTTTGCTGAGAATGATAAAGGAACTGAGAAACCTCGTGATCAGGTTTACTCTTTGCTTCTTCTGCCACTGTTTTTGATGTCTAGCGACTTTGGATTTCATTAGTTTGTAACTAAAGATGTAAACTTTGGATTTCAGGGTCAAGGAGGACCTGCTTTTCCTGCTTCTACTGGTACTGGTATGTTTTTGTTTCAGTCTCTGAAACTTCACTGACTACAATTGGCTTTTAGATAACAAAACTTATTATAATTTTGGCTGTTCAGTGACAGAATCTCAAAAGCAGAGTGGAGATTCAAATATACATCAACCGGTTGGTATCCACCTTGCTATGACCGCTGCATCTGTTATGGCTGATGCGTTAGGTGGTCCTCATGTTGGTTCGCAAGTTCCTTCTAATGATCCCTTGACTCTTCATCTTGCCAAAATGTCTAGAAGTCAGCTCACTGAAATTATTTCGTCCGTTAAGGTGTGAATGTTGTTTCCTTCTTCTTCTTTTTTGTTTGTTGTTGACATTGTTGAAACTATTGGAAGCGAGTGGTCTGATGTGATTGTGTTTTCTCAATGGTCAGTTAATGGCTACACAGGATAAGGAACAAGCTCGACAGTTGTTGGTTTCAAAACCTCAGTTGCTAAAATCTGTTTTCCTGGTACTTACTCATCCCCCAATTCTGAAATTCTTTTGACTCTCATGCGCCGCTTCCTGATGTTCTTACACCATCTTTTGAATCTATACTTTGTCTAACTGTTTCAGGCACAGATCATGCTTGGGATTGTTAGTCCACAACTCGTAAGTTTTCCATCTTAATCAACAGATTTTCTGCTTCTTCCTTTCTCTATCAATCTGCAATGTCTTAAAGAAGACTATTCCCATTCTTGAATTGTGCAGTTACAGTCGCCAAATATTATTCAGGCCCCAAGTCATATGACAGGGTCATCAATTCAAGACACACAAAACCTTTTACCGCCGCTGGCACAAAGGCCGCAGCAGCTAAATCGCCTTCCCCATAGTCAGTTTCCCGTTCAACAACAGTCTTCTAAACAACCTTTTAGTCAGATTCCACAACTAGTAGCACAGCCAGGTCCTTCTTCTGTGATTCCTCCTCCTAGATCTCAAGTTAAAGGTCTCAACGAAACCGCTCCATTCCAACGACAAAAAAAAATGGTTTCAGCTTCCACCAGCATAGATTATAGTAGTCAGACTTCAGTTCCGCCATCTCAAGTACCTCGCCAAGCATTAACAAATTCTGTTATGCAGGTGAGTTTGCCACAACACCTAAGTTTTTAAGAGAATTAAGCGATAGTGACATAGATTTAGTTGGAAAGTATTTTCATAAGATAACATCTCGTCCGTATTATTATCTTTACAGCAAGGTGGGCAAGCGGTATCATTAAACTATGGCAAAAGAATAAACGAGGGTCCTCCTCATCAGTCAATAAACAGACCATTAAAGATGATGAAAGTGGACGATGGGAGGGCTACTTCGTTTCCTGGAGGTCAAGTGTCTAATTCAATGCTTACTAATCAAGTACAACGACAAGAGAAAGCTCCTCAGGTATTGGGAATCATTCACAAATACCGCAAATGAATCTTATTAATTTGCAAATCTGTGGTCACTTTGATTGATTCTCTTTCTCCAGGCACATCTCTCGCCCGATGTTCAGTCAACACTGCTCCAGCAAGTAATGAACCTTACGCCGGAACAGCTGAGATTGCTGACTCCAGAGCAACAGCAAGAGGTCTTAAAGTTGCAACAAGCGCTCAAGCAAGACCACATGATGCAGCCTTTATAGCATTGAGGTAGTTGTTACATGCAAGAATAAGAGCTCCGTTTTCTTTTATTTTTCTCGGTGATATTTGATCTAATTTCTTGTCTTGGTTTTACCTCTCTTGTTATCCACAGGGGAAAGCAACTTTGTTGGTCGATTTCATTGCAGAGATGAAAAAGTTTGTTTGCATGGAAATCACCATATAGAAGAAGAAGGCTCTCACCTGAATTGAGGCGAGTGATTGTAAGATTAGTGTAGCATTTATTTGTGCTGAGTTTGTCTTATAGAAGAACCATTCAGCCATCAAAATATAAAAAGCAAAGAGAAATTTACATGTTCAAAAGCCTCAGAATTACTGTGTTCTTCTCATTCTCTCCCTTTTTTTTTTACCTTGTTTTCTGTTTTAACACAACTGTCCTCCCATCGTTTTTATTCCGTGACCACTGGTTTGGTCATTGGTGAAGATTTTAGTACTTCAGTGATAATACATTTTATTTCTCCACTCATTACCCAAGAATTACGATTAAGCTTACAATTTACAAACAGGCATTAGAAATAAAATGGATGTTAGTATTTCTTTAATTTGATGAAGTTGTTGTTGATGCTTCTCTTTTGTAATCTGTTCAAATTTGGGATCAAAACGGCGAATGTTCTGATTCTCAATAAGTTAATGTAAAAATTACAAGTAACAAAATTCATGTAGCAACGTAGATCATCGACTATTACAGTATTGCGCTTAAAAAGTAACTCACATATATATATTAAGTAGAGGTTTTCAAACTCTGCAAGTTTAACTGTAACCGGACATCAAAGAAATATCCTACGAATGGTTCTAGCGAAAGCCCGAGACACCAATCTTCCAACCAAATCACCTGGCAACTGAAGTAACCTCCGTTGCGACTCCTGTGGAAGCTATCACGTTCATTTGAACCCCCGAAAAAGAAGGTAGGACATTAGTATCGAACCATAGATGACAAAAAAAAGGAAGGAACTAGTAAAATCGAGTACTGCAAACATTTGAAAAGTGTTGGTGATGTGTTATACAAATGTTACCTCAGGTAAGATGGAGAGAATCGGAAGCATCTCTTGTGCTGATGGAAGCTGATACATGATGAGTGATGCTTCGTCTAGAGGCGTGAGCGCTTCACCATATGTACTCACCGCTTTTACTTGCTGTAAACATTAAAGAGTAAAGATAAAAATTAGTAAAAGAACAATTTGTCTACTGTACAAAAAGCAGAAGAAAAGAGGAATATCTTACCGTGCTTAGGCTTTGAGCCTTTTGCATCCCTGAGAACAATGAGATGAGGCGATAAAAGGTTTTAAGGTTTGTCATGTCTTCTTCTGTCAAGGAAGTGAATGGCCTTGAAGCAGAAAATGTTAAAGAGTCCAAAGTTGCCAATCCAAATGCATCAAGGCCCTGTTGAATAACAATAAGAAACAAAGAAAACCAATCTTTTTGATCTACAAACACTGATATTTTCAGGCAAGTAGTGCAATGGATTTCGATTATTATCAAGAAAGACAATTGTTTAAATAGTTTATTTGTTCCGATCTATGCTTGTTAAGCCAACAACCATTTGATCAAACTGGTTTATTTATTTATTGAAGAGCTAATTAGATATTTTAATGCTCACCTTGGCGAATTCTCGAAGAAGGATTTCTCTTACAAAGGAACCCTGTTCAATGATTCAAGATTTTAAGTAGTTGTAACATTAGTTTTACAAAACTTAGTACCAAACTGACCGCTTATAACTACCTGTTCTGTGAAAGTAAAAGCCAATATTTGCTTCATGACGATCTTAGAGTCTGTGCCCTCCTCTGGTTTCTGAACTAAAGCCGTCTCTGTCCTAAGAGACTGAAGAAAGTAGATGTGAATAAAAACCCAAATGATACTCTGTTATTTAAAAGTTAAAACCCTATAATACACCCAAGCTATTCATTAAGACATTTTACTACAGTTTTCATCAAATCATCTTGCAGATTTCAGTCTTTGCTTGGCTCTTAGGCTATCTGATTGTATGATTATTCAGCTGTTTATTGACTAATTTACCATTGAACACCACCTAATCCATTAATCCAAAGACACAAGTATAACCCTGATAATAAACAACAATGAAACTGATGCGCTACAGTACATAAAAAATACTGAAGTGCATTTTGCAACCCTAGATAGTTACACAAGCAAAACGAATTAAAATTCAGTCTCACCTCGCTAAGCAAAGACTCAAGGCGGTCAATTCGGAAAACACCTTCCTGGCAGAGACGCACATATAAGGGATAGCACATTCGGAAAGAAACAGAATCCGAAATGAGGATGGTCAATGTGATTTGACACAATAGTTTGGTACCTCATACAAAAGGGATTGCAGAGAACTTTTCAGCTGTGGAGAGCTGTCAGTTAGAACTTTTCTCGCAATCCAAGGGTATGTACTACCCAAAACCTTGTAGTTTGGGCTTATACCGATGGCAATACCCTCCAAAACAGCAAGGCTGGGGAATCGAAGATGAGAAACATAAAAAATATGTGAATGCTGCCTCAGTAGACCGAAAAAGGCTAATCACATATTAACCATGGTTGAGAGTAAATGTCAGATAAGCGAATAAGCATTTAAAGCATAGACCAGTTGGACCTACAATCTTGTGCAAAAGCTATGACCGTTTGTTTATTTATTTGGACAATGCCATTTCTAGATGGCTTTAAATTTTGAGAAAACTCAACAGCGCAAAGCAAGATTGTTCATCATACCAGTAAAGCGGCTGGACGGTAATAACGCGGGAAAAAAGAGAAATAAAGTACCTGCGGATAACGAGAGAAAAATAGGGGGGTATTCTGAATTTGAATTTGTACCTGAAAGTTTGACAAATGAACATTAGCATCCGATATGTAAGAACAAAATATAAGTACAGTTCTTTCAAATGTCCCTCAGCTAGCCACATATTGAGTAAATTTTTAATTAAATCGTAATAGCATGTATTAGTTTAAGTACAAGTGTTATTACATAGTGATTCCTAAGTCGCCAAGCAGGTCACCGAAGCTTATATTGCGAACTCCTCTGGAAATTGCATCTTGAAAAACATCTGTAGAAAGACGAGGCAATTGTTTCAGAACATATCAACCAAAAATTTCAATACAAACGTGTACCTGCATAATAACACTCTTTTACAAACTGAAAGCAAGAACGCACCGGTTAAAGCCTTAGTCACAGCACCCTTTTCAGCTGTTGGTGGAAGAAGCCTACAAAGTTGTGCAGATAAGATTAGGAAATGTCAACAGTTGATAGTTCAGATTCAGATAGACACCAATGACCAGAGTACCCCAGAGTTACAAAGTCCTTAGCCAGCGAATTGAAGTCGCGATTTACAAGATGAATACATGCTTCCATGAATCCATCACGTAATTCTGGCCTAAAGTCTCCCATCATACCAAAATCTGGCAGCAAAACAAACTTACAGTTCAACAAGTTATAAACAAAATATATTTCTTATGTCAGTAAAATAAGATATCCAGAGAGCCAAAAGTCCCCATCTTCATATCTGGAGGAGTGATGGATTGACGATTATCACAAACTTAGTGTATAACAATGAATCACCAAAAACAAAAACAAAAAAACACTGGGCATAAAAGTATATAGGTTTTCATTAGTTCACTAAATTATCAGATAGATTAGCTGAAACACAGGTAGAGATGAACGATACTCGGAGCTAAATGACCAGTTTTTATTCTTTGACCGAAGAAACATGATCTGGAATTTGGGACCATGGAATGCAGCATGATAAGACATAAAGTTAGTAGGAATACCTAAGTATGCAAGTTGTCCATCATATGTACGAAGGAAATTCCCAGGGTGGGGATCGGCATGGTAAAATCCATACTCCAGAAGTTGATTAAACGAACAGTAAACGCCAACCTCAACTAAATAAAGATCATTAACTTCGCCAAGCTTCTGACCCTGCAATGATACAGAAAGTAGACTACACGAAATTATCGTGTGCTTAAAAACATAAAATTTCTTTGACTGAAGAAAGCCATAAGATGATGATTCTTTAATTGCGAATGTTTGATTTCATACCTCCACCCACTCCATTACCAGAACTTTGCTGGTACTGTACTCTGTGTACATCTTTGGAACCAAGACATCTTTGATGCTACCATACAACTTCCTATTCAATCATACAGAATGTTACTTTAGGGAATCCCTTGTAGAAGATTTAACCATTAGATGGGCTAATAATGCTCTAGACAAAACTATCATGTTGTCCAAGTACCGCGCTTAAGCAAAATACCACATGATCTATGCTCAGATCAATAATTTGTAATGGGACTTTAAAGTTAGCCATAACATCTTATAGGAGATCATACAAGGCCGGACAGTACTCAAACCTTAGCAGACTTTACCTAAATTTTATTCCGTTTTGGGCTTCTTTCAAGTAATCCATCTCCTGCATTCAATGTGATTTACCTGTATTCAATATAAAGCTCTAAGATATTCCTCGAACAAGAAAATTTAAATGCAACAACTAGTCTATCTAAAATATCTTTCAAGACATTAAAGAAATGTAACAGCATCTATCCATTTCTCACACTAAATTTAAATCCTTTTCCAGCATCACCTTGAACCATTGATTTTCTTTTTCTACAGAACAGAAAAGTAGGATTGCATAAAGAGAAATCAGTCTGGCACTCTTTTACCTCAATGACGGAGAAGATAAGTATCAAGAGCTTACCAATTTGAGTTGAAGCAAAATATGTCCTATGAATCAGAATACAGATGTCTAGAACAACATGGGAACCGACTTGCGATAAGAGTGTATCATTTACCTTAAACAGACTTGTTGCCCATTCATCAACAACTGCCTGCAAATGGAATTTCAAACTTCAGCATTGGAACGAATTAAAAGTACACTCTGGCTTACTAAGGCTTCCAATTTTCTCTCAGACAAAGAGTGAGAATCAGAGTTATCCAAAGTATTTAAATCATTCTACTAGAATCCTCTTGAATGGACAAATGAGTAAGTTTCAACACAGTTTAAATATTCTTCTGCATCCCTAAAGAAGTTTCAAAAGTTAATGTTGACAAAACGCATATTTTTCCAGTTCAAAGAAAGACACCAAATTACAAAAGTTTCACATCACCTCGAGATCTGAGTTGAATCTCCCAGCCTTTTTAATCAAACCCGCTATATATCGCAGGATTAGTGTGTCCAAAGCAATAGCAGCTCTGACACCAGGTCGCTGCACTTTGACAGCAACAACCTTTCCACTTCTACGGAGCCTAGCTTGATATACCTGAAACATAGACCAGAGTAACGATCCACATTTCAGGAGAAGCTCTCATATATAGAATCGTAGATTGGGAATAAGAAACTAGCACTACTTCTCGCGTACCTGTCCAAGGGACGCTGCAGCTACAGGCTCAGGTGAAATCTCAGAGAAAATCTCATCTAAAGGAAGGCCAAGTTCATCCTCAATCATATTGAAAGCAACTTCAGTTGAAAATGGAGTTATTTGATCTTGTAGCAGAGATAGTTCATCCAAGTATGTAGGTGGTATCAAATCCTATCAATGATTAAATCAAGTTCAGTAACCATATCTTAATAGCAAAAAACAATCACAAAGCTCCAGATATGAAACGGAATAGTAGCTTACGGGACGAGATGAAACAGCCTGAGCAATTTTGACGTACGCCTAAAAACAAATCAAAAACATGAAAATAAAACCATTACATCTGAAAATCGAAAAATAGAAGAACACTCGCATTTGATTAACATCAAAGAGTCAGAGAGAAAGAAAAAAACCGTACCGGACCAAGCTCCACCAGTAGTTTCCTAAGCTCCGCTGCTCGAACCTAATTCGTAAAACGAAAACGAAGCATGAGAACAAAATTATCATTTAAGAGCAGTGATAACATAAACGAATTAGACTAAAGACCTTGAACATCTTCTCAGAACGCTCAAGAGCTTCATCGGCTAATCGAAGCCCAAACCAGAAACCAAACGTAGTACCGATCTGAGCTAATCTACGAAGCAGAATCAGAGGCTTCTTCTTATACATTTCGTTTATCCTGGGAAAATTGTACTCCGACAAAGAATTAGTCTCATCGGCACTGAGACTGAACAAATAACCGGATTTACTCGTGAAGCTATCCACATCTCTGGACGCAGCGGAGACAACGACGGCGGAGTTACATCTTCGCGGCGGACAAGGCGGTGCTGAGACCAGCAGTGGACTGGATTTGGCGGGAAAAGAAACGATTGGTGAAGAAGGGAGCAGAAGCATCTCTTCTAACAACCAGATAATAGCTTTCCTTCACCGATCGTCGTGTAATTTTTGAATATTCCTTTGGTATGAGGTTTTGGCGACGACGAGAAAATGCAGACATAAACGGCTTATTTGGTTCACTATTTTATCTGTTTTCTCCGCTCACATTCTTTACACTTCTCCGTTTCTCGTCCCTTCTCTCTTGACATTTTGCTGGGATTTTTCGGATTTTCTGCGTCACACAAATTACACCCATATATTATTTATCTAATAATCTTTACTTATTCTACAAATCTAATATTCACAAGCATACCAAAAAAAAAAATCTAAAATTCACAACAAAAAATTTCGCCACTCGTAGTTATTGGATTTCACATTAAATATTTAAATTATTTTATTGTTAACAAAAAAAAAAATTTCCACAAGGCTACAACGGACTTTGAAACTGTGACTGTGAGCTAATGATATAAATCAGATTTATAACGATCTTAAAGTGTATAAAGCTATACAATTACAACGTATCAAAGCACTATCTACAATATGAGCGTTTTGTTTCATCAGATTAGCGTTAGCGTTTGCAACAAAACAAACAAACGATAGCATAAAAAAAATGAACTGAAAACAAAAAAAATCACAACAGCTGGCAGAAGAAAAAAAAAAAGGGAAAGAAAAATCAAAAGCGGCGAGCGAGGATTTCAGCGTTTTCGAACTTTCCATTCAGAGAGTCGCGGGACGAGACTCGTTCCGATAATTGTTATCTTTCTCTCCCAGCTGATCTACCTTGAATTATCATTGTTGTCAAGATCTTCAGAACCATCTACGGAGAGGATAGAAGGCACGACGAAGTAAACGTTGTGTTGAAGTTGGAGAAATCTCAGTTTCGGCACTCGAATTTGCTCAATGACTTCTTCCGTTGAGTCCCATTTTTGCCTTTACATTTCTGTTTCAGATCTCTTGATTCTCGTTTTCGTTTGTAGTAAGTTTTGCATTTAATTTGCAGTGACCGGATTCAATTTAGGATCGGAGTTTATTAAATAAGGTGATCTAGCGAAGATGATGGTCGAGGATCTTGGTGTGGAAGCGAAGGAGGCGGCTGTGCGAGAGGTGGCGAAGCTTTTGCCCTTACCCGAACTTTTGCAGTCTATTTCTTCTATCAAGGCCGATTACATCGCTCGTCAACAGGTTTGTCATCATGCTTGGAATTGCAACTGGAATTGAATTGAATTGGATTAGAAATATCGCTTGCACTGAGTATCAGTTACTTCTGAGCAATGCTGGGCTTTAATTGTTAGGTTTTGATGAGTTATTGTTATCTTTTAATTTCAATTTCTCCGGCAATGTAATGAACTTACTGGTGATTCTTATTTGTTTCAATCAGGCGAATGATGCACAGCTCAGTACCATGGTAGCTGAGCAGGTGAAGCTTTAATATTGTCTTCTTTGTATTCTAATTTTGTTTGGGTTTTTTTTTTTTTTTTTTTGCTGGGTTTAATAATAGCTGTTGACAATCGACAGGTTGAACAAGCTCAAGCTGGGTTAGAGTCGCTTTCTTCATCTGAGAAAACCATTTATGAACTGCGGGATAATTTCATATCTATCGACAAGTATGTTTTTGCTCGGCCAGAGATTGTTGAAAGCTGAGTTACCAACTTTCAATTTTTTTCCTTCTAACTTCACTGCTTGTGTACCACAGACTTTGCCAGGAATGTCAAACTTTGATTGACAATCATGACCAAATAAAGCTGTTGAGTAATGCCAGGAATAATCTAAACAAAACTCTAAAGGTAGATACGGCCCACTGGTTCTATTACTCGAACAGTTTATGGTTCAGTATTGTCATTGTAATCTAAAACTCGAAAACTTATAGCTCTGTATGGTCGTCTCAGGTGTTTACATGCTTCCATGTTTATCTCAACTAATTTTATAACACATTTTCTTTTCTTCTAGGATGTAGAAGGTATGATGTCAATTTCTGTTGAAGCTGCTGCAGCTCGGGAGTCTCTGAGTGACGATAAAGAAATTGTTAACACTTATGAGGTAGCCATGAGTTTCAGGCATTTCTTACTGCATCACTTTTTGAGAAAGTGAATGTCTGGTGTAAGACATAACATTCTTTTTGTTCTTCCATAGAGACTAACAGCACTTGATGGTAAACGGAGATTCGCCTTAGCAGCTGCTGGAGAGGAGGTTGGGAGACTAAGGTTTGTATTTGTTCCACGTTTTTACCTTACTTTGCTTTTCATGCTTACATGAAGCGGGCCTGGAAGCTTTAATTCAAGAGTTACTTGGCTGCTAAATGATTATGAGCTGGAAATGAAGGAAACTAGGTCTCTATGCGGAAGTAAATGAGCCGTACATAGAGCTGTTGTTCTTTTGATAGTGCCTATGATCATTTGATCTCGCCTCTAGTCTGTCTTTTCTTTATACATGATCACGCACACCAATTCTGAAGAGTTGTTTTGATGCATTCAGGGAGTATTTTGAAGATGTTGATAGAACGTGGGAAACATTCGAGAAGACACTATGGGGTCATGTTTCCAACTATTACAAACTTTCAAAAGAAAGGTATTTTGAGTAAAATATATGGATATGAAATCTTACGTATCTTTTGGTTTATTTCAAAATTACTGATGAACAACTTTTACTCTGTTACTAATGTATCTCTTTGTTCTGCAGTCCACAAACGCTAGTTCGTGCTTTGAGGTATGATTCCCCACCGAAGACATCCTTTCACCTTTATCTATGTCATATATTACCAATATTTTTACTTTTCAATATTCGTTGCAAATCTATTTTAATAAGCAAGGAAGATCTTGTATACATATTTTCTGGTGATTAGTATCAAAATCAGTTCAAATTGGAAAAGTAGGATAAGAAGGTTATTGTGTTACCGTGAAAACAATTTTTGGACAAGCAAATTGTCTCTTTCTAGTTTCATACAACATACATTGCAATATCATGGATGTTATGTTGGCATTTGAAGTTCCTTTAACACGGGATGATATCTCTTATTCAGTAGACTTCTTTTCACGTGAATTGGTTAACTAAGTTTGGTACTAACTTACAATTGTCTCTTCTGTCAAAGGGTTGTTGAGATGCAAGAAATTCTTGACCAACAACTTGCTGAAGAAGCAGCAGAGGCTGAGGGAGAAGGTGCGATGGCATCTGTTGCAAATCCTCGAAGGCCTGGCAAGTGAGTTAAAAAATTATGTTTATATTTTTCTTGATCTGTTTCTCAGCTGTTATTGAAGATCTCTATCACTTGTTCACTGTGGGTTTAACTAAATTGTATTATGCACTGATCTAGTCTCCTGGGAAGCAGTGGTATTTCATTGAATTCTCCATAATCACTTGTGGCATGTCTTACATTTTCCTTTTGTTGGAATCAGGAAATCTACTACAACGTCAGCTTCATCAAAGGGTCTTGCACAACAGAAGTTAAAAGTCCAAGGAAAAGGCTACAAGGATAAATGCTACGAGCAGATTGGAAAGGCAGTTGAAGATCGATTCAACAGGCTTTTGACGGTGGGAATTTCTATTTCAATTTTTTCATTTGGTGGAATAGTTAAAAATAATGTATTTCTTTTTGATGTCATCCTAACACTGAACTATTGACCAGCTTGTATTTGAAGATCTAAAAGCAGCTTTGGAGGAAGCTAGAACGGTAATTAGTTAAACTTTTTTTTTTTGGTTTTTAATGAATATGGTTGATGATCTAGTATGTTACTGTTCTGTTGATCTGACCATCATAGATTGATGTTCTTGTCCCATAGATGTTAATCCCAATGTTAATGCTTCTATCTTCCATGGTTATAACGATTGATATAAATCTCGTTTCTTCTGTTATCTTTCACAACTATTTTTTGCTTTACTGGGTTTTCAACACTCTTGCTATTGTGTTTGACTACTAGATTGGAGAGGAACTTGGAGATATTTATGACTATGTGGCTCCTTGTTTTCCTCCGAGGTTATTTTCCTATACTGAATTTTTTTTTTCTTTCTTTTTTTTCCCTTTAGAACAATGAAAGATTACAGCTTAAGATCTTATTCCATTTACCCAAGGAAAAATTAATATCTTTAGCAAACTTTCCTTCTGGCAGATACGAGATATTTCAGCTTATGGTGAACCTTTATACAGAGAGATTCATACAAATGCTCAGATTGCTCAGTGACAGGGCAAACGATCTGACAAATATAGAGATTTTAAAGGTGTGTCAAGCTTGATTCTTAGTAGTGTTCTTGCCATGTTGTGTAGCAACTCAGACTTCGCAAATTTTGCTTTTGGTGCTTTGGCCCTGTGTGTTCTGGCCAAATATCTTGGACATTTTTAATCAACCACGTATTTATTCAAGCAAATGTCAAGCTAGTGCGAGTTATTTGACAGGGAAGAACATGGAATTTTTTTAAAAGGGGGTAGTATTTTGTGGATACAATAAGTTGTTGTCCACCTTTGTATTCGTTCCTTAACACTGTGCTCACAATATGGCTCATTCATTTGATAGTGATCTTCTCCTTCGTCTTTGGATCTTGCTAGGTGACTGGTTGGGTTGTAGAGTACCAAGAAAACTTGATTGCACTGGGTGTTGATGATTCACTAGCTCAAGTGTGTTCGGAGAGTGGTTCAATGGATCCTCTAATGAACGCATATGTTGAAAGAATGCAAGCTACAACGAAGGTAATGATATGCACGTTTGCCTTCTCTACTGGTTTTTGAGGGTTTAATAATTTTAATAATTCTTTTTGCTGAAACTTTAGTTGGCAATCCTCTTTGGTTGCAGAAATGGTATATGAATATCCTTGAGGCGGATAAGGTGCAACCACCTAAGAAAACAGAGGAAGGAAAATTATACACACCAGCTGCTGTAGATTTATTCAGAATACTTGGAGAGCAAGTGCAAATTGTCAGAGACAATAGCACCGATGTTATGCTGTACAGGATTGCTTTGGCTATTATTCAGGCAAGTCAGAGAGGTTGAAAATATTTTTTTGGTCACCATTTTTTTTTTTTTTGCTATAATTGGAGATATTCATTTCCCTACTCAGGCTTTTTATTGACTATATACTCAGAAGTTGAAAAATCGTTCTTGCTTTCTTCTAGAACTCATATGAAAGTTAATGTTGAGACTTACCAGTTCCTAAGTTTTTTCCATATCCCACTCTGATGTCCAATTCCATTTACCCCATTTTTTCTTTCTCTTTCTATTTTTTTCCCACTTCATTGTGTGTTTAAGCTGATTTATATTGCTTATTACTTCAGGTTATGATCGATTTCCAAGCAGCTGAAAAGAAGAGAGTTGATGAACCCGCTTCTGATATTGGTCTGGAACCTCTCTGCGCTATGGTATTTCAAAACACGACTCTTTTAATGGCACTATTACCATTCTCCCATTTTCGACGACTATTTATATTTGTTAATTTTCCTACAGATAAACAACAACCTTCGCTGCTATGACCTTGCCATGGAGTTGAGTAATAGCACTTTAGAAGCTCTTCCACAGAACTATGCGGAGCAGGTAATCCAGCTGCCATTTTTTTTCTCAATGTATTTGCAATTTATTCTTTTGATCGGAAGTGTCAAATTCCACTGCATCATGCCCACTCTAAGTCCCTCAATACCCCCACATCTAAATCCGCCTACACCCTTGTTTGCATGCTAAGAAAATACTTTTCTACTGTGGTGTTTCTCTCAGGTGAATTTTGAAGATACTTGCAAAGGTTTTTTGGAGGTGGCTAAGGTTTGTAAAAAAATCCCATTTCTCTCCTGTCTTCAATCGTAATGTAGTTCTTGCCTCTCTATTTATGGCCTTGTAGTTTCCTAGATGGCTGTTGAGATGAAAAATTAACTTGATCGTACAATCTTCAAAGTTAAAATTTATGTTAGAATTTACACAAGTCCCATCTGGTCCGTTGATTGCAGGAAGCAGTGCATCAAACGGTTCGTGTTATCTTTGAGGATCCAGGAGTCCAGGAATTACTTGTCAAGCTTTACCAGAAAGGTATCTACTATTCTGCAGGAGTTATTTATTAGCTTTGTTATCATGTGAATAAAGGCAGTTGAGGCTTTCTCATCTCATTTTTACTTTTTTATTCTGGCTTCCATTGATTCCTAATAGATTTGGACTATCCTCATTCGCATTGGTTTTCTTCATGTTTTTAAATGTTATATTTCTGTTCTTTATAACAATCATTTAAGAATCAAGTTATCCTCTTTCATGCATCTTAGATCTCCTTTCCTTCTAAAACAGCACTTTGAACATTTTATTTCTCATTAAGATGACATAATTATTTGCTACATGCTCTTGGTTGGTTCCTCCAAACCCATGGTTTTGTACTTAACATAGCTATTTACTTTATAGAGTGGTGTGAGGGACAGGTTACCGAGTACCTCGTGGCAACTTTTGGTGATTATTTCACTGATGTGAAAATGTAAGTTTTCCTCCCCTTTTGTGTAACAGAACTTCTATCGCCACAAATATATTGAGGTCTTGATGGTGAATGGGTTATGCAGGTATGTTGAAGAAAGATCATTTAGAAGATTTGTTGAGGCTTGTTTGGAAGAAACCGTCGTTGTTTATGTTGATCATCTCCTAACACAGGTTTCAACATATATTCTCTAGTATTTACCTTTCATATTTCATCAGTATACATATGCACTGAACCTTGGGCTTTGATGCGTGTAATTCCAGAAAAACTACATCAAGGAAGAAACTATTGAACGGATGAGGCTGGACGAGGAGGTTCTTATGGATTTCTTTAGGGAATATATAAGTGCATCTGTAAGTTGGTTTAACACTTTAATTCATTTTAACCTGAATAGTTTTATATTTCGTTTAATTACTGTGTAAGTGTTACAGAAAGTGGAAAGCAGAATCAGAATAATGAGCGATCTAAGAGAACTCGCATCCGCAGAGAGTCTAGATGCATTTACACTCGTGTACTCGAACATTCTTGAGCACCAGCCTGACTGCCCGGTAAAAACAAAGCCTACTCTTAACTTTACAAGACCATTCGTACTTAACACACATAATTTCTAATACATAAATCGCAGGCCGAGGTCGTGGAAAAGCTTGTTAGTCTGCGTGAAGGCATACCACGGAAAGACACAAAAGAGGTAAATACCAAACTCTCTTTCTAGGAACAGATTTTGCTTAGGACAATGCGGATTACTTTATTACGCGACTTGAAAATTGGTACGAAACAATAAGAGTTTGACTGAAAACGAAGAAATCTTAAGTTGCGAAATGTTTAATGGTGATGACAACAGGTAGTACAAGAATGCAGAGAAATATATGAAAACACTCTGGTAGATGGAAACCCTCCAAAGACGGGATTTGTATTCCCGAGAGTCAAGTGCTTAGCTGCCTCTAAAGGTTCTATGTGGCGAAAACTCACTTAAGATCATCAAATGAGTTTTTATGATCGGTAAAACAGCGTTCAGCGTTTGCGTCCGCCACTACTTTTTTTCTTGTTGGGACTTGGGATGATGATGTTATGTCCTTTCTCCAAATTATAGCGTTTGCGTCCGTGTCTTCATTTTTTGCATCGTATCTATCCTCTGTAAATTCTGTGCTTTTTTTTTTCTTGTTTTGTTTACCTTTATTCCTGGCTAGAAAAAGTTGAAAACGTTCGATGGTACTTGAACTAGAATATTATTCCGTTAGGAGGCATATTTTTGTCCTAAATTTTAATCTATTTTTATTGTTGATTTTGAACTATCTTCTTAGTAGTATTCTATTATGAATGTGAAAAATATGGGAAAGTTTAAAGAGTAACAACCGATATCGACCAAATCACTCACAAAATAGATAGGATTGTAAACATTATCTTGAAATGTTATGTGAAATGAAAGTTTACTTTTTGACTTTTATTTTTGGTCTACAGGTCTATAAACCTTTATATCATAATGAAAATAAAGAGTCGACCACATGGGATAAGCATATAATCTATATTCATAGAGTAACAAATTCATATGCTTTTTCATGTTACTTTTGCAATAGTACTCGATGAGTTCATTGAATGGAGCAAAATATTGGAAGAAAACAACGTTAATAAAACGACAGTTTTTTTTTTGTTAAATTGTAGTATTGTGAAACAGTGAAAGTCATCAAGAGCATGCCATACAAACTCCACAGTGGAATTTGGCCAAATTTTGTCTTTGCCGTCTCTACAGTTTCTTCCACCAGAATTATGACAAAACCTCAAATAAAAAGGCTTCTTTCAATCTCTTTTCCCTGTGAAAGTTACGTTATTGACAAAAACAAAATCATGAAAGACTAAAAAGTAAAAACCAACTACGTATTCAGCTAACCTACATATGGGTATTCAATAATATAAGTTATTTTCATATTTATCGGTATGAGATGACTGAGAGAGCATGAAATATTTTAATTTTTACTTGCATTAATAAGGTTTATTTAAATTTATATTAAGAAGAAAATTAAAAAAAAAACTGAAAAAGAGGGCCCAGAGAGGGAGATTTGACCAGGAGAAACGGGTGCGTAGCCTAAATAGCTTCAACTAATTTCCCAAATCAAAGTCACGTCACTTTCAACCATCTCCCGCGAACCCGTTTCTTTTTTACTGTCCAAAACCGGGCAGCCCCGTTTCGGGCAGCTAATATTCCTCGTCTTCCTCACACTGCATGATGCCCATTTACATATATAAATAAAAGCCTGTTGAGATCTTTAAAATTTAAAATAATTATTTATTCAAAAAAATTGTTTATTTTAAGAGAAAAAGATAAAGAGAGGACGAACAACACTAATCATAGTTTCTCTGGCAGGCTTGTTGTGTTGTGTTGCTGCTTAATTAAAAAGTTCTTTGTTATTATTACTTCACGTAGATTTTTTTCTCAAAAAGCATTTGAATTATCTTTTTTCATTTTGTTTTCCAACTTTATTGTTCGCATTTCGAGAGAAAGAGAGAGAGAGTGTGTGTGTATGTGAGTGTGGTGTAATTGAGAAAAGACGACGAGACCGCCGGAGAATAAGGATTTTGAATTTTTTTGTTTTACTCTATACGTTTTACTTGCTAATTGGCTTTAAGCGAGTTCGTTGAATGTGGATTTGATTTGGGAATTTGTGTTGAGGTGTTTTAAAGATTTGGGATTTTACAAAGTTAGGGTTTTTCTCGGAGGTGATGTTGGATCTGAAGAGATCAAATTAAGCATTGTTGTTTCGCAAAATGGAAACGATTCATTTGTCGTTTATCTTACTTTCACTGATCTTACTACCGAATCAATCATTGTGGCTTGCTTCTGCTAATTTGGAAGGTTTGTTTGTATTCTTTCGTTATTTGGAATGAAACGCTATCATAAAGTCTGCATTTTTATTTTGAATTTTCTGAATTTTGAGTTCATTGTTTTCTATTTTTGAGAAGATGTTTGTTTTCTATATGTTTTAGATTCTAGTGGCTATTTTTACTGTTGCTTTCCTTGTTTAGCTCTCACTATACCCAAGTTTGAAGCATTATATTGTTTGTGACTTTGTTGGTTGGTCTTGAAACTGTTATACAATTTGAGATTGACTATGTGATTTTGTGGTTTCTTGTTACAGGTGATGCTTTGCATACTTTAAGGGTTACATTAGTTGATCCGAACAATGTCTTGCAGAGTTGGGATCCTACGCTTGTGAATCCTTGCACTTGGTTTCATGTCACTTGCAACAATGAGAATAGCGTCATAAGAGTGTAAAGCTTCCTTACTAAATCCAATCTCGTTTAGCTTTGGAAACTCAATGTTGTTTCTGATATTTTTGTTTTTGACTACAGCGATTTGGGAAACGCAGATTTGTCTGGCCACTTAGTTCCAGAGCTTGGTGTGCTCAAGAATTTGCAGTATTTGTAAGTTTCACTTATGCACCATGTTTTAACAACACGAATCCAACCAATGTTTTGATATTTGCTTACAGGGAGCTTTATAGTAACAACATAACTGGCCCAATTCCTAGTAATCTTGGAAATCTTACGAACTTAGTGAGTTTGGATCTTTACTTAAACAGCTTCACTGGTCCCATCCCTGAATCATTGGGAAAGCTTTCAAAGCTTAGGTTTCTGTGAGTATATTTTTTGCTTTTACCGGCTCAGTTTCATTCTTGTTTTCATCTTCGGCGTTGGTCCCAGTTTCTGACTCTTTGCTGAAAATTTTACATGCAAGAATAGCCGGCTTAACAACAACAGTCTCACAGGGTCAATTCCCATGTCACTGACCAATGTCACTACCCTTCAAGTGTTGTGAGTTCTCTCATTAACTTTCATTTAATGTCTTCTTGATTCTCCCTTTATTGATTTGTTTGAGTTAAACCTTGATGGATGCAACACAGAGATCTATCAAATAACCAACTCTCTGGTTCAGTTCCTGACAATGGCTCCTTCTCACTCTTCACACCCATCAGGTTATTATCTTTATCTTTTTCAGTTAGTTATATCAGTGTCTGAACTTATTGGCAACTGAAAACTCTCATTTCATTGTGCAGTTTTGCTAATAACTTAGACCTCTGTGGACCTGTAACAAGTCACCCATGTCCTGGATCTCCTCCGTTTTCTCCTCCGCCACCTTTTATTCCACCTCCACCAGTTTCCACCCCGAGTAAGCTGTCTCTTATCTGTTTAGGAAACAGAAGATGTAATCTTTGTTTTTCTATCTTGCCAGTAACAAACAGATAGATATTGTTTTAGCTTTTTGATGCGTCAAATTTGATTTCAGGTGGGTACGGTATAACTGGAGCAATAGCTGGTGGAGTTGCTGCAGGTGCTGCTTTGCTGTTTGCTGCACCTGCAATAGCCTTTGCTTGGTGGCGACGAAGAAAGCCACTAGATATTTTCTTCGATGTGCCTGGTGAGTTTATTATTCACACTAGTTTCTATTCAATAGAGAAACCTTGTTTAACTTCAAAATCTCTATGCAGCTGAAGAAGATCCAGAGGTTCATCTAGGACAGCTCAAAAGATTTTCTTTGCGAGAGCTACAAGTGGCGAGCGACGGGTTTAGTAACAAGAACATTTTGGGAAGAGGAGGGTTTGGGAAAGTCTACAAGGGACGTCTGGCAGATGGAACTCTCGTTGCTGTCAAGAGACTAAAGGAAGAGCGTACTCCAGGCGGAGAGCTCCAGTTTCAGACTGAAGTAGAGATGATAAGTATGGCAGTTCATCGAAACCTCTTGAGATTACGAGGTTTCTGTATGACACCAACCGAGAGATTGCTTGTGTATCCTTACATGGCCAACGGAAGCGTTGCTTCATGTCTTAGAGGTAAAAAAAAAAAAGATTCTGTGTTATCTCTCAGTTTGTTTCTTTTACGGAGTCATAATTTTGGTTCCGCAGAGAGACCACCGTCACAGCCTCCTCTCGACTGGCCAACGAGGAAGAGAATCGCGTTAGGCTCAGCTCGCGGTTTGTCTTACCTACACGATCACTGTGATCCGAAAATCATTCACCGTGATGTAAAAGCAGCAAACATTCTATTAGATGAAGAGTTCGAAGCGGTGGTTGGAGATTTCGGGCTAGCGAAGCTAATGGACTACAAAGACACTCACGTGACAACAGCAGTCCGTGGCACGATCGGTCACATTGCTCCAGAATATCTCTCAACTGGAAAATCTTCAGAGAAAACAGATGTTTTCGGTTACGGTATCATGCTTTTGGAACTTATCACAGGACAAAGAGCTTTTGATCTTGCTCGCCTTGCAAATGATGACGATGTCATGTTGCTTGACTGGGTAAATAAATAACATAACAAACAAAGCTATGAGAGATTGAGATTCTAATTAATCTCTCTGGTTTGTGTATAGGTGAAAGGATTGTTGAAGGAGAAGAAGCTAGAGATGTTGGTGGATCCAGATCTTCAAACAAACTACGAGGAAAGAGAACTTGAACAAGTGATACAAGTGGCGTTGCTTTGTACGCAAGGATCTCCAATGGAAAGACCAAAGATGTCTGAAGTAGTAAGGATGCTTGAAGGTGATGGTCTTGCAGAGAAATGGGACGAATGGCAAAAAGTTGAGATTTTGAGGGAAGAAATTGATTTGAGTCCTAATCCTAACTCTGATTGGATTCTTGATTCTACTTACAATTTGCACGCCGTTGAGTTATCTGGTCCCAGGTAAAAAAAAAATCAAAAAAGTAAAAAAAAAAGAAAGTTAGGTAGTTAAAGTTTTTTTTTACCGGTAATTTTCCATCATAAGATTCAGTGATTTTGTGTTTAAAATTTATAATCTTTAAAAGGTTTGTTGTATAAGAATGTCTTTTGTATGAACAATGTAAACATCCAGATTTATGATATAAAACATCTTTCGTTTATACAATGCCTTTAGTTATAACGTTGCATAAATTTATGAATTCTTTGTAAACTACTGTTTTCAGCAACAAAAAAAAAAACAAAAAATACTCAAAAGAGAGGGACTAAAAAGTTGTTGACAAAAGAAAAAAGAGAGGGACTAAAAAGTAAAAAGCCTAAAAGCAGAGCCAAAACCTCTTAAAACCCTTTCACCCTAAAAACTAAGAAACCAAGTCGGCGATGAAATCCATTTCCCGAACCATTTCTTCCCGCCGGCAAACTCTGGCCGATACGGCGGAGGATGTCTACAAATTCGTAAGAGACAGAGGTCTCGATCACGCTGTAGAGAGGGAGAAGAATCTCAGACCACTTCTAAGCATCAAAGACCTAATCAGATCGGAGCCAGCAAAATCAGTTCCGATCTCAGTCATCACCACACAGAAAGACTCCCTCCGAGTCCCTCTCCGTCCAATCGAGTTCATCCGAAGCTTCCCTTCCGTTTTCCAAGAGTTTCTCCCCGGAGGAATCGGTAACATACATCCTCACATAAATCTCACGCCGGAGGTTCTAAATCTCGACGCCGATGAACAATTAGTTTACGGAAGTGAGTCTTACAAGCAAGGATTAGCTGATAGGCTATTGAAACTGCTAATGATTAATAGGATTAACAAAATTCCGTTAGAGATTCTCGATTTGTTGAAATGGGATTTAGGTTTGCCTCATGATTACGTTGAATCAATGGTACCTGAGTTTCCTGATTACTTCAGAGTTATCAAATCCAAGTTTCACCGATCTCGCGGCGAGTTGGAATTGGTTTGTTGGAGCAATGATCATGCTTTTTCTGTTCTGGAGATGAAAGCTAAAACATTAGGTAAAGGAGAGTACTTGAAAGGATCAGCTATAGCTTTTCCGATGAAGTTCTCTAACGGTTTCGTTGTGGATAAGAAGATGAAGAAATGGATCGATGATTGGCAGAAGTTACCGTACATTTCACCATACGAGAACGCGCTTCATTTGTCAGCGACTAGCGATGAGTCTGATAAATGGGCGGCTTCTGTGTTGCATGAGATTATGAATCTGTTTGTGTCGAAGAAAGCTGAGAAAGATGTGATTTTGCATCTTGGTGAGTTTATGGGAATGAGGTCTAGGTTTAAGAGGGTTTTACATAACCATCCTGGTGTTTTTTACTTGTCGAGTAAGCTTAGGACTCACACTGTGGTGCTTAGAGATGGTTATAAGAGAGGGGTGTTGATAGAAGGGAATGAATTGGTCACTAGTAGGAACCGTTATATGAAGCTGATGAGTACTGTTAAGAAAGATAACAAGAAGGTGGTTTCTAGTAGCAAGAGAAAAGATAATAAAGGGAAGGTTGAAGTGGAAGGAGAAGTTTGTGATACTGATGCAAAGGCTGAGGAGGAGGAGGATGACGTTTCTGGTTCTGAAGTCGAGGAGGATGAGCGTGTTGATGACGATGAGGATGATGATGATGAAGAAGTGGATCAGAACCAGAGTGTGAGGCGTGGTCGTGGAAACTCAAGTCCAAGAGCAGGTAGGAGGAGTTTTGGGAACTTAGGTTCGAGAGATAAGCCACGATCGAGAGGGAACAAGATTAAGTTAACAACCGAGAAAAAGAGGAGTCGTGTGTATTAAAGATACGATCTGTGTTTTACTAGTGGATATTCAGCAAGAGAGAAGAAGATTTTGTTGATGTTGATGGTAAATTTGAAGATCTAAAAGCAGCTTTGGAGTAAGCTACAACTTATTATTTTGTCTTTTTAATGTTGTTACTCAACCTTTTGATAAAATTTTGCTTCTACTAGGCGTTTCAGTAGATCTCGTATTCTCCTTTAGCTGACTGAATTAGTTAAAAAGTCTTTTATTTGATTTTTAATGAATATGGTTGATAAACTATTTGCATCACTCACTAACAACAAAATAAGCCATTTTAAATATCAAATTCACAATAATATATATATATATATATATATAATAGTAAACATATTTTTAGAGTTTGCTAATGTCATCATTTTTAATTTAATTATTAAAATTTATTTGATCTTTAATTATATGGTTGTTTATTCTAATTAAAAGATTTATTGAATTAGAAAATTTATTATAAATTCATTAAATTACAAAATTTAATCCGAAACGACTGCTCCATTTTGTCCTATTAGCATTTTTTATTTTTTCTTGAACCAACATTTTTTTCCAAATGATTTCATTTTTGCCTCATTTAAACAAAATAATTCTGCTTCTGTGGAAAATTTTTTTTCTCTCTAGCAACAAACTAAGTTTATAGAGAGAATAAATCTGATTTTTAACTGAGTTTATACTCAAACCTAATTGATATTCATTTTATTATTTTATTTGGTTCGTTATCGCCCAAATTTTTTTGTCATCAAACCAGCAAATTATTATTCCATTTCATTAGTATGTCTATATGTCCTTCTCTCGATTCATCTGTAAATGTATTATTAAATATCTCTAGATGTAGATTTAGTACACTAAAAATTTATTCGGATATTTATATTATATAGAAAAGATTATCCATGTTATATAAAACTTGTACCGTAAATTTAGTTTACATGTTGTTGCACTTAATTCTTTTTGTTTTGTTAATGCCATATAGAAGTTGCAGGTAAGTTTATATAGTAAATCTTTTTTTGCTAGAAAACAATTTCAGACACTTATAATGTTCACTCATTTACCCAAATTGATATCTTTGTAGGATCATAATCTACTTATAACAACTACGAGAAATATAGAGCATGCATAAAACTCTTATGAAATTTAAAAAATATTATTAGATCAGTTTTGATTTATATATTAGGAATATTTTATTTGCATGTTCAAACCATCATGTTTAACTCTACTCATATATCTGGATAGAAAATGAAAATAGATGTAATCTTTGATCTTTGATCTTTAAAAATAACATGTATATTGAGAATAAAAAATAGACACTACGTATAGTGTACAGTTAAAGTTGTTTTCTAAATTTAAATATATGACTAATAATCGAGGGAAATAAAAACTCTAATTGAAGAATAGATAAGAAACATGATATTTATTTCTTTTACTAACCTTAGAAAACTCTCACCCAAACTTCATAATTTATTATGTCAAATGCATAAGTCAAAAATAACAAAATTTTAACTGTTTTGACATGTTTGGTGCATATTTCCTTAATATCTATAAACCAATCATGAACGATAACAAATATAATTGTGATAATGATGTATTACTACAATTTTATAACAAACATGGTAAAAAAATACTGTTTAGAAGTGACTCTTATTATTTAATGAAGTTTTCTCCTCTTTGTCCATTCTTTCTTTGATGAGTTCCATACAAACTTTGTAGGAAATTATGTATATGTTAATTCACATGTCTCCGTAAAATTTTTGTTTGCTTCCATCCATTTAGTAAGCATTGCTGCAGTTGGATTACATCTTTTTTACATTTTGTTGATAGTGACATTCGCTATTATTCATAAATTCTTAAGGATCGTGATCAACAAATTAATTTCTTTTTTCACTAATAAATTATTTTGTTGTTTATTCGCTATTGTGTTTGTTGTTTGGTTGATTATAATTGATTTTTGTTCTGTAACATTGTAAATATAATAATAACATTGTGGCAATTTTTTCAGTTTGCTATTAGTTTCAAATCAATTTCAAGTGAATCTTCATTAGTTTTCTCTGTCTTTATTTAAGAGCATCTCCAGCCACATTCTATTTTCTTCTCTAAATTCTATAATAAAGTAAAACATTTTCCAACCTTACTCTATATCTCACTTTAAAATAGAATTTTAAAAGACTTAATCTATATTTGGAGTAATGATATTCATTATTCTATTATAGAGTAAACTTTTTGTTATTTATAAAATAATTCTTTAACTTTTATATGTTTTTATCTTATATTTAAAAAATATTACTAAACAATTTTTAGTTATATAATTAATTAGATAAATGCTGGTAATAATTAAAAATAACGATATAATTAAAACTGTAAAATATAACAACATATTTTATTTATTAGAAACACAATAACATAATCAAAATTTTATAATAAATACAAAAATTAAATAAAAATAACACAAATTAAACATAACACGATAAAAACTAGATTTGTTTAATATATATAATTCTTTTCCTGCGAGTTAAACATAACACAAAAGAAGAAGAGAGGCATGTGGACTAGAGTTAAACATTATCAAGATTGTGAATAGACAACACTCCATCGATGGAGTGACATATATGATCATAGTCTCTAGAATCTCGCTTGAACAAAACGTGGTCTGACCCAATATCAAGAATCTCCACTTTACCATCATTGTTGTTTAGATGAGTTCCTCCGAGGTCGATCTTATGAATCTTGGCCCAGCCGCCTACTCCATTTTCTTCCATCTTCCAAATCTCCATGATTCGAGACGGAACATGGTGATCTATCATCCATAAGTTTCCGCGGCTTCCAGATAACTTGAAAATGCGAGATTTTTTGGATATTCCTTGGGGGTCAAGGCGGAAGCAAGGGGGTTTAGAGTTTAGGGTTGAGAAAGTCTCCTCTTGTAGAGAGAAAGACACGATCTGAAAATCACTAGTGGTCCAGTAGATGAACCCATTGACGTGAACCTGAGAAGAGAGTTGTAAAAGATAGGGACATGGTCTCTGAACTCTTCTCCACGGAGATACTTTAACACAGCCATACTCCACGACATGGATGGTAATGACCTGAAACTCGATACCGACATCGATGAGGCCACTTGATGACTTTATACTGCATTGTAGCGTCAACAAATCCAAAGGGAGACGCGACACTTGCCGTATTTGTTGAAATTACACCTTTGAGAGAAAGGAGGGTCAGGCAAATTCTTCAACTCCTTGTTCATGGGGTCACAAAGATGGATCCCACCTTCACAAACAAAGCATAAGAGCTGGTGGTGAGAACTTAACATTCTTATTCTCTCGGTACCAAATTCTACAATGAACTCATGAACGAGTTCATTGGCCTTGTTGGTCACTAAGAAATTGTATCTTAAAAGATAGCAGTAGTTCTGGTCATCCTTGACTGCCTTGAGAGTGAAAAGGGAATCACGTGAACGGCTGAGGTGGAGGCGGAGGCGGAGGAAACAAGGATCAGATAAGAGAGACTTAAATTGCTTTGAGACTAATTGAAATCTAGCTAGGGCTTTGCGTGGAACTCGGGACATGATCTCCATAACAAGGTCACTAGGCAGAGAAACAGAGGTCATGTTTGTACAGAGCTGTTGATTAGGGTTTTATGCTTAAGCCCTGTGCCCTTGCTCTCTCTATATACAACACACATTAGGAGAAAATATGTTAAATCCCTAAACAGAAAAGAAAACTGGCTCATAGATTCAAGTCAGTAATTTTTTTATTTTTTTTGCTTAAATAGGCTATTTAAGTTTAGTGGGTTTATTTGATCATAGATTTTAATAGATTTGAAAAATCCAAGTAAATTAAATCACATTTTATTGAATTATTGATTTTTAAATCTTTATCAAAATTAAATCATACATTACTATTGGTTTAATGATTTCTAAGTACGAGCTGACATAAGATTTATAAATCATTAAACCAATAATAACATATGATTTTGATCAAGATTTAAAAATAGATAATTAAAAGATACACGATTTGAACTGAATTTCCAAATTCACGAATTAAACAGATGCATGGCGAGTAAAAAGAATGGAAATTTTTGGGATAAAGGAAACGGAAGCAGAAAAGGCTTTCCAAGATAATTAAGGACATAGATCCACTTCAAAAGATATACCTAAAAGAAAAAGGAATAAAACAAAAATACACCTAAGAAGATATTTATTTAACATTTGAGAGAAAATCAATCCTCCGAAACCCTAAACCTTGACCAAATGAAACGATGCACAAGAGAAGGTGAGAGTGTGAGTTTTATTTATTATGTCCTGAGACTGAAACTTAGAAAACTTTTTGGGTAGCTAGCCTTATGTTATGTTAAGAGTTAAAGAGAACTAGGGAGATTGAATGAATATTTTGTTGCTTTGGATATTATATTATTGTTCCTTGGGACTTTTTTGGGATCTAAACACCTGATTTAGTTTGATGACTGATGTGCCAATATTATTTATTTTCCCAATTGTGTCTGAGATAGTGAGATGGTGAAGATGTTCGTCTTAAATCTAATGATTTCTAGATCATCGACTGATGATTACACATTCACTCACACGTATTGGCTATGCAATTTTGGCTTTGCAATGAGGTTCATGTGATAGGGCACGTGATTGCTGATTCCCAATCTAATAGTATACTGTATTAGTTTAATCCAACTTCCACGAGAGGAAAATTTGCAAGTTAATTAATACAGCTCATCTGTCACTAGCTATATTATTTACTAATAACTTTTAAAAACTATACCTAATTTGACATGCTTAGCAAAATAATCTTTGTACAAATACATGAGCAAATTGCCTTTATGTATTATTTATTTAACTATAAAATGAAATCAATTAACTTTAAATAATATAACTAAAATTTTAATTATTTTCAGTAATATAAAAATAAATCATAATATTTTTTAATTAATTATTTTTGTCATGAACAGTTAATAAAAAAGGAACAAACCATCATAATTGATTTTTATTTAATTAGTTGATTTTTGAACTTTGTTGACTTATTTAGACTATAAAATATTGATAAAATTAATCGATAAAAATAATTTATGAAACTGTTGACTTTTGATTTATTGTTGTCGACTTAATTTTTTCGCTATAAACTAATTTTTTTACATTTGACTTATGTTGGTTGATTGATTTTTTATAAACTTGATTTACTATAAGTGACTAATTGTTGACTTTATATTCATGAATTTATGTTTTTCATATGTTATTTATTTTTAATATACTTAACTTAATTTTTTAATTATAATGTTAGAACCAAATTATTGTATTTTTGAAATGCGAATTAGTTTTCAAATTAATTTTAAATTTTATTTGTTATATAAAATTTAATTTTAAAAAAATTATTAACTAAGGACAAAAAGAATATTTTTCCAAACATAAAAAGTATATTTCAAATTTTGTAAATTCTAGTGTACTTTTCAAAAGTTTAAGAAAATTTAAGGTATCCTATCCTAGCGAAATATCTCCTTTTCAAGTAGAAGTTTTCTTGTTGCTTAAAAATAAATACCAAACCAGTTTAGAAATGTGTTTTTCAATTATTATTTTTTATTTTACTTCCAACGGTTTGTTCCTAGGCTCGTTTTTAGTTAGCTCTTTCTATAGTTCTAGAGTTTTCTTTTTTGAAGAACTTTTCAATTCATGCCTTCTTATTTGCTATATATTAGATAATTTAACTTGACAATATCTTTTGTTAATGTAAACATAGTTGATTAGAGAACAATCTATGACTTTCATTTCAGTTTTTCATTAAATTAAAGAACATGATTAGTGGTAATCTTTTCGTAAGTCTCACAAATATTATAAAAACTAAAAAAAAAAATATAGTATTATGAGTCTCTCGAAAATCCAAGCATGACCGATGAAAGTCTGTGCGTATCGATCATTTTCATCAACCAAGCATGACCGATGACGGATCCGATTTTCTCCTTCTCCTATAAATACTTGTCTTAACCCTCTAAAAACCAAAAGTTTTATTTTGCTTAGAGTTGGGTTGATATCCAAACTCTCTTATGGTTGATTTGGATTGATCTTCATAATATATGCCACTCTAATAAAGATTATTCATTTCTATCTTTGTAAATCCATGTTTATCTCTTTCCTTTTTTTTTATTTCTTCTCTTAGGTTGTTAGTCTTTTAATTAGATCATGAGTTTGCTAGATTAGGATGAATTGATGGTTAGATGTTGATTATTTAGATTGATTGTTGTTAGATCTTTCATATTAGGATGTTTTTAATGCTAGATTAGTCTTGATCATGTTGATTTAGAGCTTAAGCATTTTCATGCTCATAAGGTGTTTGTTGAAATGCTTGAATGAATCTTTTTATGAGATTTACATTCTTAGCCTGCGAAAGTAGTTGATTAGGGTGTTTAGTGATCTAATTGAAGTTGTTTCTATAATGCTCATTGATATGTTAATTGCTAACGAGAGTTATTGATAATTGTATGATTAGTAAAGTGATTAATGCCATGAGATTAGTCATAATTGTGAATTCCATGATCTAAGATGGTGCTTAATACAATCTATTTAATCATTGTTTGATTACTAATCCATTCATTTGATAGTAGAACCTATGATTTAATGTCTTTCTTCTTGTTTATTTTTCTCTTTGCTTTTAACTTTTTTTCATTATATCCTTACAAAACTAATTATTTTATTTGCTCTTAGTTTAGAATTTTGCATCTCTAGTGTGTAGTCTTTAGTCTTTGTGGATTCGATACCTTTTGTATTATAACGTGCAAAAATGTTTATTTGATAGACCCGAGACATCAAAAACCTTTTATATCAAATTGTTATATCATGTAACGACTGTAAGGGTGACAAATAACACAAACTTGAGAGTCATTTTGGCAATATTGTAGCTTCAAACTGTAGTTTTGTCCCCTTTTCATTTACAAATGATTTTAAATTGTAAAGTGATGATGAGAGAGTTCGAATTCTCCTCTTTATAGAAGGAGATTACCTATATTGTTATGTTGACTAAAATATTATATATGTTTGAATGAATAAAGAATTTACCAAATTTTAGGTAGATGCAATTTTAAATAATGTCAACTCAACATAAGGGAATTACCTACATTGTTACATTGACTAAGATAATAATTATGTTTGAATGAATAAAGAATTTACCAAATTTTAGATAGATGCAATTTTAAATAATTTAAACTTTATTAATCTCTCTCAAATTTTAAAAATTATTTTAATGCATGGCCAAATATTGAATAAATTTTAATTTGTAAAAAAAGAGATTTATATGATTAGCTAGAAGCCTGAGACATTTTTAGTATTTTTTTTGTGTCAACAAAATTTCTTAGCTTTAAACCTCATCATTTAGTTGACAAATTAAAAAAAGTTTATCATCTATTATTACTTGTATTTGGTTAAAATTTTAAAATTAATTTTCTTCACAAAACAAAATAATAATAATAATAATAATAATAATAATAATAATAATAATAATAATAATAATAATAATAATGCATATAACTTTTTTTGTTGTGGAAAAAGTTTAGAACACAAAAGATAGAAATTGTTGAACATATCAAACATCTTCCTAATTGCTATTTTTGTTTCTTCTTTCCATGCCAAATTTTAAATTGGAAAAGGCAATGAAAAGGTTATTTTTCTGTTTTAATCATATAAAAACAATGTTAGTATTGTTACACAAGCAAAAAATATGATATCTTAAAAACGACATCGTTTAACGTTGATGCGTTGTACACAGAAAAACGATGTCGTTTCATAGGAATAAAATTTAAAAAGGGTTTTTGTTGGACAAAAAAAAAAGAGAACGAAAGAAGGGTTTTGGGTAATTTGTGTTTTCTTCTTGTTCCATCGTCGTGACACGTCAGACCTCCCTCTCCGCCGTCTTCATTGTCTTCCGTGGTGGCTGTAAAAAACCTTTTTGTGAGAGAGAAAGAAGAAGAAGAAGATGAATCATAATAATACAGAGATGAATAATAATTCAGCTATGGAAGAAGAGGATGAAGGAGATGTTTTCCTTGGTGAATCCGATGTCCTCCATGAATTCGATGTCGACGAAGAAGGTTTCTTCTTTTTTTCTATCTATTCTTCAAATCCCCACCTTTTATTGTATACATATGTATGTGTGTGTGACTCTTCTATTAATGAATTCAGATCTTCCTGAGGCTGATGATAACGATGAAGATGACAATAACGATGAAGAGTTTGGTAATGAACGATTCATCCCCAAATTTTTTGGATTTTTATTTAAAATTCCACCAAAATCTTAACTCTTACATGTTTCATTATGTTGCAGATGAAAACGATGACTCAGTTCACACATTCACCGGTCATAAAGGTAACGTTTTTATCATTCTATTATAAAAAGTTTTCAATTTTCATGAAGCTAAAGGTAACGTTTTTATATCTATAGGTGAGCTTTATGCATTGGCTTGTAGTCCAACAGATGCTACACTAGTTGCAACTGGAGGTGGAGATGATAAAGCTTTTCTCTGGAAAATTGGCAATGGAGAATGGGCTGCTGAGCTTCCAGGTCATAAGGACTCTGTTTCTTCTTTAGCTTTTAGCTATGATGGTCAGTTAATTGCATCTGGAGGATTAGATGGTGTTGTTCAGATCTTTGATGCTTCATCAGGAGCTTTGAAATGTGTTTTAGATGGTCCTGGTGGTGGAATTGAGGTATTATAGTATAAATACTTCTGCTTGATTGTTATATATCAAAATTTGTACTTGACTGTGTGATTTTTGTTAAGTGGGTGAGATGGCATCCGAGAGGACATGTTGTATTAGCTGGATCAGAAGATTGTTCTCTGTGGATGTGGAATGCTGATAGAGGAGCTTATCTTAATATGTTTTCAGGCCATAATCTTAATGTCACTTGCGGTGACTTCACCCCTGATGGTATCAGATCATAAACTTCTCTACCTAATTTGTTTTTTATGGATTTGTCTTATTGAGTCTTGTCTATGTGTGTGGGATACTGTAGGGAAGCTAATATGTACTGGCTCAGATGATGCAAGTTTGATTGTATGGAATCCTAAAACTTGTGAAAGCATTCATGTTGTTAAAGGCAAGCACTCTTTTTCAGTTTTTTACATGTTACTTACTACTCTACAAGTACTTGTGTGAAATGCTAAACTCTCGGATGTTGTGTAGGTCATCCTTATCATACGGAAGGGTTAACATGCTTAGACGTTAACTCAAACTCAACTCTCGCTATCAGTGGCTCAAAAGATGGTTCTGTTCACATTGTGAATATAGTCACTGGAAAGGTTTTTACTTTACTTTACTGCTCTTACCATTCTTTTCACAGCATTGGTTCAAGTGTTACTACTTGTTACTAACTTGTGCGTACTCATATCAAACAGGTTGTGAGCTCATTGGCTTCTCACACAGATTCAATTGAATGTGCAAAGTTTTCACCAAGCTCTGCAACCATTCCTTTGGCTGCAACTGGTGGAATGGACAAGAAGCTTATAATATGGGATCTGCAGCATTCAACTCCCCGGTTCATCTGCGAGCACGCGGTATTAAACCTTTGTAGTTTCTCAAAAACAAAGATTGAAACTAAAACAAAAAGCCTTCATTCTCTCTTTTATATGTTTCAGGAAGGTGTGACATGCCTGACTTGGATAGGAACATCAAAGTACTTAGCCACGGGCTGTGCCGATGGTTCAGTGAGTGTTTGGGATAGCTTATTAGGTAACTGCGTTCATACCTACCATGGTCACCAAGATGCAGTCCACTCCGTCTCAGTCTCTTCCAACACAGACTTCATTGTTTCAGTCTCTGTTGATAACACTGCTCGTGTCTATGAGTCATCTGAGTTCCAAAACAAAATGGCATAGCCACACACACACCGTCCAGTTTCTGATTAAGTGGTGGTGTCATTTGTATTGGTTCGGTCATGAGTTTGTGTATCTCTGTTTCTTGTATTGACATTTTAAGGTTTATTCAATCAAACTTACTAGTTAATACTCTTAACCAAAAAAAATCCATCCTAGATTAAACTGTTTTGAAAATTATAATTTTCATTTTAATATATGAAAGAATATGAGTTGGAAAAAAAAAAGAGTGGGGACTTCATTAAAAGCAAAGGTCTCAAAAGGGTCACGCTTGATGGCAGGTAGGACTTGATTATGACCAGTCATCATCTGAGATTTGTTACTCCATATTTTAAATGCAACTTTCGATAGGCTTATATTTGCTATTACTATACACAACTCTATTGCCTATATATGGCTATCAATATGCCAATAAAAACAAACAGTAAGAAGATGAATTCAAAATTTAATGGGAAAGGATCAAAGAATGTGAAAGCCTTTGAAAAGAAAGAGAGGGATCATGTGAATCCCAACACTGTTTCATTTAAATTCCTTTTTTCAATCTTTACTCTCTCAATTGTCCCTATATATCTTCAAGTTATTCTTATTCATCTCTTCACCACAATTTTCTTCCCCTTCAAAACATTTTCTATGTATGAGAAACTAAAAACATAACTTTCAATATTTTTTTCCTAATGAAATCGTTATCTTTATTCACGGTTCTTCTTCTCTATCTCTTTGTTAGTTGTAATAGTTCTCGATTGGAGCTTTTTCACTGTAAGTATTTACTTGACAATTCATAATTAGAGACGATTAAAACTTGAGTTAGTTTTTTAATATCTTGTTCATATATTTTTGTAGATGAGGCGAGCGGTTCAAGCATACCAGACTGTTCGCACGCGTGTGGACCATGTAAACCATGCAAGCTCGTTATGATCAGTTCCAAGTGCTCCAACTCCGAAGCTTGCCCTCTCGTCTACAAGTGCTTGTGCAAAGGCAAATACTATCACGTGCCTATCTTCGTCTAACCCCGTTCTCACGTCACGTGACCACTTCTTCCTTAAAACGTTTTTCAGAGAATCTGTTGTTTTTCTTACCCAAGTTATGAACTCTGTTTTGTAGTACCAAAGTTGAATAAACGGTCGGTAAAATATTAGATTATTGGTTTATAAAAAAGAACTAAGCACAAGACAAAAATTTGAACATGAAGATTAAAAAAAAGCTGAGTTGATGATGAACAAAAACTAATTAATACTATTCCTAAGAGAAGAAGAGTGGGATTTTGATCTAAAGCTGCGTCTCGATTTCGTTGAAGTTCCAGTCTCTGACAAGGTCTCTTGTCACTGCACGGCTTCGTACTAATCGTGGTGGAGCTCCTTCACCTGCCTGGAAATTGGGTTGTGGTGTAACCTTGGAAGATGATGCAGGGAAAGTTCTCGATCTTGCAGCTTGAATGAGTGATTTACTAGCGAGGCAGCTCGCAATCACGGAGCATCTTCCTTCATTGTCTGAGCTAGAAACAGAGTAGCTTCTAAATGAGTGGGATGGGCTCTCTACACTATGGCAGACGAGACACGCAAAGCTCATTTTTCTTTTTGACTCAGTGAGCCACAAGAAGACTTGCTCTTAAAGACTACTGCAAGAACTTGAACTTGACCCTTCACAGTGAAAACAAGAACAAGAACTTAAAAAGACCCTTCACAGGGAAAACAAGAACAAGAAGAACTAAGCAAAGCCATTCACCAAATTCAGTAAAGCAGAAACCTTAACTCACGAAATAGACACATAACAAGCTTAATAGCTTCTATATAAGCAAAATCTGAGCCGGTTTGGATGACACTGTATCAATAAGATCATGGCAGTTTTTCTAAGGATGATTTTCACTAACCACTATATAAGTAGATCAAAGAAAACAAGACAAAGCTCATTACTTTCTACCTCAAGAGCATTTCCCTGAAGAATCAATCATATGACTTATGTAGCTACCAAGAGCTGGCATCAATCAGAAAAATTGTACATAACCAGACTCACGTGTTTAACATCTACACCACACCTTTATAGACTAAACTCACATTACAGAATCCAATTCCTCTGAATACACTATGATAACCCCCACAAAAGCCCCATCTCTAGCTTAGTCTAGGTCAAGGTCTATGCCAAAATCACTCAAGTCTTGAGGAAACTAACACTAAAGTCTCGATATACAAAATTCAAACCTAGATAAACAAAATTCCGCTAAAATGCATCAAACTGGTGACGAATTTAGTGAGACTAAATGAAGAGATCCACAAGAATTCAATTCAAATTGCGCAGTAGAGAGATAGACACAGAGAAAGAGAAGAGTCTGAGATCTGGACAAGAAAACTTACCCTAAGGATGATTTCTCGAATTGAATATATTAGTATCCGAAGAAAGAAACGATGATTGCTTTTACTTTATTTTCGAATTCGACGATTTCTCCATCGGACGAATCCACAATCCAAAGGCGAAAGAGTCGTGGCCCCGATTTTGAGGCTTAAATTTACTGCGCGTATCGACACGCGCCGTCACTAGCGAGATTTTCCCGCGTGCGTGGGATGGACTCGGCAATTATGTTACTTACTAGAAAAGTGATTTTATTTTACTTGCGCCATTTTTTTATTTGGATAAAAATAAAATAGTAAAACTTAACTAAAAAATTATATATTATAATTTCTTTTAAAATGCTTCAAATTTAATTAAAGTGTTACATATTTGATATAATAATAAAATAAACTCGTTGAATTGATATTTTGTTTTACTAAGTGTAAGAACAAAAATCAACAATAAATATTATAATATAAGAAATGTGAAAAATATATACACACAAAGCAAATAAATACTTTTTATGTTTTAGAATACATGATATTTAAGAGATTTTACATAAATTAAAAAAACCATGATTAATTTATTTTTTTCACCAAAAAATTATTTAAATAATTATGAATGAATACATAATGTATTTTTTTAAATACAAAACTAAATTAGAATAGGTTTTCAATACGATTTGATTTTGTAACTAGCTGACGTGTAAAAAAAAAGAATGGATATAACAAGAGGATCCATGGATAAAGCTAGAAAAGTTTTTTTCTAATCGTAACTAAAAAAATGAGAAAGTTGATATACTGCTATATTCTATTAATTAATATTAAGGTAAATCAAACGGTAACCTCTCGCATTCTGCTAGGGAAGAAATTATTTTTACTAACAAAACATAATTTCTATTTTTTTTCCTTAAAACAATTTAAGATATATTATTAATAATAAATATTTAATTGAATAATTTATTTTAAAATTTAAAACTCGCTCATCGGATCGGATAGGTCATAATTTAGTAATTGTATAAAATAAAATATATTTTAATTTTTAAAAAGTATAATTAATTTTTATTGAAATTATTATTCAGTTTTAAAAAGAATATTTTCGTAAAAAAATATCAGTATTTAAAAAAGATATAAAACAAAAAAAAGAAATGTATTTTTTAAATTACAAAACTAAACTAGAAAATTTTAACAAATTTTCACTTTATAAAAATATGAATGACCTCGCCCTATGTAAACGATACGGATTTAGGGTAGAAAAGATGTGGTCAACCCTAATTAACATCCCTAGTCAAAGAGAATGCACCAAATCAAAAGACAAGTTTTATCTGCGTTAAAAAAAAAGAGAGCCAATCAAAGAACCACAAAGCTCCGATTCTCTCCGCCTCACACGACGGGGAACTTCACTTCCTGCCGTCGCGCTAGATCCCACCGGAAATCGGTTATGGCGACCGGGACGACTCCTTCCGCCGCAACTCTTTCCACCGGCTCGAATCGTTTCGATTTCTCATCCGCTGATGCTCCTCCTCCAAAACTCTCTCTATCTCCCGATCAGCTCTCTAACTGCCACCAAGCTCTCGCCGCTTTCAGGGAAAAGATCTTAGATCCTGACTCAATCGCTCGTGAGTTTGCCAATTTACAGGTTATAGATCCATCCATCCTCTAGTCTCTTCTCTTCTGTTTCCCTGCTCCGTTTCTGAAGAAACTGAGAATTTTCCTCTTGATAATATAATTAAACTCTCTTCGAACGCAGGCTAATAGGATGGGACCATCGGAGGTTTTGCAAAGCTGTGATATCGCTATGAACAGTGTCAATTATGATAAGAACAGATACAGAGATGTTGTGCCATGTAAATTTTTTCCTTTCCTTTTTTCTTGTTGCTTTTTCTCAGGTAGTGTACAGTTTCTAATTGGATTGTATTTCAATTTTGAATTTAGTTGATGAGAACAGGATTGTTTTGAATCCTTGCAAAGACGATAGATCATCTGCAAAAGGATATGTGAATGCTAGCTTAATTAAGGTATAGTTCTTATTTAGTTTATTGTGATCTGTTTGTGTTTCTGAAGTTTATTGGTGATTGATTATTCTAAGGTTTCTTTCTATGATGAATTATGTTTTGTAGACGTCGTCGTCGTCTGAGAGTGTTTCTGAGTTTATAGCTACACAAGGTCCTCTAACAAAGACGTCGGAGGATTTCTGGGAGATGGTTTTACAGCAGCATTGTCCAGTCATAGTGATGCTTACTCGATTGGTCGACAATTATAGGGTAATCTTGTTGGATTAACTTCAAAGGTTTTCAAATTTGTTTGCCTTGCTTGTGTTTATGAATGGTGTGTTCTAGTACTTGATAAAACAGGAATAACACTATCTTGTTTGTTTGATGATTGATGATTGATGATTGATGAACTCATTCTTAAAAGTTACTTTCTAGTAACACACGATGTTATCATTGATGTAATCTTCTCTTTGATACACGATATTATCATTGATGTAATCTTCCCTTTCAGTCACAACATTAGTTCATTATTTATCAGGAAGTTTGAAATGTTTCATAAACAGTGTTGACTATAGATAACTATCACGTTGATGTTGATCAATGAAACTACTTTCTCTTTTTACTAACTTGTCTGGCTTCTTGTTACAGACTGTTAAATGCGGTGACTATTTTCAATCTGAAGATGGACCTAGAGAATTTGGCAACATATCTATGATGACAAAGTGGATTAAGACTACTGACACTTCATTAATGCTGCGGAATCTTGAAGTTAACTACAAGGAGGTAAGAATCTTGTATCACTTTGCTACTGAATCTATTTCTCTCTCTTTATAGTTGCCGGCATGTTTCAGTTGAAGTGACAATTGTATGTGTGTCGTGTTATATAGACAGAGGATCAGCCCATGTCCGTATTGCATATTCAGTATCCGGAATGGCCTGATCATGGAGTTCCCAGAGATACTGTGGCTGTCCGTGAAATTCTAAAAAGACTGTATCAAGTACCACCTAGTCTCGGCCCAATCATTGTTCATTGCAGGTACGATACATGTCAATGTGTGTATCTCTATATATATGCAAGTGTGGTTCAACGTCTCCTGAGAGAATTTGTTTTGTATCTTTCAGTGCAGGTATAGGAAGAACAGGAACATACTGTGCTATACATAACACAATCCAAAGAATTCTTGCTGGAGATATGTCTGCATTGGATCTTGCTAAAACCGTGTCAGTATTCCGTAGCCAACGCAATGGCATGGTTCAAACCATGGTAAAAATCTTCTGATTATTTTAGCTACTAAATTTTAGTACCTCACCACATTATGGTCGTTCACTCTTTAACTATATTTCTTGAAGGATCAATACTTCTTTTGCTACACTGCGATTGTTGATGAATTAGAAGATTTAACCGCGGGGACAGATGCTGGAACGAGTTTCTAAAGGTAATCTCAATTTAAACAGAGTTGAGCATACATGTTTGTTATTATAATATATAAATCTCTTATCGTCTCTCTATCATTTGATCCATCCAGCTGCAAAGGTTCTTGTGCTTAGAAAAGGGTAAAGAGGAAAAAGGATTTGACGCAATTGTATAATTTTGGGAATGTGATTCAAGGAGAAACCTGTGTGGTTATATTGTTTTTCCTAAGCTCTATTTCTGTAAATTTCCAGAAGTGATAGGATTTAATGATTTATTTTACTTTTTCTTTCTTTAATGCCTGATTAAAGAAAGCAAAAATGACTTTGCTAATACAAAGATTGTTGAAAAAGTCTATTGAAAAAGAAAGTGAACCGGTTTGATTTAGTATGGAATTGTATAAAGTGTTTATGACTTAAACCGATAAGTGATTAAATTGGAAGCGGTTAAAAATGGCGCAAGTAAAATAAAATCACTTTTCTAGTAAGTAACATAATTGCCGAGTCCATCCCACGCACGCGGGAAAATCTCGCTAGTGACGGCGCGTGTCGATACGCGCAGTAAATTTAAGCCTCAAAATCGGGGCCACGACTCTTTCGCCTTTGGATTGTGGATTCGTCCGATGGAGAAATCGTCGAATTCGAAAATAAAGTAAAAGCAATCATCGTTTCTTTCTTCGGATACTAATATATTCAATTCGAGAAATCATCCTTAGGGTAAGTTTTCTTGTCCAGATCTCAGACTCTTCTCTTTCTCTGTGTCTATCTCTCTACTGCGCAATTTGAATTGAATTCTTGTGGATCTCTTCATTTAGTCTCACTAAATTCGTCACCAGTTTGATGCATTTTAGCGGAATTTTGTTTATCTAGGTTTGAATTTTGTATATCGAGACTTTAGTGTTAGTTTCCTCAAGACTTGAGTGATTTTGGCATAGACCTTGACCTAGACTAAGCTAGAGATGGGGCTTTTGTGGGGGTTATCATAGTGTATTCAGAGGAATTGGATTCTGTAATGTGAGTTTAGTCTATAAAGGTGTGGTGTAGATGTTAAACACGTGAGTCTGGTTATGTACAATTTTTCTGATTGATGCCAGCTCTTGGTAGCTACATAAGTCATATGATTGATTCTTCAGGGAAATGCTCTTGAGGTAGAAAGTAATGAGCTTTGTCTTGTTTTCTTTGATCTACTTATATAGTGGTTAGTGAAAATCATCCTTAGAAAAACTGCCATGATCTTATTGATACAGTGTCATCCAAACCGGCTCAGATTTTGCTTATATAGAAGCTATTAAGCTTGTTATGTGTCTATTTCGTGAGTTAAGGTTTCTGCTTTACTGAATTTGGTGAATGGCTTTGCTTAGTTCTTCTTGTTCTTGTTTTCCCTGTGAAGGGTCTTTTTAAGTTCTTGTTCTTGTTTTCACTGTGAAGGGTCAAGTTCAAGTTCTTGCAGTAGTCTTTAAGAGCAAGTGTTCGATTGAGTTTGTCTGTTAATTTTCAATGTAATTCAATTGTATCATTGGATAATAAACACATTGACCTTGTTAATGACTGTAATTATAAATCTTGGCTTCTAGATTTTTGAGTTTTAGAGTTTGAATTAGTCCAGTAAAAAAGACTGATGAATTTGACTTACACAGAAATGGCGAACAAGATTGCAATGTTTCTATCGGAAGCAATGAACAACAATACCGTCATAAACACTTGTTTGGGAATATCTTTCGTGGTTTTGGGATTTAGATCTGATAAACAGCAAAAGTATGTTGAAGCTTTAGCAGAGCAGAAAGATTCACTCTTTAAGTCTAACAAAGCAATGAAAGTTACAATGTGGGAGTGGAAACAACAACTATACGCTGAAGCTGCCACTGCTGGTAATTCTGCGGTTGTTCCTCTTTCAACACTTAAAGCTATCTATGGCGAAGTCACCACAACCACTCAATCAGGTCAGTATTCTCAAACCCTCTCGTCTGCTTTTCATTACTAATCATCTGCATCGAATTAGGGATCACTGATGGATACATATGTGTTTGTGATGGGATGCAAATACAAACTAGGATAGCTTTGTGAGGTGGATAAAGAAACATGTCGTACCTATCGAAAACAAAGAGTGTAAAGTAAAGGAAATGGACATGATCATGTTGAGAGGTCGCCTTTGAGATTATCTATGCATTTACTAACTGTTTTTTATGTTCTTTCTTACAGGTGACACAGCTAAGGAAGAGACTAAAGTGTCTACACCCAAGATCATGATTTGAGAAAGTTAAATTTTGTAGGTTTCATTCACTCAGCAGAAGTAAAGATTTTTAGCATTTAGTCTCATGATCATTTGCATTTGTAAAAACTAGTTTGGTACCATTATTGTCTGTTGTTGTTATTCCCTGTTAGTAAACAGTGAACAAAGCTCCTAAAATAAGATCAGAGTCAACATCTTCTTTTGGATTCGTCCAAGAAAATCAAATTTTGCATTAGAAACAAATTCTGATATCATTGTGATAAAATTGATTATAAAAGTTCCAATAATAATCAATAATAATGAAATTTGTGAACCGAGTTCGATCAATTAACCATGATAAAACATAACTGTGATCCAAGCTATTTATGTTAAACGTTATTTTTTAAATGACTTCTGATTCGAGCATGACCAACAGAGAACTCTTGTGCATCTTGATTCAGTTTATAACAGTTGCTAAAAAAAGCGTGCACAATCCTAGTAGATTTTATCTTATGTAAGTAACATATATATCATGTATCGATGTTATAGTATATAATAATAATAAAAACTTACATGTGTATGACAGTTGTTTTATAAATGTAGGGTATCAAATTTATTCACTTATGAAAAAATTAAATAAAACCACATCATTTAATTAAATTGATGTTATATGTGAAAATAGTTGCATCAGTTTTAATATTTATAGTTAATAGTTAATTCACATAATTATATTTCTGTTATTACTATAATTTATTTTAAAATCAGTTTTTATTGATGTAAATTTTGTATCATTTTTGAAATTGATGTTACAGAAAAATAATAGATATATCAATTATCTAAATGATGTAAACCTACTACACTATTAAAAAAGAGTGAATCTAAATGTGTTTCCAAACACTCATTTAAAAAAATAAACCAGCATTAATATTATAAGTGTATCCAAACAGATTAAAATATCAATACTATGGAAACTAACATTGATTTTAATTTGCCTAAAATATATCTACCTAATTTAAATCAATGTATTAGAAAAATAATTATAATTCTCATTTAGGTTTTATTAGATCTTATTTTTCAAAAAAATTTTGAATTATTATATAATGCATATAACTAATAAAACTTTTTAAAAAAAAAATTTACATATGTTGTGATTAGAATCAATTTCTTTGCTGGTAAAATAACATATCTTTTTTTACTGGGAAAATGACATATTTGAATTATTATATGATATAATGCATATTATTAATAAATATATTTGTTTTTTACATATGTTATGATTTGAATACATATTTTGCCGGTAAGATCCGTTTGGCAGAAATTTTGCAAAGTATTTATTTCGCTAGAAAATTATGGATATGAAATATGTCAATAAAATTACATGGTCAAATTTTAATTGACGAGAAAAGGATAATTTTTTGGAAAAAAATTGTAAATTTTTTATTTTGGTAAAATAGATTTGCAATTTGTTAAGAAAATTACGAGATTAAGTTTTTTGGTGGGAAACATCTAGGTTTTTTGCAGAAAATTTTCAAATTATTCATTTTGATGAATAATTACAAATTTACAGTTTGTCAAGTTTTTTTCTAGCGGGAACCAGATCAGTTTTACCAGAAAAACTAATTATACATAACATTGATAATTGTATTGGTTTTTATTTATTTATGATTTAAAAAAAATGATTAATTAAATATCTAATTCAGTTGAATTTGCTCTATACTATTTTAATAAGATTAAATAACATCATTTCTGTGATGTATGTTTGATTCAAATAACACAAATTTGCTATTGGTACATGAAAATAAAATAATTTCACGTTTGAAACACATTCAATATATTATAAATATTAAATAAATAAATAAAACTACAAAATATATTAAATAAATAAAAAATATTTATAAACATCAAAAATAAACTTAAATTCGAAAAACAAAAGAAAAATATTATTAAACATTCAAGTATTAAAAATTATATGACCCGCGGTGTATCGTGGGTATAAATCTAGTTTATATTTTATATCACATTTTTATAAGTGATGCAAATTAATAGAAATTGAATCAGTTTAACTTAATTGATGTAAAACTACTTAATAATAGCATCAATTATGATAATTAATGCTAAAATCATATATATTTGCTTCATTTATAAATAAGTGATTTAAAATAGTATCACTTAGTTAAATAATACAATTTAAATATAATATGCCTCTTTTTTTGTAGTGTGCCTTGGTGTACAACATAAAATCTGTTTGAATGGACTCTGTTATAGTAACTGTTTCAATTTCAATCCGGTGAAGATTACTTTCAAACTGGATGAAAAAGAAAAAAATTATTACATCAATAGATATAATAAGCAAAGAACATATGAGATATATTTAAAGACAGTACATCAATCAAGTTCGGCAGCAACTGTTACAAAATTTTGTAACAGTTGCTAAAAGAAATTAGCATCGAATGGATTCTTTCTCATATTATCAAAAGCGTGCATTCATGAGTATCTAGATACTACAATTTGTGTATTTTTTTTATAATACTGTAAGTATATTAATATTTGGTATTGCATCAGTCACAATGGTTGTACTAATTATGTATTAATAATGCTAGTCGAACTATTATACTAGTTGTACTATTTTCCAATAATAATAAAAACTGTATATATATATATAACCTAGTGTTCAAAAAAGCGAGATAGGCGGCTGTCTAGGCGCTAGGCGCTCCTACTCCACTTCAATTTTGTCAAAATCGGTTATATTAGGCGGAGGGTTAAATTTGACAGATTTTATAATTATTAAGCGGTCATTAGGTGGATTAAACGGTCATTAAGCAGGCTAGGCAGATTTAATAAATATATTCAAATATATATTTTTTTAAAAATTATTTTTCAAAATATTTAAAATTACAAAAAAACATTCTTATTTAAATTTTAAAATATATTTTATCCATCTTTAGAAGTTCTAAAATAAAAGATATGATTCTTCTTTTTCTAAAATAAAAACAATTATGAGTCATCATTTTTAAAAGAAAATTAGTAAATTTTAAATTCAAACTTAAAATAGTATTTAATATAAAAATCTAAGTTCATCTACTCTATAATTTCATTATGTTATTGTATAATTTGTTATATATAATATATATATATATATATAGTTTTTATTACAAAACTGCCTAAACCACCTAAAATCGCTTAGGCCAGACTAAACGTTTTAGGCGCTAGGCAGAGGGTCACCGCCTGCTTAGCGCTTAGTTTTTTCTTAAACCTTGATATAACCTTATATCCCTAAATTTTATACTAAGAAACATTATAAAACACTATCTTTATAAACCTTTTAAAATATAATAAATCTATAAGACCTTTATAAGCCTTTATAAAAATTTAGTAAACCATGTAAACATTATAAAACTGATTAGATCCAAAGCATGAATTAGACCCAAAACTAAAGAATATGAAAGGTTCAGAAGATACGGGAGACGAAGATCGAAATAAGAAAGCTACTCCACGAAAAAGAGGTTTTACTAAATGTCATTTCTAGTAACCAGATCTAATTTTTACTAACACAATTAAACTGAACTTATCACTGAAAGAGGAAATTGGAAAGTCTATGTAAAAACAGCAGAATGAAAAGAAACAATAACTTAATCTGCAACAAGAGAGTTCTACAAAGGATAGTCAATGGAAGTGGTTCGTGGATTCCACTGAGGACTAACAAGTACTACAAATTTTGTCTCCTACTTTGCAAAAGAATATGAACTTCTTAGGATTTTATTAAGTTGTAATTTAGTTCATAAATGTTCCCATGTTGTGTGGTTACAAACTTACAAGTCATATAATGTTTGGTGTTTATAGAGAAGTTGTAAGAAGAAAATAAATTAAGGAAAACAAAACAGAGGAAAGCCATATTCTATACCAAATTTTATTTGCATATACAATTAGAGAAGTAATGCATTTTGAGTTACAAAATTCTCTCTGTAACATAGATACATTCTCATGTTTAACGTACCAAAAGTGGCAAAAATGTAAGGAGAATCATTGATAAATTACAAACGATAAAACCAAAAATAAATAAACGGAAAATCAAATTGTCACCACTACTTTTTATACCTCAAATTGAGGCTTAGTTCTGTAGAGCAAGATTCAATGCAGTACCCTATGAAATGAATGCCAATTTTCACAACAAGTTCACTTCAAGTCCTCTCTCTTTGAACAACAGGGCGGTGTGGTTTTGGAGCTAAAACCGGAAAAAAACGACAAACCTTTTGATATGTTTCATCAAGAAATAGAATTGTAAGTTTAAGGTGAGAGTGGTTACCGTTGGGATTGCCTTGCTCATAGAAACATTTGAAAAGAGAGACCGCTTCTTCTGCCATTATTCCTCCTCGACACTTATACCCTTTTCTTCTTTGAGCTTCTTCACTATCAAAAAGACAGAATTCAATTTAATAAGACCATTTTAAAAAAGATTGTAATGTATCGTAGAGAACCTACACGGAATTTGACGGCTGAGAACTGCCTACGTGAAGCGACAAGATGGAACCACATCCCCCAAATTTATCATTTGAACATCCATAATATACTTCCTTTATACCTTCAAATTAAGAGCATAGCATATAAGTTCTCATCAAAAACAACACAATGTATGATTTAGCTTTTAAGGAATCATACCGAGAAACGATAAGGCCGATGCACACATAATGCAAGGTTCACATGTTACGTAAAGAATGCATTTGGAGAATTTCTCGGCGATTTGTGAAGGTGAGAGTTTATTTTTCCGCCATTGTCCCATAAGTTCATCAATTGCTTCCATCTCTGCATGTCTTGTGGCCTTTTTACCGTAACAAACACATTAATTTAGATGAAATAAACCAAGGTAACAATCATATGTTTCTGAATTACCTAATCAAATAAGATAGAGAGAATATAGATTATCCAATAAAATAATTGAAGAAACTAGCTCATAACTAGAACAGAACGAATTTGTCAAGCTAAGTTGCTACTGAAAGTTTTTGTTTGAAGTGATTACATTGCGTGTCTCATTTGTTCGGTTTCGCCCTGAAGCAATAACCTTACCTTCCTCAAGAATAACACATCTGATCCAGACAAAGCAGAAGAAGAAAAATGCATTAGTTCTCATATATGACATTAATTGATCAAAAGGTAAGAAACACAAATTGGGATGAAGCAAAGGGTAAAAATTAGAGACCCCACAGGAACTTCAAGAGCTTCTAGAGCAAGTTTAGCCTGTAATCCACAAAAAATAAAACCAATCACCATATAAATCTAAAGCAACAAAGTTTGCAATATTATGAATCCAATACTAGTGTTACCTGGTGCAGAGCAAATCCCATATAATGATGAGAATCCTCATAATGGTCCTCTTTCACTAGGGCCATAACTTTATTATACTTGGCTTCGTCAGAGAAAGAAGTAAATACCAAAACCTGATAGCAAAGATTCAAAGAGTCTTTATTATTGCTAAATAGAGGATGGTCTCAGTGGCAAATCCATTCTAAAGAGAATTTCTCACAGCAAAACTAATTTTTTTTTAGAGAGAACTTTCAATGTTCTTAATTTATATGGGTCTACCAAAATTGAAACTAATCACATAACATCTCAGGGATTAATATGATCCAAAAGAAAACAATGTCTGTGAATTAAACCTAAAGCCTATGAGCTACCATGAACAGTGAACCTAAGAGTCACAGAGACCAAAAAGAAAGGTATGATTATGAAAAGGTAGAGACAGTACGTAATAGAACTGGAACTGTGATTATTATGGAAGAAGCAAAGAAAAGACAACCAAATGATCTAACCAGAAAAGTCAGACAAACACAACAACCAGCAACAAGCTTCCTCAATCCTCACAAGTCTCAATCACCATCTCTGAGAATAAGAAATCAATCCCCCAAATGATGTCGTTTTGGAAAATAAATACTTGTGCCAAAACGACGTTGCTTACAAATTGCAAAAGTTGAAATTTTTTTTTCTCAAAAGAAAAGGGAGCACTAGTTGCTCGAATTAAGATAAGGGGACCTAACTAAAACACCTTCGATTCCATAGAAATTTCACAGACTAACGAAATATAGATGCACAAAACAACAGTCGAACCTTTTGTCGGAGTGTCGCCGGTTCCTGTCGGAGGAGTAACTGTAAGAAGGTAGGAAGAGTCTCGAATCTCTCGATGATGACCATAAGATATAAATTAGGGTTTTGTTGAACTTTTGGTTTATTCGGGTCCAACTAGTTTTCCGAATAAGTTTGAACCGAATGAAAAAACGATTTTTTCTTGAAGAGGGACCGGACCAATCAGGTACTTGGTGATCCGAATGAAATTTCGAATTGAATTTACAAATTTAAGGATGAATAAGTGATTTAGCTAGAAGTCAATATACATAGTTACACTTACACACATCATTATTAATGGTGTTATAACGGATGTGAGCAAAATAACAAAAAACGTAAAGAACAAGACACAGATTTACGTGGTTCACCAACGATCTTGTTGGCTACGTCCACGGGAAAAAAAGCAGAATTTATTACTGGAGATAATACAAATTTTCGGAATACATTGGAGGCTAGGGTTAAGAGAGTATTAATAAGAAACCCTAATTACCAGAGCCCTAATTAATCCTCAGCGGGTTGAGCCTAATATGGACCCAACAGAATCCTGAATAACCTCAACAGATTAGGCCTAATATTATGGGTTCAATCTATTCAAGTCATATCTAACAAATGGATTTGCAGAAGGATCAAACATGATAGTAATGCATCACCACATCTATATAGCTTCCAAATTGGGCATGAAGAAAACAAACGCATTTGAAAGTAATGAAAAAGAAACCAACTCATTGAAACTAATCCTCTTAATCGGCATTGCAGATGAATCCAACTACTAAATGGGGGAGAAGAAACAATGCTAAGAAACCATCATTCACAAATTCTGCAGTTAAACTGGAGGACATGAGAGGAGAAACAGCAAAATTGATAATGCAGTAGCTCTTACAGGTGTTGGCACTGCGTAACCAAGATCAATCAGCTTTCTCATCAACACTTTCTCAGCTTTTGCCTACACATCAACACAAAAAAAATAAGATCAAAAAATGAGTACTATCGAAACAAAGCTTGTCCCTTTCTCATTTTCTATAAGAAAATTACCAAAAAGTTGAAGAACGAACCTCAAGCAAGGGATTGTTTTTAGGTATGTTGCAAGCTAGGATTACATTAAGACCAGTCTTCAACACTAAAACACAAAACCAGACAACATTAATACCATCTGAAAGATAAGGATTTGAAATATCAAGAATGATAAAATCAGATTCCTAACCTAATCTACGCGCAATGCCAGATCCAGTGTTATCAGATGTTCCACCAAGTACTGATGTTACACTCACTGTATTGCTCTGCCATAGATAAACAAACGAAATCCAATTTTTAATACAAACATAAAATTGAAATCCCTAATTCCCATGAAATTTTTGATTTGGAATCCAGTTTTTTGCTGAACTCACCGGTCGCGTTGAAGCGGCTGCGTACAAATTCCCAAATTTGGCGGAATTACAACCAACCCATACGTATATCTGCAATTTCGATTAAACCGAATTTTAGTTCCGACTTGAGAATTAGCAAAACAAAAGCAAAGCTAAAGTTATTGGCGGGAACCTGTTTCGCGAGACGGATGATCTGCAATTGGAAAGTAACGTCATCGAAAACTTCAGTAAAGCACGAGACTTTTACACCGTTCATAGATGGATCTATTAATAATACATCTCTGTATCTGTTCTTATCATAATTGACACTGTTCATAGCGATATCACAGCTTTGCAAAACCTCCGATGGTCCCATCCTATTAGCCTGCGTTCGAAGAGAGTTTAATTATATTATCAAGAGGAAAATTCTCAGTTTCTTCAGAAACGGAGCAGGGAAACAGAAGAGAAGAGACTAGAGGATGGATGGATCTATAACCTGTAAATTGGCAAACTCACGAGCGATTGAGTCAGGATCTAAGATCTTTTCCCTGAAAGCGGCGAGAGCTTGGTGGCAGTTAGAGAGCTGATCGGGAGATAGAGAGAGTTTTGGAGGAGGAGCATCAGCGGATGAGAAATCGAAACGATTCGAGCCGGTGGAAAGAGTTGCGGCGGAAGGAGTCGTCCCGGTCGCCATAACCGATTTCCGGTGGGATCTAGCGCGACGGCAGGAAGTGAAGTTCCCCGTCGTGTGAGGCGGAGAGAATCGGAGCTTTGTGGTTCTTTGATTGGCTCTCTTTTTTTTTAACGCAGATAAAACTTGTCTTTTGATTTGGTGCATTCTCTTTGACTAGGGATGTTAATTAGGGTTGACCACATCTTTTCTACCCTAAATCCGTATCGTTTACATAGGGCGAGGTCATTCATATTTTTATAAAGTGAAAATTTGTTAAAATTTTCTAGTTTAGTTTTGTAATTTAAAAAATACATTTCTTTTTTTTGTTTTATATCTTTTTTAAATACTGATATTTTTTTACGAAAATATTCTTTTTAAAACTGAATAATAATTTCAATAAAAATTAATTATACTTTTTAAAAATTAAAATATATTTTATTTTATACAATTACTAAATTATGACCTATCCGATCCGATGAGCGAGTTTTAAATTTTAAAATAAATTATTCAATTAAATATTTATTATTAATAATATATCTTAAATTGTTTTAAGGAAAAAAAATAGAAATTATGTTTTGTTAGTAAAAATAATTATTTACAAAAATTTAGTTTTCTACATGAATAAATTATTAACTTTCTATATTAAAAAATTTCTTATAAAAATATTAAATATATATATCATGTTCAAAAGCTTTTGGTTACCACTTGTTGTTTATTTTCTTGACAATCATGTTAGATAATGTAGACAAAATATCATAAACCTGAAAAACTAAACCAAATTCAATCTGGAAAAAAATCCAAATGAATCCTAATTTTATTTGGAAAATAAAATCTAAAACAATCTCTTAAAAAGAATGAGATAAACTTTATATATTATATGCAAAGTTTTTTTTGAATTAAAATATATTTTATGTAAAATTGAAATACACTTTATATATTGATGTAAATTTTTCTGTTTAAATTAGAAGAATCATTTATAAGTGAATTTTAATATATAAAATCAATAAAATTTCGTTTTTTCTATTATCTATAATAATAATTGTAAATATTTAAAAATTTGTTTTTGTTTATTAAAATATCAACTCACCGTAGGTGGATGAAACGAGCGGATTAAGCAACATTGACACCCTTGGATGTGGCTGTGGATATGCGACTATTTCTTTACCAACTAATTTTATTAAAATATGACTTTACTAAAAAAATATTCATTTAATTTGTCTCTATCATTTGTTTTGGTAATTATATGTTTATCTATAGTTTTGGCAAAGCTTTAAAGCAAAGGAATCTCTTGAGGAGATATCGTTCACAGCTCCAAAATGAAACAAATAGTGGACTTGGAGACACTGCTGTGTTATTGTCAACCTTCGTGCTGAACTCGTCTTCTTTGTATTCGAAACAGAGCAATACCAAGCTCCTTTGTCTCTTTACTTTTACTTCTTATAACTCAATCTGTTGTTTTTCTTTTCATTATCACATGTTAAAAGGGAAACGAATCCACAACCAAAATACACTTGCAAGGGTTCAAATTTTACATCACCAAAACAATTCAGCATACGAAGATAACTTAAAAATTCAAAAAAAAGAGAGCATAATTATTACGAAGTTTTTGATCAAAACAAGTTCAGCATACGAAACTTATTATAGACCTATTTATTGGGCTATTTAGCCGCCCTTTTGCTATAGAAATTGTGATATCCGTACGGGCCAAACAAACATTAATCGGCCCAGTAAGGCCCTTTCTTGAATTCATACCAATCAGATCATAGGATAGCAGCTTAGCTTGAGCTTGTCTTCAATTCTCTTATATCCAGATTTTGGAACGCTACAAAGAGGCAAATGTTGGTTTTGGAGTTGGTCACAACCTTAAAAGACTTCGATTTTACTAGAATTGAAGAAAAGCTCAAGCTAAGTGTTTCATCTGCATATACTTTTTTAGGATAAAAAAAATCCTAAACTTTTGAGCTGGTGAAAAAAGCTCAAACAATTGTTGACTTTCGAACTAATCAACAATATTTTTATTGACTGGTCAATTAAGCATACTGTTAACAGATTAACGGTTTGTTTTAACTGACGTTTAAATGGTGGTCGTTAAGTAAAACGACGTCGTTTTGTTTCTATATAAAAATTGAAAATTCGGCCATAAAAACATTCACCTTATCAGAAATTATCAAAAAAACATCCAACTTATCAGAAATTACCAAAAAAAACCCAACTTATCAGAAATTACCAAAAAAACACAAATTTCAGAGCTGACAAAAAAAACTCAAAAAATTGTTGACACGAACAAGAACTTTTAGATTAGTTCCAAAGTAATTCTCTTTCACACAAACCTCAAGACCAAGGCTCAAAAACAGGCGGATGGCCCCCTGACTTCTTTGAAACACCAACTTTTTGACAAAGAGGTTTTTTAATGACTCTAAAGCCATCAGATAAACCTATCGTGCATATCACTTTATGATCGAATCCACAAAAACTAAGGATTATACTAAAGATGTGAGATTCTAAACTACTCTAGAGCAAATGAAAGAATTGGTTTTTAACAATAAAAAATGAAAATAAGATGAAATCAAAAGAAAAACAAAGGATCATGGGTTCTACTATCAAATGAATGAACTAACAATCAAAAAATTATCATTGAATTCAAAATGATCTAAGATAATGCTTAATGCAATCTGTTTCATCATTGTTTGATTGTGAACTTTATGATCATTGTTTAATTGTGAATTTTATGATCATTGTTTGAGTGTTAGTTCATTCATTTGATATTAGAACCCATGATTCTTTTTTTTCCTTTTGATTTCATCTTATTCTCATTTTCTTTTGTTAAAAACCAATTCTTTTATTTGTTCTAGATTATTTTAAAATTTCACATTTTTAGTGAATAATCTTTAGTCCTTGTGGATTCGATCCAAAAATGCTATGAACGATATGTTTATTTGATAGCGTTAGAGTCATTAAAAACCTCTTTATCAAAAAGTTGGTGTTTCAAAGAAACCAAAGAGCCTATCCGCCTGTTATTAAGCCTTGGTCTTGAGATCTTCGTTCCCATCTTGAGTTTGTGGTTTGTGCATTTGAGGTTTGTGTGAAAGATAATTGTTTTAGAACTAATCTGAAAGTTCTTGTTCGTGTCAACAATTGTTTGAGTTTTTTTTGTGAGCTCTTAAGTTTGTGTTTCTTTTTGACAATTTCTGATAAGTTAGGTGTTTTTTGGCAATTTCTGATAAATTATATATTGTTATGGTCAAATTTCCGATTTTTTAATTAGAAACAAAATGACGTCGTTTTACTTAACGATCACCGTTTAAACGTCAGTAAAAACAAACCGTTAATCTGCTAACGGTGTGCTTAATTGGTCAATCAATGAAAACATTGTTGATTAATTTGAAAGTCAACAATTGTTTGGGCGTTTTTTGGCCAGTTCAAAAGTTCTATTTTTTTTTGCAATTCCGGATAAATTCAGTGTTTTTTTGGCCGAATTTCCCTATAACATTTATTTCTACTAATATTTTAAATTTATATCTATTTACTATTTTTCCAGCTTTTAATTTGAGATTTGATAGATGAGTTTCTTTACATTTAGAAAAATAACAATATCTAAAAATCTATTTTTCTTGGTCGTTGTGTTATTCACCTGGTTCCAATATTGCTTGTTTTTTAGCTCATGACATTTGGCTTAGTATTGAAAATCTAAAACGATTCATTATTATTGATAAGGTATAGATCGGATTATGTAACATTATTTCTTCTAATTCCATAGCTGAAACTTGAAGTGCCCGACATAAAAAAAGTATTTTGTATGGGATAATTTGGCAATGGCATGTCCCAAAGTTTTTTGGAAACACCTGTGTCTATGTCGGGCTTTGAATCATTGTGATTTTACACTAAACAATAAATGTAATGTACAGTATGCATGTACCCAGCTTTTCATCATTATCTTTGTGACCGGACTCAACATAATTACACTAATATTATTTTCAAATAAATTAAATTGTTTCCTTTTTGTTATGAAAAACCACACAAAAATGAAAGTGGATGAGTTTAATGGTGTTTCGCTTATTATGGCCAAAAATAGTTTCTGACAAGCTTTTATGATATTCCCATTTCTCACCATTTCTAGCAAAAAAATCCATATCCCATACTCTATTTTTTTCTTTCTATTTTAACTATTATTAATCTTGATTTCAATGAGCAAACTCACTAAAAAAAAAACCCGAAAAACATCATCAACTGAGTTAACACACTCATCACTAGTGAGAAAAAAAGTCGTCTCTCAAAGTTTTGACCCAACAATTATCCAATTTTATTACAAAACATCACTCAACTTCTCATCACTCCCATTACAATCATCAACCAACAACAATGACGACGACTCTTCATTGTTCCCAACTTTATTCATCTCCAAACTCGTCAAACTCATGGCTCTCACCGCTTCTCCTTCCCAATCAGTTCTAGCCAAAACCACATACAATATCGAAACCACACAAGCCACTTGAGCCGCAAGCAATCCAAACCACAACCCACTAAACCCTATTTTCAACCAAAACGCTAGTCCAACCGCAACAGGTGTCCCAACAAAATAAAACGACCCGAGATTCACGTGAGCCCCAACCGCAGGACGACCAGTCCCTCTAAGAACCCCACAGCCCGTGGTTTGAGGGCAGTTCGCTAGCTCGCATATCCCAACAATTGGCATAACCGAAGCAACCAAAACCTTGAGTGGCTCGTCGCCAGTGAATAGTCTAGCCCAACGCTCCTTTAGTGCAATGGTCCAAACCACATTTACTGCTCCTATTACAAAAGCGCAAGCTAGAGCCACGTTAGAGGCTAGCCTCGCCTTGTATGGTCTACCTGCACCTAGCTCGTTCCCAACCTGAGGAAAGTAATTAATGATATACAAATGTAAAGAAAAAAAAAGTTATTGAAGCCAAACTTTGGTCACATGTAAAAGAAACAGAAAAGGACAAGTGGTTTTCGATGAGGTTGAACAATAAAATAGACCACACTTGAATACTCTCTTTTCAACCACTTTTATAAATTTATTTTTGTTTTTAGGTATGTTAACGTCCAATCACATTGCATGTGTGACCTATTAATGGAAGTTGATGCAACGTTTTTTATCCTTTTTTTTTTTCCAAAGAAGCTTTTAGAAATCACACCAAAAAAAAAAAAAAACATATTATAAAACATAAAGAACCTTCTTCTAAACAAATAATAAGCTTTTCAAAAACACACATAAATTTTTTTAAAATGTATGCTAATTAAAATAACAAAATCTTTCTTAAATAATGTTCATGCCTTAAATAAATTATTTTCTCATCTTCAAATTTCAATACTGTACTCTTGTCATTTTTTCATCCTAATTTAATCTAATTACTATCACTTTCTCCAAATTCAATCATAGGCACCAGTTGACTTAAAACGTTATATCCACAAATTGATTTTGAACATTCTATTCAAATACAAACCTAAAATCAACTAAGTAACTCAAAATCTTGACCATTTAATCAACTAAATCAATAGTTTGTTTGACTAAAATTTTGACTATTTAACAAACATAAAATAACAAAAAAGAGACACAAAGACACGTACCCGAGCAGAGACACAACCAGCTAAAGCCATTGGAATTGTATACATAAGACTTGTTGTCTGAATCAAAATTCCAGTGGCAGCCACCGCTAACTTAGGATTATCTAAATAACCACCCATCACAATCACAATCTCATACCACCACCACTCCAAACATATCCCCAAACAACTTGGAACCGCGACTCTCATCAATGGTCCCAACCCTCCAAACAACTCAACAACAGAACACGACTGAGCCACCGCAACCATTGACCCACCACCACTATCCTTCTTCTGCAACCTCCCAGTCATCCAAACATACCCAACCAAAAGCCCAGCCATGATCAGATTCGTTACAACAGATGCAATAGCCACACCAGGAACTCCCCATCGGTTCACCATCACAAGCCAATAGTTCAACGGCACGTGGAACGCCACAGCTGCTAACGTACACCACATCATAGGTTTCGTCACGCGCTGTGACCTTAGAAAAACACGTAACGGCTGGAGAAGGGTGTTGGTTAAAAGGTCAGGGAGCGCGTAGAGAGTGTACTCGGCTGCTGTGGCGGTTATCTCCGGGTCTTGGCCCATGAAAAGCATGATTGGTCCGAGGTTGATCCAGAGGAAGCTGATTGGAACAGAGGAGATCAAGAGAATCACGACCATACGGTGTAGAGATAGCGAGAGCAGATCCCAGTTTTTGCTTCCGAAAGCTTGGCTACACACTGGCTCCAGACCCGAGGCCAGTCCGGCTAGGACTGAGTAGCCTGTGATGTTGGTGAATCCGATTGAGAGAGCTCCTCCGGCGAGCTCGAGACTACCCAGACGGCCGAGGAAGAGAACAGAGACCACGGCGCGTACGTAGACAAGACAGTTCATTGCTGTGATTGGTAAGACCATAGCCCAAAGCTCTTTTAGTTCCTCTATGACTTGAGGAAGAGTTGGGTTTTTATGAGAAGAGAACTCATCTGCTTCGGTTTTGTCCTCCATTGAAATGAAAAGTGTTTTTTTTTTTCCCGATTTTGCTGAGATTCGATTTAACAGTTAGTGAGGTTTTGATAAAACAGAGAGGAACCTTTGTTGTTTTTAAACAAGGAAGAGAGATGAAGCCATGGGAGGAGAAAAGTTGCGAGCTTTACGAGTGAAATAGAGAAGGAGGAGGAAATATGTAGAAGACGTGAAACAGAGGAGCTAGAAAGGAAAGCGAAAGAAAGAAAGAAAAAAAAGAAGAAGTAAAAATCTCGCAGAAAATAAAGATCTGTTCGCTTGTCTCCTGAAAGTGAAAGGAGGAAAGCTGCATTAAATAGAGGAGAAAGAGTCCAAATAAAAATTAAAAAAAACTCCAATTTAAAATAAACATGGTAAGAAAACTAGGAACCCTTGTCATGGGAAAAATTGATAGATAAGTTTATTATGTTGACATTATGTATATTTCTGTATTTTTGTATTTAAAATATATTTCTATATTTCTATACTTAACTACTGTCATCATAAATAAGTTATTTATTATATAAACAGTTATTATTATACGTGTTAAATCATAAATGTGTTATCCTTTGCTAATTTGTTATTAATTTTTACATTAAAAATATGAAAACAAAACAAAAAATTTATTTATTAAAATAAGAATTTGTTTTAGTTACTTATGTAAATGTACACTAATTAATTGTTAGTGTTTGGTAAATGGAATAAGAGTAACATAATAAAGAATCTATGTTAATTTGAGTGCTTGACAAATAAAATACACTAAAATCTATATAATTAATAATATTGAGATTAATATATTTTTATAATATTTTATAAATTTATCGAGATTATTAATTTAAAAAGTTGATATTTAGATCAAAATAACAATTTAAAATCAAAAAAAATATTAATTTATCGAGATATTAATGAATTAAATATTATTTTATAAAGGTTTAACTGTATGTATGCTTTTGTCAAGAAAAGCTGAATTTATTAAATAAAAAAATCTTAAAAAATTTTGTGAGGTTGTCACATGAACACAAATGTTTCTCATTTAATATATAGAGGATGTTGTGTTAGTACTAAAAAGGGTTGTTTTGTTTTCAAAATAACTGATATTTTGTATTTTCAATGTGATATGTTCTTTCTTTTAACATCTAGTTTATTCATTGATATTAAATCAAAGACAAGAGTTGGTAAATCCAAAATACTCCAAATTTATAGGAGCTTATACAATCATCAGCAAAAGCATTATTAATTAGAACTATGAACGATATAAAGATAAATTTTAACAATGTTTTTGAAAAAAATCTACCTTGGTAATAGATTAACATATTAAATAAACTGTTATTTTCTTTTTCATAATCAGTCTCTCTATATATATATATATATATCTGTTTGGTTGCATATCGACGTATGAAATGGTTCACCCATTTTGTTCTGCTAAAAAACATTTATTATAGTGATAAGAAACTCAAATTAGAGTTTAGTTACCTTTTGGTGCTGTGTTTTCTCTCATAATACTTTTGTTTGGTTTCTTTTGGGGTTTTCCCATTTTCTAATATAAGACCACCTAAGCGTAAAAAAAAAACATTTATTATAGTGATCAAATCCAAAATGTAAGATGGCAGTCTAAACATTATTCAATAAACGGTGGTACAGAAAAAGATTTTGGATGATTTATTGTTCTTTGTATTTCTATTTCTATAATAATTGTTCTACTACATTTTTAATTTTATTATTTAAATACTTTTTTTGTCATTAATACATTCGAATTGTAACGATGATTTTGATCTTCTTTTACGTTGTTAATTATAGTTAAAGAAATATTATTCCATCACTATATGGGGTGTTACTTATTAGATTCTATAAATTACAAAATAATTTAATTTTCATTATATCATTAATTTTTTTGTTTTTCTTTTGAAGCAATACATTTTTTCGTTTAAGTGATGACCAGATCTCTTTTTTCTTTAAAATTCTTTATTTCATGTGGATTATGCTAAAACACGTATTGTGGCTCCAATGTTCCGTTAATCTTCAAATCGAATACACTGATTATATAAGGTTTGAAAATCTCGGTTTTACCAATTATTAATACATCATTCTTTTTCTTTTTTTACCAATACAAGAACTTCAATTTATTTATTCAAATCTGTAATATATATATATATATATATTAGACAATTAGTTAGTATCATACATAAACACTAAAAATAACATTAATCAATAAAAACCTTGCAAAATATCTGAATTTTTTATTAGAGTTATTATTTGAATATTTGCAACAACATTTGTTTTTTTTTACTTTTGAGTTATTGTCTTCCCTTCAGATATTTTTTGAGCAATTAAGACGCAAAATTCAATATCTCACAACAGGGGAACCCATAATCTCGTAATACTTTATCATAAATATTCGTAGGGGATTTTTAATGTATTTTTATCAATATATTTTACTTCATTCATAAATTGGTTTAGTTAATCACGGCTACTAAAATTAAACTAGGTCGGGTAACTTGAAATAGTTGCATTTGTTTACGTAACATATTATTTTTATAGATTTGTGTATTATTGTTTGTGATAAGTCAATATAATATTGAAACTTGAGAAGATTAAATGAAATTTGTAAATACAATTGAAAAACGGAATTGTGTCACGGTTTTATGACTCATATTTATTATTATATTAAGATTTTTTTTTAACAACGTTTTAAATTAGCAAATCAGAGATTTGGTCACCACCATTCCATCTTCTTTAATTATATTTAAAACTTGCATTTAATTTTATCAAGTTTTAACATTATATTGATTTATATCACAAGCAATAATAAAAAAAGGTGTTACGCATATTGAGTTCATGGTTCATATTTGTACAATAAAGTTTCATAAGATTTATTTCAATATTAAAGTTTATAGATTTTTACTTGGGTGAATGAAAATAATATCCCTAATCCAATTCTAAAAATAATTGACGATGATTATGATAAGAACATTTGTTGCATTTGATTATGTATTTATTTTGTTTGGTCTAACTAATGTGTAAATTTTTAAATGCATAATGCATTCAAGTATCGTCACTAAAATTATTTTCTATACCATTAGAATGTTTATGCCATTTTTTTTGTAAACAATTTTAGTGATGATCTTTGAATGCATGTATTTAAAAAATTGCATATTAATAAGATCAAACCAAGTAACTATGTATTTAAATATAACAAATGTTTAATCAAAATTGTGGTCACTAGTCAATTTTTTTACAAAAATTATTGTCTCGATTTAATTAGTCAATTTTTGCATTAAACTCTTTATATTAGCTTTAGAAATTGTATTATTAACTTAAATATTGTTTTAGAAATTGCTTTCAATTGTTTTGAAAATTATACTCTAATATGAAGAGTCTTATACAACAAAAAACGAGATACGTAGGTGGAGAGATGAACATAATTTTCAAAACAATTGAAAACAATTTCCAAAGCAATATTTAAGTTATTAATACAATTTCCAAAGCTAATATAAACTGTCTACTGAGAAAAATTAACACGTGTGGGTGGAGAGAGAGGTTACACGTGTGCTGCTGCCTGACAAAATAAGAGAGGTTCTGTCAAAAACTGATATTAAATAAGTGAGGTCACATTACTGACTGTTACAAGTTGTGATACGAAGAAATGTCTCATTTTGACAAACTATTTTTCCCCGAGTTATAACATGTTGTTTTTTTAAACAAGTAGTAATACGGTGGAAAGATTTTCTCGTCTCAGATACTTTAGAAAATGAGTTTTTTTAAAAAAAATTGCTTACGAGTTCTTCAAAACTTTATATGTTTAAATCCAGAATGGAAAGAAGAGTGTAGGCTGAATGTGAATTATCGAGACTATAACTGTATAGAATCCCTTGTTCAAGTGTTTGCCGATAAAATTCATTTGTATGATCTTGGTTCTTGGATAGTCTCCACTCGGCAGTGTCCGTTCAATAGTATTACAAATATTATAGATCACGATAAATATTAAGAATATATATATATTTTATCATATGTTAACCATAGTAAAATGATTCTACTATTGATATATAAGCCACAAAATTAAAAGCATCCATAAATATTAAAATTATACAGCCTATTATTTCAGTAAATTAAAACTTTGGGTTTTCAATTTTCTATTTTGCTCTAAGAATTTAATTTTATAGCTTTTGTATATTATATTAGTAAATTATATATGTACTTCAACAAGCATTGAACATAATAACTAATGTTATTGAAAACTATTTATTGTTAGAAATGATATTGATTTTTTTAGTATATGTAAGACTATAGAAAATCATTTTTTAGTAAGAAAAGAAGTACAATGTTAGTTTTTAGGATATCTAGTTTGGATACGATATATATAACTAAGAAAAATTATCTAGAGGTTTATAGAGTGTGGTATAACCAAAGAAAAAAAGTCAGTATGCATGGTTACTAGTGGTATAATTTGTGACTGCTTAAAAATAAACTCACATTTCTTTCATTTTAAAGTGTTGTTCTTTCCATACTAGCTCATTAGAATACACATAAAAATCGTGTATTCTTTGACTTTTTTTTTGTTTTTGGTTGAGAATATTACAGTAGAAAAATAGTTGATCGTGAATTCAATATTTACATAACCATATGTGCAATTAGTATGTTCATACATTTCTGTTCTAAAGTTATTTAATAAACATTTATTTCTGTTCTCATATGAGTACATGTTTAAGGTTTGTACACACAGTAAGAATTATCACTTTTTCATTTATATATTAATTTTAACGGGTTTAGTATTAATTATTATAAATTTAGCATAGAAAATACAAAACATACATTTATGTGAAACAATTTATTTTGTTCAAAATATTCAGTATTAAAAAATATCACATTAATATGATATTCACTTCAAATTTAGTTGGTGTTGTTTGTGATGAATGATCACTAATAAGTTAGGAAATATGTGTTAAGACTTGAGCATTTTTTTGCATTATTTAAAAAATTACTTCAAATTTCAAAAAAAAAATGTATGCTAATTAATATTTTGTCTTGAAATTAACTAACATACATTTATTTTGTTTTGAAATTTGAAGTAATATTTTAAAAAGTACAATAAGATGCTCAGGTCTCAACACATCTCTCGTAACTTATTAGTGATCACTCATCAGAAACAACATCAACTAAATTTGATTGAAGTTAATTCATTAAAGAATTTATTGTTTTATGTATTTATGGATTAAATAAAGACTAAAAAGGCAAATAATGCACGTACGGCTACCCATAAAACCAGAAGAAGATTGTGACATGTTCGATAATACGACACGATCAATCTGTTTCTTAAAACATCACTAACACTTATTTAATTTATTTTCGGCTAGTCGACCAAAGTATAAAGAGTACTTATTTAAAAAATTCGACCAAAGCATTTGTCTTTCAAATTCAGTATAAATTATATCGTTAGTGTCTCATCATACGTCATAACCATGGAAGTTGCCTCGTGGCCAATTCGAAGGGGCTCAAGTTCCACAATTTTACATGCATACATGTATATATTATAATCATTCAATCGATCAAAGAAAACTTATAGATGTTATCATTAGACGTTTTCACCAATAATTTAAATAAAATAAGGTAGATGTAAGAAATAATAATTGACTATGTGTAGGGAAGAATCTTGGATAGGGAGACGGGAATTAAAATTTGGTCGTGTGAGTGTAATGTAGTGTAGATTGTATTACATAATCACATAAAGTTACTACGAGGTTATATTATATAGTTCACATGTGTGGCTTATATGCGATAATGAGTATTCCCTATAAAATAACAATGGCATGCATATTTAATTCAAGTAAATGGCAGACAACACATTCCTTTTGTTTAAAGCTATGCGTTTTATTCAATTCACCGAAAAAAAAAGCTATGCGTTTTATGAAAGTAGATTCCTACATTTGGTACAACCTTATTCTTCTAATCTCTGATATTCCTCATTTCTGATAAATCAGCTAAATTATTGCTCCATCATAAAAAATAATTATTCTTGCTATAAATCTTCTTTTTAATAATGGCTATTGTATAGCTCTAAAGAAATAACGAATTAGTGTAGTAGACATATAGCCACCATAATTAATTATATTCCCGTCTGATATTCTATGGACATTAGTTATCAATTTGTTTTTTTTTTCTGAATTTTTCATTATATGGACATTATCTTATGCGCCAGAGATCATATAGGAGATAATTCAGTCGGATTTTACATTTGATGGAAAAAAAGAATTAGTAACATAGTTTTTATTTTATTTCAACCAATACTTTTTAAAAACATTTTTTTTCAAACGATACATATTGACACGATAAAAGTAATTACATCAATTATTTAAATCTATTAAAAATATTTTACACCACCATTTAATTTTTAAAGTCAAGTATATAAACAATGCAAAACTTATTTAGTTTGTCTAAATATATTTGAATTTGACTGTGCTTGTCTAAAAAAAGTTAATGGTCATAACACCATTTACTACTTGAGCTATGTACTATATACTTCCTTCATTTCTTTTTATTTGTAGTTTTAGAGTTTTTATACTATTTAAAAAAACAAACATAATATCTATTATAACCTTATATTTCACTGTTTAATTATTTTGGATTTTGAGTTTTTTGACTAAAATTGTTAATAACAAAAGAATAAAAATGTAAAATATTGATTACTTATATATATGAAACTGAGAACAACACTTATTTTATAACAAAAAAAAACTTAAAACTACAAAAAAACAAATAAACTGAGAGAGATCCACGCAGCATGATATATATATATACTACCAGAAATCAACAAACTACACAGTCTACACTCATCGATTGTCTGGTCCTAAATTAAAATTTAACGTAAACCGTACTCAGGTACTCTTTCATTTGAGTATTTTTAAGAGCATGTTATACTTAAAACTTTGTTAAACTTACTCACGAGTTAGTTTTGCGAATTTAAAATTAATTTTGTACGTTTCTTTATCACGTGTTAGGAACAAAGAGACAAGACTATCTACTCCATGCACATCGGAATGATAAAAAGCATAAACTTAAAAAATTATCCTTAAAAGTTAAAACATATACGAACCGTGCAATCAGTCGTTCTTGTGTTTGCTTGTTCGGACTTCGGAGATTAGCTTGTCGGTTAGACCAAAAAACAAAAAATAAGGTGAAAATACTTAAGTATTTCGTATATTAATCAATTTCCTATTCAGTATACGAATCTACGGAAAATAAATTATAATCTGCCTTTCACCGAGAGATGATCCGTTTTTTCCTTCTGAACACTTTACTTCTCTGTTCTTACATCTTTTTCTTCTTCTCGGGTTAGTTAATATTTACCATAAAACACTGTTTTTTACGGGAAATAGCCCCTAAAATGGCTTAAGACACTAATGTATCTCTTCTCTTTATACCAAACATAAACAAATCCTCATATTCCTCGCATGTTTTCTGAGTTTTTTCTATATTTTGACCAAATTTTTTTGTTTGTTTTACTGATTTTAATGTCCAAAAATTATCGGATAACATTACACCGGTATATATATATATATATATATATATATATTACTTTTACATGGTTGTTAATTATTTTGACCCAGCCGATATATTCTTCCTAAACAATTACTGAAAGCGAAAATAAACCACACTTTTATTTTTATATGATTTTATTTCACATTCAAACCCAAGAGTGTACATGAAGGAATTGCAAGCTGATCATACACTGAAACTATCACTAATTTAATGTTTTCTGTTAAAACTCATACATCCTGAATAAGATTGGACACAAAACAATATATAAGCAATTAGTCAATTGATCTCGATTGATTTGGAAAACAATAATTTTGCTATTTTCGCTAAACAAATAACATAGCTAGAAACTTATAAACTCGTTTATTTAAAAGAAAACTAGTTTACGTATACATTAACTTGACTTGAAATATTTTATTAATATAATTTTTTAGTATGATAGTTATACATAAGTGTAAATGTTTTCAATATACTTGAACTTAAAAGTTCAAGCAATTTATTTATTAGAAAACAAACTTATACGGTTAACCATGAATTGTGCTCATACATTATATTTGTTTTAAGTATAGAAATTAACATGTTTTTAGTACAAATTCCCTAATATTTAGTCGCTATTATGACTATTGGTTTGTATACCATGTAGTTTTCTATAATTCTATTTATGTTATTGTGTTATGTAATGTATTTTAGATTCCTAAACAAAGGTTCGGTCAAATCAATAACAAGGAATTCATTCCAAACACATAAAGCAACTTTCCACTATGTAAAGAGATATTGGAGCAAGTATATCACTATATGAGTGGTACAATTGAAAATATCTAAATATATTTTTGGTGCCAGGACAGTATCGCTGATATGTGTTACTAACAATGCCAATAAATAATTCGTAATAAAATAATAGGATTAAAAGTAATAAGAGAATTGAACGATCGTATTCAGCTCCATTATGCAAAAGGTAAATGCTAAGCTAGTTAGGTAAGGAATAGAATATATATATATATATCCGATTATTGCACACAATATATAAAGAGTTGGTATTGAGTATCGCACATAAATTCGAAAGTAAAACCATAAATAAATAAAAAAGACAAACTTCGTACTCGTCGGACGCCTCCCTATTTAAAATTCGCTTGAATCAAACGAGTCAGCAAAAAAGTTTAAAAAATGAGATTCAAACGAGTCGTAAACAACTACTTGGAATTTGGTACAACCTTAGTTAATTAAATTCTAAAAATGTGAGAATATAATTTGAAATCTACTTTTTATTTTTAACAGCGAAGTTTCATTGCATAGGTGGATTATGTTTACAATATTATTTTACAATGTTTTTCATACAACTTTGTTTATGTGCTGTGTAAAAAGGTTTTACGTAGCCCGTGTAATGTGTATGTTACCAAGTAATATAAGCCCATTAAATAGTTTATCAAGTCATGGGCTATTATACTTAACATAATATAAGCCCAACGTGCGTGTTTAATTATCGTTTCAAATCCAATATGCAACGTGCAAGTATTTCAAAATGTGCCCTGGTTATGAAAATCGTCAAGAAACTAATTTTCAGTACTATCCTAATTCAATATACGAAAGAGTCAGTCAACCAAATGTATTATGCAGATTTTAATATAAGTTAGTCACCGTAACACAAGTTGCACGACAACGATCAATCAGAAAACGTTACACAACAACGATATTATTTACAAACTACTATCAATATAATATAGAATTATCAATCTTTAGATCCGTGTTCTTCAATCACCTTAGGGTTTTCAATTTTAATGGTTCGCAGGAACCTCCCGGGCTAATCTGATTATAAAGGACTTGAGGAACTAAGCCCCAAAGCTCCTGCTAGATTGTTTTTGCCGTTTGTGTTGCAGATTCGCTTTATTCCTTGGGCTTTTCTGTGTAAAAAAAACCGGCTACATCTCTTTAGGATTTGTGTTGAATAAAAAAACAATTTATCAAAAAAAAAACAAATTAAACTACGCACTATCATGATTGGTTATTGAAAATGTATTATATATCTTATAAAGTCCAAAATAGCTCGCAGTTCAAGGATAGTGACTGTAATTCGCTACAAAATAAGATCGTTTGCACATGTACGTCTACCATACAATAGCCTAATTATATGATACGTATATACAATACATGCAAATCGGATGAAATTTCATGCAACTATATACATATATATGTATGTGTCTGAATGTATATATATACACACATATGCATATTTGGTCTCACTAAGCGGGTGGATAGTTTATATGTATGTTACATATGCCATTCGAAGGAAAACAAATGTGGGAGATGGGTCGATGACAGATACTTGAATAGTAGAGGGTATGTGATATATCTACCGAAATAATTATTTGTTAGAAAATCTTCAAAAAAAATAGTAATAATGATTTGTTAGAAAAATCTTTTTTGTTGTCTGTAAAGAGTTAAAGATGTACAGTCGAAAACTCAAAAGACTCAGTATTTTTTATGTAATGAAAATCTGTCTGTGAGGAAGTACATTAAACGCAAAATATCATTTTGGGTAGGAATAATTTGGAAAATGATGAAGAGCTTTCAATATCAACATAGAGGAGACAAATTTTTTAGGGATTTTTTGGTGAATGGCCTAAGAGAACAGCCACAAGATATGTTCACATTAATGTAAGTAGTCTTGTTTGGGTTTGGGTCTGATGGCCAGTTAGGTACTTTGACTATGACATTATATTTCTTATTTTCTGGACATGATCAGAATTAAAATGGGAGCCAATAATTGTATCGCACTACCATATTATCTTTCCTGATTTCCTTGGAACTTTTCGAATCCACTCTTTTTACTTTTCAAATGTGGAAAATCACTAAGCACTTTCTTATAAAGCCTTTTTCTGTACCTCCATTTTTTTTAATAAATTAAGTAGTTGTTTTAATATTCCCAAAGAAGAAAAATAAAAAAAATAAAAGTCTTACAACTTTTGATTATATACCAGAAAATTGTGTTTCATGATATACTATAAGTATTTAAACTTTTTATCTCAAACTTTCCAATTGGTACCAGGTTGATAAATTTCTGTTGTTTAGTTATTTGTGGCTGTATATGAGCTTACAATTATGGGAACTCACTGCTCTCTCAGTAATTGTATATCTATTATTAATCCACAATTGTTTTTGATGTTTTTCTTGGTCCACCCTTTAACCCCAAGAAAAGAAAGAAAAAATGGAAAATCATTTGAGCTATTGAGCGGTGGTAAATAATTGATTTCCCTTGTTATATTTGGTGATCTTTGCGTCCGATTCCCATGAACTTTAGATAAGTTTCCTCAGTAAACCGGGTTAAGATTAATTTGTACTCCGATTTAGCGTTACATCAACAACATATCTTACGTACAGTTAAATAGACTCAAAAGAAAAATGCAGATTTTCCAATTGGTGATATACAAAGCAAAGCAGGATCCAAAAATGTTAAGCAACAAAATAGTTAGATGAAATAAGTAGCAGTATTAAAAATAAAAAAATAAAAATTGGAAAAACTGTTTTTGGTACCACTACTTTTTATAACTTTTGTGATTAGTAACTATTGAAAATATAAGCATCGGGCCAATGCAGTGCCAAACTATTATATATGACTGAAAATAGAAAATTAGTTTATATTATAAAAGCTTTTGGGAACGTGAATTTCTATTAGCTATTAAAAGCCTTATATAGGCTTTGACGGTAGCTTTTTAGCACTGTGGTAACTGGTAAGGAGTCTACCACTTCTTAGATGATCAACCATCATAAGTTCATAACGGTTAGCCAAAAGGATGAGATACTCAAAACAATACTAATTTTTATCCCGCTTTGCTTTTCGTTTGTATTGTTTCCATTTACCATTCTCTCATACATATTTGTTTTTATTCCATAACCGCTTATCTCTCACTCTTATTGCTAAAATCTCATCGCTTTAGGTTACCAATCGGATTAACTAGAGTTTTAGGTTGTGACAAAATCACAAAACGTATAATTCATAATTCATATTTATTTATTTTAAATGTGATTCCTATAAGAATTCAAGATAGTTGGAAAGAGACCATAGAGGAAAAAGAAAAGAAGAACATACATATTAAGTTGTCAACTAGGGTTTTGGGTTGTGACAATGCATATATTTCATAATCATGTTCTTCAACATGTGCGGAGACTTTTATTATTATACAATTGATTATTTCATTTTGATAAGGTTTAATAGGAGTCGTTACCATTTCAAGTTTAGTGGTGTCTTGATCACGCATGGCATCGCATGCGGCTTCTAAAGTCCGCCGCAAGACTCTTGGCTTCCTTGAATACGCATAAATATATATATTGTGTTCGTATTTTTCGATTTTTAGAGATAATGTAGTTGTGGTTGCATAAGACATTTTTGAAAATAATATTCATGTTATTGTATTTTTCTTTAACTCAACATTGCAGTCAATAAATTATATTAAAGCTTTTAATACCAATTTTACGGTTGTCACGATTGGACACTTGTATCAACCGAAATGCAGATGTCGTCGTGTTGTTATACCAGCACATTCTCAATAAATTAATAACTACTCATGCGAACGTCGTTTGGACTAACAACAAAATTTGGTGACGAAGGAGTATATGTTTTGTAATTGGAATATATATCCATTTTATTTCTTTTAATTTATAAGATGTTTTAATAATTTTTATTAGGTTTCACAGTTTATCTCTACAATTTTTTTTCATAATCTTTAGCATAATTGAGTAGAAAGTATTGGTCATTCAGTTTTTTTTAATGTATTAATCTATACACATTAAAAAAACATCGTATAAAATGAAAATAAGTACTTTACTATTCATTATTTGATTTTTAAAATAAAAGTGTAGTTTTTTTTTGGGATATATTGTTTATTGATTAGAACGATCTCTAAATTAAATTATTTCATTCCACTTAAAGAATCAACATTTTTGTTTTCTGGCCAATTCCCTTAAAGTAGTTTGGTACTGAATTTTTGTTTTCTGGCATCATAAAAAGTAGAGACAGTGAATCATAAATTTTAACTTATCCATTTGCACGTATATATGACTCATAACTCACAATGACTATTCGTTGTAATATCTACAACTTAAATACACTTGAAACCAGTGCCTTTCTCACATTTACTTCTCCTCGTTTCTATGTATCGTATCTGAATTCTCAGTTAAAAGGTCGACGACTTCGTTTTCTAATTAAGTAGGTCAATAACTTTTTTTAATGTCGATAAGGTTTTAGATAAGTTTTTCAACTTTCCTTGACTATTAGTATACCCTTATTAACCACATAATTCAATATTTTGTCCACATTGCTTAATCATTATTTTGAGTTTTAACTGATTCCATCCTACATGTCATACTCTATCTGAATTACATCTTATCTAGTAGTACGTTTATCTCTAATTATTATATTTCATTTATAATTTTAAAATTGGAATAATAATGTTGTTAGCAAATTAGAATAAGTTTATTACTTGAATCAAATATATTTATGCAAAACGACATGTTTTGTCAAACTTAAACAAAATCAGAAACTATTGGTATTTTGGTTTTAAATTACTTATTTTAAAACCAAAATACTTATTGGTATTATTTGTACATAGTGTAGAACGAATTTAACTATGCATCACTTGGAGGTAGACCAAACCATAAATTAAATAAAAATGCAGAGTTATGACTTATGACATCGGCATTTTTCTTCTTTATTCTTTTATGTGGCCAATTATATAGAGAACAATACTGGAATTAGAATATTTTTAGTGTGCTTGTGGGGGAGGACTCGAATCAAAACATGCCATCACCAATAGATGTTTCCATGCTATTTAAGAGTATGATTATGCCATTGGCCCTATATCTATTATCACCACCTACTCTACAATGTAAGTATGCCTGTGGCAAAACTATATCTACATGCTACATGTCCACCCATATTCATCCTAAGAGGGAAATTATGCTAACTATATATGACATCAGATCTAAATTATTTTACTGATCGAAGCTTTTTTGTAACAAACGGAATTTGGACTAATTCAGAAATCTGCTACTATTTTTCTTTCTGATTTTATTTATTTATTGAATTATATATATAGTTATTTATATAAGTCTGTATAAGTACATGCATATATAATACTATATACGTACCAAACAATTCTTGGCCATCCTCTCTAACTCCATTGGCCAAATTCTTTACGGGTTCTTGTGTTGTGAAGTCGGCTGCGTAAGTCCTTTTCACGCACACAAACACCATTATGCAGAACCGAGTGATAGTTTTTTTTTTTTTTTTTTTTGGCAAAAAACCGAGTGATAGTTATGTAAACAAAAAATAGTGATAGTTGAGTACCGGAAAATTATCTTCTAGAATTACACCAAAGATCCATTTATATTAGAAGCATTTTAAAAAAATCACTGACAATTCATGTAGCGGTTTCAAATATAAATTGTAGAATTTAAAACTTTCTTCTAATTTGTACTGAATTGTCAAATTCTTCATGTTGAAACCAAATACCTAAACATAGCTAATATTAAAACTTTTAATGGATTTTAATATTTTGATGCAGTTTGTTTGTGAAATTGACATAATTTCGATATATTTTCATAATTATATTCTTTTTTTTTTATTAATAATATAGGTTTTTAGGTTTCGAGACTTTTATTATAAATAGTCTCATATGCTCATTGTATTATTAAGTTACTGATGAACTGAATAATCAAAATATTTTAACAATGTTTTATAAAACCACAAACTTTTAAAGTTTTACGAAATTTTTTAAAAGAAGAACTATCAAACCTGAGTTATCGATATATTTTCAAAATTAAAAAAATCCCTAATTTTATCTCATAAGCTTCCGCTTCATCATATTCATATTAAAACAAAATAAAATAATATCTTCTTTTTAAAAATAAGTGTGAATCTCTAATTTTATCCTATAAGCTTCAGTTTCATCATATTCACATTAAAACAAAATAAAATAATATCCTCTTTTTTTTAAAAGGTGCGAACATCAGCACTACACAGGTTAATTAGACTTAATTAATAATATCTCACTCTCACAAGTTACAAGTGTCATAATAGATGAAATCCAGATTCTAAACACCTGATTCGACTAATTCCTTGAAGTGGCAAAGTAAGTGTTTGTAAACAGGTAAGTAACTAGCGTAGATAAAGTGATCCGTTTTTGTAATGGATTAGATAAACTATAAATTTGATTCAAACAATATACCCCCAAACAAATGGTTGTAACTGTATATCTTATCCAGTAATTATAGTTCCTCGTGTAAAATCTCTACTTTAATTTCGTGTTAGGCATTACTAATTTATATTGGAAAACAAATGTGAGTTTGGGCGCTTAAATAAACGACATGACTTGGCCGGTGATAACGTTGACTCTATACCAAGTAGTGGGAGATCGCAGTCCCAGTTGGACCCTGAACCAGTGGGTCAATCGAATGTAACCCTTTTTCTTTACTTATTTTGGAGACCATATAGTGTTTTATTTTACATATAGTATACTATTTCCCTTTACTTATTTTATTTCAGAATTAAACTGAATTTGGTCTTTTTCCCTATCTGATTAGGAAGAATTCTATGTTATTTTAGTTTGTCTACCAAACAAATTTTGGAATATATGATATTTCTAAACATCGGAACAAACTAATAATCAAAGAGAAGTACATTGTAAGAGTCAAAGAGACAAGACCTCAGTAGACACATTAGTTGAAAGTTGAAAGTTGATGTTTTCATATGCCAAGAGCGTTATTTGTACTGGGAAATTGTAAGTTTATTGTATAGTGCACTTTAAGATTTGATCACGTTTCTTTGTTTTTGTTTTTTTTTGTTATGATTTGAACACGTTTATCTACGAATTCTTTTTATCATTTTATTTTTTTGTCAGCAAATTCTTTTAGTTTATTAATCATATAATGATTGTTTCTTACTAGGCAGATAAAGGATTCATGATTGTAAAAGAAGGGAAAAAAAAACTTGTATTCCTATTTGAGAAGATAGGTTATCAACCATAAAGCACTACAATTCAACCTCTTTTATACTATTTTTGTTATTTTTGTTAATAATAATTTTAGCTCAGGCTGCTCAGCTTTTATAGTGGAACGGTATTATTAAATCCTGCCTGTATACTTTTTACTATTCAATTAATATTTATGACCACAATAAAACCGTGTTTACAAGTTTCTGACGTGTAAGTGAGTCATTTAAAATTTAAATTATTAATGACTATGTGGATTTATTTTCGGGAAGAAAAGGGAAAAGTGTGGGTAGGTGATTTACATCATCATCCTTACAAATCTAAAATTTTACTTTTTGGGGGTAAAGGCAAAAAAAAAAAAAAAAAAAGTATTGTGGAATAAAATAGTTTTTGATTCTGACAAATGAGACCCTAAGTGATGACCCGTGACGCTACGAAAAGGTATGCTTATGCGTCAACGTCTTATAAATAAAATCTTCCAATCACAAAACAGACCAATTGGGCTTGATTTGCGATTTTAGTTATTGCGTGCCTAATCTGTAAGCTTACAGAAATTTGGAACCAAATATGTTTTTTTTCATGTGAAACCTTCACTTACACAGTTATACGAATGATAGGCACATGTTAATCACTCACACAGCTGTTCTTTTGCCTTTTGAAAACGTATATTTTCACACTAAATCGTGGTTAAGTAGCTGTTATTTTAACCAACATCACCATAGTATATATTGATATTTTTTTTTCCCATAAGCATTCAAGATAACTATATATTATAAAAAAAAAGAATCATAGAATGTTATTTAGGTAGTTTTTAACTGGTGGTGCTAGTATTATTTGTTGTAGATGTATTCCAATTTCGGAACTTCCATTAATATTTTTTGGGGGAAGGAATCTTCACATCTCTAATAATTCTAGGCTATCTGTAATTTGTCTTGGGAACTACAAAATTCCAAATTTGGTTTATCATATCTTGAAATTTAATTCTAAAAATGTTTTCCTGTTTGTTTGTTTGTTTTGTAGAACCACGTGAATCGTGATCCAACCAATCGTATTATTATTCGTCTATGGATACTCGCAATACATTATAAATGTTCCGTAGTCTTAATGTAAGCTAGTTAATATAATAAAAATAGAAGTAGCACCATCACCACTCACCAGTTCAAAATAATGTAAGTATCCGATTATGCCATATTCATTCAAATTCACATACTCCCATATTTCCTACAGTTGGCGCCATTCATTCACTGTATTGATGCATAAGAACACATCTAGTTTGCGTTTACTATTCTCATTTTATTGTGTAATGAAAAACAGTGGTAGATGAATGGCATACGAATACGATATGTCGAAATCTGCCACACAAGAAGAGTTGATTTAAACATCCTTTATTTCTCCGAAATATATTTGTATAAAGTATATGCCTTTAATGTTTTAGTACGGATTTAAACACAAAACAACGGCATTTATAGTTGGTCATCAAATGGGGGCAAATTGTGGAACCCATTTGTACTTTTGCAATTTATTTCGTTAATATGAGAACATCGTCGTGAGATTAAATGAATCTTTAATAATTGTCCGACATGTACATTGTTGCATATAAATGCAACTTTGAATTTTAAAACGTGGTTATGTCAGGGGATCCATACATTCTATTTCTTGTACAACATATGAACGCTAGTTAATTAACCAAAACAAAAACAAAAACAAAAACACATGGAAGCTAGTACAGTAGTATGTATTTAGGTGACACTTGAATTATATGACAATGAAATCGCACATAGCTTAGAGAAAGATAATAGAAATCTTGAGATTTTTTTTATTACCGATAAAAACAATTGGCTTTTAAAAGTATTTGTACCATATTCCAGGTTTTTGAAACATTTAATATAAAAATAATTATTTTGATTTGAATATAATTTAACATTTATTTATAAAAAAATTCAATAATGAATCGCACATAGCTTGGTTCAGTAATTAATAATTTTGAACTAAGAAATATTTTACTCTGGTATAGAAATATATGAAGTCAATTAAAATTTGTATAATATATTAATAAAAATAAAACTAATTATTTTTAATGTATGAAGAACCTTAAACAATACTTATAATGAAACTGAATTAAATTTCCTAACATGTTAACATGACTTATGAATAGCAATTTATTGTTGCCTCCAAAGCTAGAAAGTTTAATCTGTAACATACAACAAAAACTCTTATATATGTAATACTCATTAATGATGATTTTGTTTTTTTTTAATTCTTTAATTATTTTTTTCAACCTAAAACTTTTTATATACTGAAATGGATGAAATATTTTTTTTAAAGCAAATTAGTGAACGATGAATACCGACATCTAAAATATGAAAAAAAAATCAAAATATCTAAAATTCATATGAAAAATTATTTTTTAAAATCGGAATATCTAAAATTTAACTCTAAATACTAGAGATTAGAGAAGGTTAGGAACTTACACCACCTCCACACAATATAAGAAGTGAGTGTATTAAAAAAGTAAAAATATAATAATAAATTACAATTTAAGACTCCTATATATTTTTATAGTATTTTTAGGAATACATTTAAATTAAATTAATAATAAAATTAATTATAAAACATATTATAAACACTCATAGTGGTGTCACCAATAAAAATACTCTTAAGGTTTAAAACTCTTACAGATTTATTTATTAAAAAAAAAAAGATGAAATTGCCCAATATGGTCCTCAAAAAAACTTTGCTTGGAAACTTGCGAAGATACATCAGCGCGTTAATACTCTTTGTTTTATTCTTGCTAATAAAATTAAATAAGTTTTGTCTCTTTTGTGAATTCATTATTTTTGTCTTTCTGTTATCGTACTATCGTCATCTCAATTTGTTACGTTATTTTTCTTTTTGAGCCGTAAATATATTAATTTATGTTATCTTCATTTATGTGTAAGAGAACCAAAACACACACACACAACCTCAGTGTGTTTTTTTCCTAATCCAGTAGCATGGTTCTAAAATTAATGAAAGCCATACAATTTGCATTTACTCTCTCCTCGTTATTATATGCAAACTTAACATATTAGATGTCATTTTTAAAGTATTTTATATTTTTCAAATGAGAATATCCAAAACTTTTAACAAATATTATATATATATATAATCAACTATAACTGATAGAGTTAAGTAACATTGGAATTTTTTTTTCAAAAAAGAAAAAAAAAACATATTGGAATCTTTCAAATACTTACATTCATAATATGCAAAAAAAAAAAAAAAAGTTGCAATATGAGAAGATAAAAGTGATATTTTAATCAGATGCACTAGTCCCTTAATTATCACATACAATTGTATCTTATTACAATCAAAGGTTTATGGTTCCATATCATTAACTGATTTGAGGGTTAGTAGGTCATGCATCCGTCATGATAGAACAAACAAGGACAGTAGTAATAGAATTGAACCAGATTCTTGACTAATTACTATTCCAAATGGGTAGATATTTTCTTTAAAACTTTCGTATGTTTATATATATGGCATTATGTGATTTTATAAAAGCAAAATGCGACGGGAAAGAAAAGTCAGAGATGAGGAAGTAAAAGATGGGTAAAATCCTGCGGAATTATGAGACGAATCCACACAACAAGTTGGTTATTCCAGATTCAATTCAGACTCTACACTTCTCACAGACATTGATAGAGTGATGGAGAGAGGCTTTGTTTTGCCTGTTTTGTTGTTCTTTTAAAAGTCAACCAAGTCATCGCTTGGAAACACATTTCTTTTTGTTTTGGCCATTTTGGCAACAACAAAAAAAAAAGTTTCTGAAGAAAAGAATAAGACAAACTCATTATATTTTATAACCATAAAAATTAAAAATCAAATATATCAATTCAAAAATTTATGTAAAATTAAATATGTCAAGGGATAATATTTTGGAAATATTGATATTCTGATAACTTTATTTTTTGGAAAATAAATTTCTTACAAAATGTATCAATAAAACCTGCAGACCAAAGCAAGTCCTTGACTTCGGCTATCACCAACCATGTTCCTTTATTATTTTTTCTACTCATCTCTCAATTTGCAACTTGCAAGTTGCCTCAAAGATATTGTGTGACGTTGTTTCCTTTTCTTGTTTTAACCTCTCTTTTTTTTTGTCTACCGACCATTCCGATTATTTTTTGTTAAAGTATTCTCCAAAGTTTGTGTTTAATCTCCAATTAATCTGTTCTGATAAACAAGTTTACCTCTATCAGATAACAATACAATGACATTTTCACTGATACCTAACAACTGTGAATCACTATTTTGGTGAAAGAAATTCATTATTTATGAATGGTGAATTTAAAACAAGGACTGCAAAAACAAACTGAACAAAATCACGTGTGGTTAGTTACGGAATATTCATTTCAAAAAATTATGTATGTTCTAACTTCTAATTTGAGATTTATCGATTTGGACGGAATGAAACGATATCTATTATGCCTAGTACATGAGAAAATAGATGGAAAACAAAAAACAGAAAAACATATTGAAATGAAATATATGCAAATTAGAAATTTGGCTGGTACAACTTTTGTAAATTAAATATCTGCAAACAATCCTATAATATGTGACATCTAAGAAATTCACCATTAAATTTTTCCCAACTTAAAATGCTCTAATTACACATTTCAAATAATAACAAAATAATGCAGTTTTTTTCTTTCATAAATGCCGTCTATAGACCCTATGCATGAATGGTCTCACGTTCTTTGCCTTTAATTTTCACACCTACATAATAATTCATAATTGTTTTTTTAAATAAATTATAGAGACAACAATGACTAGAAAATCCAGGGAATATTGTTTTGATGATAATATCAAAAGACGGAATATATGGGAATCTGAGACCGAGTTGAAACTAGAGTAAAGAACAACAGGAAAACAACAGAAGATACAACTCAAGTCCATGCGATGTTTCAATCTGTCAACGTAGAAGTGAGTACATCAAATATTAAACGCGAATCAGTACAAATTCAACTCCAATGATTTTGGCTGGTTTAAACGGCGATACAATAATCAGATAGCTATCTTTGGAACTAATCGTACGCTACTAGTTTTCTTCCCCACTTTTTTTTTTTGTTTTTTTTAAATTTTATCCTTATAATCTTGTATGATTTTCATATATATATATATATATATATATATATATGATTTTTAAAAATACTGAGAGTTTCTGTTTAATATTTATGAGGTTTTATATTATATTTAGTGAGCTTATTCTTTCCATCTTCTATAATTTTTTTGCACTTTGTAGGTGTATCTTTTTCTTGAAATATGAGTTAGCAAAATAAAAACAAGAAGTTTTTATATGGTGTATATAATATAGGAAAAATGTTTATTTTGCATCCTTTCAAACATTTATTTTTAAAAGAAGTCTTTTCCCAAAAAAATTTTTGAAGCAATATGAGAATCCATTTAAAAATAAGTTTTCAAAAAAATGTAATTTTGCTAATTTTTTTATAAATATGGGCTATGTCCGTTTCAAGGTTTGTAGTAAGTCATGCCTTTGAACAGCAAGAAAAAAGTTTGTAGTAAGCCTATTTATTAAGGGTAAATCATAACTCTTTCACGGCTTATCCAAATGATTCGAGAACATTTTTATTGGTAAAGCTAACTCAAATTTCTATAGGTTTTATCAAAGGTTTTGAAGCTGAAACACAATATAAAACTGATTTTTGAGACATTTCAGGATAGTTTTGGATCATCAACTTCTTTTCTTGATTTTTTCTCATTTTATTTGATCCTTTATCCAAGATTCAAGTTTCTATATATCTAAAATTACTTAAAATATTATGCAAATGCATAATAATGAAGCTATATAATCTTAAAATGAAAAATATAACAAAGAATGATTAAGATGCATATTTATAATTCTAATAATGTATGAAATTATAATTAAAATGATATTTTAAAAAACCTAAAATTAGTAAATATCAGTAAACGGTGGAGTAATCTGATTACCCTAATTATTCAACCTGTAACTGTTTATCCGTATAAATAAACTTTCATGGTCCAAGCAAATAATTTGTATTATTTTTACCTAAAAAGTGTGGATACTTTAAATTCAAGAACAAATAAGATCAGTTAACGAAACCCAAAATGCACATGCCTAGTTTGTAGCACAATTTGAGAAATCATTTTTGTGTGTGATAAAAACCTTTTGTGTTTAAAAAATCATGTTATATTATGTCTTCTATGAGATTTAACTAGGGACTTATCTAAAAAAAAAAATTGAACTGAAAAAAGAAGATAAATGTTCATCAGTAGATAATTTTAGAGTGAACATTGCGTAGTTGGAGTGTAAATAATTAATAGAGGTCAATGGGTCAACAACTTCCATCGTTACCTTTTTGACAATTATGCGCTCTAAACCAACACGGTGGTGGGTCCAATCCCGACATTCTAATTATGCCACGCCATATGGTCATATTTTATTACTACTTTATGACTATTTTATACTTGGCCTAAGTAAAGTTAGTATTCGTTGAAAATACTCAAAATAGTAAACCTTTATCAAAATGCTCTCCAAGTCTTGAGTAGTAGTAGTGCATGGTTTTGGAAGCCGTCTAAACTGATCTTGTAATTCCATTTTTTGAGTAGACGAATATTCTACCACAGTTTATTTCCTTTTTCCTCGATGATTAAGGCTGGTTCGTTCATTCGTTGAAGTTGAACAACAAACATTTTGAACATTAAAAACATTTTATATGAAGCTAAGCAAAACATAGATATTGAATAGATCATTCATAATTCAATGGTAGTGCACAGAGAAGTACCGAAGTTGTGCGACGATAACAATTTTTGATGCAATTATGAACTTCATGATCCGATTATATTTGCAGTAACGAATAATACCACTAAAACTTTTTGTGTGTAGAAATATATTTTTTGGTTTTTGTTTTAATCATTTTTTATTTAAGATTCAAATATTAACACTATCGATAAAACTATACCATCAACACGAAATCTAGCGAATTTGTTAATACTTGTTTGACATATGTCAAATGGAATATTAAGACGTTAAAGTGATACTGTTTTAGTTGCTTGGTATTTTAATTAATACTAAAATTTATTATTTATTTAAATGCTAGCTTGTAGAAAATTAACAAAAATATAATTATCTTATTTACGCTCGCAGGATACTATTATTGTTAACCAGCATTATTCGTTCTTTTTTTTTTCCTTTTGCATTATTTTTTTGTTGACCTCTTTTTACATTTTTAAGTGTTCTGAATTATTAGTATTGGATCCTCCCGTGATTAATATGTTGACTGATCTCATAGAATAATGTAATGAATAGTTGAATTAAAATAGAAAATTAAGCAAAAACACTCATTGCCTAGTCATATTCAACTACGAGTGCATAATGATGGGGCGAACCACAATCTTTTGACGCTAACAAACTATAATCTTCTTTTGGGGTCCTGATTCCCGACCTATAATTTCGGAATATATTTTTAAGAAAATCATCTAATTTCATTTCACTAAACCTCTAGAATATATAAGTGGTTATTTAACATTTCATGTTACTTATATATTTCCATGGCCCATGCCCATAAAACTATAAGCAAATGAATTCTCAGTGTCCACTCTGTTTTGCAGGAGACATTTAAAAGATTTTGTTTGATTGTGGATGTAATTTTCTTGTTACGCATGACTGATGAGTAATTGATATCAAGAAAACATATTATTTCTAGCAGCAAAAGTTATGCACATGCTTCGAACGTTGTTTATCATAAGAGTTGGTAACATTTAATGCTACATTTTTGGCTATTTGTCTCATAGATCACAGTTTACATGATTCTGAGGTATAACACCACATGTTATATATATTAACATGCATAAACGATTAAAACAAAAAGTCATTCGTTAAGTACAATATATATGTTTATGTACAAGTTTTTAAGAAAGCCTAAAAGAATATACAAATTGGACAATACGGAAAGTTTTTTAAAGTTGAGCTCAAAAGTATATATCTAATACTACAATTTTATAGTTCTTTACCTAATTAAGTTCTATAATTTGGCTATCTACCTAATAAAAAGATTGATGATTGAATGGCAATCAAAAATGGTAGACGCAATATGAAAGATACGGAAAACATTTTAGTTGTCATTTGTAATTCTAGATTTAGGTTACACAAACCATCCCCCCCCCCCCCCCCCTCCAATTTAAACAATGTAAGTTTGTGTTTATAACACAAGTTTGAGGAATGTATAGGTTTAGGCTCAGAACTTTCATACTGGTTAGTAATTACAACAAAAATATAACGAAAGTCGCCATAAATAAATCGTTGCTTTGTTATTTTTCTTTTCTTATGTGAAAATAGCTTTCCCATCATATTATTATATATTTGACTAAATTATTTATTATACAAATTATTTGTAGGTCCGCCACGGGTGAAGATAGGCTGACGCTTGGAGGAAAAATTGAAACGGCGGTTGAAATTAACAACAAATATAAGTCCAAGTAGTGGAGACTCGAGGTCGAGGGTTAGAAAGATAGCTTAAGGAGATGACAAAAAAGTGATCAAGTGACACTCTACAAACATTAGAGCCAAGGAAGTCCATTTGAGACAAGTTCGCAGACAACTAGAATCCAAGAGTTCAACAACTAATTGCTTTGGTTATTTAAATACTATGTGTTTCACAAGTCGTATCTAATTTAAATGCGAAATGAAGTTTTTAAGGTCGGAATGTGACCTTTTATTTTATTTTGGTCAATCGGTGAGAACAGTGACTGTTAATATCCCATCATATACCATATAAAAAAAAATTAACATTCATATATAAAGAATATAGGCTAATTTATTTATTATTAATTGATTTTGAGTTAATAGTCTATAAAATTTAACATGGTATCAGACTCTTGTTTATTGATTTACGTATAGTGGCCTAAATAGGATTTATTATCGGTTACAAAGTGAGATTTGGTTGAGATGGGCTAATAAGAGCCATCATCTCGAGAGTGTATGTTAATATCTCACATCGACCATATAAAGAAATTAACACTAATATATAAGGAATATGAGCTAATCTACTCATTGCCAATTGATTTTGAGTTAGAAATCCATAAAATTTAAAAATAATTTTATTATACTTTACAAAACACAAGTTTTAGGATGAAGGTTTTCGTTAAAAATGGTTACAAACATTTTTTGTCAATAAAGTTAATTAATTTAATATTCGTCAATATTATGTGACATATTGTCACTAACTATCACTCCATCACAAACATCTATATTTCACAAAAGGAAAAAAAATCTTCACGGCCACTTTTGGTAAGTATTGTTGATATGATTTAGTCATGATAGTTAAATTATAGGAATAAGAGTGTTAACAAAGCCCGAAAGCCGAAATCAATCGCTTGGTCTTAAAAGCCATCAGTTTTGGAAAGTGTTTGGCGGTTGAATCTTGGTGAGATAAGCTCGAGTATTAACATGCCGGAATCATAATGGTGTGACTAGAATATGTTTGGCAATCCTTGATTCATGACTTTGATTGGAGCCGAATATGCTAGAACTTGAAACCACGAGAACTATTATTAGTTAAAGACCAGTCTTAATGGAAGATGATGTGAATGCATGCTTCCCTTGAACCACGTAGCATTATGTGCCTTAAACTCATTTTAATATTTCTAATCAAAACCTTTATTTAAAAAAAAAACATTTCTAAACAAATTATGAGTGACTTCAATTATTTATTATAGTAGTATATTATAATATTTTTCTTTTCAGTATTTTGTATACAATCGGAAAAAAATAAATTTATCAAAACATTTTCCCAGCCAAACAAAGCGTTAATGAAAATCGGAACTTCAAAAATAAGTAAAAAGAAAAAAAAAAACTACTGTCAGAGAAATTGAATCACGTCAAAGTCAAGTACTTGATGCAAGAAGAAGGGTGAAACCAATTAAATCCCGTGAAAACAGAAAAGAACAAACAAAAAAACAGAAGTTAATGTCTGAAGTGACACGTGGCCTAACCTTGTTGTACACTCTCATACAATTAAAATTTCCTAACTGTGTCTATTACCCGAAAAATAATCATCTCCAAGTGTAAAGTAAATTAAAGAAAAATCTATTTTTCTTCATCCTCATCGCCTATAAATACAGTTCCAGTCTCTCATCTCTTACACCACAAAACATAAACTTCACTTCCCAAAAAAAAAAAAAACGAGGGTAAGACAACAAAAAAAAAGAAGAAAAAGAAAAAATAAACAAAATTTCTTTTCTTTTTTATACTTTTGTCTATTCGTGTGTGTTTTTTTAAAATTATATAATGGTAGAAAAAGAATTAACAACAAAAGATGCGGCGGCGTTAGAGACACAATCGCCGGAAGATTTCTCTCAACCATCACCACTACGAAAAATCATCTCCGTCGCTTCAATCGCCGCCGGTGTACAGTTCGGTTGGGCTCTACAGCTCTCTCTACTGACTCCTTACGTTCAGCTTCTTGGAATCCCTCACAAATGGTCATCTCTAATCTGGCTATGCGGTCCCGTCTCCGGTATGATTGTTCAACCAATCGTTGGTTACCACAGTGACCGATGCACTTCAAGATTCGGTCGCCGCCGTCCTTTCATCGCCGCCGGAGCCCTACTCGTAGCCGTAGCCGTTTTCCTCATCGGATACGCCGCGGATCTTGGCCATAGCATGGGAGACAAACTCGATAACAAGATAAAAGTTCGAGCCATTGGGATCTTCGCTCTAGGGTTTTGGATTCTTGACGTGGCTAACAATACTCTCCAAGGACCTTGTCGTGCTTTCCTCGCCGATTTAGCCGCCGGAGACGCTAAAAAAACACGAGTCGCGAACTCTTTCTTCTCATTCTTTATGGCGATTGGTAACGTTTTGGGTTACGCGGCTGGTTCATACACTAACCTACACAAAATGTTTCCATTCACAATAACTAAAGCTTGCGATATATATTGCGCAAATCTCAAGACATGTTTCTTCTTATCCATAACTCTTCTCCTTATAGTCACCGTTACATCTTTATGGTACGTTAAAGATAAACAATGGTCGCCGGCAAGAAACGAAAACGACGGCGATGAGAAGACTTCAAGTGTTCCATTCTTTGGAGAAATATTTGGAGCTTTTAAAGTCATGAAACGTCCCATGTGGATGCTTTTAATAGTCACGGCTTTGAATTGGATCGCTTGGTTTCCTTTTCTTTTGTTTGATACTGATTGGATGGGTCGTGAAGTGTACGGTGGAAACTCAGATGCCAAGTCTTTACCGATAGAGAAGAAACTTTATAGCAAAGGAGTTCAAGCTGGTGCAATGGGGTTGATGTTTAATGCTATAGTTCTTGGTTTTATGTCGCTTGGTGTTGAATGGATTGGGAGGAAAATAGGAGGAGCTAAACGGCTTTGGGGGATTGTTAATTTCATACTCGCTGCTGGTTTGGCCATGACGGTTCTTGTTACTAAATTGGCTGAAGATCACCGGAGAACCGCCGGTGAATTTGCCGGACCTAGCTCTGGTCTTAAAGCTGGAGCTTTAAGTCTCTTTGCTGTTCTTGGTATCCCATTAGCTGTAAGTACTAGTACACTTTTGTTTTGTCTTTTTTATTTTTTATTGCTTAAGTTAACATTAATCGATTTTTTATTTTTATTATTATTTGTAGATTACTTTCAGTACTCCGTTTGCATTAGCGTCAATATTTTCAAGCAACTCCGGTGCCGGCCAAGGTAATTTTTTTTAATTTTTTTTTTACCTTGAGTTAATTTAACTTGCAACTTGACTGAACAAATTTTAACATAATTATTTTATATGATTTTACAGGACTTTCTTTAGGAGTGTTGAATTTGGCGATTGTGATACCACAAATGATAGTATCACTTGGAGGTGGGCCATTCGACTCTCTTTTCGGCGGTGGGAACTTACCGGCATTTATTGTCGGAGCAATTGCGGCGGCGATTAGTGGAGTATTAGCGTTAACTGTTTTACCTTCACCGCCACCGGACGCGCCAGCTTTGAAGTCAGGGCCCATGGGATTCCACTAGTTTTTACTATGTTTTTTTTTTGTTTTTATATGAAACTCATCATCAAATACAGTATTATTGTGCAACACTGCAAAAACCCGCAAAAAAAGAGAGATGGATAAAGTGATAAAATCTAATAAGCCTTGGGTCGTCTGTATTTCACCCTTCATTTAGTTTTTTTTTTCTTCTTCTTTTTCTTACTTTTGTTACTGATTTTAAGTTGGAATAGAATTTGTTTTTATTTTGTGTGGCCGTCGATAAGTATTGTATGTGACTACAGTTTTTTAGTATTATTTTTGCTTTGGTAAAAGAAAAGTTCAACTAGAAAGGATAATCCCACAAAAAAAAATATTCGGATACTAGTTTATGGCGACTCTTTTATACATGGGAATGGTTGATTAATTATTATAATCTATAATGATTTAGGTAATTAAATTACTTTATTAGTGGTGGAAAATTAATTAATTTTATTAGTAAATCTTTAAAATACCAAGTATTGACCTGTAAGATATTAGTATTAGTATATTAGTAAAATTATTCTCAAGTAATTAAATACATCAAGTATTGACCTATAAGATATCAAATTATGGAATATTAATTAAGAAACCTCAAATATAAACAACTAATATACACTCAGTTTTTTTTTGTCAACAACATGCATTATGTGGGGGTTGAAAAACGAATTTCTTCATACTTTTATTTATAAGATTTTGCATAATTTTTAAAAATTTCCAATAGTTACCTAAAACGTAAGAAATATTCATACTGCTTAATGATGACTGATGGATAAGCTAGAGCACTAGTGTACGTGTCAATTTTATACAATTTGGATTCACTTGTCACGGCTTTGTCAATAGGCAAATAAGTAGATTTCAAGACGCATCAAAATTACATACTGTACATAGACAGTCTGTGTGCAATCTGCAAATGATTAAAACAAGACTGACGCACATAAGTAAAAGCCTTTGGGCCAAGAAACAATTTTGGATACATCAAAATAATCAATTTTCAAATTATTAGACAAGTTTGAGGACTTTTAGAGTTGAGCCTGGTTTAAAACTCTTTATTACAGATTAAGAAATATGAGCCCAGTCTTTGTTCATCACCTTTTTTTTTAGTCAAACGTTCATCACCTTTGGAAAGGTAAATAAATCACTCGTTAGAACAAATAAACATGGTCTTTTTTTTTTTTTTTTGGTTGACTTCTATTTAAACGGAATATACATTACTATATACAATTGTGTTACTTACTTACCAAACTCGTCTTTCAAGAGAAGAAAATTCACTGTACTTACTAAAATGTGTGTTGACTGTATTCTGATCTTATCCTAAAAATAATCATCTCCAACTGTAAAAATAAATTAAAAAACCCATAAATTTTGTTGACAACAAAAATAAAATAGAAAAACCATAAATTTCCTCCTACCTCCTCGCTTATAAATACAACTCCATCCTCTCTTCTCCGCATCACAAAACAAAAACATCATCACTCAGTAAAAAATAACAACAAAATAAAATAAACAAATCTGCTTTTATTTTTCTTATTTTTTTCTCAAATTAAAGTTTCGTGAGTGTTTTTTTTTTTTTCCAACAATGGGAGCCTTCGAAAGAGAAAGTGTCCCTTACAATCCCTTACAGATACAAACACCACCGGAAAATGCCATCAAACCATCTCCCCTTCGTAAAATCATCTCCGTCGCTTCAATCGCCGCCGGCGTACAATTCGGATGGGCCCTACAGCTCTCACTTCTGACACCTTACGTTCAACTCCTCGGAATCCCTCACAAATGGTCAGCTCTCATGTGGCTTTGTGGTCCAATCTCCGGCATGCTTGTTCAGCCAATCGTCGGTTACCACAGTGACCGCTTAACCTGGAAAGTCGGTCGCCGTCGTCCTTTCATAGCCGCCGGAGCCATACTCGTCTCCCTCGCCGTGTTCCTTATAGGTTACGCCGCGGATCTTGGTCATAGCATGGGAGACAAACTCGACGACAAGATAAAAGTTCGAGCCGTTTGGGTTTTCGTTTTAGGGTTTTGGATCCTTGACGTGGCCAACAATACTCTTCAAGGACCTTTACGTGCTTTCTTAGCTGATTTATCCGCTGGAGACGCTAAGAAAACGCGAATCGCAAACGCGTTTTACTCTTTTTTTATGGCGGTTGGTCAAGTATTGGGATACGCGGCTGGTTCTTATAACAACATTCATAAAATCTTCCCTTTCTCTATGACCAAAGCTTGTGATCTCACGTGCGCAAATATCAAGAGCTGTTTCTTCATTTCCATCACTCTTCTCGTATTCGTAACCGTTATATCTCTTTTGTACGTTAAAGAGAAACAATGGTCTCCTCCACCACAAGGACTAGCCGAAGAGAAAACGTATCGTGTTCCTTACTTTGGTGAAATCTTTGGAGCTTTTAAAGTTTTGGAACGTCCCATGTGGATGCTTCTTATAGTCACGGCTATAAATTGGGTTGCATGGTTTCCATTTTTTTTATATGAAACTGATTGGTTTGGTCGTGAAGTGTACGGTGGAGATTCATCAAGTGGAAACGATCAGTCGAAGAGACTTTATAACAAAGGAGTTCAAGTTGGTACATTGGGATTGATGTTTCATTCAATAGTTCTTGGTGTTATGTCACTTAGTGTTGAATGGATTGGAAGGAAATTGGGTGGAGCTAAACGACTTTGGGGAATTGTTAATTTCATCTTAGCCATTGTTTTTGGTTTGATGATTCTTATCACAAAATTGGCTGAAGATCATCGGAAAACCGCCGGTGATTTTGCCGGACCGACAAAGAGTATTAGAGATGGAGCCATAAGTCTCTTCGCTGTTCTTGGTGTCCCATTAGCTGTAAGTATATAGTTATGTTTTGTCTTTATTTTATTTTTATGTTGTTTAAGATATATTTGTTTATGTTATTTTTTTTTGTAGATTACTTTTAGTACTCCGTTTGCATTAGCCTCCATATTTTCAAGTAGCTCCGGTGCCGGCCAAGGTAGAATTTTGTCTTTGGTATTAACTAAAAGTTACAAATCTTTTTTTTTTTTTTGGTCGTCGAATAAAACTATAAAAGTTACCAATCTATTGGTCTGATTTTGGTAATGTTAGGACTAGAAATGTTGAATAAGTATTTAATGATTTCAAAGTTTGAATTGGTAGATTTCATTTCCAATTTTAGTCATTGGACTAACATAGTCCAATCAAAAGCAAACTTTCCTCTGTAGCAAAAAATACAAAAAGGAATCAAATTCTCTTTGAAACTTTTTTTTTTCTTCTTAAAATTATATGTGGATAATATCTACAAGTAGTTTATCCATAGCATTTAAGAGGGTGAGATTTATTAACTTAATTGTATTAGTTGAAATGTAATCTGTTCACACCTTTGAATTATTCACAGGTGTCATCCAACGTAACATAAATGTTTAAAACGAATAAGTTTTTCCTTTGTAAAATGAATGTTTAACTTTGTAACTATAACAAGTGTGTTTAAAGTTTTTGTTGTTGTTGTTGTTGTTATAGGACTCACTATAGGAGTTTTAAATTTGGCGATTGTGATACCACAAATGATAGTATCAGCTGGAATTGGACCATTCGACGCTCTCTTTGGTAGTGGAAACAATCCAGGGTTTGTGGTTGCAGCCATTGCAGCGGCTTTTAGTGGAGTATTAACCTTAACCATTTTACCTTCACCACCACCGGATGCAGCCATGACTACAGGAGCCATGGGGTTTCATTAGTTTTCTTTCTTATGAAACTCATAAGAAAAAACAATGGATAAATTGTTATGATCAAATAAACCTTGGGTTGACTGTATTTTCACCCTCTTTTATTTTTGGATTTTTTACTTTTGTTACTGATTTTAATTTAAGGTATATTTTGTTTGTGTATCCGCTAATGATAAGTATTTTGTGATACTACAATTTTTTTTACTGTTTTGTTTTAGTTAAAGAAAATATCCAACTAGAGCAAAACCCCCAAGAAAATAAGAGATAATACTAGAACTATTTTATACAAATACATCTAGCCAATAACATATTAAAAATATGTAAACATTAAGTAATGAACTTACATATTCTTAAAAAGATCATCTAATCAACATGAATTTTTTTCATATATCAACATAGACCAAATATAAAGATGAAAACAAAAATACCTATTTTCGTATTTTCCACAAACTACATGTACTAAAAACTCGGCAAACTCACATAAACTAATTTCGAGTCTCGGCCTTAAATTTATTTATATTGAAGTGTTTCTACTATAAGAACTTGAAATTGTAAAATCGTAATATTAAATTGGAAAGCAAAAGAAAGAAAAATACACACACACAGCTAAATCCTACACCAGTTTTCATCGTTAATCTCGAAGTGTATAATTTGTTTTATTATCTACACAAACTAACAACATAATCTCACCAACTACAATAATTCAATGTAAAACTTGTGTCGTTGGACGGTGCTGCATACCAAATTAAACTAAACTACACTTATAAGATATGGACGGTGATAATACCAAATTAAACTAAAATTACATCAATAAAAAGAATAAGGATCTTATTGAACTCAATCGTTTTCTTTAACCTTTTTTGGTTAAACCCATTTTTACTCTTTAATGAAGGATTATATTTATAATCTGTTTTTGAAATCAGCTTTTTTTCTTTCTTTCTAGTGCTAATATAAGTATTTATTACACTTGAACTATAATTGGTTCATACATTTTAGTTGATATATATGAGTTGTAAATCTTTATTGATTTCCAAATTAGACATATGAATTTTGTAATAACATGGTTTACCCCATGAATTTGAGTCTTTGTATTTTTCATTTCTAAATCCACTAAAATTCAATATAAAATTTTAAATCCAAAAGTAAATCATTAAATGGATAACATAATATTTCAACTAGTATTTAGAAATTCTTAATCCAATAACATATGATTTTGATTATAAGAATTTGGAAACCAATGATTCAAGAAGATGTGATTTTACTTGGATTTTCAAATCCATAAACCAATAGAACATGTAAGTTATAGTAAAACAAATGTACTAGCCAATTAAAAGTTAGGATTGAAGGAGTGAATCTACTTATAAACCACTGTTTTGCACTTTTGCTAGACCCCTTCAAACAAGTTTATGAATTCGTCTTAAATTGCATGAACCTGAAATGTCCAAACACTAAGTATGGGCCTTAACTATGGCCATATAGGTCACTAAATATAGGCCCTGATCGCATTTTTAGAAAACGTCACTTTTTAACAAAACTTAATGTGCATAGTGTATTGATGATATATATAGACTGGCCAGGTTCTTAACTGAAATCGCTAGATGATCAGATTCTTGCACAAGTTTGGCCTAATTTGATGTGTAGAAAAAAGTGGAGTAACAGCGACTTTTTACCAGCTAATAATATACGTAAATGAAATTAGATCTTTGGGTACAAAACCTTTTTTAAAAGCTTTATTTTTCTCTAGTTGGATATTTTCTTTTGCTACTGATTTTAATTTAAGGTATACTTTGTTTGTTTAGCCGTCGATGATAAGTATTTTGTGAGACTAGAGTTTTTTTTACTGCTTTGTTTTAGTTAAAGAAAATATCCAACTAGAGAAAAAATCCCAAGAAAATAAGAATTATAATACTAGAACTATTTTATACCACCAGCAGCAGAGAAGCCACCACTGGGACGGTCAACACAGTTCATGATCAAATCAAGAATCCCACTTATCTAACACTCCCAGGAATAAAAAACAAAGTAAAAGAATAAAGTTTCACTGTCAAAAGCACAAAATGAAACTAAAAGCAATAGCTGAAATTCGAGGAAGATGTCTAGTCACCTCCTGCAGGTTGGGGAATAATACTAACATCTTCCATGATTCCTATAGCTAGCACAGTGTCTACATCCCTCTTCCCTTGAAGCATGCTGTAGACTTACTTAGGTCAAAAGCCAGATTAGACAAGACGTATATGTAAAGGTCCATAGCTGAGAGTCTTAGTGGTTTCTAACATAATATCTAAAGCTGAGAGTCCAAAAAATACCTGTCCTTTCTTTGTTGTAAGCTGCCGTAGTATTGTCTCAGCCTTTAGTTGGTTCGTCACTAAACATAGAATAAATTTTCCTCATTCAAGACTAAAAATCACATTATTACACCATGTGTTACTATATTTTTTTAAGATTCCAGTGTCATGAATCCATTTTTACCCTCAGATAGATAGATAAACTGAACGATAAGTACATTAAGATTCTTCAGTGATTCGAGTGGTCGACTCAGTGAGAGGCGAGTATTGGAGAGCTGAGAGACTAAGGTTTTAGAGCAGAATTGGAGATTGGTAAGGAGAGATTGGTTTTGAAAAGTGAATACTGAGGAAAGGTCAGAAACAAGAACAGCTTTGGGATAAAACAGCAGTTGACCCAAAATAAAATAAAACACCAGTGTTTCTTAATTTTTGATTTTACATTTTTTACATGAATTTTCCATCAGAGCTATCTATCTTTAGACAGAAAAATTTGACGGTGGATGATGATGCAGTTTTCCTAGAAATGTGAAGACAAACTCACCTATCACCGAGTCTCATCCACTAAAACTTACATACTAAATATAGTTTGGGTTTCCACTAACAAAGGTAAGACCGTACAGAAACATAATAAAACAAAAAAAAAACAAAAACAGTAGTTTGATAGATGATTTTTCTTCTTTATCGTTAAGAAGAGTATTGTGGTAAAGGTGAGATATGGAAAGAGTTGTCGTGAAAGCAAAACGAAAAGAGTTAGGCATATCATGCATGCTTAATACAGAGGTTGGTGCAGTTCTTGCCGTTATTCGTCGACCTCTTCCAGAAAGTTACCTTTCTCCCCAAGAAACAGACCATTGTGATTCATCAGTCCAACAATCTTTGAAATCTCTTAGAGCCCTTATCTTCAATCCCCAGCAAGATTGGCGCACCATTGATCCTTCGGTTTACCTTTCTCCTTTCCTTGAAGTTATTCAAAGCGATGAGATTCCGGCTAGCGCCACAGCTGTCGCCCTTTCCTCGATCTTAAAAATCCTTAAAATCGAGATTTTTGATGAGAAAACACCCGGTGCTAAAGATGCTATGAATTCAATCGTGTCGGGGATTACTAGTTGTCGTTTGGAGAAAACAGATTTGGTGTCGGAAGATGCCGTGATGATGAGGATTCTTCAAGTTTTAACCGGAATCATGAAACATCCTGCCTCGGTATGTTTAGGTTTTACTCGTTTCATTTGTTTTTTTAACATTACTTGGAAATGAAGTTTTCAATGCAAAACAAGACCTTTAATAAGTTATGAATTAAAACAGGAATTATTAGAAGACCAAGCGGTTTGCACAATCGTCAATACATGTTTCCAAGTCTTACAACAATCTGCTAATAGAGGAGATTTGCTACAACGAAATGGAAGATACACAATGCACGAGCTTATTCAGATCATCTTCTCTAGGTTACCTGATTTTGAGGTCAGAGGAGAGGAAGGTGGTGAAGATTCAGAATCCGACACTGACGAAATCGACATGAACGGCGGATATGGAATCCGATGTTGCATTGACATTTTCCACTTCTTATGTTCTTTGCTCAATGTTGTTGAGGTTGTTGAGAACTCAGAAGGAACAAGCGTTCACACCGCAGATGAAGATGTGCAGATTTTTGCTTTGGTTTTAATCAATAATGTGATTGAATTAAGCGGTGATGCGATCGGACAACACTCTAAACTTCTTCGCATGGTTCAAGACGATCTTTTTCACCATTTGATCCATTATGGAGCTTCTTCAAGCCCTCTCGTACTCTCCATGATCTCTAGTTGTATACTCAATATATATCACTTCCTCCGCAAGTAAGTCCTTTGTTTTTTACCTATGTTTTTTTTTTCTAAACTTATTTTTGACAATGTGTTATTTATAGGTTTGTGAGGCTACAACTTGAAGCTTTCTTCTCCTTTGTATTATTGAAAGTTACAGGTTTCACAGGCTTCCTTCAGTTACAAGAAGTTGCTCTTGAAGGAATGATAAACTTTTGTCGACAACCAGCATTTATAGTTGAAGCTTATGTTAACTACGACTGTGATCCAATGTGTAGAAGTATTTTCGAAGAAACTGGGAAAGTTCTATGCAGACATACCTTCCCTACCTCTGGTCCTTTAACCTCTCTACAAATCCAAGCCTTTGAAGGTCTTGTAATCTTGATTCACAACATTGCTGATAATATGGATAAAGAAGAAGATGAAGGTGATGAAGAAGATGATCAATGCAATTCTGTTAAGCCAAGTCCCGTTGAGATTCATGAGTACATACCCTTTTGGCTAGATAAGCCAAAGGAAGATTTTGAGACATGGGTTGATCATATAAGAGTAAGGAAAGCACAAAAGAGAAAGCTAGTAATCGCTGCGAATCATTTCAATAGAGATGAGAAAAAGGGTTTGGAGTATTTGAAGTATAACTTCTTAGTCTCGGATCCTCCTGATCCAATGGCATTAGCTTCGTTTTTCAGATTTACACCGAGTTTGGATAAGACAATGATTGGTGATTACCTTGGAGATCCTGATGAACTACATCTCAGTGTTCTTAAAAGCTTTACACATACGTTTGAGTTCACAGGTATGAATCTTGATACTGCTTTAAGGACGTTCCTCGAGTCGTTTCGATTACCGGGAGAATCGCAAAAGATCGAGCGTATGATTGAAGCTTTCTCTGAGAGGTTCTATGACCAACAATCATCAGAGATCTTTGCAAGCAAAGATACAGTTCATATTCTGTGTTATTCTCTTATAATGCTCAACACAGATCAACATAACCCTCAGGTTAAGAAGAAAATGACAGAAGATGAGTTTATACGCAACAACCGAGCAATTAACGCAGGAAAAGACCTACCAAGAGAATACCTCTCAGAGCTTTTCCAATCCATTTCATCAAACGCATTTGCTTTATCAACACATTCAGGTCCAGTGGAAATGAATCCAAACAGATGGATTGAGCTGATGAACAGAACAAAGACTACACAACCTTTTAGTCTCTGCCAGTTTGATAGAAGAATAGGAAGAGATATGTTTGCAACCATCGCAGGTCCATCAATAGCAGCAGTTTCTGCATTCTTTGAGCATTCAGATGATGATGAAGTGCTTCATGAATGTGTTGATGCATTGATCTCTATAGCAAGAGTTGCACAATACGGTCTTGAAGACATTCTTGATGAGCTCATCGCTTCTTTTTGTAAGTTCACAACGCTTTTAAACCCTTACACAACACCAGAAGAGACTTTGTTTGCGTTTAGTCACGATATCAAACCAAGGATGGCTACTCTCGCGGTGTTCACGCTCGCTAACAGCTTTGGTGATTCCATTAGAGGAGGATGGAGGAACATTGTGGACTGTCTTTTGAAACTTAGAAAGCTTCAGCTTCTTCCACAGTCTGCTATTGAGTTTGAGACAACAACAGATGAAGAAAACTTATCAGAAACTGACACGAACAGTGTTCCTAACCAAGAAGCCAAATTTAACAGACGACAAGGTGCTAGTCTAATGGGTCGGTTCTCACATTTCTTGGCGTTAGACAGTGTTGAAGAATCAGTAGCTCTTGGGATGAGTGAGTTTGAACAAAACCTTAAAGTAATAAAACGATGCAGGATTGGTCAAATATTCAGCAAGAGTTCAATATTACCAGATGTTGCGGTTTTGAATCTAGGCCGTTCTTTAATCTACGCAGCTGCTGGAAAAGGACAAAAGTTTAGCACAGCGATAGAAGAAGAAGAAACAGTTAAATTCTGTTGGGATTTAATCATAGCCATTGCTTTATCAAACATCCACCGGTTCAACATGTTTTGGCCAAGCTACCATGAATATCTACTCAATGTAGCAAATTTCCCGCTCTTTTCACCAATACCGTTTGTTGAAAAAGGACTTCCTGGTTTATTCAAAGTCTGCATCAAGATTTTAGCTTCAAACCATCAAGATCATCTACCAGAAGAGCTGATTTTCAGGTCGTTGAACATTATGTGGAAGATAGATAAAGAAATCATCGAGACATGTTACGATTCGATAACAGAGTTTGTTAGCAAGATCATTATAGAGTACTCTGGGAATTTGCATACTAATATTGGTTGGAAAAGTGTTTTACAACTGCTTTCTTTGTGTGGAAGACATCCAGAGACTAAAGACCAAGCTGTGGATGCCCTTATCGGTTTAATGTCGGTTAATGCCTCACATCTTTCGCAGTCAAGTTATGCTTATTGCATTGATTGTGCATTCAATTTTGTTGCCTTGAGAAACAGTTCTGTTGAGAAGAACTTGAAAATATTAGACCTAATGGCAGATTCAGTGACAATGCTAATAAAATGGTACAAAACCGCTTCAACGGAGACGGTTAATAACTACAGTATGGCAAGCAATAGTAGCAGTTCATCATCCGCAGAAGAGAATAGCTTGAGAGGAGTTAACTTTGTTCATCATCTTTTCCTTAAACTCTCAGAGGCTTTTCGAAAAACAACACTTGCGCGGCGCGAAGAGATAAGGAACCGAGCAGTGATATCTCTTGAGACAAGCTTTATTATGGGCCATGAAGATCTTGGATTCACTCCTTCAGGGTGTATATATTGCATCGACCATGTAATATTTCCAACGATTGATGACTTGCATGAGAAGTTACTAGATTATTCGAGGCGGGAAAACGCGGAAAGAGAGATGAGAAGTATGGAAGGGACGTTGAAGATAGTTATGAAAGTGCTTACGAACGTTTACTTGTGTTACTTGGAACAGATTGTTGGGAGTGCTGAGTTTAGAACATTTTGGTTAGGAGTGTTGAGGAGAATGGATACGTGTATGAAAGCGGATTTGGGAGATTATGGAGATAACAAACTTCAGGAACTAGTGCCTGTACTTTTGACCACTATGATTGGTACAATGAAGGAGAAAGAGATTTTGGTGCAGAAGGAAGATGATGATCTTTGGGAGATTACTTATATTCAGATTCAATGGATTGCTCCGTCACTCAAGGATCAGTTATTTCCGGACGAAGAGATGTAGTTTTTTACTAAATTGATGCAATTCTTGATATATTTATGATGATAAACTTCAACAAGGTGAGGAGATTTTCATTCAATTACCAGATTAATTGTCATTTATGGGTGATTGCGATTTAAAGCCACGGTTTTTGAAGACTAGGGAAGCGGTTTATTCTTTTATGAATAAACTATAAATATTTTGTGTATGAAAAATAGGGGTATACTTTATGTTTAAAATAAGGAAATTTAATTTTTTTTGTGGTCATAATTTAGCATCTGATAATTTTTTATATAATTCTAAGAAATTAGAGAGATTTTATTTTAAAATTGACTTATGTGTTACCATCCTATGAAAGCCTTTTTAAAGTTTTTTTACAACAATTTATTTTTTGTTTTGGTAAATTATTTACAGCATATGTGACTATAAATATATTTAAATTATTACTCAAATGTTAATTATGTATTCAAATATATTAAATAAGATATTTAGAAAAAAATACAAATCCGACTAATTTTTTTAATTTTTTTTTACTATTTAGAAAATAAGCCATTTAAAATATTTGAAGATCAGTAAAAGATTACAATTTGAAAAAATTATATATTTTGTTAATTTAATAGAAAACAGCATAAGTTATATAGGTTATAAGATTATGTGCACTACACATGTATTATTTGGTGGTACTGTTAAATAATGTAAGTTAGTATGAGCTTTCCCTATACATATTTTTGTTAATTTTGTCTGTTTTTTTTAATTTATTAAAGTTTGAAGAGAGAAGTTAGTATGAGCTTTCCCTATACAATGTAAACTTGTGTCGTTGGACGGTGCTGCATACCAAACTAAACTAAACAACACTTACAAGATATGGAAGGTGATACCTACCAAATTAAACTAAAACTACATCTATAAAAGGAATAAGGATCTTATTGAACCCAATCGTTTTCTTTAACCTCTTCTGGTTAATCCTATGTTTTACTCTCTAATGAAGAAGTATTATATTTATAATCTGTTTTTGAAATCAGCTTTTTTTTTAATTTCTTTCTAATGCTAATATGAGTAATTATTACACTTGAACTATAACTGGTTCATACATTTTAATTGATATATACATATATATATATATATATATATATATACGAGTTGTAATCTTCACTTATTTTCAAAACATGAATTTGAGTCTTTATATTTTTCACTTCTAAATCCACTAAAATTCAATATATATTTTTTAATCCAAAAGTAAATCATTATATGGATAACATGATATTTCAACTAGTATTTAGAAATTCTTAAACCAATAACATATGATTTTAATGATAAGAAAACCAATGATTCAATACGATATGATTTTACTTTGGATTTTCAAATCCATAAACCAATAGAACATGTAAGTTATAGTAAAAAAAAGTACTAGCCAATTAATAATAGTTAGGCTTGAAGGACTGATTCTACTTTTATTAACCTGAAATGTCCAAACACTAAGTATGGGCCTTAACTATGGCCATATAGGTCACTAAATAAAGGCCTGATCGCACTTTTAGAAAACGTCACTTTTGAACAAAACTTAATGTGCATAGTGTGTTGATGACATGTGTATATAGACTGGCCAGGTCCTTAACTGAAATCGCTAGATAATCAGATTCTTGCACAAGTTTGGCCTAATTTGATGTGTAGAAAAAAGTGGAGTAACAGAGACCGTTTACAAGCTAATATAATATACGTAAATGATATTAGATCTTTCATCTTTGGGTACAAAACCTTTTTTAAAAGCTCTACTTAAACTTACTCTCGCCATTTTTGTGTATTTATATTATTTTTAGACACACTGGCAGTTACATGTTAAAAACTTAAAATACAATCATCACATCTAAAATGCTTCATAATTTTTGCGTGCAATTTTTTAAAATAATATAAACAGTTTTTGATGCAGTAATAAATATATACTAGAGTCGAATCCGCGGTACATCGCAGGTTAATGTTTTCTTAATCATTGTAATAAATGTTTATATATTTTTGGTCAATTTTTCATATAATTTATAAAGTTTTAGATTTTGTTTGTTTAGTTTTTATATGTAATTTTAACTTCATTAAATTATAAAATGATAGTGTTATTGGTTAGTTGGCGTAAATTTGTATAAGTAGTTGTTATGTCCAACTCTTCGTCAAAATATTTGATTATTATAATAAAATAATAAAAATATTTTCAAATAAAATAAATAACATTTTAAATTAAAATTATTTTAATATTCTATTTTTAGTGAATGTTATAATTTTATACATAAAATCCTTTATATTTTCAAATATATTATATTTCATTAGCTACATACAATTATTAGGTTTTATATATAATTTATTTATTTTTATTAAAGTTAGGTATTTTGTGGCCGATCCATTAATTTGCAGATAAACTCCAATATATATACGGTCCACTATGTCCTTGTTCATGATATCTGTTTTTTAATATGCATAAAATTTTATGTCTATATCCACTTTATGTCGGATTTATTTGTACATGTTCTACAAGTCACCAATCCAATTGAAATCTTTACCGATGTAAGATATTGAACACACACTTTTTCCCTTATTGATTGAGTTAATATATGTCCGCTTATAAAAATTTAAATCACAATATATGCATTAAATTTTTTTTATAATTTTATTAATCATATGTATTATATAATAATTTAAAATAATATCAAATAAAAATGATAAGAAAATCATAATTCATATTACTAAAATCACAATATTAGATAAAAAAAATGATCGTAGAGAAATATTAGATAAGAAAGAAATTGTAGAGAATTAATTGATTATTTATTTAGAAAGAAGATAATTAGTATTAATATTAATAATTAATAATAAATTAATAGTTACTTTAAAATTGTTTGGATATAAGTATAAGATTAAGAGTGTTTGGTAATAAAAATTTCCAATTTTGTACTTAAATTTTTTTTTAATAGTATAAGATATATAAAAAATATATATATATATATATAAGTTTTAACAAAAATCTAAATGTACAATAAACAAACAACACTAGTATTATACTTTACTAATTATATTTTATAAATTTATGAACATCTAGTGGATGTTTGTAATACCTTTTTCCATGAAATTTGTTTTATTTATAGAGGTTAAACTTTATGATTTATTTTGTGGCATATTATGACATTAGTAGTAAAAAAAAGAATGGTGGCGCCGGAAAGTGACGGTAGTAGTAGTAGGGTCAGTCATTAACACTCCAAGGCGTTTCTTTTTTTGGTCCTAAAAGCTTCCTCTATCTTCCTCACCTTTACTAGATCTTCCGATTTCAAATCTCTCATTCTCCGTTCAACGCAATCTCTGATTCGATTTTCGTTACTCGATAAGCACCAATTAGTTCTGAGGAGGGAGATGCGATTTTTTGTTGTTGTTTAATTGCTGATCCGATTTCTCTACATCTCAAGTCACCCGATCTGGCGGATTTATTAGGGTTTCAAGTTTTAGATTCGAATGGCGGAATCAGGTGGAGGAGGTGGGTGGAGAGATTCGTATAAAGGGATGTCATCTGATAACATAAAGGGTTTGGTGTTAGCTTTATCTTCTAGTTTATTCATTGGAGCTAGCTTCATCGTTAAGAAGAAAGGTCTTAAGAAAGCTGCGAGCACTGGAACTAGAGCTGGTATATATATAAATCTCTCTTTCTCTGAAATCGAATTCGAGGGTTTTCAATTTTTGGTATTGTCGATTTTAGAGTGTGTTTAGAATTGTGTTTCAACTTCACTAAGCAGCTGCTAATATCTCTTATAGATTTGGGGATCCAATTAGGTGTTCAGATGTTGTGTAAAGATTGGAAATTTGTTTCTTTCCTTTGTGGAATTTCACCTTAATAAACCACATTTGCTTGTAGGTGTTGGTGGTTATTCTTATCTTTACGAGCCTCTTTGGTGGATCGGCATGACAACAAGTGAGTCTTTGGCGTTGGCTTTTTCTTCAATCTTCTTCTTATTGTTGGTTTATGTATTTTGCTCATTGGTGTATCTGTTACTTCCAGTGTTACTTGGTGAGATTGCTAATTTTGCTGCTTATGCATTTGCCCCGGCTATTCTTGTTACTCCTCTTGGTGCTGTCAGTATCATTATCAGGTAAGACAGGAGTACTCATGATGTCTGACTCAACTATCGTATGGGATTTGTTTTCTTAAACACTTTGTTGTTATTTGAATCTTCAGTGCTGTCTTAGCTCATATTATATTACGGGAGAAACTACACATCTTTGGAATTCTTGGCTGTGCTTTATGTGTTGTTGGTTCCACGACAATTGTTTTACATGCTCCTCAAGAACGTCAAATTGAATCTGTCATTGAAGTTTGGGATCTTGCCACAGAACCAGGTGTGTTTTGCTTTATGGGACTGTGATATGGGATTTGAAATCTTTTTCCCTCTTTCCATTGAATTTTCTAACTTCATCTAGTTTGTTGCAGCATTCATGTTCTATGCGAGTCTGGTTATTGGGGCTGCTGTATTTCTCATTATCCGATTTGTGCCCCAATATGGGCAGACAAACGTAATGGTCTATATTGGTATTTGTTCGCTTGTGGGATCATTATCGGTATGTAGTTTTCGATATTTCCAGTTTGTAGTTCGATCTTTTTAAAACCAAGATTCTTTTATCTGAGAATGATATTGTCAAACATGTGAACAGGTAATGAGTGTAAAAGCACTTGGAATAGCACTAAAGCTGACATTTTCAGGAACAAATCAGTTATTTTATCCTCAAACATGGATATTCACCTTGGTTGTACTTACCTGTGTGATAACCCAATTGAACTACTTAAACAAGGTAAGTATTAGCTACATGTTCTTCAGATTTTTAGATTTGTAGGATTTTAGATTAGATGTTTACATTGGCTACTAATTGCTTTTCACTTGCAGGCTCTTGATACATTCAATACAGCTATAGTATCTCCTATATACTACGTGATGTTCACATCTCTAACTATTTTGGCCAGTGTCATCATGTTTAAGGTACTAGCCTCTTCTCCCACAAAATGTATTTATGCTTGTATTAGCTTGTTCCTTCTGTACATGAATCAAATCACTGTGTTTATGAACAGGACTGGGATCGGCAAAACGGTACTCAGATTGTCACAGAAATGTGTGGATTTGTTACAATACTTTCAGGCACCTTTCTTCTCCACAGAACAAAGGACATGGTCGAGGGTGCGTTTCCTTAATTTCATCTATAGAAAATTTCGCAAAACATCGTTATTTGTGATTAACAACAGGATTGGCATCTGTTTGCAACTGACTGTTATTCCCTATGTTATTGCAGGTTCATCGGTAATATTACCGTTGCGTCTAAGCAAGCATAACAATGAAGAGGAAGGCATTCCACTTAGACGCCAAGAATCTCTCCGGTCACCTTAAAAGCTCTTCGGCTTTGTTTTCTGACGCCAAGAGCATCAACCTTTTTTCCTGTTATCTCGATCCTACTATGAGCATGGACCATGGTTCTCTCTAACAATTACATATGGTTCAAGAAGACCGAGGAAGGAAAAGAGGAGCAAAGAGGACGAGATCATCATCATCTTCTCCAATGTCAGTAAATATGCTCTGAATTCAAAGCACACAACATTAGCACATACCCACGCCTAAACCCTTTTGTGACCTTTTAAAAATTTTATAAACACAGAGATGGGTTTTGCTCAAATTTGATCTTACAAGGTTTTAATTATTTCTTTTTATCGAGTCTTCTATTGTCTCCATTGGTTGGCTTAAACCCTTTGAAAAAGAAAGAAAAAAATGAAGACTTTGAAAGCTTTGTTTGAAGTCAATTTGTTAAAGAAATAGACTTTAAAGATGAGGTGGAGTTATAACATTGAATCATTGATGATAATAAGATAGAGACAACGTTTTATGTTTCATCTATTCCTCAATCAATTACTCCACCGGTAGATGAGATGTCAAATTGAAACTGGCTTCTGTCACTTTCATATCTTATATAAGTCCTAATCACCTATCTAATTTACTTAAAACACTATATAAATATCATAAACTCTTAACTTATAAAGTATAAACTTTCGCATTTATGTAAATTTTAATAACTGTTGTTCTCTCTTTACAAGCTAACTTTGAATAACGGATGATATAGTAAAAAAAGTAAAAATTTGATCTAGTTAATCTGATCAGCATTACTCTACCGATAAGGCTATAAAGTATAAAGTCTAAACTTACCTAAAAAAGAAAATTACAGTTGACTTATTGAGAAAGAAAAATCTCTAAAAATATCATAACTTGAAAAGAAAAGAAAACCCAAATTTTAAATAAAGATGAATATTCAACACATCTAACAATAATATTTTAGAAAAACCAAAATCTTCCATTGCAACATCTAAAAATCCACACCAAAAAAAAAAACTTGTTGTAGCAGTTGAAGCAGAAAAAAAAAACAGAGTAACGAATCCAACATCATCAACAAAACACAAACTGTGTGTGTGTCTCTTTAGTCCTCTCTTCTTATTCTTTATTCTTCTTTATAATATTTTTTTTTAATTTCTTGATCTCAGACAAAAATGGCTATGAATAGTGTATCCTCTGAAGAATTTAGCTTCCCGTTGATTGCTTCTCATAACCATACCGGCATCGATTCACCTCCACTATGGAAAAAATACTCACCGGAGAATCCTCGCCGGAAAGATTACGACTTTGGTTTCGGGAGATTAATCATCGGGAAAAACGATGATCACGATCAGACTAAGAGCTTCTCTTACGTGGAGATGAGAAGTCGTTGGAGCGACGAAAGAGCAGAGGAGAAAATGGATATGTTGTGGGAAGATCTTAACGAAGAACTTCAGCCAAGAAGCCAGAGTCTGAGGATTGAAACAGGTGGAGACGGTGGAGAGAAGAAACCGTCTTTGCTTTCCGACGAGAAGAGCCTCGCCGTGGCCGTGGGGTGCGGGATGAAGTTAACTAAGAAACCGGCGAAAAAGAAGAAGAATCCGAACGTGTTCGTGTTGATGAGAGTTCTGAAGAAGCTTATTGTTTTGCGGAGTTTGTCTCAGAGATCGCCGGCGAAAACTCATCCACGGTGATGATATTTTTGTGAATTGGGGGTTTTCAGAAGACTTCATAAGTTATGGGGATTTTTTGTAAGTTTCTGAAAAAGTTATTTGTAGTTTGGGTGGTTCGTAACAATTAATTTTAGGGACCTAAAATTTTTAAGAACATACATTTGGATTTTGGAGTCATTTTGGTTTCTAGTCTTGTTTCCTTTTGCTTTTGCGTGGGGTTTGGTTTGAATATGTAATGAATTTATAAGATGAAAATGAAATAAGTAAAAATAAGAGGAAAGTATAGTTTGCATAGGTAAGCATGTAACTTATCATTTTACCGCCAGAGAATTTTAAAGTTTTATTTGAAACATTCCATTTCTGTTTGTCAGATATACTTTTTGGCAGAATTGGTATCACTTTTTAGTGTGTGATTGGAAAATTTTGTACACCCTAAAAATAGGGGAGGTCCAATGGATATGAAAGTACTTGTAAAATGCAAAAAAAAAAATAAAAAAAAATGAGACTTTCATCATACTGAAATTTTATTGGGGGCCCTTTATTCTAATGAGTCTTTATTAATAGTATTAATACTACTTTACTCTAAATCTAAAAGGTTTTCAAAATTATCCAAAATTTTCTAGCCGTGTACACTTTTTTGTTTGTTTAAAATTGTAGACTTTTGTACACCCACATGGTTCATGCCAAGAACCGCACTGCCTAAAACAATTTGACAATTAGTTTTCTCCTAAAGTCACATTACCTGAGTTTTGTTTTTGGTTTTAATCATATAGTTTAAAGATCAAAAGTTTCTTCAAAGAAACCATGTTAAATTATAAACTAACTGCAACAATGGATCAAAAGCTTGATTACCAATCTGGTCAAATTTCATCAAAACCAAGCCAAATTTTAGTAGATATGCAAATAAAACCAAACTACATAAACAGATTTAAACCGATGTCGACAAATTATATTTGAAAACCTTTATAGATCACATATTCAAGAATCAAAACTAATTAAAGGTTTATCCGTAATCTTCGGGAGATTGAAAAAGAAATTAGGTAAACCATATTTACATATGAACAAAAAGAGTTGACTTTATTTAACACTACTTGCGAAGACTTGCAACCTTTTATATCCAAGTCATGAAATCGACCGACCCGAATCTTCAGAACCGGGTTACAGATTCGATTTCGGGTTACCCCTAAATTGGTAGTGAAATTCTCAGTCAGACTCTTAAGAATTAAAAAAACCACCTTTGGCCACGAATCTCAAATGGGTCATATAAAAATCGTAGCTTTTGTCTGATCTCAGGTCTCTCTACCAACTACCAACGCCTCTTCTCATCAACTTAGGGTTCTCTCATTGAACCCATTTGTCCCCATTTTCTCAATCCTCACAACTTTTCAGGTATAATATTCCTCTTCAGATTCCATCTTGACTCTATGCATATCTTTGTTTCCAGATTGAACTGATTACATCTCTTCATATACGCAGAAACTGATGGGTGTGATCAGTCTTCAGGTCACTCCATCGTTTTCAATTCATTCTTCAGAGTCAAATCTGATAAAGTCTCGATTTTTGAAGAAACCCTTGTCCTCATTCCGGAATAAGGTTTATTGTGTTCAATCTTCAAGTTCAGCTATAGACGAATCCAAGAACATAACCATGAAAGGAGACTCTTTTATCCGTCCACATTTGAAACAATTATCTGCTTATCAACCAATCTTACCCTTTGAGGTAATAATGACTTCAAAAACTTCAGCTTTAGCTTTTGTTGCTCTGAGTGTTGACTGTTTGTATTGTAATTTAGGTGTTGTCTGCTCAATTAGGAAGAAAGCCTGAAGATATTGTTAAGTTAGATGCTAATGAGAACCCTTATGGTCCTCCTCCAGAGGCAAGTTTTGATCTTTCTCTCAGTCACTCACATATGTTGATGATTCTTTAGTCGTCGTCGTTACTAACTTCAGGTTTCAGAATGTTCTTCTGTGTAGGTTTTTGAAGCTTTAGGTAATATGAAATTCCCTTATGTCTATCCTGATCCACAAAGTCGTAGACTTCGTGATGCACTTGCTCTAGACTCTGGTCTTGAGTCTGATTACATTCTTGTTGGCTGTGGTGCTGATGAACTTATCGATTTGATCATGAGGTTTTTGATTTTTGGAATGATTTTAACTGTAAAAATTAGAGTTTCTTCTTCTTCTTCAACCAAATCTTGACTTAAAACTTTTGTGTTTGTAGATGTGTGTTGGATCCTGGAGAGAAGATCATAGACTGTCCTCCAACTTTCTCAATGTATGTGTTTGATGCTGCTGTGAATGATGCAGGTGTCATTAAAGGTGAAAAAATTGAATTTTTTCTTCTCTCTCGCCAGCTCTGTATATGTGTCTTTGAACACATTGGTGTTTTTGTTATCTTACACAGTTCCAAGAAACCCTGATTTCACCTTGAACGTGGACCGTATCGCTGAAGTTGTAGAATCAGAGAAACCAAAATGCATATTCTTAACTTCTCCTAATAATCCAGATGGGAGGTAAAAAAGTTAAAAACACAACTCTAAACAACATAAAAAGTAAAAAATTTCATTAATCCTAGTTTCGTTTTTGTTAACAGTATCATCAAAGAAGAAGATCTGTTAAAGATTCTAGCAATGCCAATACTTGTTGTTCTAGATGAAGCTTATATAGAGTTCTCAGGACTTGAATCAAAGATGAAATGGGTCAAGAAGTACGAAAACCTAATCGTTCTACGCACATTTAGCAAACGAGCTGGTAAAAAAAAAATCCGAGCTTTATCGCTATATAACCTAAACCAAGACTGTACATCTAAGAGTTGTTATGACATTTTTCAGGCTTAGCTGGACTTAGAGTTGGTTATGGAGCGTTTCCATTGAGTATAATAGAGTACATGTGGAGAGCTAAGCAGCCTTATAACGTATCTGTTGCAGGGGAAGTAGCTGCTTTAGCCGCGCTATCGAACGGGAAGTACTTGGAAGATGTTAGAGACGCGTTGGTACGCGAAAGAGAGAGACTTTTCGAGCTTTTGAAAGATGTTCCTTTCTTGAATCCGTATCCAAGCCATTCGAATTTCATTCTCTGTGAGGTTACTTCTGGTATGGATGCAAAGAAGTTGAAAGAGGATTTGGCGAAAATGGGTGTGATGGTTCGTCATTATAACAGTCAAGAGCTTAAAGGCTATGTGAGAGTCTCTGCTGGGAAGCCTGAGCATACTGATGTTCTTATGGATTGTCTTAAGCGGTTTTATTGATGATGACTTTCCCATTTTTGTTTGGGATTCTTGAAACAAAAATGAGTTTTTCTTTTTCCTTTTTCTTGAATTCAATGCTTTATTTGAATATGGTTTGATAAAGGGCTAAGCCCAAATGTAAAACTTGTTGATTAAGCCCATTGAAAGTGAAATGTTTTTAACTTCATTATGTGATTTAGAGTGACTAATTAGTAATTAGACCACTGTACTTTGTGTTATGATCATGAGTTGAGCTCAATATGAACTTCAATGTCATTGCAAGACACGTTTTCGACATGACTTCTGTGTTTGGGCCCAGTCTTCACTATTGGCGAATGAACGGGCTAAAGATCCGACCCTGAAATAGTGTCGAAGTTACGGATCCAAGAACTCAAATATACATCCATTGTGTTCATCATATTTGATCTCAACTCTCGAAATAAAGGAAGCAACTTGCCTTGGTTTAGAGAATTGCCTAATTCCATATGTACATCAAAGCTTTTTGGGTACGTACATTTCACATGAGTGAAATAATCTCGATATACAACTAGGATATTGTTAGGATTAACATTTTTTTTATAAACAGTTAGAATTTCTTTTTGTGTGAATATTATTGAATTCCTTTAACCAAATGTTTTCAACATTTTAATATCTTAAATATTATTCTTCAGTTATTTTTTGCTCTTTTTTAAGATTAATTTTATATTGGTTTGGTTTTAAGTGTGAATCGAAAGTAGACAACTAGGAAAGTTAAAATCATGAGTAATAACTAATAAGTAATGAAAATACTATTATCTTTTTTTTTGTTATTATTATTATAGAACTTTTTGTTACTACTAAAATTAATGGACAAAAATGAATTGAAATTTGATTTCTTTTTTTTTATAAAACCCAAAAATTATTTCAATAATTATATTATAAACTCGAATTTATTTCTCTCAGTGTTAAGTCTGTAGTCTAATTAGTAAAACTGAATTTTTCTTTCACTATTATCCGTCAAACTGTTATAAAAAATTGGTCTTAAATCTATCACATGTTATTTTTATATATATTTTTTAGAAAATTTTGTTCATGCATAATAAGTAAAATCTCTATAAATTAACAATATTGGAATCAATATATTTTTATAATATTTTATTAATTTATCGAATTTATTAATTTACAAAAGTATTATTTGAATCAAAATAATAATTTAAGACCGACAAAAATATTAATTTAATAAAATATTAATAAATCAAATATTAATTATAAAAGTTTAACTGTAATACCTAATTCTTTGTTAAACCCACTCAAAAAAAAAAAACAGAAATAGCTAGAAATTTATATTACGTCTATTCAAAGAAAGTTCCATATACAACAGCTAGTGCCTTAAACTAGTTAAAAAGTATTTTGTGTAATAACACACAAATTTGTCCCTTGTCCAAGAAAAGCTATCAAACCATTTTCAAATTAAAAGCTAACTTAATTTTTAAAAAGTTTATATTTTTTTAATAATTAAGCTGTACAAGAACCTAAAAGAAAGACAAAAATAAAACTAAAATAAAATGTAAGAAAAGATGAATAAGTATGAGAGAAGCAATGGGATCAAAGAGACAACTTGGGGGTGTGGGCCGACATACCATCATCAGCCTCTCTGTTCCATTCAAACCTCTAGAAGTTTTTGCTTCTCTCATCATTACATTTTGTAGTTTCCTCATTTTATTAATCCATTTTAAATTTGGTTTCTGGATCATCGTTGGATAACTCTCGAATTTCACTTATCAACCCATTGAAATATTCGTTTTTGGGTCCCAAATTATATTATTTGAAATCAATACGTGAGGCATAAATATCACACTAGGCATTATATTGTATAGGTCTTTTTTGTCTCAAACGAAGTTTTAAATATTAGTTAAGCTTTATAAAACCATAACCTAATCATACATCATACAACATACAACATAGCGCACACAAAAAATCTGTAATCCTTAACCATAAATATATTTTTCGATACCCACAAAAATTTTGCTTTCAAAAATAATGCAATATCGTTTTAGAAACTTTTCCTACAAATGTTCATTTAGGAAGATGTTTAAGGATAGCAACCTAAAAATTTAGTGGCATTTTTAAAAATGTAAATTAAAAAGGAAAATATACAGATTTATACTGTCACGATAACTAACGCTGTAAACATGGTTTTAAACTGCATGTGTATATATAAAGTAGATGCTTATGGTCAAATTTTTTAACAGACAAAATTAAAGCTAAAATTCAGCTATCTTCTGAATATATGTAGTATACAATTTATTGTATTGATCTGAATATCGGTTAAATATAATGACTACAACAAATTATTAAACTCCTAGCGAATTTATTATATACAACAAAAAAAATTAATCCAGGACTTGTAAACACGCAGAAATGATACAATGGGATTTAAAGAGAAAAAGGATGTTTGGAAGATCTCACTCGGTTTTTATGTTGTCGTTGATTTTACTCTTAAAAATAATACAAAACAGATTATAAAAATAATAATGAGAAAACTTTGAAATTTTCAAAAAGATAATAAGTTAAATAATGAAAGTCATTTAATAATTCTAGTATGGAACTTTTATAAAAATAATAGTACCATGGAACTATTATTTGATATATTGTGATAGAGACGCAATCTCGCGCCGCCGAAATAAAATTAATTCTCAAGATTTTTATGAGCAGTCCCACTAACCCCCCCCCCAATATACAACATGCTTTCTCTTCGCTTCTGATCCATCTACTCTACAAACACCAAAGGTGAAAATTGTTTGTACATGTAACATGTTGTCACGTACTAAATATATACATTGGTTTTCTAATGAGGAAAGACTGATTAATGGGAAATCTTGACTTAATGGTAACAAAATATGATGTGGAATAGGGAGACAAGTAGAGGAGGTTATAGGGGTCACTTGGAAATTAGTGGTCGATCTTCATCCACCGTCCGTTCATCATTAGTTGCGGCTAATTATACTAACTTTCGTTAATCATTATTAACGCCAATCGTTTAATCCTCATTCAATCTTAACATTTGAGCATTTTTTAGTTATATATGTATATGTATATGTAATATTGTGAACTAGATGATTGTATTAAAAATTAGGGTTACAATATATATAGTGTTTACAAGAGAAATTAAACAATTAATAATTACAAAGATATTCTTATAATATATGTCTCCTTACACGTCTCCTCAAACTGGAGGTATTTCGATAACACTAAATTTGAAATTAATATTTGTGAACCATGTTCGTGGAAGTGGTTTGGTAAGTGTATCCGCTAGCTGATCTTTGGTAGATACATGTGCAACTCTTAAAGCGTCGGATTGAACATTACCACGAACAAAATGATAATCAAGTGAAATGTGCTTCATCCTTGAATGAAACACGGGATTTGTGCATAAATAAGTGGCACCCACATTGTCACAGTAAACCACGGGTGCAGCAGAGAGATGAATACCGAGTTTGGAGAGTAATGAGCATATCCAACGTAGTTCTGAGGCAGCATTGGCGACAGCTCGGTATTTGGCTTCGGTTGAGGAGCGAGCTACCCCTTTTTGTTTCTTGGATGACCACGAGATCGGACTGCCACCTAAGTAGAACACATACACATTTGTGGAGACAAGATCATCGGCATCACCACCTCAATCTGCATCGGAGAAACCATGTATAGAAAGAGGTGTATTGGATCGAAGTAAAATACTGAATGATGGCGCTCCTTTCAAATAGCATAAGACTCGTTTCACAGCTTGCCAATGAACATCTGGGGGTTGATGCATGAATTGTGACAGCTTGTTGACCGCAAAAGCAATATCAGGCCGTGTAAAAGCAAGGTATTGCAGACTTCCAACTACCATGCGATATTCCTTCGCATCACGCAAAACTGAGCCCGTTGTTAAAGACAACTTTGGCATCGGGGACATGGATGTTGTTACGGGCTTTGTATCAAGCATATTTGTCTTTGCAAGAAAATCCAAAATATATTTATGTTGCATGAGATGAAGACCACGTGGTGTACGCCGAGCTTCAATGCCCAAGAAATAACTCAGTTCTCCTTGATCTTTCAACGAAAATCTTGCCGCAAGAGATGAGATCAACTTGTCGATAAGATCCTTATTGCCTGTGATCAGTATATCATCGACATAAACAAGCACATAGACACAGTCGGAGCCACGACGATATATGAATAATGATGTATCAGCAAGTGAATTAATGAACCCGGCCGCAAGAATATATGTTTTTAGTTCAATATACCATGCTTGGGGAGCCTGTTTAAGGCCATATAATGCTTTCCGTAACTTACAAACATGATGAGGTTGATCGGTGTCGATAAATCCAGGCGGTTGAGACACATATACTTCATCATGTATAGTTCCTTGGAGGAAAGCATTATTGATATTAAGTTGCCTAATACTCCATGATCGATGAACATCGACTTCAAGAACCATTCGTACTGTCGTCGACTTAACAACTGGACTAAACGTTTTCGAGTAGTCCAGACCATACTCTTGATTAAAACCATGCGCAACAAGTCTGGCCTTATATCTATCAATAGAACCATCAGGATGATATTTGATAGTAAATATCCACTTACAACTGATCACATTCTGGGTTGGCGACGATGGAACCCAGTCCCATGTGCGGTGGTGCAACTGCGCCGTTATCTCCTCCGACATAGCATTCCACCAAGATGGATCTTTGAGTGCTTGAGCCACGGTCGTAGGTATAAAGGGTTTTGTTTGTGAGACAGATGTGGTTAAGACATGTTTGGGATTTGGTTTGAAAATGTTGTTTTTAGACCGAGTTTGCATAGGATGGTTATTGGGTGGTGGTGGAGGAATTAGAATATTTGGTAGTGGAATAGCGATGTTTGGTGATGGTGGTGGTATAGATGAGTCCGACGACGAGTTGGAAGAGTGAGAAGAGGAAGTGTTTGGGCCTGTATTTATGTTAGATGAGGAACTTTGAGGTAATGGGCTTAGGGCATGTGAAGGATTGTGGCCCAAGTTACTTTGACTTGAGGCATCATCATTACGTGAGTGAGACGGAGATGATGATACCTGAGAGTACGGAGATGGGGGTAAAGCGGAGGCCATTGAAGACGACGAGTCAGAACTTCGTGGAGGAGATGACGCGACCGGCGCAGGTGACGCTGGAGGCTGCAGGTGAAGAACCGGGCACGGTGGCGAGAACAAAGCAGATACGAGTGACTGGTCGGCCATGGGTTGGTCGGTGTTATTTGCGGAGTTATTTGTTGTGGTGGACACCGCAAACGGAAAACTATCTTCCACAAACTAGACATGTTTTGAAGTATATATACACCCAAATTATTTCTCTAAACAGAGATAAGCGCTTTGAGTAAGCGAATATCCAAGAAAAATACATGGGAGTGATCTATCCTCTAGTTTATGTTTATTGTAAGAACGAAGCCACGGAAAACATAAACTTCCGAAGACACGTAGCTTCAAGTAATTAGGTAGTTGGGCGAACAACTTGGCATATGGAAACACACCATCGAGAACATTAGTGGGCATCCTATTAATGAGATACACCGTTGTGGCAAAAGCATAAGTCCAATATAATTTTGAAACATATGCTTTGCTTAGGAGAGTGAGTCCAGTCTCAACATTGTGTCTATGTATCCTTTCGAAAATGCCATTGTGTTCCGGAGTATGCGGCGGCAAAGTTAAATGCGATATTCCGTGAATGGTGAGGAAAGACCGCAGTGCAATAAACTCGCCACCGATATCTGAATACAACGTCCCAATATTTTGCTGGAAGCGTTTTTCCACCAATTCTTTAAACGCCACAAATGTGTCTCGGACCTGAGATTTTTGTTTTAGAGGATAAAGCCATGTACACCGAGTAAAATGATCAACAATAACTAAATAATATTTATAGTTATCAATTGATAAAATAGGAGAAGACCAGACATCAGTGTATAAATATTCAAGAGGATGATGTGAAACAATAGTGTTTGAATAAAATGGGAGTTTATGACTTTTATTAATAAGACAATCAGAACAAGAGAATTGTTTTTGTAAGGAAGTCGAAACGGGTAAAGAAAATTGAGAGACAACTGTTTTTAAAATTTGTAGAGAGGGATGACCAAGCTAAGAATGCCAAGAAATGAAGTCGGTTTTAGGTGTGGGTGAGGCGAAAAGAGATGGGGTAATGGTAGGGGTAACCGGCCACTCGTACAACTCGTTCTTAGTTCTCCCTTGGAGTAATTGAGCCTCCGCGCTGAGATCCTTCACCTGAAAATGTGCAGAAAAGAATTCCACAGAAACTTGATTAGTATTACACATCCGATAAACCGAGATCAAGTTCTTATGAACATTTGGTACACATAACATATCATTAAGTTTGAGTGATCGAGATGGTGTAGAGAGAGTAGTGGAACCCATATGTGTGATCGGAAGACTACTACCATCAGCTATCGTGACCTCCTCACCCCCAGAATATAGATTATGGAGGGATAAATTGTTCAGGTCAGATGTGAGATGATGCGTTGCGCAACTATCAAGCAACCAGTTTGAGGTACTGTACGACGGCATCGCCGCAACATTAGCCCTAGGCTGCCATTGGGATCCATACGTGTTTGGAGATGTCATCGGAGAGGCACCTTGTTGCTGAAGCTGTGAACATCTCTGTGCACTGTGACCGTGAACCCCACACAACTGACAGCGACCGTTGTAAGGACCTGGTGTGTATTGTCTTTGGCGAGGTGAGAATTATTGTTGTTTCCAAGTTTGATTGCCACGGTTATGGTTGGTATTGTTGAAACAGGCTGAGTTCCAAGGATTGGTGTTGTTGTTGTGATACGCTGCAGCATTGGCAGTAGTCGGAAGTGGTGAAGTGACAACCGATGCAGCGGTCTGAAGGGTTGCTTCACGATTAAGGAGCTTCTCATGAAACTCCATGAGTGATGGTGGTGTGTCTTGACCTTTGATCTGGCTGACAACAAACTTGTATTCGTCGGGAAGACCAGTAATGATGTAATCAAGTTGATCTTCATGTTCTATGATGCTACCAAGAAGAGCAAGCTGATCGATCCGAGTAGTGAGACCGTGGACATAGTCATCAATGGACTTTGTTCCCTTTGTCCACTATTTGAGTTGCAACTTGAGTTGTTTTATGTGACCAAGGCTGGGCTTGGCATATGTAGCTGTGAGTTTGGACCAGATCTTAGCCGATGTATTGGCACGCAAGAGGACTGGTTGAATGTTGATCGATATGGCACTAATGAGAGCACTAAAAATCAGCTTGTCTTGTCTCTTCCACACCGTGAAAGCAGGGTTGGTGACAGTAGCACTGTCGGTTGTGATGGTCGGCGGAGGAACTTCCATGGATTCGTCGATGTACCTAGCCAGATCATAGTTGTCGAGAAGGGAGTGAACTTGTCTACTCCACATGAAAAAGTTGGTGGATTGAAACTTTGAAACATTTGTCATGTTCACGTTTAGGAGGGTCGGAGTGTTGGTAATGGTTTCAGTAGATCCCATCGTGAAAAGCAAAAGGGAAGAGATGAAAGAGGCGGAAGACTTTTCAGAAAAATATGGAGGCTACGATTAGGTTTAGGAATCGCAGCTCTAATACCATGTAATATCGTAAACTAGATGATTGTATTAGAGATTAGGATTACAAAATATATAGTGTTCACAAGAGAAATTAAGTAACTAATAATTACAAAGACATCCTTCTAATATACATCTCCTTACAGTATATATTAAAAAATTTATAGAACCATCATTCAATAAACATGTTAAGACATAAATCATCCATTTCTGACAAAAACTCGAACTTAATACAAAATAAATAAACTCCCAAAAAATCAATTGATAAGCTATTAGTGGTGGGTTGCAGAAAAATATGAAAGTTGAATATTTCATTTTACCATCTTAACATGTCAGTTTTTTTTCTTTCTTGGTTTTACATGTTTTTTTTCTTTTGTTGTCAATATATACTCTTCTATTTTTGGATAAAATGTGAATAATATTATCAATTGGAAAAACGTTTAGTTACATATGCTTTGAGGGCAGAATGCTTCAATGGCCAATATACACTAATTAGTATTCTCTTGTGTGCTATTTTGTGGTACCACAGGGTTTCTCATAAATACTGAGCAACAAGCCCATAATTTTTTTAAATATGAAATCATTGAATTCCAGATGCCTCGAAATACATGTTACCGAAAATAGATTTAAAATTTTAACATGCAATTACGTTTTTGGTTTGAATCTGATAGAAATGTAACAGTTATATTCATTAAGTTGAGCTAATTAAGTTTAGATAACTCTTACAAACTAAAATCCACATTACGAATTCCCATTTTTCGTTTAATGGGTATTTATAGATATTAGCTTTACAAAAGTTATACATTAGGGTTCGAATTTTATAGATACATAATTTTCATACTATTCATAAAGTAAAGGTACTCTCATACGAAACACAATCCAAACATTATCACATAAAGACAAATTCGAAATCAATGCCTATGGGATAATTAAAAAATCGACGATGATTAATATACATATATAGCTTATGAGTATCACTAATTATGACTTACTATTTATTAATTATTATTGAGCCACCAAGATCGGCTGGTAATAATTCACTGGTGGATATGATATCTTTCAGGGTGCAAATATATTTCTGGGACATTATTGGAGAAAAGAACATAAAAAGTATTTCGATCGAATTATTTGTGTACACAAAGGTCTAAGCACAAAGATCGTTACAAGTGGTGAATATTGTTTTCATAAGGTATCACAAAATATATATAGCTCAGATGCTTAAAGTTATAAAAATTATGACGTATTGGTGGATTTTCTATCATTAACGTTTTTTTTTCCGATAAAAAGGCTTTATCATAAACGTTTTTCGCATCTCTATGTGGATAACTTAGATATTTGAATTTCGGTTCGGGTGTTTATATATTGTTGAGCTTGCGATATTTTTTTGTAAAATCTTTCTTTTAGAATTTGAAAAAAGTGTTTCGACAAAAAGCGGAAATGGAAATATCTGATGCTATATTAAGTTTTGAAATAAAGAAAGTAACGTCATGTTTTTTTTCTATATTATAAAACTGGTGAATAAAAGAAACATATGGAGGGTTGTTTCTAGATACAGGTCGTTGTCAAAGTTCAGTTAGAATAGAATCTAAGACAAGATCCTAAGCTAACTCTTTCAGCCAAAGCAAATATATTTCTTTCTTTTTCCGGAAACTTTTGTTTTTTTTTGTTTTTTAATTCATTTATCTTTTCACCGATCAGGATTATCTAATTTGACCATCCAATCAACACTGCTAGATGCTTGGGCACAATACAAATTCCTTGATCTTTGTCAATATTTATAGGCATCGTTCCATTTACATACGACCATAGTTAGATTCAAGTACTTTGTTTAACCAATTCTTCTTCTTCTTCTTCTTTTTTTCTCAGCAACCAATTCTTTGTTTAGTTAAAATTAATAAATGATGTGGACAAATGGATAACTTGGATTATTTAACATCTTGTTGATTTTCTCAATTATAATATAATCCTATGCGAGTAATATTCGAAGTGGCCAACGGAAAGAAGGATGTGTGTGGCCATAAGTTTATAGGACAGTATGTGTATTATATGTTGGGGGTTTGATGAGCAGTCCAATACAAATATCGACAACAATATTAAGAAAATAAAGGAAAGTGAAAGGTCGGTAGATCACATCAGATTGTAATGATTTTATCAGATTAAGTTCATGATTTACATTTTTGATGACGATGGACCCATTTAAACGAATATTTCTCCTTAAATTTCAATATTAACTAAGATTGGCATACAAACAAATCATTCAGATAGGATTCGAGAGAAAACAATAAACAGAATGAACTTAATATTTTGGTGGGCTAAATCGTCCTATATTTTGGTGAATAATTCACTACGGATCATATGTTTTCATACAATAATAATTCACTACAATTTATACATTTTCAAAATTTATAAATAGTTAACAAACAACTATCTTATCCAAAAACAGTTAAGTTTGTGTCGTTCGTTGGCTCGTTGTTACAATTCAAAACCATACAGCTTACTTAAAACTCAAAAGTAAGATTATAACTAACATTTGTTAACTTAACCAGGATTTCTCATTAACTATATATAAGACAATGTTTTTAAACAGTCGGTTAATCAAAAGTTTATATAGACTAGAATGAAAATTAAAATATGCATGTCTTGTGTCGATCGACTAATATGCATTTTGGGACTTTTGGTCGTCAATCAAAGCGGTTTACTCTCTCTCCAGCCACAAATTTATTTCATAACAAATTTTCAAAAAAAAAATTGAAATTATTTTACAAAATCATAACAACTCAGCCAAATTGAGATATACTTGCTATATAGTTTGAATATTTGGGATGAATTCGAATAGGTCTAGGGATCACAGATTTCCTCAAATACTACAACAGATAAAATAAAACGGCTTAGACCTTGGAGTCTTTGGACCAATGTATCATATTTTCAAGATATTGGCGTGATGTGGACAACCTTTTGATTCGTGGACGGTAAAGTGACAGCCTCCAAAAACAAATCGTGCGTAATGTATCAATTACTTTTGCTCTCATGCTTTATGAATTTAGCTATTAATTAGATCTCGTAAATATATTGAAGTTAAAATAAAATAATAAATATTAAACCGGCCAGCCAATAGTTAGGATGGAATCAACAATTAATTTACAGTGGCGTCACTATCTTGTGGACTTGTACCAGTGATATTTTAGTGGATAAAAAGAAACTTCAGATAAGAATTTCAATTAAGAACAGCAGCAAGTTGACCTCTGCCAGTAACTATTTAGTTAATTAATTTTAAATTACCACTAATTACCGTTGACGCTAATTGTGATTAGTGACGAGTGACAACTGACAAGTACACACGCACTATGATTATGACCATGTACATAGTTAAGTACATCTTACTCGTCTTTATAGAGAGAAAAGAAACTGAAATAGTATAATTTACACAGGTTCGATATTTTGTAAATATGGATAACACATCAATCAACACTACTAAACCTATAAGCTCAATCTATACATAACATATATTATAATCAATGTTATTTTGGAGAAACAAATGTGTCTTGAGAGTTGAGACTTCATGATAATATCCATAATTATTAACAAATTAAGCCAAAATGAGAAAAAAGACAAACGAGTCCGTAAATATGGATTGGATCCAAAAAAAAAGACAATCTCCCCGGGGTATGTAATATGTTATATATATACTACTTATATTGACAGTAACAGACATTATGATTAGTAAAAGAAAAATAGGGATCAAGGGACATTTATATATATGGAAAAGGTGAATGGTGTGAAAGGATTTATGGTTTTAGACCATCTTGGGATTTGAACTATAGGGCTTTTCTCTTCCCCTTGCGCAGTAGACAAATAGGCATGCATGTGAAAACTGAATCCAAATCAAGTGCTCTTTGCCTTTTACATTCTGGTATCCATTTGTTATTAATTATTTTTATTTTCTATATTGTACTACTATCCAATATTCCCTCGAATTTTGTGTTTACCTTGTCAAATGTATGAATCTTTTTATGTTTTTGGATTTTTCTAAAGGACTAGAGTTGAGTTACTGAGATGACGTCACCATAAGCCGAAAGGATGAGGTTAAAAAAACGACAGCCAACGGCTTTTGTGGGACCGGCGGATATCAGATGAGGAACAAATGATTAGTTATGTGATAGAAACATGTCTGATGCTTACGTGTCTTTTAGTTCGTATGACACGTGTCAAGGGCGGCGCCACCTAACCTAACCAGACAATGGGAGCTGGATTGCAGGAGAAAGACTTAAGAAACATATGATATTCATCTGTTTTACTCTTCTCTTATTTTTATTTTTCTAATTTATATACACGATTCGTCTTGTATTTAATGGCCAACGTTTGTTCCTTTATGTGTACTATAAATCTAAAAATATTTGTTAATCATTTTTTTAATATTAAAAATGTGGTTTGGGATGTAGACTTTATATTTAATTTTTGTGATATTATTTTCAATTTTTGTTTGTTTGTTTAACTAGTGGATCTAGACTTGGGATTTTGTATTCCCTCTATATCACATTATTAAAACTAGATGGGGTTGTATATTGAGTGAGATTTACGTAGTAATCCATAAATGTACATGCGTGTAAATCCTTTCGATGTTGAGAGTTGTAGACTTATTAGTTAATCCATTTGTCTTCAACTATTTCTCCTTACGTTGGTATTACATTTTTTTTTTTAAAAGACACATTTCAGTTGCCAGATCCAGCAAACATATACCTAACATTTTATCCGATTTATTCAGCGCTTTTAAATGTTGGGGTTTACATATACAATTAAAAGAATATATTCTATAGGTCATCTTTGGTTTACAAATCCAGTGCTTCATCAACTATATACGTATAATTTCAACTGGGTTTCTATTACTGATAACATCTTGTCTATCTTACATGATACAAGAAAAAGCTCAGACCGACTTGACGAAGATATTTTTACAATAATATTCTTTGATGAAGATATTTTTACAACTTCTCAAAAAAACACATAATAGGAAAAAAAGTTTTACATGTTCATAATGACATGAGGTCTTTGGCATGTGCAATTGGTGTATTTGAACATGACAACTAATTTTTCAGTTGTAGTACAGCAAACATAAAATTGTTTTTAAAATCTACAAATGAGTTTTAAATGGTTTGAGACGTATTTGCATAATGATCATTGTGAAAAAAAAAAAATTATAGTAAGTAACTGAACATAGTTAGGAAAAAAAGATTAATGAAAGTTTTAAAAGTTTGGGGGTGTGAGGTTAAATAAGTTTCATAAAGCTCAAAAAAATAATAAAGTATGTAATAACTTAATTTTATCTTATTTGTAAATTGGTTAAAAGTCTAAATATACGGAATGGTCATTATCCCAAAAAAAAAGGTCATTCAAATTGAAGTTTTTTGGAAATGTTGGAACATTTATTTGACCTATATGCCACAAAAGAATAATATCATATGCAGCTTTGATACATAAACATTTAATAATGAAAGACTGATTTTTATATTGTGTGATGTAATAACTAATAAGCAATATAGACTAATTAAAAAAGGTTGGAGTTGTGCAGTAACTGCCGGTAAAGTGGAGAAGATTGGAAAAACTTTAAACAAAAAATTGCGGTGTGTGTGTGAGAGAGAGAGACGCCGACCAAAAACCAAGCCGTAGATGTCAAATCCCACGCGCAATCAAACCCTTCCTTCATCTCCTTCTTCTTCTTCTCCTTCTCCTTCTCCTTATATTCATCATTTTACACCCACATGACACACACTTACCATATATATAAAGAAGCATGCTCACATAAACCTATATATAAACAGTCTAATATCTCTATATGGTCCATATTAAACCTATATATAAACAGTCTAAGATCTCTAGCTAGATGGTCCATATACATGTGATCTAAATTAAAAGCCAAGCTCTCGTCTTGTTATATATAACAATCATTCAATCCATTCTCGATTATTTCAATCTTCCTTTAAATTCTCCTCTCCTTCTTCCTTTTTTTACTCTTTTTTAGATCGTCTTTGCGGAAATCGCTTGCAAATAACATATTTTCCACACCTTCGTCCAATCTATATTAGCTCGTAAGTTTCAGTTCATTTTTCCTTTTAAGTTTTTCTTTACACGTAACTATACATGCATGAACCATGATGATGCATCATGCATCGGCGTTTCTGTTTTGCATTTTTCATCATGTAGATACATATATACTTATGCTATGTGATCATGGTTTTGTATATGGGTATACGTATATAGTTTCATATCTTGAATAGTATACATGTGAGTGTATGTGGTCATTGACCCACAAGTTTAAGAGTAAACGAGGAAATTGATATGAATATGGTGGGGATTTTGGAATCAATGTTTTCTACGAAATTATTGTTTCTTGGAAATTAATAATAATTAATAATATATAGATAGTATGTATAGGGATATAACTCAAGACAAGAGTGTGTAATACACTCAAAGGAACATCAACCTTAGTGACTTCCACCCGTCAAGCTTTTCGGCTATATATATATATATATATATGATTAATTTACATATGCATATTTTTCAGTGCTGTATATTTTTGGTCTTATAAAACCACCATATGTCATATTATATTGGACATATGGTATAAACTTCAAAAAAAATTCGTTTATAAGCATCGTTTGGTATGTAGAAGCAAACCCTTAAACCTAATGTTCATCTGAAATATATAAAAAAAAAAATCAAAAACTTTCACTATCGAACTTTGTTATTTTTTTTTTTCTTTCTGTAAAATAGAAAGAACTCCTCCATTTTTGGGTGGTCCCGAAAAAATACATCATAACCATCATCAGCAACATATAATAGCGATAGCCTTAAGCTTAAAGATCCAAGTTTTTGGATATAATATCTAACTACATGTTCATTCATATATGTGTGTGTTTGTATATTTATAGGCATATAATATATTATCGTGTGTGTCCGTGTGTAACATCACTATCATTACTCAAGTGACACAACACAGCTTTTGGAATTTCATTGGACCCAAGAGCCACCCGATCCCTTTCTTATAATTAAATAAAACGAAGCTTGTAATAGGCTTTGGTTTTGGTCCCAAAGACAAAACTTTAAGGTTGTGTCTTGTTTGTCTAAGGTTTTCGCAATAGCTTCCAAAAAGACACGCTTATGTTTATATATATACATAACATTTTCCTTCATTTCGTTCTCTTTCTCTGCCATTTCTCCATCTCGTTTCTTACTCATTTCTCTAACAATTTTTCCGATTTAAATACGTTTATAGGATCTTCGTTGATGGATAATATAATGCAAACGTGTATGCCACCGGGATTTCGATTTCATCCGACAGAGGAAGAGCTTGTGGGTTATTACCTAGATAGGAAGATCAACTCAATGAAGAGTGCTTTAGATGTCATTGTAGAGATTGATCTCTACAAAATGGAGCCATGGGATATACAAGGTAATCAAAGTGGATTTTGTATAATGATTATCATTAATTAACCTTTTGCATGCTATGGCAGTAAATATTCTAGTTGTAATATGATTTTTGAAAACCAATAATATGCGATGAATTTGGCATGCGAAGTGAATGAGAAAACCTACTTTCTTTGACTTGTAAGGTTTTTTGTTTATTAACGGAGTGTGAAAAGAATAATATTACACAGAAAAATGAAGTGTTGTAGTACAATCATAAATCATAATACCTCTTTTGAAATTAAACCAGTTGATTTTTTTTTGTTGAAAGTGAGAAAGTATAATCATATCATATCATACATGTGTCCAAATAAAACTAGTTGATTTATTTTTTGGTTGAAAGTGAGAAAGTATAGATTCATATCATTGTGTCCAAATAAAAATTCACTACATTTTTTTCTTTCTTTTAACATTTTGTGATGTAAGAAATTTATGACATTATAACTAATATTTGATGTTATACATTGCAGCGAGGTGCAAACTAGGGTATGAAGAGCAAAACGAGTGGTACTTCTTTAGCCACAAGGATAGGAAGTACCCAACCGGGACTAGAACCAATAGAGCCACTGCAGCCGGGTTCTGGAAAGCCACCGGTAGAGACAAGGCAGTGCTTTCCAAGAACAGTGTCATAGGAATGCGAAAGACACTTGTTTACTACAAGGGTCGAGCTCCTAATGGAAGAAAATCCGATTGGATCATGCATGAATACCGCCTCCAAAACTCCGAGCTTGCCCCGGTTCAGGTACACATTTCAAGACTCTAATTTATACACGATTCACTATCAGATCACTCATTCACAAAGTACAAATAAAATAGTTCAATACTCATTCATATCAACATCACTAACTCTTATAGCAGCATATTGAGATGTAAGAACCTATACAATTATTCCAATTTTGTTAAACCAAACTAAACCGGACTAAATCAAGAACCGGTTATCTTAATAGTAACTTTATATGTTTTGTGAAATATAGGAGGAAGGCTGGGTGGTGTGTCGAGCATTTAGGAAGCCAATTCCAAACCAGAGGCCATTAGGGTACGAGCCATGGCAGAACCAGCTCTACCACGTCGACAGTAGTAACAACTACTCATCTTCGGCGACAATGAACACAAGTCATCATATTGGTGCATCTTCATCGAGCCATAACCTTAACCAAATGCTCATGAGCAATAATCACTTCAATACTAATAATGTATCCTCATCGATGAATCAATATGGCAACATCGAGCTCCCGCAGCTGGACAGCCCAAGCTTGTCCCCGAGTCTAGGGACGAATAAAGATCAGAACGAGAGCTTTGAGCAAGAAGACGAGAAGAGCTTCAACTGTGTGGATTGGAGAACACTAGATAACTTGCTTGAGACGCAAGTCACACTTCCACAAAACACTAATGTTCTTATGTCTTCGTACGAAACGCATTCGTATATTCCCGTGCCGAGCTTCCCTTCCATGCATCAGAACTATAGTGAGGTTGAAGCTAATATGCATCATTCTCTTGGATGCTTCCCTGACTCGTAATTAAAACAAAACAAAAATCTTTCTATATTGATTTGTATTCTATGATTTAATTGTTCCATCTGGAAAAATAACATTTAAAACTGTCTATTTGTAAAAGAAGTTTGTGTTTATTAATTACCTAGAAATTTCTTGGTGAATTTCACAAAGGTGGAATATTTTTTATAATTAGCCTTTGTGTTTTTTCAAATCATTTTTATTTGTTGTCCGAATTTTTAACTCATTCATTCTATCCCCATTAACTAAAACACATAATGTGCATGCTAATCAGTATACTATATCACAATATGATGCAATGCATAATAGATCTATGTTGGCCTATTAGTTAGGAGAACGTGTATTTTAGAGACTCTTAGTTAAGGTTTCAAACCTCTATCCATGACAACAAATATAAATACAACAAACTATACCAAATTATATCTTGACTTTTTTTGTTATACTTTATCCACAAAAATTACCGTCCGTATATAAACCAACGTCACACATAAAAAATAAAAAATAAAAATATATTGTATAAGTTAAGGTCTCTACTCTAATTAGTATAAGACGGATTTGATGTGTTAATTAACAAAACCAACAAAATGAAAACAAAATTTTTATGAGTTTCTAACTCAAAATCAATTAGTAATAAGTAAATTGAACTATATTATTTATATATTAGTAATAATCCCTTTAAATAACCGATATGAGATTTTAACATAGTTCTTTTGATTTTTATCAGCGCGAAACGAATTCAATTTTAAGATTAGTAATATTTGGACCATCTTAGTTGGATCAAAAAACAAAATTTTGATACTATATTAAATTATACAAGTTTTTAACTCAAAATCAATTGATCAATTCATCGATGGTCGACAAATATAATAGTCTTAGTGATGATTTTGCACGTATTTTAAATAATAAGTAGATTAATTCATATACTTTACATAAAGTGTTAGTTTTTTTATATAATCGATGTGACAGTCTAATCGTATGTATATAATTAATGAAACTATTACATTTGAGTCGACTAAGGTTTTTTTATTTCTACTAAAATGTGTGTTATTTTATGTAAATTTCTTTATAAATAAAAAAAAAATTGACAATTAACGTTAAATCGAGCCCTCTCACTGACCAGAGATTTCGATATTCATGTCCGAGTCAGAACCCTCTAGACCATTTAGAAGGTCAAAAGATCCACCGCCAACAACTTCCCTCTGACTTCGATCGATAGTAAAGAGGGAAACAAAGAACACGTTTTCCGTTAAAATATATTTTCCACCTCTCCTTTTTTTCTTCTTTGTTCGTTAATCTGAAGAAAAAAAAAAAAAACATGAATCGTTTCTTTCGGTAATCTTAGGGTTCATCACTGTGAAATTGAAATGCCATTGAAATCTATTCACAAGAACCCAAATCTCTCAGATCTAATCAATCAATCAATCCTCCTCTGATTCATTTTTTCAAAGATCGAATTTTGTTGTTCTCTTCCCCCAAAAAATGAATTAAAATCGATCCCACCACCACAAAATCAGAAATCGAAGTTGTTACATTTTTGGTGATGGCACCGACACGGATCCTAATCAAAGACGAAGAGCTTGGAGCTATATCAGACGATGACGATTCACCATCTGGTAAACGATCTAAACTCGATCGCTTCCCCCTTAGCCGCTGGGAGCTCGCCGTATCTCTCGGCGTCTTCCTCGTCTTCTCCTCCGGTCTCTTTTGTATCTACATGACCATGCCTGCTGCTGAATTTGGCAAACTCAAACTCCCAAGAAGCATCTCTGATCTCCGCTTGCTCAAGTAAAAACTTCTTCTTCCCCTAATCAAAAGATTCGATTTTGTGTATCATATTGTAATTGGAATGAATAAAGGTGTAATCTTGATGTTGTTGTTGTTTTCAGAGATAATCTAGCGAACTATGCGAATGAGTATCCAACGCAATTCGTTTTAGGGTATTGTGCAACGTACATTTTTATGCAGACCTTCATGATTCCAGGGACGATCTTCATGTCATTGTTAGCTGGAGCTCTCTTTGGTGTATTCAAAGGTGTAGTCTTGGTTGTTTTCAACGCAACGGCTGGTGCTACTTCGTGTTTCTTTTTGTCTAAGTTGATAGGTCGTCCATTGATTACTTGGCTTTGGCCTGACAAATTAAGATTCTTTCAAGCTGAGGTGAATCCTTTTGTGTTTGTGGGCAAATGATGATGAAATTTTTTTCACTTTGGTTACTGATTATAAGTTTTTTATGTTTTCAGATTGGTAAACGTAGAGATAAGCTTCTGAATTACATGTTGTTTCTGAGGATAACACCAACTTTGCCAAATCTGTTCATCAATTTGGCTTCTCCAATTGTTGATGTACCTTTCCATGTCTTCTTTTTGGCGACTTTGATTGGTCTCATCCCTGCAGCTTATATAACCGTTAGAGTAAGACTTCTTTTATGGCATCTGCTTATAGTGTGTGAACAGAGCTTAGTTTTGATTCTTTTGTTGTTGTTGTAGGCTGGTCTTGCTATTGGAGATCTCAAATCGGTGAAAGATCTGTATGATTTCAAGACATTGTCAGTGCTTTTCCTCGTTGGGTTTATCTCTATACTTCCAACGATATTGAAAAGAAAGAAGATATATGAATAGCTGAAGGAGAAGTATCTTTACAATACACAGACTTCTTTAACCTTTACAGAGGACAAGAATTATACTATATAACTTGTTAGAAGACACAATGAGAAGAACAATGTTGATTTGTTTGTAGTTTTTTCTACATTTTGTTTTTCTAATTGAGAGTAGAAGTTGAGGAGAAACTAGAGAAGTGATACATTTTTGTTGTTACCTGATTCCGGAATAATACTATTGTTTTCTTGTCAGAATTGATGAATATGAAATAAGAACTAGGAAGAATAATTTCTAGTTATTATATTGAAGGAAACTCAATTCTCAACAAAACAGAACAACTCGAAATCAAAACAACTTCATGACATTTATTTTAGTTAGGTACTAGTTTCAAAGCCAACAACAGACTAGTTTCTGTAAAGCAACAGTTTAGTTCAGAAGTTGAATACACAAAGTCAAGTTAGGTCAACTTGAAACCACCACCACCGCCAGGTTTGTGCAACTGGTAAGTCTGGCTTGGCACAACTTGAATCACACCTGGTTGCTCTGCAACATCCACAAAAGCAAATGAGAAAAACAAACCAAGAAAGAAAGAAAAAGCATTGGTGAACATTATTTTGTTCATGGCTATATGATTCTATTCTACAGGTTTAGAAATCACATGCACCTATCTCAACCTCACGAAAACATTGAAATATCACAATCTAAGGAGATGCTATCAGTAAAACATGTTGTGGACTTAGCCGAAAAAAAGGATTTTACACAAAGCGTATTCACAATTTTATCTACACAAGTCATAACATTTTCCATTGCTTCAGTAGCCTACATACTCGAAACTCTGTATTCATGGCTATATGATTCTATTCTACAAGTTCAGAAATCACATGACCCTATCTCAACCTTACGTAAACATTGAAATATCACAATCTAACAAGATGTTATCAGTAAACATGTTGTGAACACAAGTCATAACATTTTCCATTGCTTAAGTCTAAGTCCATGATCACAAGTTCACAACCAAAGAAACACCTAAATCTTAATCCAACTAACATTGTATATTCCACATTTACAAATCAAACAACATTCATTGGGTTTAAAGAATTGGAATATATAACAAAAATTCAAATGTGTAGACCCCCCCCCCCCCCCAAAAAAAAAAAAACGTACTTGAAATCTCAGCGACTTGGTCAGGTGTGAGCTTAGCAGAGAAACCAGAAGCAGCTTCCTTGTAACTGTAAATCAAAGCATCCTTCGCAGCTTCCTCACTGTAATCAAAATCAACATAAGAATCCATTCTCATTTCTTATACATCCCACATAGAATCTGATAATCACACAACAAAATAAAATATATCATCTTTAACAAATTCAAGCTACTAATGAAAAAAATCCCCATTTTTTTCAGAAACCACGAAATCAAAATCATCTCATCCGAAGACAAAATTCATATATTTCCTGGGGAAGTCGAGAATGAGAAAATTTGATAACAGACCTGCCGAGAGCAGAGGAAAGGGTACGGAGATGATAGGTTTTAGGTTCCTCATCGGTTGGTTTCTCGGTGTAGATGATGTGAACCTTCGCTGATGAAGATTCCGTTGATTCTCCGGTTGATTCAGCCATGACGATCGAAGCGAGAAGCGATGAGAAGACGAAGACGATGACGGTAAGGCTCAGGTTAAGGGAGACTCTTCTTCCACGACCAATTGTTTGCATTTCTCTTTATAGAAGAATTTGAGAAATCTCAATCCTAAAAGACAAGGCTCTCAAATACGCGTGTGACGTGACATTTCCATTTATGTTCGATTTTAAACCGACTCAAAACGGACGGTCTCAAATGATTTAATCATAATCTGACGGTTGATATGTTTTCGGCTTGTAAATGATTATATGCGTTGTCTTTTGTTTTTTATTTCCATATATTTCTGTAATTTTACAGTGGCTGCCAAGTGGCAATTTAGTATTAACTATTAAGAAATTCATAATTCAGCGAATTTTTCTGATTTTACAGGATATTTTATCTAATCGCCAGAATTTTATTGTGAATATCTGCTTTTAATTAATACTTTTGATTAAAAAAATAATAATTATAGTTTATGGTATTAAATTTTATAAATTAAGTAGCTTCAGTGAGATTTATGTATAAATGTTTATTGGTCATACTGGTTTTTCCAATCAAGAATTATATATATATATATATACACACAGATTATGTATTTACAAAATTTCACCTCTTTACTAAAAAAATTCAATTTTAAATTAAATATAACTAGATTTGTGATAACATTTTTTATACTTCTAATATTTATTGTCTCTAACAATATCTAAGGAAAATAAAATAAATTTTAATAATTGCACCACAAAAAAACTTGTGAATGATGGGCCGTCATATTAAAAGTAGTAAACCTCGAGCTATAAACAAACCCATAGACCAAAAGGGCCACAAAGAAGAGTCAACTCTTCAATCGGCCTAGTCAAATGGGTCTTTCACAAATCAATAGAAAGTTTAAAAACCATGCAATAGATTTCATTTACATTTATTAAAAATCAACCAAAAATACTTGTTATTTTTCATTTCACATGTTAAAAACTTAAACCATCGATGACTAAACCCGCTAATCCATCGCCAAATCGCACATTTACAACTTAGCAACATGCTTAATATTCCGAATTAAAACCTAAAAGTTTAATTTTTACCCCACTCATTATTTATTTGATCCCCCCCCCCTTCCCAAAATCTCTCATATCTCATTTAATGTTTAATACGTCTCAAAGCTAGATAAGCCAATACTCTATACCCAAAAAACATAAGAAACAAAGCTCCAACACTCGTCCATAACCCAATACCACCGATAAGTTCCTCCTCCACTAATCTGCACCGAGCCATCGTCGCAGCTCCTTGCGTTCCCTTCAACTCGCATCCAAACATCTCCAACATCTCCTTCCCATTCCCATATTGAACCGCTATTAAAAGACGGTAACAATAAAACGTTGCGGAAACGTATTTCATCCACACCATTCCAGATGGTACTTTGTTGACATAGTAACCACCGGTTAAAACAAACGCTAGCATTGTCACGGTAACGATCGTGGACGCTTTTTTAGCGTCCATGATCGCTGCGCCTAGGGCTAGTCCAAGTCCTTGGGATGCTAAAACGTATAAAAAGAGTACTGTGAGGGTAAGGAGGAACGGGACAAGCCCTGGGCGTAGATCAACCATCCAGTAAGTTAGTGTCAAGAACGCCGCCGGGAGAACAAGTTCCATGCTGAGAGATCCGAGGACATGAGCCATGAAGTATGAAGAGAGTGTGTACATGCCCGAGGAACGTTCTCTAGAGAAAATCGCACGTTCTTGAGGAAATGTGAATACAGCGTTAAATGACGGAAGTACCCCCCAGAAGATTGTTATGAAGAAGAGTAAACCTAGTCGGTCCTGTTACAACATTAGTAGTGTTAGGAAACAATGCCAAAACTTAATTAAATAATTTTTGTTACATATGATTAATAATCTTTTTGATACTTACATGTACATCGCGATAATCAGAGTGCCACCACATGAGACCACAAAGCAATGAAGCCGCAACGACTTGGAAAACGCGAAGTGCGTCGAAGGATTCGTGACGACGTTCTTTTAAGAGTCTGTGGAGGAGAATGCAGAGTTGGCTAAACCATGTTGTGAGACCAGAGATGATTCCACTTGCGGTTGCTGCGTTTCCTCGCGTTTTGACAAAACTCGCGTTCTGTAGAGAAGGATGTGACGCGTTGATGCAAGTCTTGACTTGTGGGGCTAGCAATGTATCGTAAGCTGTGGCCAACGTTTGTTTCACGTTTGGATTTTCTCGTTCAGTTACATTGTCAATCTGACTAACTCCTGCATAAATGTAAAAAAGTAACCAGATTAGAGATTTTGTCATTTTACGTATCATCAATAAAATCAGAGATAATTTTAATAACCACTTGTAACATTAATTAATTAATCAACGAATCAAGTTATAGTTTGCATGCTGATGAAAAAATCCCACTCAAGTTATCATCCAAATAGGAGAAAGTTAATTGGTTAGTGAAATAATTAATTAGTTATGCTAATTATGAAAAGAAAAGACAATTCAAAGTGGCATTGAACCGAACAGAGGCGAGAGCGAATCGGCCAATCGTGTTCTTTGAACCGACCAAACAAATATATTTAAACAGGTTTCGACACTATATATTGGACCCCTTTTTTAAAATTAATCTAACAAAAGTAAACATCTGTAAGATTAATAAATTGACTAGTTAATAAGTAATGGAAATCAGATTTGCAGTAAAGCTGACCAATCATGGTGGAGAAGCGACAGAGTCCACCCAAGAAAGAATAAGGTCGCCACTACGATTCTTAATTTTTAGCTTCTTCATCGGTTCCAAAATGTAAAAGATTGGAAAAGTTTTAAGAATCAAATAATCTATTTTTATATTTTAAAATTTATCTAAGATAAGCTTATGCAAAATAAGGTGAATAATTATCATTTCCTAACACGTGTTAAGCTTAAATATCAATAGGATTAAAATTAAATTGTTGGGGAACAAAAGTTAGAGAAAGTCAATAAAGAAATGAACAATGCATAGTCAAATACTCGACAAGTGTAATCATCAAATGTCATAGCCAGCTTTTGAAAAGCAATAATTTTGGAATCGGAAAATTAATTTATGTTGTTCTTTTCTTTCAAATTGATCAATAAGTTAGGGCAAGTGGAGTTTTACTATTGTCATTTGACGTTGATGGAAATATCTAACAAACATTTTCTCATGAAAAATAGCAACAAAAATATTTGATCTTAACTAGTCAAAGAAGATTCTTGCTTAGTAGATAATGTGTAAGAAAAAAAAAATCATGGATTATCAACTCTTTTTTTTATTATTTGTTGACAACTTTGGATTATCAACTTTCAACCCATGGAACATCAGATACATGCATACATAATATAAATAGATTGTTATATATTCGTGAAATAGGTCGAATGTGTCATGTGGATGGTTGTTGGTTCAAAAATGATATTTCTTCTTTTCTCAAAAATCATAATACAAAGAAAGATTTAATGTGAGGCATATGGTTCGTGGAGACAAAGAACATAATACCCACCATATTATTAAATTAAATCTAATAGTACTGTATATATATGTCATCGTGCGCAACAAACTATTTTTATGTGGCATTCTTATTCCCCCAATCCTATTAATGCCTTCTTACTCTACCAATGGCGTCACTAAAATATACATACCATGTGCGTGCATATATATACACACATACATAGATTGTGTGAAGTGAAAACGCTTGTCCTAATTTAATACACCTAACTGAAACGAAAAGTCAACGAAAGAAGACATGAGATTTGTTTTGGTCTTGGGTATCACAATTAGTAATTAACTCTATTAACAATCCCCAAAAAAACATTAAATCATGTGTATGTATGTGATGATGCATGTCCCTAGCTAGCTATATTTTATATTTTTATTACATGGACTACGAATGAATATTATCATCAGTCCCAAGTGACTGAATGACTAAACGAACCTAAGTTTGGTCCACATTTTCAAATCATATATATATATATATATGCCTAAAACGTCAAAACACTCGTACCATTCTATGGTACTTCCTTGTTTCGGATAAGCAAGGACGAGTTCGAATAAATTAACGTGACCTAAGGATATGTCTCTTTCGGTTTTTAAAGATCATAAGTTTCACATAAATTCTTTTATATTTCCTATGTGAAAGAGAGCAAACAATAGTCAACTAACTATGTGAAAGAAAAATCTGCAAAATACCATGAAGATGAGACTTTAAAAACACTGATATTGGGTTACGAGTACATGAATATTCCAATTCCCAAAGCATAGGTTTTTAGGCCTTCGATGAAGATCTATAGATGGAGAGTGATAACCACGCGCTATATGCGGGAGTGTGATTGGGTTTCGCTTAGGCGGTTACCAAGTAAAGTAAAAGTTTCACAAATCAAGGACATGCATGGAAAAACATAAATGCAGACCATTTAAAACACGCGCCTGAGTTGACGCGTGGAGTTTAAATGCAACACACATATTTTAGTGAAAAGGAAAGAAATAGTGTAAGAAGACTGATTTGATTAAAAATAACTAAAAGGAGTATTGTTTTTTTTAGTTGGCTTTAAAAAAAGAGAATATGAAATATCGGGAAAACAGAAAAAGATAAGAGATAAAATGAAAAAGTTCGGATAGTGCAAATAAAGAAGAACTAATTTTGAAAAAAGTTGGATAAAGAAGAAACAGAAAACACAATAGCCATGGCTAAAAACCATACGTCATCTTGTAACACTCATAAGACACGTGGTATTTTTCTTTAAAGCTGTTTAAATAAAATTAAAACAAAATATCATTTTTCTGTTTTTTATCCAAGGAAAAAAAAGAGGTATGGTTTAATAGTGTAAATGTGTAAGGCGATAAGGTCTTATATAAAAGTAGGGAATAACATTTATTCAGATGATATAATATGCCAAAATTTAGACCCAAAATCTGTGGCGTATATATCATACTCGAAAAGATATAAAGAAAGACATAACACGTATCCCAATTGCCCATAATTATTAACATCAAAAAAGCCACCCTTTAATTATCAACTTTTCTTTTAATTGTAAACTTTAGAATAAACAATTATTGGAAGAAGAAAAAACGGTGAGAAAAAAAGATGCTATATATAAGCCCCTTTTATTATAAAAATTAAGTAATACTCATTTTAATGTAATGTGCTAGACCCGTACTATGAAATACTCCTTATAGCCTATAGATTAGGCTAGTTTAACTTCAAACACAAAGTGATAATCAAGTAATTAATCTCTTTATCAAAAAAAGATTAAGAGCTTAATTATTTAGCCACCACACGACGACCAGCGTCAATGAGATGAGAGACACACATCATAGCTGTAATTAGTGTATAAGCTCTCATCGTACGTCGTCGGCTATAACGATCATAAATATGCATTTATTACTCTCCTTTTTTGGGGTCGAGCTGTTATTTTCATAGTATTTTCTATACAAATATCTTAACCTATCCACATGAGTCCTATGCATGGTTACATATGAAAGATCCAAATATAACGTATACAAACAAAACAAAAAATAAAGGTAATTTCATAGTTTTAAAAAGTCTTTTTTATCTTATCATTAGTCAATTCATGTAACAATACTTTAAAGTTTCAAGCATTTAAAAATAAAAAAACGGGAATCATTGGTCTAGCTAGACATATAGTAAGATATTCAATTATTTTTTCAATTATACATTTTAATAAGTTAATTATCATGTTAGTACACTATATATATATATGAAAATAATTAAAAAGGTGACTTTAAAAAAATATTTTTAAAATATGGAAACGTACCGTTAGCAAGGTCGAGAAGGAAATCAGCCGGATTCATTGGAAACGCCGGAGAGAATCCAACGGAATCAAAATAAGCCAAGGCATCACAACCTTTTCCGACGAACAAACACCTTCCTTCACTCAAAAGAAGCACAGTATCAAACATCTGAAACACACGGCTCGAAGGCTGATGAATAGACGTCACCACCGTCTTCCCTTTCACATGAGCTAACCCAGCTAGAGTCTGAACCAACCTTTGAGCCGCCGTAGCATCAAGCCCCGAGGTTGGCTCATCAAGAACAAGAAGACTCGGGTTTATTAGTAACTCATGAGCTATACTCACACGTTTCCTTTCTCCACCTGAGATCCCTCTAATGAAAGTGTTTCCCACGACTGTGTTCTCGCATTTCGTTAGACCTAGCTCTTTTATAACCGATTCAGCCGCGTGGATTTTATCGTCTCTTGTTAGAGTTTGAGGGAGACGAAGCAAGGCGATGAAAACTAGGGTTTCACGTACGGTTAAGTGAGGGTAAAGAAGATCGTCTTGTGCTACAAATCCGGTGCGTTTTAGTGTTTGTTTTGTTATTTTACCGTCGTTTATGAGTATTTTTCCGGTGAGGCATGATCCACTGAGTCTCCCTGCGACTGCGTTAAGGAGAGTTGATTTACCACTTCCCGATGGTCCAAGAACGGCCATAAACTCGCCGGGAGATACCATTCCGTTGACTTCGGTTAGTATCTTTCTCTCCTCCGTTGATCTTGTTTCATCGGACGGTTTGTGTTTTAGTCCAAACAGTTTCTTGATTTTCCCTGAGTCAGCACTCATGCTGTGGATCTTCACTCGGTAACACACATCTACGAACTAAAAAAATCAAGAAATATAAAACGAGTCAAGAAAGAGTCAAAACGAGTCAAGAAATGAATCAGGAAAAATAATATTTTATATTTGAAATTTTTTTGATTAAACATTGTAATATGTGGGATTAGTGTTTGTGTGTTATTATTATTATTACCTTGAGGGTGATTGGGAAACAAGGAGATGATGATGATGATAATAATGAAGGAGGTTCTTGAGAGGGACGAGGTGATGAATCTGGACCGTTCATTTGATTTTCAACGCCGTCAAAAGCTGACATTGTTTTCTTCAGACGGAAAACTTAAACGGAGTTAAATAAATAAAAAAGAGAGAGAGGTGAAAATGGAGAAGGCTGAAGATCGGGTGGTGAGAAGCGAAGAGAGCTGTATTTAAAGGAGGAGAAGAACGTAAAGCAAGTGGGTGCCACGTCAGCAAAGTAATGCTCACTGAGAAAATAACACGTGGCGAAACGTATAATGCCAGCTGGCGACTGTTGAACGGACTTGTTTTTTTTTTTTTTTTTGGTTGGTGTTAAATTTGTCACTTTTTAATTTATCTTTTTTTCCAACCCTTCTTTTTTTCGGATCGTTATTGTGTTTCTTTTCTCTTCGAATATACCTCTCTTCTTTACACGATACAGAGCTGTATTACAATGTTTCAATTAGTGTGTTCCACTCTAATTGTCAAATTCGGAATCTACTAATCTTGTTTTTTCAGAAAAAGGAAAGACATATTTGGAAAACGAGCTATGTATTTTCTTTTTTTCTTTCTGTTAGAGTTAATGCATGGTTAGCTGTTTTTTTCTTTATTCTTTTGTTGGGTTTTATATAGTGTTAAGTTGTTATTTTTTTTCTTTTGTTAAAAAACTGTCAGGGCAGTAAATTCATTCAAATTTTTGCATTTAATTGTATGTGAGAAACTATTAACTGTGTTATTTTTCTACCAATCATGTTATAAATTTTGTCTCCACGACATTTATTTACTGATATAAATGTTACTAATGGAACTCACTGCTAATATCTCTATTCCAAAGATTGTAGATTGAGTAAAAACCAAGATACACTATTTAATAAATATTTTCATTTTTTTGTTTGTAGACACACTTGATTAGATATAATCAAATGAACCAATCTAATAAAACGTGTAAAAATGAAACAAAAATTTCGAATATGACCACCACGAAATTAAACGTCAAACTTAACTGAGACTTTCGAATAGATTCGTTAGTTCCTTAGAACCGGCGGATCAATTCAAATATGGAATACAAAGACTCGAGTTGGATCAGAGTTCAGGATAAAGATGTGCACACAACAAAACATAGCTGTATTAATATTCTGCGTGGTTCAATTTGACAAAAGCATGTGTAGTACTCCGTACCTAGCTGTCTTGGGAACATTTTAATTATAACTATCCGATCCTTTGTACGTGCATGCATCTTGCGCATGGTCATACTAAATCGTAACCTATAACATTTTGTCACATTCTCTTAATCTTTGTATGCCGTAATATAGTAACAGAATAATGTATATTGTTAGTTCTATTCAAGTAAAAATAAACAATGAATCTAGCGAAGAAGACGTGCGGTTAGAGGATGCAGTAAGGTGGTGCGTTTTAGAATCGTCACGACACCGTTTTGAAGACCGTTCTTATATATTCTTTGCTATGGAAAATATCCCTCGATTGAGTCAGAGCGTTGACTGTCTGACATGACTGTGATTGAACATTAATAATCAAAACTCAAAAATATCACTCCAAAGTCAAAGAGGCTATAAAGAAAACGTATATATATAAACAGAATTCATAGGGATCATCATCAAGTTCAAACTCCTTCGTCAGAGAGACATAAACAAAAACGTTACACAAAACAATGAAGGGCTTAGATCAGTTTGTGAGACAAAACAGTTTCAATGGTGGGGTCCACTCTAAAACTGATGACGGCGACGCGTGTCGTTCGCTCGCACGTGATCAACCCACTAAACACTGTCCTTTTTTTTTTTTTTTAATTTGTTCTATCAAACTCAGATCCAATTTTTGTGTCATTCATGATTCATCACTCTACGACTGAGCTGTTTATAATTTCACCTTTCTTCAAAGATGGGTTTGCTTGGGTCACCTTCGACGACGGCGCGTGGATTATACGTTATTTGTTATTAAAAAAAAAATTGAGAGATAATGGAAAGAGTTAATTTAGTGTACAGAGAATTTGGACCACATGAGCCACTTATGGTAATGACGAACGAACGAGCATTCCCTTCTTCCAATTTTTCTTTTTTTTGATGTACACTTTATTATTATATGACAGTTACGTCACGGCAATATAAATTGATTTGGATTCTTTTTTTTTTTTTTTTTCATACGGTTTCTTTGTTAGTATGTGTTTAGCTTCTTTACTATATATAGACCATATATTGAGTTTAAATATTCGTTGAAAAAAGTACCCTCGTGTAGTGCACCTCGTCTTAATTACATTTTCTGTAATTTTCTGTGTGTTTTCTATCAGTTTTTGGAAATTTCCAAATTATTTTTGTATAAAAAAGTGAGGGAACCTAAATATCTATCTATTCGTGTAAAAAAAAAAGTTAAGACGCAACAACTAATAGCAGTCAAATTTCCAAATTAAAGTAATAGTTGTCAATTTGATTTTGTTCAAGTCCGGTAATTAATTTTCTTAAAATTTGGTTGGACTATATAATTAATAATTGACATCCACAACAACAAAAAGTGTACAAAATGTATAATGAATCTCGACCAAATAATATGTATAGTGAACTCATTATAGAAAAGTCGGTTTATAAATGTAATGAATGAGCTATGGAGTAAAAAAAACAAAGAATATAGAAAGGTGGTATAAAGATGTTATTACCTCTGACCCCACATATAATTCCCAATAGACTCCGAGCATCTCCATTGGTATGATGTTTAGGAGAGCTACTCATCATTTAATTCAATGTAAAATAATTAAAATTAATATTAAGAATTTTCTTAAATATTTATATAATTTTGCTCTTCTATTAGTACAACCCCACATGAGTTACTTAAAAAAAATACATAACAATGTAAAACATATTCATTACAAAACATAACATTTTCATTACACAAACAATGTAAAGCATAACAATGGACAACAAAAACAGATTCATTACAAAACATAACATTTTCATACACTCTTCACTTCCATGTTCCACATCAAAACGATCCTCAATTACAGTGTTGCAGACGCCAATAACAGCAGGGAGTGATGGAGTCACTGGAATAATAAATTCTGAAACTGTCAATCTTAGCTTAATACGCAGGGCAAGGTTTGAAACAACATCTTCTTCCACAATATCGGTTGGTCCATTAGTAGAAATGAACTCCGAAAATGATGGAGAAGAGAATTCCATGGGTTTTCCCTCTATTGGTTCCATAATATTAAGACAGTTATTAAGTTCCATACATAGCTGATCCTGTCTCATGCTTTCCCAAGTGAGTAGTAGAACAGTTGTAACCAAACACATAATTGGTCATCAACGTGTCAAATCCATGATTAACAAATTATCCTTTTCAGACAACACACTGACATTAAGTGGAACTGTGAGCATCCTAAAATGAAACAATATTCAGAGTGAGACTCACCCTCCATCAGTTTTCATTGCAGAAACAATGATCTCTCCTTCATATTGACCAGGAGGCTGATCATTAGGAACGTCTATGGAAACCCATATCACACTTGTTTCTCTACAATATGAAGGATCTGAGGCTACATTAGTCTCATGAAATAAGACAAAAAAAATCTCCACATACAAGATTAAAAAATTGGATTAGTTAGTGGTAGTACCCCAGAGATAAGCTAAGTTGAGTAACAGGTAAATCAAGAGGCACCAGAGCATCAGGAACACCTAAGACATGCACCACTCTCCGGAACTTTAGAGACTCCCCAACAACCAATCTGCCATGGTAAAAGACACATCTCAGTAAATGAAAATAATCCATTTTGAAAATAATCAAGAGGCACCAGAGCATCACGTTTAGACGTGAAGTTGTCCATCTTGAGAACCAACATTAACTGAACCTCTAAGGAATCAGTAGATTGTTTAAGAGTTTCCACATCATTAAATCCATAAGCTGTTCCTCCACCAGCTACTCCTTCTACTGGTACACTCACATCTTGAGATCCTACAAAATTCTGATTTAGATTCCACTTATTGATTTATCTATAATTTCTGCAAAATCATTCTCAAATATGCAGAAAGAAATACTAATTCAACAAAACAAAACACAGAAACTTATGTGGAAACCAAAAGGGATCATTTCGGAGTAACTAACTACATGAATTTTTTCAAAATCAATATCAAAAATACGAAATGGAAGACAGCTTCAAGCGTTTCGTTGTCAACAAGAGCATCGTATGATCATTTTCTTCCGGCCATTTCCATAATTTTTCCAACTCTAGAGAAGATTATCAGAAAAAAAAAAAAAAGCAAGCAACGGAGAATTGCGCTAGTAATTGAAATTTTACCATTGCTGTCCATTTTTGTTTGTTGCTGCGAAAGTTGGAGAAAGGGGAAAAGAGAATCAGAGAGATTCTTTGAGGGATTGAAGAAGACGATCGTATTTTGGAAAAAGGGGAGAAGAGAATCAGAGAGATTCTTTCACCGAGTAAAAATCACCGTCGCCTCATATGAGAGAAAGAGAGAGAGAGAGTTGAGAAGAGAGAAAAAATGCGTGGGTCAAAAATCCCTGTTTTTTTTCCACACTGTTTAAGTCCAATCACAACATGACACGTCATGCTAAGCGTCGATTCTTAAAATGCTTACTTAAGTGTTGGTCCTTCACAATTTAATTACTTCTGATTTATTTTCAAAAATTATTGGGCAACAGATTTATTATACCCACCGCTGGAGATGGTATCATTGACCCCAAAATGAGCAGACCAAAATCATAAATCTCGATAAGATCGTAACCTTATATAGTTATATTACATCTTTGAGAAACTTTACTGTTAAATAATTTCGTAATCATCTTTTGGGTTGGTGCATTTGATATTGTACTTGTAAAAGCTTCAGTGAAGCAAAACTTTGTTTATATGGATCATAATTACAAACATACAAACAGACCAAAGTTACAAACTTAAAACGATGGGCCGAAGAAAACTTAAAAGAAGAAACAAATAACTCATCAAGGCCATTTGTTGAAGTACCAATTTCACGAGACCCAGAACTTAGGGCCCATGACCATGAGATGATATATATCACGTGCCATTAGCTAAACATATACAGTATTGTTGCACACTTTCACGCGACCGACGACATTACGATATTTATTCAAAATATTATTATTCAAAATATTTATTCAAAATATTAATTTAGCATTTAGTCAGAGTCACTGGCGGCTCAAGAATATTATGGGTTCTATTTAAAATTTCAAGTATATCATATTTGTATGTAAATATGTTAATATTCTCATGTTTGACCAAACAAATTCATATTTATATGCAAATATTATTTTCACAAACATTTGATTTTTAATTATAGATCATTTTTATCAATTTTGTTTAGGGTTATTTACTTATTTGCGCATGTACACTCTCATTGCAAATTAGGACTATTCAACCACCAAACTAGCAAACAATGCTTTGGTAAAATCTCCAAACCCGATTAATCTAATCCGATTCAAATAAAGAAGAATCAAACCGAAACAAAAACAACATATATTTCAGTTTCTTAGATTCAAATATAAGAATAAAATTTATATTCTAACATATATCAGAATAAATTTTATATCCTAAAAATCGAAATACTCAAAATCTGAAATAACTAATTTGAATCTGAACCAAACCCAAATACCCCATGCCTCAGCAAAATTACTAGCAATGAAGCCTTTTTTTCTTTCTTAGCTCATATAATATATGTTTGAGACTTGTCAAATTCAACAACAAAAAAGTATACGTGAACTAATAATTAAGAAATGCATATGATGCACTGCAATCACAATCCATTTTCATTCTTTAAGTTATATAATTAACACAAACCGCACTGAATAAACTAACCATGTTTTTTAGTTTGTCCTAATCATGCCATTTCTAAGTTTGTAACTAACTGTAGTCTAATTCTACTATCTTCTTAGTTTTTACATTATCCTCCGTGGTGAATTACCCGCATATTACATATAGATTTGTCAAGAGACTTGGATCATATACAGCGCATAATTTTTAAAACTAATACAATCATATATACTTATGGTACTTAAAAGTTCATTTCCCAATGTCATTTTCATCTCTTACGTCCTAAGCCCATCAATCCCATGGGGTCGGTCGCCAAACTCGCCACTCGCACCCTAAATCCATCTTTACTTGTATTTTCAGAATTTTCAACAAATAAAACCAGACTCTTCTCCGTATCCACTAATACAATCTTATCTACCCAAAATCTAATCCTCTTGTTTAACTTTCCGTGCGTATTATTTTTCCTTACCTAAATTTCTATTATTATTCCACAAATTCAAAAATAAAAGTACATATCAATAGCATGCAAGCGTATAAATAAATCAAATGGAAAGAGTTCTAGATGAGTAGAAACAAAATAATAAAGACTTAGATGTCATAATTATGTTTGCCTTTTATTGTCACTATATTAATTATAATTAGCTGCAAAAAAAATAAAAAATGAATTGGACGATATTGTCCTTTTTTTTCCCCAACAGTTTATAAAGATTTCTCATTAGAGAACAAAAACTAAAAACCAAAAAATTAAAGTTTCTCTCTGGATCACATTATCTATCTCTCACAGTCTTCCTCATGGAGTCTTCAAGAACCCGAATTGTATCAAAACGATCCGATCCTCCGGCCAAGAAACCCATTTCATCCCGGAGATCTTTATCTTCTTCTTCCTCCTTCTCCTCATGCTCCTCTAGCTCCCTCGTGTTTCCCGGAGACTCTCCTTTAAATTCTCCGGCGACTCCTCTCCGTCTCCTCGGCGTCCCATTTTCTTGGGAACAGCTTCCCGGAAAACCTAAAGACTACTCTCACAGACTCAGCCACCACCTAAACAACGAATCTTTAAATCTTTTACCCCTCCCTCCCCACCGGAATATCCACTTTCCGACCACCGGAAAACATTCTAAACCTAACCATTCAAGTAAGAAAAACAGCTTCCCCGTGACCGTGAGAGATCCCTTCGCGGCAGCGTTATTGGAGTGTTCAAAAGATGAAGGAAACAGTGACGACGACGGTGATGAAGAAGTAGATCGGAAGTTTAGAGAACATTCCGGTGGATCAAGCAAGGTCTTGTCAAAGAGTACAAGCATTGGGAACAGGTTCGGGTTAGTGAATCTTTACGGTTCTTGTCGGAGAACTTGTGCAGTTTCAGAGTCCATTGTTTATCTTCCAAGATCAGCAAAAGCTGCTTCGTACGATCATGTACTTCTTCCACGTCGTCGCCGTTGATTTTTTTTCGTATTTCTTGCTTTACTATATATATATTTTTACTGGGTTTTTGTTATATCTCAATGTATAATTTTCTATGAATGTGACATATTATGGGTTAGGGGTTTGTGTTTTGTTTTTGTTTTCCTTTAGATCATAACACGAATGTAAAATTCTGAGAATTTATTTACTTGTAAGTTGTATGTAAACCATAAATCCATATAAGGATATTCACTTACATTTCTACTTACATATTCGTGTGTGATAATTTTTATAAAAACTTTTAAACTATATATTATTCATATTCAATTATTTAAATTTGGTGGAACCAAGTTTGAAGGGATCTGTGATTGTTAGCTAGTTTCCAATCCCATCCCATGTGAGAGCAAGCTAAGCTAAGCTATATATATGTGTAAATACGTACAAAATAACATTGATTAATTTGTTATAGGATTTTTAAAAGGACGAGTTTGCACTGACATGTGATTTTGTTGTTTTTACCTCTTAGAAAATGATGTTATTTTAGCATGCCTAGGGAGTTGAGTTGTGTAATATATATAGTATTCTATTATCGTATATTCTCTAAACCAGAAAGAGTTTTTTTTGTATTTTTTTTGTTTGTTTGAAGCTGTGGAAGTCTCAAAGAAATGGATCATTCGCTATTGTTGTTCGCATAATTAGGGAATAAAAATAAGAAAGTTGTTGAGTAAACCATACATGTCTTTGCACCAAGTATGTTATAGGTGTTAAAATTATAAAGTATTTCCTCTTAGAAGGAGGTTCTATCTTTATTTGTTGTATATATAAAGACTCTGTTTTGTCTTGTTTGGGACAAGAACGACCCCATTACCTATATTTGTGATGTTAAAATGACTTCCCTAGAAAACCAATATCCCCATTCATACCACACTACCAATCAATTATTGAGTTTTAATTTTCATTATTCTGCAAAAAAGTAGATCGAATGTCCAAAAAGTTCTCATAAATTACAACAGTGTTCAAATAAATGATTAGTTTCGAACACTGTCATATCAATGTTTATAAATTACTAGATGAAATCGTGAATGTAAAAAGATTTCTACCCACAGTAAAACTTCTATAAATGAATGTATGTTGTATTTTCTTGATGAATATAAATATATATATATATATATATATCAACTAAAATTTGATACATTTTCTATTTCTAGTGTTGAATAACAAATTTTTTTTAAAACAGTATATATATGGTGGTCAAATTATTGAAAGTTTCGTTATGGAGTTGAGAATAGTTCGAAATTTTTATTGGAACTTTAGTTATAGTTGGCAACTATATACGACTTAAATGAGAAAAACATTCAGGTTTTACATATCCGTGTTATAATCTGAATTTTGGTTTTAAATTATCTGGTTACAAGGAAAATTCCTTAAACATAGGTTAAGACTAGAGTCAACGAACTATAAAAGTGGATAGATTACTAAAGCAACTTACTAAAAATCTCTCGTTTTTTTCCAAAGTAATCACTAAATATCATCGACTGAAGTGAACACAGCTAGCGAAGAAAATATATTAAAACATTGTTTCATTTATTTACGTTTCTTTTTCCTCAAACGTAATTGGGCTTCTGTTAACTTATATAATTTGTGTGGTTAAGGTTGTTGTTATGTGATTAAACCCATAAAAATAAATTGCACATATATATTGTACAAATTATAGATAATATAGTAATATGCAATATGCAGAAGAAAACTAAAGTCAATAGCCAAGTATCAAGAAATAATTCAAATTTCTTACTCAGATATACTGTTTTCATATTATATTTATGCGATGCAACTCACATGATGTAATATTTGAATAGTTGTTCACATAATCATATTTATGTCCCACGCTGTAGTTAACATGTCTTGATCATGCTTAAGATAGATTATGAACTGTTTTATATCAACTTGTTTGGTTTAGCGTACAAATTAATAATGTATATGGTTTTGTAATGCAAGGTCATTAGTCAACTCGCACAAAAACATCCTCACCTTGCAAATACTTCCTCCATTTTAAAAAGATTCTAGAAAATTTTTTTGTTTCAAAATGATACTATTTCTCTATTTTTTATGCATAATTATCTTTACATTTTCTATACTATCTTTATTTAGTTTTTTTTTTAAATTTAAAATTAGCGTTTTAATAAAAAATAAAGTTATGATTGTCATTTTAAAAAATTTCTTAAAAATTGTGAAAATTTTAAAAATAGGATCTTTGTGAAACAGAGAAGAAAGGAGTACAAGATATCTATTTTTACAGCAATAAATGTTAAATTCCACTTTTTTTGTTTCGTTAGAAGTAAGTTTGGAGTCGGAGCACCGAGACGAATTAATGGGAAGCCAAAGAACCTAAAAAAACGTGGGATATTAATGATGACCAATTTCTAGTAATTATAAATTAGACATAATTTAATATGAATTACATTACTTTTCATCATTGTATTTGTCTGTTTTGCATTCGCGTGTGCGCTTCTACATTATTGACTTATGTCCGAATATTGTAGTACCAAATTGTTTAAAGAATAGTAACACACCCCTATATGTATATTCATGAGCTCATTTTAATTTGAATTAGCCGTTAAAATTGATGAAAGCAATTACATCAATTACCTCGTTTTCTTTGTACAATTTTAAGTGTTCAGGTAAGTAGCTAGCGACTATTTTTACAGTAAAATATTATAACTTTTACATACGTAATCGCATATGTATGGACTTGGACATGTGCATAATAAATGAAAATTGGATGAGACAAGATGGACCGCTAGAAGTGATTGAGATGTAGCTAGCTTGCGACTTAAGACACCATTATACATCGTCCACCATCATGTCCTCTTTAGCACATGGAAAAAACTAAATAATTTATATGGATCAAGCATACGAACCAGAGTTTATTTATATGTGAAGCATCATATCCTAATGAATCAGTTTAAATCAAGATTCTTGAGCTACAATCAAGCTGATACGATTCTTTCACTTGATGTATTTAATTTCTACAACATTAGCCGGTAATATAATTTGATAATCTTGCTATGTTAGTAATCTTGAATGGAGTGTCTCATGTCTCGATGGTAACTAGAGAAGCTAGGTCATCGGTTAACAATATCTTCTCCATTTCGTAAAAATTATATATTTCCTATGTTTTTTGCAATATGCATCTTATGCGGATTTAAAGATAACTATATGCATCGAAATCATTAACATAAAGTCGCTAGACATATGAGCATCAGCACAAACTAATATACGAAACATACATCATCATTTTATCATATTTATTATTTTCATCAATTTAAACGCTAAACAAAACGGATTTTCAAGGAAATTATATAAAAAGGTTGCGTATGGAAATATAGTTTTATTTTTGTGAATTTTATTTTAATTTTAAATCTACTGTACGAAACGGGAAACAATATGATATTAAGTTGCAAGATCAATAAAATATTAAATGTTTTGTTTTTTTCTTTCTTCTTTTGAGCCTCAAGTGTCACAAAACGTAAACATCAAGATTTAATACGACAATAATATAAAAGGTAGCCGTGAACCATGTGAATGTGATCAAGCCCCAAGTTAAGCTAATTAATAAACACATGTCACACATCCATTGATCATACAAACGTACTTAGAGTATGTAACTCCAAGAGCGTCGAACCAAAAGCCATAGTCGTCTTAGAGATCTTTACCAATCAGATCACGTAGGTGGTTCCAGAAAATTTGTAAGTTAGTGAACCACTTGAAATGCTGATACATGATTCTGGTATTTATCAGATGAAAATGAAATCATGAAACTGAATCCTTTTTGACTTTTTGAACAAATCTTTAAAAACAATTGGGCCCCTGTGCCATGGGGTATTAATATACTTATGTGGCATATGCAGTTTGTGATTCATTTTGTTCATGGGCTTTGGTAAGGCCGACGCAAAGAAAGGACTGAAAATTGAAACTAGGCCCATAATCCAGGTGATGAAGCTAATTTGTATATGTGAATTATGGTTTTGCACTCTTTATTCAACGTAATGAGTATTTCTTTGATAGGGACCATCATGTCTTGCTGTCTAAAAGCTCCAAGATCTTTACAAACAGATAAGAGTTATCTAGAGAATTAATTCAAAATTACAAAATAATAGATAAATACACATTTTCCACAAATAGAGGTTGACTGATTATTCCAGAAGAAACAAAGATAACACCTAATTAACACCCACTAGGTATAAATTAATATCGCTGAGAAACTTCCATTTAATAAACAATGTATGACCACATATGTTTTTAATACCTCTGTAAAACTAATACTATAAAAAAATAATTATTGATGAATAACCAATGTATGAATAAATGTTTCATCAATAAATTTGGGACGTTAAATCCAAAAACAAAAAAGTTTGGGACGTTTCCCTAAAATAAATCGCACAAGGTTACATAATAATATAAGTGGTAATGGTAAACCAAACCAATGGATCCACAAATGACAAAACAAAACAAAACCATGAGCTCATTACGTGTGTAGATGTCTTTAAAATAAATGATTATCTTTAATTATTTATTAGAAAGTTTCATCATTTATCTGATCATCATCTAGTAGATGCCAATAAACCTAACAAAACTCGAAACGGAGAAATCCAGATCATTTACAAAAAAAAGACAATTTTAGTAATAAAAAACTTCCAAATCTCATCTCTTCTGTCTCTCTCTTTCTCTCTCGCTTCTCAAGAACCCTAATCCTCTCCAGAAAAAAAAAGATCTTGAATTTCGATTTCCCCCATTTCCATCTTCATCGATCTGAATCTCCCCGGTTTAAATTCATTTCCTTACAATCTCCTGATATGGTTTAGAATTTGTGATCTAAATGGAAGCTGACGTGTCAATTACCTAAAAAACCCTTATCGCCTAAATTCCCAGAAACAAAACAAATAAAGTTGTAATCTTGTTTTTCCGGTTTGTTCGCTTTTGTGTGAAGAAGAAGGTAGGGACGACGACGATGATGAATCGTGCTTTGGTCCTACTCTTATACGTTTGTACTGTTTCTTGTTTAGCTTCAAGCAAAGTGATTTTGATGAGAAACAACATCACTCGTTCTTTTGATGACATCGAAGCTAATTTCGGTTAGTCTTCTTCTTAATCCAATTTTGCTCTGTTTTTTGTTTCTCTTTAATTTCTTAAGCATCGATTCAAATTTGTGAATCTGGTTATTTTTTACAGCTCCGTCGGTGATGAGTACAGGTGAAATTGGATTACTTTATGTAGCAGAGCCTCTTGACGCTTGTCAAAACCTAATCAACAAACCAAAACAGAGCTCAAACGAAACTTCTTCATCTTTTGTCTTAATCATAAGAGGAAGTTGTAGTTTTGAAGATAAAGTCAGAAAAGCTCAAAAAGCTGGTTTCAAAGCTGCTATTATCTATGATGATGAAGATCGTGGTGTCTTAATAGCAAGTAAAATACCATTCCTTGATTCTCAAAATTTGTAAAATGTAATTCAAAATTTGTTAACTTTTTGTTGAATTCTTCCAGTGGCTGGGAACTCTGGAGGTATAAAGATTCATGCGATTTTCGTAACGAAAGAAACAGGACAAGTGTTGAAAGAGTCTGCTTATTTCCCTAATACTAAAGTTTGGTTGGTTCCTAGTTTCGAGAACTCAGCTTGGTCTATAATGGCGGTTTCGTTTATCTCGTTGCTTGCAATGTCAGCTGTGTTAGCTACTTGTTTCTTTGTCCGTAGACATCGTATCAGAAGACGAACAACAACTAGGTCGTCCAATAGAGTCCGTGAGTTTCACGGTATGAGTCGTCGCTTAGTTAAAGCAATGCCTAGTCTTATCTTTAGTTCAGTACATGAAGACAACACTACTGCATTCACTTGTGCTATTTGCCTTGAAGACTACACTATTGGAGATAAACTCAGACTCTTACCTTGTTGTCACAGTAAGTACATATACATATAATAAATCCCATAAAAATCGAAACATGTTGTGATTTATGTGTCTGTGTGTGTGTGTTTTCAGAGTTTCATGTTGCGTGTGTTGACTCGTGGTTAACTTCATGGAGAACATTCTGTCCTGTCTGTAAACGTGATGCAAGAACGACCACAGGAGAGCCACCAGCGTCATCAAGCACGCCGTTACTTTCATCATCAGCTGCATCGTCTTTCACGTCATCATCATTACACTCTTCAATAAGATCATCATCGGCTATGTTAATCAATCCATCTGTGGGATCATTACCATCTACAGTATCTTTCTCACCAGCACACGCAAGCTCGTCTTATATAAGACAATCTTTTCAGTCTTCTTCTATTCGAAGATCACCTCCAATAAGTGTTAGTCGAAGCTCAGTGGATTTAAGGCAACGTGGTGGTGGTGGTGGTTCTCCATCTCCATCACAAAGATCATTCATTTCTCATATGGCTTCTCCACAGTCTTTGGGTTATCCGACTATATCGCCATTCAACTCGAGGTATATGATGTCATCGTACCGGGCTAGCCCGAGTAATGCCTCGCCTGTTGTAGTCGGGTCGTCGAATTATCCATTTCATCCGTTGCGGTATAGTGAATCAGCTGGAACGTTTTCTCCTTATGCGTCTGCAAACTCGTTACCAGAGTGTTGAAAAAGTCCATGGAAAAGGTCTGGTTCAGGTGGTATAAGATTATTTCTTTTGCATTTTTGAGTTTTTTACTGTGAGACCTCGCACGTGTTTGTTTGTGTTTGTGCGTGTGCATGTGTAACGATGTTTTTTTATAGTGTTTTGGGTTGAGTTGAGTTGAAACATCTTTGGGGTTTTAGGTTATAGAGATTTTGAATACTTTCCACTATACACAAAACTCGGTTCCTTTGTATAAAATACATGAGCTTTATATTTCTTCTTGTTGCTGTTTAGCTTCAAAAATCCGTTTTTTAAACAGTTAAGTGGCTTCGTGTGCTGTATCTTAATGATTATAAATAGGCCCAATATGAAACGACACCGTTTAGGGAGTTTTGTAATTTCGTAAGTGGGAGTTAATACCTTAATTATTTTAAATAGGCCCAATATGAAACGACATCATTTTAGAAGTTTTGTAATTTGGTAAGTGGGACCCAGTAGAGAAGAAACAGACTACGCCTAAATGAAAAATGAAGAAAACTTCATCTCACCGTTGGCCGGATTCTCTCCTCCGGCGTCGAGGATCCCCGGTGGTTTTTGTTTTGAGGAATCAATCTCGCCATGCCAATGAGGCACCTCAACGCGATTGTGGTTTTACTGGTGATGTTCTTTACTCTCTTGATCCTCTCTTTCACAGGCATTTTAGAATTCCCATCTGCTTCAAATTCGATCGAGCATCGTATAGACCCGGAAACGGATCTTCCTGATTCATCGGATCCGTTAAGTGACGTCATCGTGGCTTATAAAAAATGGGACTTGCGAGTGGGTTGTGCTCGGTTCAAGGAGAATCATAAGGATTCGATCCGTGGCAATGTTAGTTCGGGTTCTTTACAAGAATTCGGTTGTGGCAAGCTGAAGATGGAGTATGTTAAAGTTTTGGTGAAAGGGTGGACTTGGATTCCGGATAATTTGGAAAATTTGTATTCTTGTCGATGTGGGATGACTTGTTTGTGGACTAAATCATCTGTTTTGGTTGATTCACCTGATGCTTTGTTGTTTGAGACGACAACTCCTCCGCTTCAGGTACCTTATCTTATTTTGAGCTTTGATAACTTGTTTTATGCTAATTTTGTTAAAGTATGCATTTTGAGAAGATTAGATCACACTTTCTCTAATTTGTTTACCCTAAATTGGATGTGATCTTGTGATGTCTGCTTCACTTTAGCTCTTAATTGGTGTGTTTAGGTTTGTCTAATATTCGAATAGCTGGTTTAGACCTCTGGGTATAGTCTCCAGGGCTGCATTTCTTAATTTAAATCGCGTAAGTGTGGTTGTGTTTTGGTTGTCTATTGTCTACTGTTTATGGTGTTTTTGAATTCAAGCTACGAGAGGAGATTGTTTAGTTTTAGGATTCACTCAAAGATACGAAATTGTATGCAACAACTCCAAATTTGATGTATGATCTTTCAATGCCTGCTTCACTATAGTAATCTTCCAATTATTTGGATCTCACTTGATGCTAAGTTTCTTGCTTTTTTCCTTAGAGACGTGTTGGAGATCCGCTGCGTGTGTACATGGACCTAGAAGCCGGAAGAAAACGCTCAGGCCGTGAAGATATATTCATAAGCTACCACGCCAAAGACGACATCCAAACAACTTACGCAGGCGCACTCTTTCATAACAACAGAAACTACCACATTTCTCCACATAAAAACAATGTAAGTAAACCTCTCAAACTCCGATCCGAAACGTATCTTCTTTCATTTCATTAGATCGTTAAAACTTTGCGTAGGATGTTTTGCTGTATTGGTCTTCCTCAAGATGCCTCCCTAACAGAGACCGCATCGCAAAGAGCCTACTAGATCTCATTCCTCACCATTCCTTTGGTAAGTGTCTAAACAATGTCGGTGGGTCGGACTCAGCTCTCTCTATGTATCCAGAATGTGTCACCGAATCCAACACTGAGCCAAAATGGTACGATCATCTCCACTGCACTATGTCACACTACAAATTCGTCCTTGCAATCGAAAACACAGCGGTTGAGTCATACGTGACTGAGAAGCTTTTCTATGCGCTCGATTCGGGTTCTGTTCCGATATATTTCGGAGCCTCTAACGTACAAGACTTTGTTCCTCCGCATTCATTTATCGACGGTAGCAAATTCGGTTCGATGTATGAATTAGCGGCTTTTGTGAAACGGCTCGGTGATGATCCTGTGGCTTACGCGGAGTACCACGCGTGGAGGCGGTGTGGAGTAATGGGGAACTACGGTAAAACCCGAGCGGTGAGTTTAGATACATTGCCGTGTAGGTTGTGTGAAGAGATTAGTAGAAGAGGCGGGAAGAACGCCGGAGCTTGAGTATTATATTATTTCATCAGTTATGTAAATAAGAGAAACATATGACACTTCTTGGACACAAAATATATGGTTTTTTTTTTTTTTGTATTTCTCTTGTTTAATTTGTATTTCTAGTATATCTTATATAATTACCATTATTCATAACTTCTAATTTTTATTATTATTTGGATAAAAAAATCAAGAATGGTACCGCTTTTGTTAGTCTACTCTACTCTACTACGTACCACCGGGGAAATAAGCCAAAAGGAGTAGAAGCAGCCATTGACTATTGACCATTGAGGCATTGACGAATCAAAGTCTTACAAGACACAATCCGACAGAAACATATTAGGGGAGAAAAAACAATGTACGACCTTTTGGTTAGTGTCATGTACTTATGTAACCCCACAAAGTAATTTGCCATTCTTTTGTTCGTTAAATAATAACCTCATAGATAGCGAAATACAAAAATGAGCAAAGTCTTGTACTATTATCCTAATGGTTTAGGGTTTCGGGTCGTAATTTTCTCCTAAGTTCATTAAAAACTGGAGGGAAATTAAGAATCCTAGATAATCATATTTTCTCTGAAATTTATGATCTCTAAACATTATAGTGTTAAGAAAGTAACTATTGGATCGCACTTTGTTTACTTTAGGCTTGACGGAGTCAACGAGTTGCTTTTATCTCCTTGTTTTATTGTGTTTCTAAATTTTTGGGTGGGAAAAACGTTTTCAGACGGTAGGATCTGTTTTTGTTTACTGTCGTTAATTTTTAGAAACTATAAATATAGTGTGACTTGTGTGTGTGTTTTCATATTTACACTTATCATGGTCTTAAAAGCTGTGTTGACATAAACAAAAATGATCTGTTTTCAGCTAAATACATATGAGCTCTCGAATTTTAACCCATCTACGATTTGACCCAAAACTTAGAGAATAAATAGTAAAAAGATATTGATTTTTGTTATCTTGCGTGGTATTTGGTTTGTATGAAAAAAGTTCCCAGTGATAAACAAAATCAATTCAAAATCTAACTTTTTTTTCAAATGGGAATAAGAATATTAAAAAAAAGGCAAAGAGGTTGTTGAGTCGACTGATTAACATGAATCACCGCTCACCACCAGTAACGTCTTTATCGACAAAAAAATAACAATTTAAAAATGGTGAGTGGATTAGTATTATAGCAACCACCAAATAGAAATTAATTATAATTAAGAATAATTTATATTTCTTGTCACTAAGATAATTGACCTAAGTCAATGTACATACTTCTTAACAATTTATATCGTAACTAACCTCACCGGGTTGTATATATCTAATTCATCGTAATTATAATTTTAGTGTTTCGGTAACACCGTAATTATAAGGATTATAGTTTTCAAGTATGAATGGATATCACCTTTGCGTTTACACAACAAAAGCAAAAACAGTATACATCAACGTAGTCCTTATCAAAAACACTCTGAAAAATCAAAGAGTTAATTAGGTGAATAATCACCATATTGGAATTTAGTTGAGATATTTTTTAAGTAATTAACTAAACCTGATTAGGTAAGAAGACGGAATATATTTAAATTCTAAAAAAAAAAAATTACATATGGATTTACAAAAACTATACCAAAAAAAAAAACAAGAACAATCCTTTAAATCCTCAAAATTCAAAACTTTCAAGTATTACTCCAAATATCTTTTGCTCAATACAAAAGACAAAATGTTATGCATAATTACCGAAAATTAACAACAAAAATTTTATTTTATTTTAAAAGACTTTTTTTTTATATAATAGAGAGGTTTTTATTTATTTTGATAAAACCAAAGAACAGTGTTAAGAAACAAATAAGTCAATAAAGGTTGAATGAGATTTTTAGATGGATAGTTTCCTTTCTCCCCAGCAAATTACACCATATCCACTTGTTTTTTTTTTTTTCATTCAATCATTCTTCTTCTTTCTCTTTCTTCATAAACGCCATTATAGCAACACACCGAAGCTCCTCTGCTTTACTTACTAGATCTCCTAAGCTTTCACTGCCACCAGCAACTGTTCTCGATTTCCCCTAATTCGATGTCAAGATTCGTAATTCGCATGAATTAACTTATTTTTTTGTTAGGGATTTTTGAGTTGCAGATTTTGAAAAAATACATGGAGATTCGTACAAATCAGAATTCAACGGCGGCGGAAGCGACGTTACAGCTCAATTCCGTTGAAAATCCATCGCCGGGACAAGGAGGAGGAGTAGCTAGCTCAACGTCGAATTCCACTAGCACGAGCTCAGGAACTGCTTTAGCCGTAGTTAAATCCGCCGTTAAAAAACCGTCTAAAGATCGTCACACCAAAGTCGATGGCCGTGGACGACGAATCCGTATGCCGGCGATGTGTGCCGCTAGAGTTTTTCAGCTTACGAGAGAATTAGGTCATAAATCCGATGGTGAAACAATCGAGTGGCTTCTCCAACAAGCTGAGCCAGCTATCATCGCATCTACAGGAACCGGTACTGTTCCGGCGAATTTCTCAACGCTTAACGCCTCTTTACGCGGCGGCGGCGGCTCTACACTCTTCGCTCAGCCGTCCAAGTCTTCTTCTTCTCCGCTCTCGTTTCATCATAGCACTGGAATGTCTCTTTACGATGATAATAACGGAACTAACGGATCATCGGTAGATCCTTCTAGGAAGTTACTGAACTCCGCCGCCGCAGCGCAAAACGCTGCCGTTTTTGGATTTCATCATCAGATGTATCCGCCAATAATGTCGTCTGAGAGAACACCGACGAGTTTAGGAAAATCTTATAGAGAAGATTACTTCAAGGAGCCGAATTCTGGAGCTGAACCAAGTGAGAGTTCTTCTCATAAACCGGGTCAATTTCAGGATCAAGAATTGGGTCCGGGTTCGGGTATGGGTCGTGGGACGGCGAATGTGGTGCCTCAACCTATGTGGGCGGTTGCTCCGGGGAGTACTAATGGAGGAAGTGCGTTCTGGATGCTTCCGATGAGCGGTTCGGGCGGGAGGGAGCAGATGCAGCAGCAGCCGGGTCATCAAATGTGGGCGTTTAACCCGGGGAATTATCCGGTTGGGTCAGGGAGAGTTGTTACTGCACCTATGGGGTCAATGATGTTGGGAGGTCAACAACTAGGATTAGGAGTGGCTGAGAGTAACATAGCTGCTGCGATGCGTGGTGGTAGTAGAGGTGATGGTTTGGCTATGACGCTAGACCAACATCAACATCAGCATCATCAGCAACATCAAGAGCCTAACCAAAGTCAAGATAGTGAAAATGGTGGTGATGATAAAAAGTGATAAGAATCCTACAATTGTAAAACATGTTTTGGCGGTTCATTGCTGCTATGGCTTAATGATCAAATATGATGAAACAAAATGTGGTTATTTTTAAGCTTTTGAATAGATTTGTCACATATCATTTGTGGTTTTTTTTGTGTGTGTGGTTTCTGGATTTGATATTTCGTTTGGTTGTGGTTTTGATTAATAGATATGTGAATATTTTGATATGATGAAAATGTATCCAAATCCAATCAAAGTATAAAAATATTCATTATTGCAGCATCAAACAGCCAGCAAAAGGAGGAAGAATTAGGGAAAACAAAAAACACTTTACCATAACGATAAGACTTGTAGCTAAAAATTCAAAGAGGGAAAAGAAACTCTCTTATAAGAGTTTGAGAATTCATACAAATTATTCAAGCTGGGAACAAGAATGTCTTGAGGGACTTAACCAGATGCGGTCTTTCTCTGCTGGAAGACGACAGCAAAGATGGGAACTCCAACGCCGATGCTGAAAGCGGCGAAGACACCGAGAGACATCTTGAGACCTTGGTACTTCATGCGGTCCAAATTGTACATGTGCTTTGCGTGGAGGTAGTATGGTTCGTCGTGGCCATGTCCTCCGCTCATCTTCTTAACTCCAGTCGAGTGGAAGCTTCTGCTCACTGTTGATAATGATCACATAAAGAAATATTAAGCAAGTTTTGAAATCTACCAATCAGGCACAATTACTTGGTATAACTCGAGCACTGATAAATAATCATCTTATAGCTCATTGGATTCTTAGAAATACATCACAACAAGCTGAACCTGGTATTAGAGCTTTGCTTAGAGCTTTTACCGATCAACCAAAGCCATCGAACCATGGACATTGATAGGTTCCTCTAGCACATATTAAACAAGGAAACACCAAAATTGACATTTCTAATTTCATGACACATTTTTTCAGCCTTTTCATAAATAATCTGTTTCGCATCATGCCCATTGAGGCGTGTCAAGGAGGAAGATTATGTTCTATAACAAATTTGCAAGCAGAGATGTTTCAAACAAAATCCGAAATTCGAAATTCAACGCTTAATTAGCTAATCAAAGAGCAATCAACGAAGAATTGTATCAGAAGCAACCAACCCTAGATTCGATTTCTGAGCAACCAACCCTAGATTATTACAAAGAAATGCAAACAAAAATCAATCAGATATTTGTTTTTTGTTGGGAACTGACCAGATCTGGAGAGTGATGATTCAGAAGAAGCTATGATCTTTGAGACAGATCTGAGGCTGGTGTTCAACGCCATGATCAGAACTAATCGAGAAATTGCAAATGATGATAGAAGTCGACTTCTCTGGAAATTTTACGGCGAATCTGTTTTTGAGGGATTCCACTTGAACGATATACCCCACACGGAAGGCTGCGAATGGAATAGTATCACACGTGGGAGCGACAACTTAGTTTGGGTCAAGCCCATTTTACTCTTAACACAAGGCCTTTATTTTAAAAACGTTACGATATTCCGACAAAGCACACATTGTGAATTTCTTAGGAACATCAGATGTCAAAAGAAAAAATTCATGTCATTTTCTACGATGAATGAACACGAGTATCAGGTAATTTTTCTTGATTAGCTCTTAGATGCTTCAAATCTCCACGTGTATGGTCTCAATATCTCCACGTGGCTGAATTATACTATATTTTTTCTGATTTTTGTGAAAAACTCTCAATGGTTATCACAACCACACAAAAAACAGACGATGGAAGTAAGAAGCGTATCTTATCTCTAACATTTGAGATTCAACATCATATAAAAACGCATGAAAATGAAAATACTAAAATTCTTTTTTTTTTTGAAAAATGCTAGAAAAATAACATGGCTCACTTGCCACAGAGTCTCTACTCCGCCGCTAGGCCAGAGTTTCCATATCCTAGAAAGTCCGGCCATGGAACAACATATCTACGGAAGCAGACGTCGAGCCGCTTTCCGGTGATCGTACGGTGCACATCAACCGAGTCGTTAACGAGTTTGACTCAGAATAATGCGGCGGAGATAGAGTTGAAGTATTTGGCGAGTCAGAACGGCTGGGGGGTGAGGAGATTGAAGAAAGACGACGAGGACGAGATCAGGAGAGTGTCTCTGGTTCAAGCCGAGGCTTTCCATATCCCTCTTGCTCTTTTTAATGATTTCTTCTTTTTATTTTTCCAGGTTAGTTTTACTCTTCACTTCTTTTATCCAAATCTTAAATCCGTGGAAAGAAAGGCTTAATTATGATTTTAATATAGGATAATCTGGTTTTGATGCATATGAAGATTTCACTAAATATGTATTGGAAAAAAGTTCAGAGGAAATGTTGTGTAAATATAATAAGTCTCAGCTGTTTATGTTTTTGTTTAACGTGGAATAACATTAAAGCACATGTTTTAAATATAATTTTGGATCAGCCTAAATCAAATATGAAACGAATACACACATTGCAGGCAGAAGTTTTATCAGGGCTTCTCTACAAATTAAAGAATTCACCATCTGATAGGTAAAACAAAAATTTCAATAAGAGCAAATTTAAAATGTATTTTTATAAACTAAAGAAGTTAAAAATGCTGCAGATACGCATGTCTCGTAGCAGAGCAAACGAGCGAAACAGAAACATCGTCAAACTCAAGCGTCGTCGGAGTAGTTGACGTCACAGTTCAAACGGAAACCTCAGTACTCAAACATTTTCCCGGCGTAGAAGAATATCTCTACGTCTCAGGCTTAGCCGTCACCAAAGCTCAAAGGAGAAAGAAGATGGCAAGTACATTGTTAAAAGCATGCGACGTTTTATGTTACTTATGGGGTTTCAAGATTCTTGCTCTAAGAGCTTACGAAGACGATTCAGCCGCAAGAAATCTCTACTCAAACGCCGGTTACAACGTGATCGCTTCTGATCCACCATGGACCTCTACTTGGATCGGTAGAAAACGCCGCGTTCTTATGACTAAACGCTTTTCTTGATACATATGTATATATATATGCTTAGCCTTATAAATTGCAATAAACAACAATACAAAGACTTTGAGACAATAACTGAATATTAAAGATCATCCAAAACACTTCTCTACAAAAGGGTTAACTAAACCATACGAACAAAAGTGGTAGATGGAGATTTTTTTTCCTAAGCAAACGAAATATAAAGCCGGATCAAACCTATTGACAATGCTCCTCAGAGCTAACAAAAAACAAGAGTCAGTGGATGGAACACACCACAATCACATTGATGGTCTGGTCAAGAGAGACATCGCCTTTCGGATATCCAACGGCGGGAGTTCTAATCCTGGGACATGGTTGCCTTCAGGACCCATCCATAGACCTCCATTATGCGGCATCAGCACTGGTGACTGAGTGTTGCTGTTCTCTGTTGATGATGTTTCTTGCTTCTTCTTCACAAACTCAAAGAACTCAGCAACTTGGCGTGCGTACCTTTCATTTTCAACAAACACCAAATCAAGAAAACACCAAATAAGTTATAGTGACATAACATAAACAGTAGTGTGAGAACTTACTGTTGCTTTGCTTCAATATCTCTGCTGAAGTCAATATTTGGTTCACAGTCCAAAACTAAAGCAGGAACCTGTTTCAAACCATAGAACCAGACTCTAAGCAAAATTCCATCTTTATAGCACAAAGAATACAGCAAAAGTGAGATAATTTTTTACCTTCTGGATACTAGAATGCATATGGTTTCCTTCCAAGTAAAAGACACGGTCTTTGATATCAGGGTGGAGAGAGTTGTCCATGTGTAAAGACGGTTTGCTAACAGACAACACTCCATGGTTTCCGCTCTCAAACGGAAGCAGCCAGCTCTCGTGCTTCTCGTGAAGATCTTGAAGGTATTTAAGCGAGACTCCACCTTCTTCTGTTCGTTTCCTAAGCATCATTCGCTTGTGACAGGTGTCTGGACTCGCTCTCAAGTATATAAACCCATCAGGAACAAGTCCAGGTAAACAAGAGACTACAGGGTCAAACCAAGAGTCGTAGATGCTAATCTCCATCTCGTTCATCCATTTCGCTTCATGAACAGCTCTCACAAACACCTGAAGAGTTCCACAACAGATTAAATTTTGCAAATCAACACATTTTCAAAAACTAATCATTACTAAAAGAAAATTTTACCATTCTGTCACTGAAGACACTTCTTTCCATCAACCTAAGTGGTTTAATCCCAGAAGCAGACTCTTTCTCCTGCATCAGCCTAGTAACGAACACGTAGTTCTGGAAAGTATAAGCATACCTCTGAGGCTCAGAGTAGAAAGCATCCAGTATATTGAAATGATCAGGTCCAACATCTTGCCATTTAGCAACTGGCTCAGGAACAATCTCAACGAGGTCTTGTAACTCAACAGTCTCATTAGCTATTCTCTGAAGAAAAGTTGATTTGCCAACACTAATATTTCCTTCAACACAAAACGTCAAACGCTTCTTCACGTTTAACTTAGGGTCAGAGCCACTAGAATCCTTAAGCTCATCATCAACACTCTCTTTGATAAACGTTGTTATACTCTCAGCGTGGTTTCTATGTATAATCCCAACAGAGCTACGAAGATAATCAACCATCTTCTGACTTGCCTTCCAAAACTGAGATTACACAACAAAGAATGAAACTTTTATCAATTATCTCAAAATCTACAGTTAAAAATTGAACCTTTTTTCAAAAATTACCTTATCTTTATAAAGCTTCTTGAGCTCAGCAACATCACCAATCCCATTATCAACAAGCTTTCTCTGATTCCTTAAACCAACTCCAGGAATCTTCAACAAATCTGGATTACCAAAAAACTCACCACTGCTCCGATTTCTCCTACTCATCCTCACTGGCTTCTCATCCTCTTTCTCTCCTTCATCATCTTCTCCATCAGATGAGCTTTCAGCTCCTTCAGCCACATCTCCAACAGCATTAACAGTGGTGAAACCACTATTAGAGTCAGAACAGAACAACGCACGCCACGTCCCGGTTCGACCAACCCAAGCTCGACTTGTATTACGAAATCTACAGTCGATTGAGCAACGGCAAGGCTTGTATCCACCTGTAGAGAACCGTAGCGAAGCCGTCGTAGTGTGAACACTGTTCCTCTGTAGATAAGTAGAGAAAGCAGCACCAGCTGGAGAAATAGAAGCCGTTCTCGTCGGCATAGAGGAAGAAGTAGAGAGAGGTTTGGGAGTGGAGAAAGGAGTGAGTTTTTTGACGGAGGACTTAAACCCTAAAGGGATAAAGCCGGTGGCGAAAGAGTTCACCGGAGTAGAGAGAACAGGGGTTGAGCTAGTGGTACTCTTGCACAGAATCTTCTGCATAATTTGTTTTCCTTAACTGAGCATTTCACATCTGTAAAAGTTAGAGAAATGGGGGAAATAGTAAAACCCTAGTTTCAGAAGAGAGAAGGGTTTGTGGGAAAACGAGACGATAACAAGAAAAAAGAAGAAAAAAGAGGGCTTTTGTGTGGGTTTTGGTTTGGCGCAAAGACAGAGGAAGAAGAAGAGAGAAAGTTGCGTTTTTTAGGGTTTTAATTTGATGGATTATCTACCGGTGGATTCCATTGTGGTTAATTATTTAATTAATTAGATATGATTATGGGAGTAATACGTTTTTATAATATTTATGGGGAAAATACGTTAAAAAATGGTGAGGTGTTATTTGTCATTATTCCGAATTGTGTAGCACACGGTACACGTGCTGATAACAAGTACTGTATGTGTTTGTATTGGATTGGACCGAGTTGTCTTTTATTTGGGCCTAATCTTTGTTAAAGCGAGACGTAATTGAGTTTATCAACTATAATTAAAAAACCAAATGTTACAGATGTAGGCCCATATCATTAAGTTCACCGATTGTGACGTGAAATATTCAAAATTTTTATTTTATTTACCTGGAAAACATGATTTCTGTCAATTGAGAATTTTATTATTTTACATTCACTTTTGAGAAAAAACAAATTCCGACACTAGAAAACAGTGTTATTGTTAAATTCTGATGGGCTTCAAAAGGCCATTATTTAACTCGAAAGCCCAAATTGTTTCTAGGTTAGATTTCCGATTCCGTGGAAGAAGAAAAAAACAGCCTTATCGTAGTTCTTTCTACTTCATCTTCTACATCGCGCCGTCTCATTGAGATAAAACCCTAATTCTTGTGTAGAGACAATCCAAAGAGATATGGCGGATGAAGAAACCATTGATGTGAAGAAAGCATCTCCGAAGAAAGATATACGGAAGTATCTCTGTCAATACTGTGGAATCACCAGATCGAAGAAATATCTCATCAATTCACACATCGAATCTCATCACAAGGTTTGTGATTTCTATCTTCAATTCGATTCCAATCTGTTGATGATATAGTGTAAAATTTCGAGTTTTTTTTTTTTTTCTGAATCCGGATTTTTTCGATTTATGTTTCAGATGGAAGTTGAAGACGAAAATGACGATGAAGCTTGTGAAGTTGATGAAGATTCTTCAAAGAACCTTACTTGCCAAGAATGTGCTGCTGTGTTTAAGAAACCAGCTCACTTGAAGCAACATATGCAAAGCCATTCTCTTGAGGTATATATTGATACTTCCTCTTCAATTTGTGTAATGTGAGTTCAAAATGTTGTCTACTACTACATATGGATTTGTTTAGCTCTGAGTTTTGTTATTATTGTGAAGCTAAAAGTTTATGCATTTGCAGGAAAGAAATGACCTTTTTGTTTAAATTTCAAAAAGGTCTTTGGTTATATAATTTGCGTGAGGCATTGGATCCCAAAATGAGAGAACTCCAAAATGTTGAGGCTACATGTTTATGGACTAGTATCAGGTTGGGAGACCTCCTGAGAAGCTCCAGCAAGTAAGCCTCGATCACGCATAAAAGTTTGAGGTCTGAATGTTTTCAATCAATTAGCTTCTTTTTGTTACATAACGTTATGTGGAATTTGCTTTTAAATCATGTGTTTATGTTTCTGATGGTTTTTTACAATTTTGTGTTGGCAGAGGCTTTTTGAATGTTATGTGGAGGGTTGTGATGCATCCTATAGGAGGAAAGATCATCTCAATAGACATATTCTTACTCATAAAGGGAAGCTCTTCAAATGTCAAGTGGAGAATTGCAAGAGTGAATTCTCTTGTCAGAGCAATCTCAGTATTCATGTTAAGAGATTTCACAGCAATGGCGATAGTCATGAGGACAGTACTGGTAGTAATGGCGATTCTCAACCATCTGAATCTTCAACTAGTCAAAAGCTCTTCAAGTGTCCAGTCCAAAGTTGCAAGAGTAAGTTCTCAGTACAAGCAAATCTCATGAAGCATATTAAGAAACTTCATAGTAATGGCGATAATGGCAAGGATTGTACTGGTGGTGAAGGTGATAGTGGTAATGGTGATTCTCAACCATCTGAATGTTCAAGTGGTCAAAATGTCTGCAAAGAAATTGGCTGTGGAAAAGCCTTTAAGTATGCTTCACAGCTGCAACATCATCAGGAATCTCATGGTTCGTTCTCTGCTTTTCTCACTATTTCTATTGTGTTAATGCGTTCCAAATTTTTCAATCTCCGGAATTTACATATGCAGTGAAATTAGACTCCGTGGAGGCTTTTTGTTCTGAGCCTGAATGTATGAAGTACTTTACGAATGAGGAATGTCTCAAGGCACACGTAAGATCCTGCCATCAGCATATCAACTGTGAGATTTGTGGTTCTAAGCAGTTGAAAAAGAACATCAAGAGACACTTAAAGACTCATGACAAAGATTCATCACCAGAAGAAGAATTCAAATGTGAAGTTGAAGGTTGCTCTTCGACATTCTCAAAGGTAAATAAACATTTCTTTTAGCCAAAATCAAGAAACGTTTTCGAAGACTGTTTAACAGACAACAGTACAATGGTTTCTTCTCTCAGGCTTCAAATCTTAAGAAACATGTGAAAGCAGTGCACGAAGATATCCGACCATTTGTATGCGGGTTTCCAGATTGTGGCATGAGATTTGCTTACAAACATGTCAGAAACAACCACGAGAATTCCGCTAGCCACGCATATACTTGCGTATGTTCATTCCCAATTTATTTCTGTTCCAAATTCAAAGAGTAGAAATCTCATATAAAATGTGGTTTCAGGGTGATTTTGTTGAGACTGATGAAGTGTTCACGTCAAGACCAAGAGGTGGAGTAAAGAGAAAGCAAGTGACAGCAGAAGAAATGCTGATACGGAAGAAGAGAGTCATGCCTCCTCAGTTTGATTCAGAAGGACACGAGACTTGCTAGTAATCTATTACACGCTCTTTACTATATATAGTTTTGGTCTTAAGATAAGAGTAGTAGTAGTTGTGTAAAGGTTTTGTTTTTGTTTGTGTGTCGGTAAAAGAAAATTATGAACGACAATAGTAATGAAGCAAGTTACAGCAGAATTAATGTTTCTATGAAGCTCTTGTGGAAGCTCTCTGAGACGATTCACTGTATAGAAGAAAATATTGAACGACAATAGTAATTTAGCTATGTAAAACTTTGGTTCAAAACACTAAATTTTAGTATCACATTTTCTTTGATAAAATTGTAGATAAGCTTTTTGTGGAGATGATAAAAGTCAAATTTTCAAGTCTAACCATTCGTCCACTATGCAAACTGTAATTATCCTATAGTAGTTGTTTGGTCAAAGTAAACAAAGACTTTGACTGTTCAACCTTATAAAAATGTCAACGCTCGGAGAAAATAATTCATGTTTTGGCGTTTGCTATAAACAAGTTGATTTAGTAGCTTCTATATAAACTATAGGAGAGACAGAATTATAATACCATTAGAAAAAGCATGGCTACATTCAAGATTTGGTTGATGTCTCTCATAATCGCAGGTAAGGCTTTTTTTTTACATACAAGTTGTGTTTTAAAATCAGAATTTGATATAAAAAAAATCCATTAGGAGCGATTATAGGAGGAGTAATCCCAGGAGATAGTACAAGAAAGATAGTGAGGGCATGCCCTCTCTATTGCTTGGAAGTAGAGTACATGACATGTACTTCCTCCGGCGATGAAAAGCTTCCTCCTAAATGTAATTGTTGTCTTGCTCCCAAAAATTGTACTCTCCATCTCTCAGATTCTACTTCTATTCATTGTAACAAATGATTTTTCTAGTAAGAAACGCCTGATGGAACCCCTCCTTCGAATCCCATCCACTCTTCCCATTCGTCGATTTCACCCATTTCTGTTGATGGAATCTCTTCTTCTTCCTCTTCCTCAAACTTTTGCATCAAACACTGAAAAAATGTTATGAAAGTTTGTATGTTATATAAAAAAAACCTTAAAAGGGTTAATTTGTGTTATGCCATGCCTAATAAGTTAAAACATCAAATAATGATGTAACTGAAAGTAAAAACATATCAAGCAAGTAATAAAAGAAAGAAATAAAAATCTATAAAAATCAAGAAATGATAAAGAAAAAAAAAACCTCGTAAGCGGATTTGATATCTTTAAAATCCTTGTCATGACCCTTGTGCACATCTGGATGGTACTGTAATTACTCATTTTTGTCTATTAGTTATAAAACTTGTAATCCTATTTAAGAGCAACAAAAAGACAAAAAGGGAACATGATTTATTAACCTTAAGAGCGAGACGTTTGAAGGCTCGTTTGACTTCGGCTTGGGAGGCGAGAGGGGTCAAGCCAAGAATGGTGTAATGGTTGTTGAGATCTGATGGTGAGCATCTCGTCGGAAACCGGATTAACCGGCGGCTGTCTGTTTGGATTATAGAACCGGTGTGATTCGTCGGAGCTCTGAACCGGATATTTCGTATCATCGTTCTTCACCAACCAACCAAACTATTTTTAGGTTTTCTTATTACAAATCTTTTTTTTTTCTTTTTTTGTGGGAAGTTGTAATAATGGATTTTTAACCTTGTGCCCGAAGATATGGGGGATATCCAATTCACATTCCCCAATGTCATGTCGGTGATTATTTTTGAATTAGTTGTAATTACTTTTAACCTTTTTTGTTTTGTCTGTATATTCGTTATTTCTAGTTTTTTTTTTGTCACAAAACATTTCATTTGTCATTAAAAATGATGTCCACATACATTAAAATCTTTATAAAGTAATAATATTATGACCAATATATTTTTATAATATTTTATTAATTTAATGATATTATTAATTTATAAAGATAATATTTAGATTAAAATAATAATTTAGGATCGAAAAAAATATATTAATTTAATAAAATAATTAATGAATCAAATATTAATTGATAAAAGTTTAACTGTACCAGCATTTACAAGGTAAAAATCGATTAATTAATTTACAAGTGTAATATTACCAATTAAAGCCCAAATGAATAAATAAGTTTAACTTGATGGTGTTCAACTCCTCATTTGTTGGAGATGGGATTCGTCTATAATTCTTTTTTAAGTTTTTCTAAACGCATATGCAGAAGGTAAATTGTGCCCTTTTTTTGTCGGCAGGTAAATTGTGCCTAACATTGAAATACTATTTGTCCAAATTTTTGAAATTACTAATTGCTGAGGCCAAATTTTTAAAAATTGTTTTCTAGGAATGTAAATATTTTACTAAAATGAAAATGTTTAGGAATTACATGAAGTCGACCTTACAGTTTGGTACTATGTCAAAAAATTTTTATCAGTCCATTAACATCAATAAAAGCAAGATTTCGGAGTCCATAAAGTGATAAACAATTCTGAAGAATCTCCTAAATGACACTTCAAAGAGGAAGAAGCGTGTTGCCAAACGTCTAAGACCGATTCATCGTTAACCATAGCGAATGGAAGCTAAAAATGGATTTTGTACCTTGGCAGTTCAATCCAATGCTCAATCCAGTTACATACATGTATTACACTCACTTTTGATAACTTTTCTTATGTAACATATATAAGAATATAAGAGAGAATACAACAACTTTAAAGCAACACGATATATACCCTCTGCCAAAATTGTATATATATGTAATATGAAATATTATATGGGAATCAGACCTCGTATCTAATTTATAAACATTAAACCATTAATCTTTCATTGTTGATCAGAGAGTTTTCACTTTTCACAATGTAATGTCTTTTTAAAATACTCTTTTTATCGGATAAAAAGTTGTACCAAACGAAGTAACGAACTAAAAGTAACAATATGCATAAAACATATTAACAAGAAATAATATAACACAATTTCTTAGTAAATATGGTTGGTTACTTACTAAACATAGTTATTACTTTAAAACATCTGATAGACCGATATAATTCACACTTAAATAAATATGCCTCTCTGAAAATGATGAATATCTTAAAAGGTCGATGAAGATCTCAAATTTTTACATATTTCAGCATGTGAAGATAAGTTTTTACTAATGCAATCCAAGATGTGAAGATAAGTTTTTTGTTGAAGATACTCCGGCGGCAGAGCCACAAAAGGCTTGAAGTTTTTTCTTTCTAGAGTTTTTTTTGTTTGTTTTGTTAGAAATTTGGTCAATAAAGTAGATTTTCAAAAAAAAAATCCAAAAGCTAGTTAAAAAGTAAAAACCCATAAACATTCAAGGCCTAAAAATGAATTTCCATTTTCGATATATTTTTTGAGTTCAATTTTGTGATATTTTTAAATTTCTATAATCAATATCTAATCTAGAACAACATTTTATTACAAATCTAAAATTTAATATAAATTTATGCTTGATAATTAAAGAATCAAAATTCTCTACTATAACTTCCATATAAGTGGGGACAAATATGAAACATGACATCTTCGTATCAGTTCGTTCGAATATTTATTTATGCTATTGCTATAAAATACATAAGCGCAAGCAAGAAAGAAAGAAAGTGAAATTAAAAATCAGGATACACATATTATATACAGCTAATTTTTCTTTAAATAATTAAATGCTAACGATATTTGATAAAAAAAAACATTTGGTCGGAGAATACTCAATCACATATATAACAATTTGAAAAAAAAAGACTAGAAAATGGTTCGTAGATCAAATAGTTTCAAATGAGATTTTTCAAACCAAAATATATTATAACTATCTTCCACATGGGGATAATGGATTGCCATATATTATAACTATAATTATTTATGGTTTGGATGTTTGAATGATATAAACAAATTAGTAGCTGTTGAGAAAGAAAAAAGGCGAGCACACAAGACTGAATTCTACAATATTTAAGAAATTTGAATAGATATAGCTATGACATAAATAGAAAAAGGTAACACAATCTAAAACTAAAATAATAGTAACATATCTTTTCATAAAGAATCACTAGATGTATAAAGTTTAATTCATAAAATTCCAAATTAGATGTCAAGGATGAAATCTTAAAAAAGGTGGTTTAGTGTAAAACATATGCATGTGGATTGATTTCTGTATTGGTTCACATAAGGAGAAGAACCCATAATTGTTTGTGAGAGATATGAATGTTATTTGTCGGATGAAAGGTTGCCCAAGAATACATTCCATCTGTACCACTCGCACTTTTGGATGGGGAGGACAAGAAGAAGTTGATGTTTGGGATTCTATATCGGGTAGCTCGCCCCAAGTGCTCTCCACCGCTGGTTTTAGCATCTCGACGTTTCCTTTGGTTCCATGAGTGATGTATGGCTTGCTGACCACTGCCAAGACAACCATCTCTCTACCTCTCCGACTCTCTCAGGTTTGTCCCAGCGTCTTGACTCTCGATTCTCCTGCTTTGGTCAGACAAGTGGCCCTGTTTGTTTGGAGTTCGGAGCTTTGTTGTTGTAGGAGTTTGGACATAGTTCCTGAGTTTTTGTGGAGTTCAGTACACTGCTGGACTCAAGCTTGTGTCTTTTAGGAACTCTCTTACCACCTTTGTGTGGTTCCTTGCTGCTATATGCAGATCTGTTTCAGTTTTCACAGAGTCACTAACTGAAGTATATTTGGAAGACCGTGACGTTTATGAAGATTGGCTTGAAGACTTTGAAGCCTGTCTCTATGTGTCGTTTGATGAAAAGGCTGGGTCACACATGAGCCCTTCCGTTGGCTTATTTTTGGACCAGCTTTTGTTGCTGGTTATGTGGAGCTCGAAGTTAACCAATGCACTCCTGATGGTTTTGGCTAAGGTTGGTGCCCTCTTGTGGCTCTCCTATAGTGTGGGTGTCTTTTATTACTGTAGTTTGCAGGTTCTTTGCTGGTATATCCAGAGTGTTCTCTTCCCCTTTGGGGTATCAACATAACATGATCACCCACTTGATCAGAGGGTTTTCACAATGTAATCTCTTTTAAAAATACTAATTAAATTTTATCTGACAAAAAAAATAAATCAAACGAAGAAAGAGTACAATATGCATTAAAATATCAATTCAAACAAAACTATGCATTAAAATATCAATAATAAGTAATAATATAACACCATTTCTTAGTAAATATGTTTTGTTACTTATTAAACATAATGTATATAGTAATTAATGAAAAACATCTGATAGACCGATATACCAAATTCATACTTAAATCAGTTTTGCTCTCTGAAGATGCTGAATACCCTAAAAAGTCGATGAAGATTTCGAATCTTTACATATTTCAGCATCACTGTTCTTGACTTGATTTAAATCACCACTTTGTCCACTCGCCATATCTGTATCTATATTAGGAAAAATACATTATCACGTCAATCTTAACATTATTCTATTATGAAGATAAAACAATACACCTACATGGCATTTACTGAACGAAACTACACTCTTCTATATAGAAAACAATACAATGACAAATCACAGTATTATTACTGTTTTTTTTATTTCCAGTCTGATTTGTGAACATTAACAATACCTTATTATAGGGTCATATTTTCATTACGTTATTGGTATCTAATCTAAAACTGGTAGTCACCAAATATAAACAATATATACGAGATATAAGATATATAAATATATAACCTAATTGTCCAAACCTGATCTAACATTGCCCAGTTCTTTAGAAACTTCTTCATCCTCAAACGAAATGTTGATGTCCTTTTCCTTTTCAAAATCTACAAGATAAATATATACATCCATGATCACAAAATTAGAAAATAGATTATTTGGAATATAAAAGAGTTGAATGGAAATTTATACAAACCGAAATCATAAATTGATAAAGTTGGGGTCTCCTGCTCAACTGTGATTTCTTCCAAGTCTCCAAAAATTTTCTCGTCTTCATCTTTGATAAAAACTCAAACCTTGTGTCAGTTATGAATCAAACAATAATTTCTCTTTTTAAGTATTTGTAAGAAAATATCATAGTTTAACCTGATGAATCACCCTGTAAATTAATAGATCCAACGTCATCATTGTCCGTATCCTCATCCTACATGAAAAATGAAAACTATGATTTATCAATATAAACTATACGTTTTCAACTAATGTATATACAACTTTGATACTCATCACTGCGAAAATATATAGAACTGGTGTATAAAATACGTCAGACAATGCTAAATAAAATATTAAAATTCGTAATGTACCTCACTAATGTTGATTATAGTTGAGGGTGGCTGAATTGGTAAGGTCAGATGTATGAATTGTTATTATTAAAAACAAATGGACAGTATATATCATTACATATAACTTAAACTCACTAATTTAAATTTCACTTTTCTAGTAACACACCTGATCTCTAGAAGTAGTAGGACCACCATTACCCCTTGCTAGTCCTCCATCATGGCCACGAATACAAATACGTTTACAACTACGATGAGGTTGTTGACGAACACCATGGTTATGGCTAGGACTACGACCACGGCCACGACCATGACCACGGCCATACATATGTTGCATAGATACAGCCGGAAGGGCAAGCACCTATTTGTTTTTTTGAAAAAAAACGTCATTAGCATATCAAATATATATAATGTTTGTTTTCAAAAATTCTTAAAAGGTTTAATATACGTGAAAGATACAATGCAATCAGGGGTTACTTAAAAACTAAAACAAATTGAAAGATGGAAACAACTCAGTTTGGTTTTTAATTAAAGATTAGAAACACACAAAAGCACCCCAGTTTGGATAAATTATATCGTTAAATGTCATTCAAATCAAGTTATTTTTGTGAATTCAAATGATATATTAGATTTGCTTACGCAACCTTCCACACACACATAATTAATAGATCTCACTTAAATTTGTCAGGAAAGTTTTAAGCAAAATCTATACTCTCTTCAGTTAACTGTTGAAGCTTTTGATTAATCATATATCTTTACACAAGGACAAAACAATTGAATTAAAAACAAAACAAAGACAAAATGATGATATGATTAGATTGTTGGCGCGAAAACAATGAGAACAGCTCATTCAAATTTCATGAACAAATTAAAACAAAACATTTCTACCTTTTTATTCATTGATTTAATTTTTGATTATTCACACTATTTTGTAATAAAATAAAAAAAACTACATCCAAAACAAACCCAGAAGAAAAAACCAAACGAAACCCAGAAGTAAAAACCAAATGAAAGATTTTTGTAGCAAAGTTTTGAAAATACCACAACTGGTCGTGGCTGATCTGAAGGAAGATTCGAGGGATTCGACATTTTGGAGATTTGGAAGTTTTGATTTTCTTTAAAAATGTTTGAGACCAAAGTTAATTTTTGTGAGGTGAAGTGACAATGAGAAGGTCTAGAATATTTATACTTTTATGTATTTATATTAATTCTCAATATTCATTGTACATGTTAAATGTACAATATATATTAATGTACAGTCTGATCGTAATCTTTATTAGTGGAAAATTTTAATTTCAAATTTTATTTTTTACCATTAGTGTTAATAAAATATAAACTTTCCCATATAAAATTAATTTCTTTTCAAAAATTTATACCATAAACTGTTGATAAGTTAGTTTCGTTGACTGGGGATTCTGGGAACCTAGTCTCATATTATTAAGTTATTAACTAATATACCATAAACTATTTATAAATGAGTTTTATTGACTGGGAAACATAGTCTCATAGTTTTAAGTTATTAACTAAATTAACTATGAGCAAATGTTTGACTTAAAATTCAAAACAAAACCTATCAGAAAATAACTGGGCTTTAGTTGGATACAGATCTATCGGGTATTTGTAACTAAATTAAAACCAGCCCAGGCCCATTAAGTCCCACAGTGCCCAGATTCGCTCCGCTGCGAAAAAAACCCACACTCCATACTCAGCTCCTTCTCTTCGTTAACGCGCCGCCGTAAGAGAGAATGGAAGATATCGAGGATTTGTTGATCGGAGGAGCCGGTGGTGTACCACCAGGTTTCCGATTACCGTTAAATGCGGTCAGAATTAATCCGAAGCCTAATAAAATCAAACGTAGTATCCCGAAACAAGATGAAATCACTGCTTCGAATCGTGACTCGCTTGCTCCACCATCTTTGAAGATTCCAGGAACTCAGGTCACTACTCTCACTCTCTCTCGATTTCATTTTCTCGTCGCTTCGGTTTCTATTTGCGGTGACGCTTACATTTTCGTCTTTGTTCTCTCGATGAATTTTCGCAGACAATATACATCAAGACGTTTGGATGCTCTCATAACCAGGCAAGTCAATGAATGAAATCTCCAGTTTTCGATTGTGATTTTTGAGCTCTTTGGTGTTGATAGATTTCTGATTTACTCATCAAATTACATTTCCATGTTAAGCTGATCTCTTATATTGTATGTTCTCTTTGTTTCTTGTTATTGTTCAGAGTGATAGTGAGTATATGGCTGGTCAGCTTACTGCATTTGGCTATGCATTAACAGAAGTCCCAGAAGATGCTGATCTTTGGCTCATTAACACGTAAGTTTCAGTTTTGTGCTCCATATAGCTTTACTTTGTGTTCTCAATGTGTATTATGTGGTGATTGATGCAGCTGTACTGTGAAATCGCCAAGTCAGTCTGCAATGTCTACTCTGATAACGAGAGGTAGAAGTGGGAAGAAGCCTCTTGTGATAGCTGGATGTGTTCCACAGGGGAGTCGGGATCTTAAAGAGCTAGAAGGTGTTAGTGTAGTTGGAGTTCAACAGATTGATCGTGTTGTTGAGATTGTTGAAGAAACTCTTAAGGGTCATGAAGTGAGGCTTCTGACTCGGAAGACTTTGCCTGCACTTGATCTACCAAAGGTTGGTAAAAAAATTTAATTTGTGATTGCTTTCAACTTTTGATTATTCTTGTCAGCTTACATAATTCTTGTTCGACCAAATTTGCGTTCTATTGGTGGTGCTTAATAAGTTATTTTTTCCACTGCAGGTGCGGAGGAACAATTTTATCGAAATTCTACCCATTAATGTTGGCTGTTTGGGTGCCTGTACTTATTGCAAGACCAAGCACGCTCGTGGTCACTTAGGGAGCTACACAGTTGATAGTCTTGTGAGAAAGATTCAGATTTCACAGAAAAAGAGTTTTGATTTCTATCCAGCATTTTCCCCTTTCCTGTTTTTCTGCCCGTTGAGATTCCTAAATTGCAGGTGGAGCGAGTGAGAAGTGTAGTATCTGAAGGAGTCAAGGAAATTTGGTTGAGCAGCGAGGACACTGGAGCATATGGTTTGTTTTCAGTAGTTAAGACATATTTTTTTGTATTTTTCCTTGTGTTTGTAGCTAATAATATTCCTTAAATGTTACAGGTCGTGACTTAGGAGTGAATCTTCCAATACTGCTTAATGCTATTGTCAAGGAGCTTCCTTCTGATCAAAGCACAATGCTAAGGATTGGGATGACTAATCCTCCTTTTATTCTCGAGCATTTGAAAGAAATAGCAGCTGTTTTGCGTCATCCATGTGTCTACACTTTTCTTCATGTCCCTGTGCAATCTGGCAGTGATTCTGTGTTGACGGTGAGTCTCGAGTTTGTATAGGAATGGGAAAATCTTTTTTCTAGTCATACCTGAGTATTATTTTTTGTTGCAGGCTATGAACAGGGAATATACATCAAGTGAGTTCAGGACTGTGGTAGACACCTTAACAGAGCTTGTGCCAGGAATGCAAATTGCTACTGATATAATATGCGGCTTTCCTGGTTAGTGTTGGATAAATCTAGAAGTCTGTATTTGTTGTGTTATATAGTGTTATTTTTTTCAGATAGTATAAACCGCGTCTTACGACTTAAGCATGTTGATTGTTCATATATTTTTGTCACTTTTTCCCAATTTCAGGTGAAACAGATGAAGATTTTTCTCAAACAGTTGAGCTTATCAAGGATTACAAATTTCCTCAAGTTCATATTTCTCAGTTTTACCCCAGACCAGGTAAGCTCGAAGTTTTGGTCATGTAATCTAGAATTGGGGAAGTGTTTCATTAGTTCTAACATTTTTACTGGATGTGCCGTTTCATGATACAAGGGACCCCAGCAGCAAAGATGAAGAAGGTACTAAGTAAAACAGTGAAGCAACGAAGCCGTGAATTGACTTCTGTATTTGAGGCTTTTGCTCCTTACACGGGGATGGAGGGCAGAGAAGAAAGAATATGGATAACCGAAGTAGCGGCCGATGGAATTCATTTGGTAAGTCCATTCTGGTATTTACTTCTATTTCATTTGAAAATTCTTACTTAGTGACAATTGAGAATTTGTAGGTTGGGCATACAAAGGGATATATACAGGTCTTAGTTACTGGACCAGAAAGCATGCTTGGGACTTCAGCTATGGCGAGGATAACATCTGTAGGAAGATGGTCAGTGTTTGGTGAGGTGATTGAGACATTTAGCTCTACGAATAGAGAAACACAAGCCCGAGATGAAACAAAGCCGCCTTGTTCGTCTGTTGTTACTTCCTGCGAGAATTGCGATTGCTCTGCTGAGAGCTGTGGAGAAAAAGAGAAATCAGGAGAGACCTGTAACATTTCTGGAAATATCTCAAAACAGGATCAAAACGTGAGTGGCTTAAAGAAAGAAGAGAAGGAGATGATGCAAGAAGAACTCAAACCAAGAAGCAGCGTAGCAAATTGGGGTTTCGTTGATAAGGCACTTGTGTGTGGAGTGTTGGTAAGCTCACTCACCATTCTTGTTTTGTTTATTAGCATCGCTTCTAGAGTTTTGATGCGTCAATGAATCTTCCCTCTGTTAAGTTGTACAAGAACCAATGTGTCTTTTTCACTATTTATTTGCTTTCACTTGACTTAGTATTAATAATTCTGTCGTGTATTTCACTAAATAGATCTTTATTAGAGTTGTAGTTTGCACCAAGTGTTACAAATTAAACACACGTAATGGAATAGATCATGTTTCTGATTTTACAAATTTGATTTAAGAATCACGACTGCTTTGGGCCACATAATGTACCAAAATGAGGCCTATCAGGTGGTTCCTTGTAACTAAATTATACTATATACGACCGTTTTGGTTGCTGTGCAAAAACCATAGTCGAGAATTCGCGAAGTTTCTATTCTCATACTGGCGACACGTACGAACACGTGGAGACACATGTCACTCAGAACCGAAACGCAAAACGTGGAGACACGTATCAAGCAGAAGCTAAAAGAAAAAAAGAAAAAGGTGGTTACGGTTTCACTTTGACATCCTTCTTAAAGTGTTTATTATGGGTAGTTCAAGATTTGTTGATGTAAAGAGAGGACCAAAAACGTTAAACCGATAAGTAAGCAATGACGAATCTTTTTACCTTGTGTCTTGTCTTCAGCACTTTACTAGCGGCGGAGGTATGGTCTCCGTCTCCAAATCCAACCATAACCACCGATCGAACGGCGACGGAGGGAGACGTCATAGTCAAAGACGGCCACCATGTTGTGGTGGTTGAATACGATCACGATGGGAAAACAAATACCAGAATCTCGATTTCACCACCATCGGTGAATCAAGTAGGAGAAGAAGAAGAGAAAAGGACTAGTTTGTTAATAAATGCGAAAGAGAAAGCGAAAGAAACGGCGTCATATCTCCCACAAGTCGGCCAAGGGATCTCAAATCCAGTGGTGACAGAGGAGGCGCGTGATCCCCACCCAACGGCTGGAGAAGTTATTTGCGACGCGTTTGGTAAGTGTAGGCAGAAGATCGCGAGTGTGGTCGGTCGAGCTAAAGACCGAACCGCTGATACAGTGGAAGAAACTGCTTCCGAAGCCGGTGACGTCGTCCCTCGTAAAGCTCACGATGCGCAGGAGACGGTTGTACGTGGGGCACGTGACGTGGAGGATACGGTTGCTGATAAAGCCCAATATGCTAAAGAGAAAGTAACAGAGAAAGCTCATGAGGTGAAAGAGGGTATGGGCCATAAAGCCCACGATGGTAAAGAAAAGGTAAGCGGAAAAGCTCATGAGGTGAAGGAGAGTGTGGCCCATAAAGCCCATGATGCTAAAGAAAAGGTAAGCGGAAAAGCTCAAGAGGTGAAGGAGAGTGTGACCCATAAAGCACATGATGCTAAAGAGAAGGTAAGCGGAAAAGCTCAAGAAGTCAAGGAGACTGTGGCCCAAAAAGCCTATGAATCGAAGGATAGAGTGAAGGAAAAGGCAGATGAATTGAAGGAGGAGGCAGCTCGCAAGTCTCAGAACGCATTAGAGAGAGTCAAGACGGCGGTGCGTGGGTTCGGGTCAGCGACGGCAAAGGCTCTGAGTCCAACGAAGTTAGCGAGCGTGGTGGGGCTGACGGCTATAGCAGCTGCGTTTGGAACTTCCGTGTGGGTGACGTTTGTATCAAGCTACGTGTTAGCGTCAGTGATAGGGAGACAACAGTTTGGGGTGGTTCAGAGCAAGTTGTATCCTGTTTACTTCAAGGCAACTTCTGTAGGAATACTTGTGGGTTTACTTGGTCATGTACTTAGCCGACGGAGGAAACTTCTTACTGACGCAACGGAGATGTGGCAAGGGGTTAACCTATTGGCCGCTTTCTTTATGATTGAGGCTAATAAGTCATTTGTCGAACCACGCGCCACCAAGGTTCATTACACTTCTCTTGTGTAGTTATGTTTCGTTTTTTTTAAATCAGTGGTTTTTGATTTTGTAGTAAAATAATGTGTGGTTATATAGGCGATGTTTGAGAGGATGAAGGCGGAGAAGGAAGAAGGAAGAGGAGGAGAAAGGACGAGTGAGCAAGAGTTAAGGAGGAAACTGGAGAAGCTGAGTGAGAGGTTGAGCAAGCTCAACACTTACTCGTCTTGGTTGAATATATTGACGCTCATGTCTCTAACTTGGCACTTTGTTTATCTTGGCCAGAGACTTGGCACCGCTTGTTGATCCATGCTTTTGTTGTCTGAAAACCCTAACTCTTTTGTTCTTTGTTTGTTGTTGTTTTCCGACGTACTCTTCACGTTATCAGGAGGTTTTTGTGTTGTCGAATGTTAAAATGTAGATATAATCTTGTAATTAGGTCGTACCTTCACTTTTGGGTTGAACGGTTGTTTTTTTTTGCTCATGTATAAATTGAATTTCCATAATAGGACAGCGACAGAACTAAAAATATACAAATTAAATTATCTGTATGTTACCTTAAAATCTCTTAAATAAAGAAAGAAAACAAACGTCAACTAATTTGGAAAGCCATTTTAAATCGATCGAAAGGCATTTAACATCATCCAAACTAATGGTTTGACGAATAAACTTATTAGTGCTAAGTGTAGCTTCTGGTTTACCCATTAGATGAGCCTTGGTGTCACACCCACAACATATAAAAAACATAGACTTGATAACTTCAACATAAGTGTGGAACACAAATCTTACTATGAACCATAACAAAGCAACCAAGGACCAACAAATGTTCTTCGCTTTGGCTTTCTTCGGAGCCAAAAAATTAGGCAATGTCTCAGGATCACTTACTTTCCGAGTACAAGCCAGTAAAAGAGGCGTAAGAGACATCCCATCGCCAATAGAACGATGGAACTTAGCCACTGCTATGGATTCGCATGTGATGTTTAAAGTTGCAATAGATGAAACTCCCATAAAGGTTTAGACATATATCCATCAGGATTCTCAGTATTGGGATCTATTTCCGGAACAAGTACATGGTTTTACTTTCGTTGGAATCCATTTAGCTTTTCCTTTGTGATCACTATGACCAGTCACCTACATGTAACATATGATGTTAGAACTCCTACGTACATTTGAAATAAGAGGAATAATTTATGGTGGACACAAAAATCATTCATTTTTAGTTAGAAACTCATAAAGCTTAACATATAAACAATAAATACTCATATATATATGAGTTTGCTTGTGTATGTTATTACTGACCAATATGCTAGAGAAACGTGGATGGTTAACCAATGTGTTATTTATTCCTTCAATAACATTTCCTTTGATTTTGCATCCGAGGGTTACAATGTTGAAGACATCAATACCAGGCAAGCTGAACAACTGTGAAAATGGACTTACCGGCTCCTCTCCTTCCGTCACTTACTTTTCTAATGACATCTCTCTTTTTATTTTCTGGTTTTATGCATGGGATTATCACACAAAGTGCATCTGCGAATGATTTTATAAAATAATCACACCTATTCATATATATACACACATATATATATATATATAGTTAAATATTATATCTATATTATTGTAGTTAAATAAGGTTGTCGATAGAGAAACTAACTACTACTTCAAACGTTATCAATGTGTTTCCACATCTTTACCACACAATGCATGTATGGCGGGTCCAAGAGATGGTGGCAAGACGATAATCAACACTTTATGAAGTTTGGGTGGGAGTTTTGGTAAAACAAATAAATATCATGTTTTCTGTTTCTTATTTACTCGTCAATTAGGGTTTTTATTAATTTATTTTGATTATTAGTAACGGATCAAATTTAGAAAATTGCTTTAGCTTTTAAATGTAGTGTTTATTTCTCATTCACAATATATCTGTCACCACATCTATTTTTGTTTTCTATCTAAATATATAAATGGAGTTAAACATAATTGTTTGAACATGCAAATATAAGTTTCCTAATATAAATCAAAACTGATATAAAAATATTTTCAAATTTCATAGGAATTTTATGCATGTTCTATATCTCTCGTAGTTGTTATAAATAGATTCATGATCCTACTAAAAATTTAAGAATTAAATCAGTTTAATACTCCTCGTGAAAGAATAAGACACAATTAAAATGAGTGTTTGTTTGTGAATTGAGAAACTCTCCATCGATTTCTGCGAATTGATGTAACAAATGCCTACATGCATTGGCATAATCGCCTATGCATTGATGTAAACTATGAATTGAACGTAATCGCCCACGCATTCACTTAATTATTCACAAGATATATTCTAGTGTATCCTAATAAGTAATAAAGGCTTATCAGTTATATATCACGCCAGAAGTCAGAGACGTTGCTCACTTGCTCTAAATAGCAACCTTCAAAATTAATTGTTCTAAAAAAAATGCACATTTATACTAATCCAAACTTGTTTTGAAATCCTAATCTTTTCGTGTTGCTCTTTTATGTGTGTGCTTTAAAAACATTCATGTTTAAACGGAGGGAGTTGTGAATATGGTACGCCTCAATTTAATAATCCGCAGTTCCGGACAACAATGTTTTCCAATCCGTGACCAATAAAACAATAATGTGGGTAGAGTAATAAATCCAGTGGGTACGACAAGTTCGTTAAAAACGTGTAATCCATTAATTAAAACGATTGGTCAACAGACTTAAAACTTGACAAGGGTGAAAATAAATAAGATTTATAAAAATAATAAAAGAAGAAAAATTAACTATTCATTGATTCGCTTTAGAATCGAATAAAATCCAAAATTATAAACGTTTAATTCGTCTTCCGAGACACTGAATTATATTAGATCATCCTCCCCATTAGGCCATTACCATAAAATCCATGTTAATAACATTTATATTAATACTGTATTAATTTTTTAAAAATACTATACCATAGTTTCTATAAACATACAGTTGGCGAAAAACGTTGAGCACAAAGAGTCCCAACAAATTCAAATTCTGGAGTCAGTTACCAAATCAATTTCTCGTTGAAAGAGACAAATGGCGTCCACGTCACAAATCTCTCTTCATAAAGAATACGTAACTGACTCCGTTGACCACCGCGGACTCGCCGCCGGCAGATCCACCACCGGTAGATGGAGAGCCGCCTGGTTCATCATCGGTAAAAATCAAACAATGCTCAAAATCGTGAACTACTCCGTTTCACAAATTTCCCCTTTTCTAAAATCTCTTAAGTACATTATTTAGGTGTGGAAGTAGCAGAGAGGTTCGCATACTATGGGATCATATCGAACCTCATTAACTACTTAACCGGACCACTCGGCTTATCTACGGCGGTCGCCGCCGCTAATGTCAACGCATGGTCTGGAATTTCATCTCTTCTTCCAGTCCTCGGAGCTTTCATCGCCGACGCTTTTCTAGGTCGGTACAAGACGATTATAATCGCTTCTCTGATCTACGTTCTGGTTCGTCTCGTTCTCTTTCTAATTCTCGATTTGAAATTTTACAATTCGTTGAAGGAAATTTAGATTATGAATTAGGGTTTTTGAATTTTTGATGTTCAGGGATTGGGATTTTTGACTTTATCTGCGTTTCTGGTTCCTATCAATAGCGAGGAGACGAAATTGACGAACTCGTCTTCATCACCTTCTACGTTTCTCAATGTACTCTTCTTCTTCTCTTTGTATCTTGTGGCTATTGGACAAAGTGGGCATAAGCCCTGTGTTCAAGCTTTTGGAGCAGATCAGTTTGATGAAAATGATCCTTTAGAGAAAATTGATAGAAGCACATTCTTTAATTGGTGGTATCTTAGTATGTCAGCTGGAATCGCCTTGGCGCTTTTAGTAGTTGTGTACATTCAAGAAGATGTTAGCTGGGCTATTGGGTTTGGAGTCCCTTGTGTATTCATGGTGATCTCTCTTGTTATCTTTGTGTTAGGGAGAAGAAGTTATAGGTATAGTAAGATAAGACAAGAAGAAGAAATCAACCCGTTTACAAGAATAGGTAGAGTCTTCTTTTTAGCTTTCAAGAACCAAAGATTGAGTTCTTCTTCCTCGGAGTTGTGTGAAGATGAGCTGAGGTTTCTTAACAAAGCCTTGCTTGTACACAATGATTCTGCTGAAGAAGAAAACATGTGCAGGTCTAGTGATGTTGAAGATGCCACAGCTCTTGTTAGACTTATTCCAGTATGGCTTACAACTCTGGCTTACGCAATACCTTACGCTCAGTACATGACTTTCTTCACAAAGCAAGGAGTCACAATGGAAAGAACGATTTTTCCTGGTGTTAAAATCCCATCTGCTTCTCTTCAGGTCTTTATTGGTGTATCAATTGTCCTCTTCGTCCCTATTTACGACCGTGTTTTCGTCCCACTCGCTAGGTCTATAACCAAAGATCCCTCTGGCATCACAACGCTCAAAAGAATTGGAGCTGGAATGGTACTATCAGCTCTCACTATGGTAATTGCAGCTTTGGTTGAGTCAAAGCGGCTCGAGGTTGCTAAAGAACATGGGCTTATAGACCAACCGAAAGAAACTGTTCCAATGTCGATATGGTGGTTAATCCCACAGTATCTGTTGTTGGGATTGGCTGATGTGTTTTCTTTAGTGGGAATGCAAGAGTTCTTCTACAGCCAAGTTCCCACTGAGCTGAGAAGTATTGGTCTCTCGCTTTACTTAAGTGCGTTAGGTGTGGGAAGCTTATTGAGTAGCTTACTCATTTCTCTGATCGACTTAGCCACTGGAGGAGATGCTGGAGACAGCTGGTTCAATAGTAATATGAACAAAGCCCATCTTGATCGTTTTTATTGGTTACTTGCGGTTCTTAGCGCCGTTGGATTCGTTGCGTTCTTGTTCATTTCCAGGTTGTATATCTATCGCCGGATGGAGTAATAAGTGTATAGTTTGTAAGTTAAAAATGAAGAGCTTGATTAATTGGTGTATGATTCTTATGAATAAAGTCACGATTATGCGATTTTGTAATTACTATAAATTATAAAGTCAAATTCTAGTTCTGCAAATTTGATGTTAAATTGCTAATAGAATCTATAGAAGTACTATTACTATTTTGGTACTAAATCAATATTACGTGTTGTAGTACCATACAAGTTACAACAATTCCCTAGTAATTAGTATATAGTCTTTTGCTTGACAACGACTCCTGATTGTGTGGTTCGGACCTGCACCCAAAATATTAGTCCTGGGCATTCGGTTCAGTTTGTTCGGATCGATTCGGTCTAAATCGAAGAAATCGAATTCGGATAACAGTTCAAATCAAAGCCTAAACCGATCATACGTCTAAACATATATACAAAACAGTGATGTATAAATTAGAAATGTATGGCGCAGGATCCCCACTTTACTTATTTTTTTAACAAAAGGTAAAAATAAAAAGTTATGACAGTAAAAAATAAAATTTATTCATCACATGTAAAGTGGGATCAAATCCATTAAATTATCCAATAATTCAAACACGTTTTAGATTCATCTTCCAGGCCGTGAATTAGAAACACATTATATGTTCCATTATCATAAAATGAACGATGATAAGTTGATATCATTGTATTCTTCACAAATTAACTATACTATAGAAGGCCAAAAAAAATAAGAGAAAAAACAACTAAACTGTAGATCTTAAAAACATATGTCAGGTGTTTGTTTACTTCACTTCCCACAAGAGACAAAACAAACATTCAAATTATGCAGTCGGTTACTATTGGAATTATTCATTTAGTGCAGGTTAGGCCAGGTGTTTTTTTTTTCATGGTGGGAGTTTTTTATTTTTATTTGAGTCTCTCATTGTAATTAGTAATTTTTTTTTTATAATATGGGTGCAAATTGGTTCTCATTTGAGAGGTTCTGAAAATCCCATGAGAACATTTTATATGGAACACATGTATCTTAATAAATGATTAATGTTTTATTATGATAAGCCAAATCCACAAAGATTTTAAAAGTTCATTAAATAGTTTATACGTTAATTTTTTGTTAACTTTCATAAATCATAAACGAAAATGATATATGTAATAAGTTTCATTATGCATGAGGCTAATATTGATTAATATTTTCAATTGAAGTATTAGAAAAATAGTCTCTGAGATTTAAAATTTTAAAATATATTTTGATATTATTATTAGGATCTATGAGTTGGTTTTGGACTATTTATAAAGTATTGTATTAATAGTATTTATGATTTTATTATTGTTACTATTATAGAATATATAAACAGATATAATTAATTAATGAAATCGAATATATTTCACTTATATTTGATATGATTTAAAATATATTAATTATAAATCTTGTAATTTAAATTAAATTTTTAGTAATTATTCAAATTAAATTACACTAAAACTAAATTAGAGGCAAAAATAAATTAGAGGCAAAAATAAATCATTAAAAATTTTAATATTAAATGCTAAAAATAAAAATAATAGTATTAGGTTGGTAACAGATTCAAACATATGTCAGGTAGATGTTTGTTTACTTTTCACTTCCCACAAGAGACCCAAAAAAAAACTCAAATTCTGTAGTCGGTTACTATTGGATTTTTTTTTAAAGTTATAAGGCCAAGTGTTTTTTTTTTGAATAAAGTTTTTTTTATTTTTTTTATTTTTTTTTAAGGCCAAGTGTTACCGAACCAAGCTCTTAATTGTTTGTAGTATCTGTCACTGGAAGAGAGAAAATGGCGTCTCATGCAGAGGAAAACGTGATCGACGCCGTTGACCACCGTGGATTAGCCGCCGGAAGATCCATTACCGGTAAATGGAGAGCCGCCTGGTTTATAATCGGTGTGGAGGTTGCGGAGAGGTTCGCGCACTTTGGGATCGGTTCAAACCTGATAAGCTACTTGACAGGACCACTTGGTCAATCTACCGCGGTCGCCGCCGCTAACGTCAACGCTTGGTTTGGAATTTCTATTCTTCTTCCTGTTCTCGGAGCTTTTGTCGCCGACGCTTTTCTTGGCCGGTACCGAACAATTATCATGGCTTCACTTATTTACGTACTGGTTAGTCTTTGTTCTGTCTATACTCTCTTTTAATCGGTTCATTTTTCAACTGCAAGTTAATGCTTGATAGGTACATTGTATGAGATTATGATTTTTTGGCTTGTTTTGCAAGACTAAAATTTATGTCAAAATCTTTTCCATATGTTGTTATCTATTTCTATTAACTCTAGGAAGCAAAAAAAAAAAACAAAAAAAAAACCAAAAATCGATATATAACAGAGCAAATAACAAAATATTAAAAATTTAGTAGAGGATCCGTATGCATACATTAAAAATTAAACAATTACTACATATATAAGTTTTATGAATTTTTTTTATTTATGAAATTAATTACTTAAATACTACACTAAAAATTTAATTCGAGTAGAATTTGCATTTTGATGTCAGGGACTGGCATTTCTGACTTTATCAGCGTTTCTGGTTCCTAAGACTACTGATGTGACCTCTTCATCACCTTCTTCTATTCTCAAAGCACTCTTCTTCTTCTCTTTATATCTGGTGGCCATTGGACAAAGTGGACACAAGCCTTGTGTTCAGGCTTTTGGGGCAGACCAGTTTGATGAAAAAGACTCGCAAGAGAAAAAAGATAGAAGCTCCTTCAAATTGGTGGTTTAGTATGTCTTCAGGAATCTGCTTGGCCGTTTTAGTGGTTGTGTACATCCAGGAATACGTTAGCTGGGCCACTCGGGTTTGGAATCCCAAGTGTGTTCATGGTGATCTCTCTTGTTCTTTTCGTCTTAGGGAGAAGAAATTATAGGTATAGTAAAAATAGGCAAGATGAGGACACCAACCCGCTTACAAGAATTGGTAGAGTCTTCTTTTTAGCATTCAAGAACCAAAGATTGAGTTCCTCGGAGTTGCGCAAACTTAAGCTTGAGGCAAATCCATGTCAAGATTCTCCAGAGGAACTGAGGTATGTTTAACATATAGTAATAGTAAGTTATGGTTTTAAAGACTTGTTGCATGATCAATTATGAGACTAATATTACGTGTTGTGATTTCGGACTAAACTAATATTACATGTTATGGTCTTGGGATTGGTGGTGGATTACACACTCCCGGCCAGAACCTCTTGGTAATAAAACAAAAAAAATTATAAGAGTAATCTTGTGTCAGGTTTCTCAAGAAAGCCTTGCTTGTCTGCAATGATTCTGGTGAAGGAGAAATAATAGCATGCAAGTCTAGTGATGTCGAAGAAGCTACAGCTCTTGTTAGGCTTATTCCAGTATGGCTAACAACTCTAGCTTACGCCATACCTTACACACAGTACATGACTTTCTTCACAAAGCAAGGTGTCACAATGGAAAGAACAATTTTTCCTGGTGTAACGATCCCACCAGCTTCTCTTCAGGTTTTTCTCGGCATATCAATTTTCCTCTTTGTCCCCATCTACGACCGTGTCTTCGTCCCTATCGCGAGGTCAATAACTAAAGATCCATGTGGCATCACAATGCTCAAAAGAATTGGAACCGGAATGGTACTCTCAGCTCTCACTATGGTAATTGCAGCTTTGGTTGAGTCAAAGCGGCTCGAGGTTGCTAAAGAACATGGGCTTATAGACCAACCGAAAGAAACTGTTCCAATATCGATATGGTGGTTAATCCCTCAGTACTTGTTGTTGGGGTTGGCTGACGTATACACTATAGTGGGAATGCAAGAGTTCTTCTACAGCCAAGTTCCTACTGAGCTGAGAAGTATTGGTCTCTCGCTTTACTCAAGTGCATTGGGTGTAGGAAGCTTATTGAGCAGCTTACTCATATCTTTGATCGAGTTAGCCACTGGAGAAGATGCTAGAGACAGCTGGTTCAATAGTAATCAGAACAAAGCCCATCTTGATTACTTTTATTGGTTACTTGCGGTTCTTAGCGCTGTTGGATTCATTACGTTCTTGTTCATTTCCAAGTCGTATATCTATCGCCGTGTGGACGAAGTGTAATTTCTAAAAGAGAAATATGATTCATAGTTGTGAACCGTTATAAGTTATATTTAAAACAAAAACAGTAATGTATAAAGTTATAAAATGTATGAACAGTTATAAAAAAAAATATAATTATTAAGTTTGAGATTTGACGTAGGAGATATCCCTAAAGGTTATAAAAATGACTATTGTGTAACGAATGTAAAAGTACTACTTACATACGACTAAATATTTTCTTGTAGTGTTTAACTTTGATTAATGTTACTAATTTATTGTTGTGATGTCAGTTATTATTTGTAACATTTTCTTTTAATTCAAAAAAAAATCATCTGTACAAAATCAAAGAAACTCCTTGAAGCTTCTCAAACTATTCACGTGAGCTAAACACATGAAATCACTCAAAATCCAAAATCACGCGGAAAACCCCTAGTGTACGTTGAAAATGCATGATAACTTTTTTAACAAAAAATTTGTATTACAAATATGAGATTTGCAGCCTTTGCAAACGAGTTCCACGTCTAAGAAAATAGTATTTTAATTATATACTTATATATAAGAAATGTCATTCTATATAAAAAATGTCATCATAATACTTTTATAAAGAGAAGATAAATTATTAAATCTATTAGTCGAATTGTGTAAACAAGGACAAAAACAATCATTTTCGAAACTAATATCACTTGGTTACAATGTCTTAGTCCATGCTGATTCGTCTCCACAACGTCACTATTAGTGTACAAGATATGGATACATCCCCTTATAAAATATGGGTCCCATTGTCAAATCCTTCGTAGTTTTTTTTTTCCGTAGTATTTAAAAAAGAGAGAGGATTTGTTAGAAATGTTGATAAAATTGTAGATACACTAGCGATGATCTTTATAATCAGTTCGATTTATTTTTATGTCTTAACTAAAATTTTACAGTTGTTTGCCTATTTGTGCTATATGTTTCTTACATTCAGTTTCTATAAAATAGAAAATGAAATAGATAAAAACAGAAAACAAGATTATAACGTAACTCCATGAAAAGTCGATGCCAAAACGAATAATTGGAGAAGAGAAGTTTGACAGTGGGATCCATCGTTTGAATAAGATTGACATCATGAGTCCAATTTGCATAGACACAAAGTAAACTCATGAATACTTGGTGTGTACATTTTATATGACGTGTCGGTAACTAATTGGTTTATCGACTTTTCATAGCTATTTACATTGCATTTCCTCTCAGCTATTCAGTTGCATTCCATAATAGCATTTCGGTGCATGTTTTGCATATTTTCTTGTTTTGGAGGTTCATGGAGTGAAGTATGCATCAATGAAGCCACATTGGAACTAAAAGGGATCAAAGAAGTAAGATTGAGGATGCGAGGAAGATACAGCGGTCAAGCACATCAACATGAATACACCAAGGAGTAGCAGCGGTCATGTGCAGGGGTTTGGTGTAGTCGATGCTCCTTAGCGGCTTCATCACAACGTTGCGAAGCAGACAAAAAATGTCTGACCATTCAGCGAGGAAGTGCAACAGGATCGTGTAGCCGAGGAGATCCAGCAGGCAGCTGCAGCAACTTCCAGCGGCATCGTCACACTGTTGGGGTGCAGCGGCCGGTTCCTGCGGTTTCGTCACACCGTTGGACCGGTTTGGAATTATAGATTTTGTTGCTTAACCGGATTGATCCAATTAGTTATGTGATTAAACGACTTTTCTCTTAATTTTCACTATAAAAGCCTCTAAACCTAAATCGTGAAGCTAGTACTTTGTTTTAAAGAATTCTTCTTAGCCACTTTTAAGATCTCTCAAAAATATTGTATGAATCTCTATTTTTAAGTATTCAATCATAGTTTATTTTCTTAAATCTTTCACTATTCATTAGTAAACCATGATTATGCAAAGATCCATTTTGTTGTTTGTGTTATTATGATATATTGTGAGTAGTTTCTTAGAACTCTTTGATTAAATAGCTTTAGGGTGATTGATGGTTGATTAGTGGAGTTTATGTTTGGAACATGTTAGATCCTTCCTTAGCAACTGTAATTTAGATGTAAGATAATTCTCACCATAAAGGGATCAATAAATTTTTTTACTAATAATTTGACTTTGTAATTTTACAAATAAAATGCAAATCCGTATTTTTTCGCAAAATGAGAAATCTGCAAAAATTTTCGCTAAAAAAATTATGTCATGGTGATGATGATATGATATGATGATGGTGATGGTGATAGTGATGGTGATGATGATAGTGATGGTGATGGTCAAACCAAAAATTTATATTATTTATTAATATTTGTTATCTTTATTAATGAACGAAGAGCCCGTTTGAATGTCACTTCATCAATCTAAGTTAATAATTTCTTACCACTCAAATATAATTTAAGTTTCTTTTAATACATATGTCTTTCAAGTTTGGGAGTTCTACATATGCATAACTTTTGTTGTTTAGGTAGAGAATGGAGAAACTTTGGAGGGATCCAACTCATAATATAACACATATTTTCTCAAATTTGGGAAATCTTCTTTATAATCGTAAACAATTGGAATATCGTAGCAATAGAAACAAATGAGTAAAACACAAATGTCAATGTTTTTATACACTAATCGCGACGTAGTGTATGGGAAATGCGTGAATATAGACTTTAAAGACATGTAAATGAGTAAAAACCTGGATTAAAACTGAAAGATGAAATCAGAAGTTACCAATTTTTTTGGGCAAAGCGACAAAGTGTTATAGATCGGTTAGACGGTGACTATTTGGCACATATTACAATACTTTCATTTTTTTTAAATTAAATATGTAAATTATATGATACATCAGTTTTGTTTTAAAATAATTTGTTTGAATTTTATTCTAATTTGATTTCATTTTAGTTGAGTCTGATGGCAGTTTTTACAACAAGAATGAGTTATCAAAATTTACAATTTATAATTAGATTAGTGATTTTACTTTATTTATATGTGGATTTGTTTCGTTTTACTAAATTTGATACTAATATTTTTTTCTTTTAAATATTGATGGTAATTTCCTTGTTTGTATTTGGATATCTCTGGTCTTGCAATCAGTTTTAAACAGAATTATTTGAATCTACTTTTTTATAAAATTTTTATTCCTCTGTTTCATATATGTTAATTATTTGATCCATATATTTTATTTTAAATATTAATATTTAATATATCATATTTACATTGAATTTCATATTTAATTTAAGGAATATGTGTTTTCTTAGGTTTTGTATTTAATTATTTTTTATTTCTAAAAATTAAAATTATTTTATATAATCTATAGTAGTTAATGTATAGTTTAAATCAACTTTTTTTAAGAAAACTAAAAAATCACATAATATTTAAAGCTAAAAATAAAATTGTTGATGTGAATGCATTGTCAATGTTTATGTGTCAAGCAACACTAGAGAGAGTCCTTTGTCTATTTATATATAGGGATTATCTGTTATATGTTACGTAACCAACCTCTCTTCTTTGTCTCTCTCCAAAAATGTCGACAACTACTGCTGAAGAAAACGTGATCGACGCCGTTGATCACCGTGGATTCACCGCCGGAAGATCTACTACCGGTAAATGGAGAGCCGCTTGGTTCATAATTGGTAAGTTAAAACAATTCTCTAACGCTAATTACTGCCTATTCAGTTTCACAACTTTGTGAATCTTTTCATTGCAGGTGTGGAGGTTTCGGAGAGGTTTGCGAACTTCGGGATCAGTTCAAACCTAATTAACTACTTGACAGGACCACTTGGTCAATCTACGGCGGTTGCAGCCGCTAACGTCAACGCTTGGTTTGGTATTTCAACTCTTCTTCCTGTTCTTGGAGCTTTTGTCGCCGACGCTTTTCTTGGTCGGTACCGAACAATTATCATCGCTTCTCTTATCTACATATTGGTTAGTCTCTTATCTTTCGAAGATCTGAATTTAAAATTAGGTGAAAATATTAATTTTCCAAGATTCCTCCATTTAATGCTTTTTTTTAGGTTAGGATTTTTCTTGTTGGTTTTCTTGTTCGTCAAGAAAGAGTGTGCAAGAACTAGAAATCAACTTGATTTTTTTTATTTTCGGTCAGGGATTGGCGTTTCTGACTTTATCAGCGTTTCTTGTTCCTAAGACTACTGAAGTGACTTCTTCATCACCATCTTCTTTTCTCAAAGCGCTTTTCTTCTTCTCTATATATCTGGTGGCTTTGGGACAAAGTGGACACAAGCCTTGTGTTCAGGCTTTTGGGGCAGACCAGTTTGATGAAAAAGACCCACAAGAGAAAATTGAAAGAAGTACCTTTTTCAACTGGTGGTACCTTACTATGTCTGCAGGAATCTTCTTGGCTATTTTGGTGGTTGTGTACATCCAGGAAAACGTTAGCTGGGCACTCGGGTTTGGAATCCCAAGTGTGTTCATGGTGATCTCTCTTGTTCTTTTCGTGTTAGGGAGAAGAAGTTATAGGTATAGTAAAAGAAGACAAGAAGAAGAAATTAACCCGTTTACAAGAATAGGTAGAGTATTCTTTTTTGCTGTCAAGAACCAAAGATTGAGCTCGTCGCAGTTGTGCCAAGATGAGCTTGTGGCAGAGCCATCTCAAGGATATCCACAGAAACTGAGGTATACGTTATGAAAAATAAACAAAACTTAAAACAAAAAAATAAAAATAAAAGAAACCAAGTGCTGCTTTTTGACACTACTACATTTTGTCTTTATTTTTTTTTAAAAAGAAAGTAAAATTTGATAGATAACTTACTAATCCGGATATAATAATAAAACAAAAGAAATCTTTTGAGAATTTTCTAATTTTCTATATGTATAATAACATATACATGATTATGAATCTTATCTATTTTCTTGTGACAGATGTCTCAGCAACGCATTACTTGTACCCAATGGTTCTGCTCATAGAGAAACGTCATGCAAGCCTAGAGATGTTGAAGATGCCACAACTCTTGTAAGACTTATTCCAATCTGGCTTACAACTCTAGCCTACACCATACCCAACGCGCAATACATGACATTCTTCACAAAGCAAGGCGTTACAATGGAAAGAACAATATTTCCTGGTGTAAAGATCCCACCAGCTTCTCTTCAAGTAATTATCAGCTTATCAATAATCCTCTCTGTCTCCATCTACGACCGTGTTTTAGTCCCAATATGTAAGAAGATAACCAAAGATCCTAGTGGCATCACAATGCTTAAACGAATGGGAACAGGAATGGTTGTAGCAAGTCTCACTATGATGATTGCAGCTTTGGTTGAGTCAAAGCGGCTCGAGACTGCGAAAGAACATGGGCTTATAAACCAACCGAAAGCAACTGTTCCTATGTCGATATGGTGGTTGATCCCTCAGTATTTGTTGCTTGGAATGGCTGATGTATTCACTTTGGTGGGAATGCAAGAGTTCTTCTATAGTCAAATTCCTACTGAGCTGAGAAGTATTGGTCTCGCGCTTTACTTCAGTGCAATGGGAGTGGGAAGCTTATTGAGTAGCGTACTCGTGTCTCTGATCAACTTAGCCACTGGAGGAGACGACAAAAACAGTTGGTTCAATAGTAATCTAAACAAAGCCCATCTTGATTACTTTTATGGGTTACTTGCGGTTCTTAGCGCTGTTGGATTCTCTACGTTCTTGGTTGTTTCTAAGTCGTACATCTATCGTCGAGTGGACATAGTGTAGTTTCTAAATTAAAAAAATGGAGTAAATAAATAAACTTTGACATAGTTTTAAACCGAGATAATAACTATATATATAAAAAAGGGTTCGTATTGTTAAAGACATATTTAGATGCATAATTTTAATTTTGTCACCAATTATCGATAATGTAGTTTTACTGTCAGTAATGATTTCACAATTCTGCTGCAAAAAAATTTAGTTCCACGAGTTCTTCGCTGTCACGATTTTACCATTATGTGATTGTAACGTCAAATTTTCTGGTTTGCAAATGGGTCCCAAAACTGTAAAGGCTCGCAATCATGTATATCCATATTCTAATATACTTTTAAATATATATACACAAAATCGTTACTTATACGTAAAATTAGAAAATGTAAACAGTTAACTATATGATTTACGAAGTTTGAGATTTGGCTCAGCTCATATAAAAAGTACTATGAGTAACAAAATAAATTATTAAAACCACAAAGACAAAAATACATAACACTAATTTTGTTGGATCGAAGGATATATAATTATTATTTGGTAAAATAAAAATAAAGTGCCAACATAAAGAAAGCTGATATTTGATATTTTTTAAAACAATTTTCTGGTTCAGTTCTGTGTGAAGTTTCAGCTTTATTTCCTTTCAAACAAACGATGCACTAGTTGTAAAAAGGTTATGTTTTCTTTGAATATAATTTTACATTAAATTCGAAAAAGATATTTGATTAGTAGATATGATAAATATATGATAGCGAAACTACACCCACTTGGACACTAGATTTCAAGATATGATAAATGCTTGGCTTAAAGTAAAGCAATTTTATTGTAAATAGGCTCTTCTCATAAGACAAAATGTCATATGTAGGAAATGGAATAACTGATAAGAGTTTTGCATGAGTAGGTTCTTCTCGATGTCTACACCAAACGTTTCGTTAATTTAAACGTTCAACTCGGCAGAATTTGTTTCTTCGGCAGTGGATTTCATCGTACGAAGAGATTCTACTATGAGATCACAAAGGTGGTGAGGGTCTGGAATCACGTCGAGATCAACTCCAAGATTGATGATAGCTTTGTTTACATAACTTTGTATGTGGATAATGAGTGCCTGGTCCAACAAACAACATATTGTTAGTTTATGTCGGTTAAGGTTTTATTCGTTTAAACCCGGTCACAACTAGGGGTGGATCTAGAAGTTATTTTTATTAGGAGTAAAAACAAAAATATAATATTAAAAATTACATTAATAAAGAGACATTGCTGCAAATCCTTTAAAAAGTAGACAATTTTAGAAATTTAGAAGAGATTTTATACATGTGCCTCAGCCACTGGCCACAACTGTGATATAGTAATAATTAGGATTTCTATGCTCTGTATTTTTTTTTCATATCATAGTTGTTTATACTGTTTTAGGATTATTAGGATTATTCGACATGATTGTTGTTTAAAGTCTTTCCAAAATATTTCTACGAATGTTTTACTGATTTTCTTAGTTTATGTTGGAATTTAATGACCATATTTATTTAATAGAAACAAAATGTAATTAAAAATGTCAATCTTCCCTACTCATAATATATATAGATATAATAATCATAGTAAAATATCCATTGCAAAAGCAATAAAGTTATATGACTTTTGAGTATTTGACAATGGTTTAATTTCAAGGAAGATAATTGGGTAATACCTGTGGAACACCAGATATACTTGCGGCAACATAAGATATTTGATGGTCGAAAATGCTTATTTCTTCGGATGGACCGGGAACATTTGACAATATGATTGCTGAGCGACCGAATATTCTCGTCGCAAGATTTTTGAGTGCCTGTTTTCAAAATAGAGACCCATCATTCATATATATATATATATATATATATATATATATGTATATGAAATTATCAAAATAATTAAGATTTATGTAGTATCTCACCTTGAATCCGAAAACTTCCACTGTCAATTTGAGTAATACATAGGAAAATAGAGGTTCAAGGGAGAGTTTTTTCCGATCCATACTAGTTTTGGCTCTTCGGATGTATTCAAATATATCATTTTCAGGTTTAAGCCATAGCGGAATCATAGCATAACCTATTGAGTTTCCCCATCTTGACGTTGAACGTTTTGCCATCATTTTAGCAAATTCCTATATTATATATGACCAAAAAAGAAAAAAAAACTTAAGGCATTGAGATTCCAATTGTCTTGATGGAAAATAGTTAAAGACCGTTTGGGGTATGTTTGTTTGCATTTGTACCTTGATATTTTTATTTGGTCTTAGGTTAAAAAATACAATACCACGAAGATATATCTTTTCTAGAGATTTTCTTGACTTCACATTTGTGTCAGAATCTGTTTGCAAAGGCCAAAAAAAAGAGTAAGAAATGTAATATGACGATAGTAATAGATAACTAAATAAAATGAACAAAATTTACCATATTTTCCACTCAAATATCGTGAAAGACCAGCTTGCACCATCCCAGTTATAACATCGTTCACAGTCTAATTAAGAGAGACCAGGAAAAAGTATTGACAAGGTGTTTACTCAACTAATATGTAATACTGTATCTGTTTCATTTTATTTGTAATTTTAGGTTTTTCATAGTTTTTAAGAAAATAATTTTTTTTTATCATAAATTAATATTTATTTGGTTATATTTCATTGGTCAAAGACATTAAATATTATGGATAAAATTGAAAATTTTAACAAACAACTCCATTGAAAATATAAAACAACACTTATTTTGTAACCAAAACAAAACTTAAAACTAAGAATAAAGTGAAACAGAGAGAGTAGCTAGTAAGTAGACAAGGAAACCAAACAACATACCATTTTCATTGAGTTCTTCACGACTTTCACATCATCCAAACTAATAAGTCTATGGATGAACTTATTAGGGCTAAGTGTAGCACTTGGTTTACCCATAAGCGGAGCTGAAGCATCGCGAGCAGAGCATAAAACTATCAAAAACTTTAAAACTTCAACAAAAGTGTGGAACAATAGTCTTACTATGAACCACAAGCGAGTAACCAACGAAGAACAAACGTTTGTTACTTTGCTTTTCTTTGGAGGCAAGAAAATGGGTAACGCCTCCGGATCACTTGATTTTCGACTACAAGCGAGTAAAAGAGACATAAGAGACATGCCATCACCCAAAGAATGATGAAATCTCGCCACCATAAGAGATTCTGCATTTGATGTTTTCAGTTTCAATATGTGGATCTCCCATAATGGTTTTGACATATCTAGTGGGGAAAAAACCATATTTGATGTATAATCCTCTAGAAACTGATCAGGATTATCAATGGTGTGATCTATATCCGGAACAACTACATGATCTTCAATTTTTACTTTTGTGGGAATCCATGTCGCTTTGTGTCCACCTTCACCTGTCTCCTACAAAATAGTACATAAAAAAATCGTTTTAAAGTCGCACACGAATATCTTTGCCATAATAAATATATTCTCATATGAACGTGTTTGTGTTAATTACTAGTATGCTAGAGAAGCGTGGATGGTTAAGCAATGTGTTCTTGAAGCCTTCAACAAGTGTAGATGGATTGGCTTCATTTTTGAATCCAATGGTTATGATGTTGAAGCAATCGAAACCTTGTAAGCTGAACAGCTGTGAAAACGGGCTCACCGGAACCTCTGCGGCAGTCACTTGCTTCTCCATTGCCATATCTTTTTTTTTGGCTGTTTATATGAATGATTCTACCAAGTGCGTAGCGTATGGTTGGTTTATATATGCGTGCTAAGCGTCACATAGCTATCAATATTATTGTATTTAGAAGAGGTTGTGGAAAAAAAAATTGGTCACAAAACTATGTAAAAACGTTTAATGTGTGCTATCTCACTATTTTATTTTGCTAAATCTTTTTCATATCCCTCATATTTGTAGATTTGAAAAAAAAAAAATAGGCTATAACTAAAGTTATCATTGTCTTACGACTTTTATTCAACAAGTATGTGTCCTTGCGGTCGGAATTCTCTTCAATACTTCATCTGCCCCTGTTTACATTTAAGGTTAGTTATGATTTGGTGGCGGTGCGAGTGTGCGACATATTTTAGTAGTAGTGCTGTTACAACTAATACTAAATATTATGTTTAAACGATTTATAATGATGTGATTTATTAGTTGCTAGCATCTAATGCAAGTAGTTATCTGAAATCGCATTCTGAGCTAGCTCATGGATATAGATCGTTTGGCCTTGCTTCCTTCAACTTTTATGAAGTGCTCTCGCCCTTCGTCATCAGCTTCGCATTTGGACAGAACTTCCAAAATCGTTTTTCACTTCATCTAACTCCATTAGCCTTGTGCTATGTTGAGTGAATGGACGGATGTTGTTTTCATGAAATTATGTTTCCATGTTTTTATTGTTTTTTTTCATGGAACCATCTTTTTAGGTTTATAATCCATGATTGTAACCCTAAACTGTTTTCCCTGTCCAATGAATAATTTACCACTTGACAAAAAAAATTTTGCATTTGCTTACCTTGATTAAGAACAGTAACATCTTTGAGCTTAAATTTTACAGTTTAAATCATTTACTTTTAAAGAATTATGATAAAAATTTACAAGTCTTTAGACGAATCTCAAAAAATGGTGAAAATATGATAAAGGACAAAATCACAAGTTTTTTTGTTTTGTTTTATAAAGGAAAAAATCACAATCTTGTTAATTCAAAATAGTGATTATGTGACTTCCATGCAAAATCGTGCTTCCACAGAACAACAATGTGAACACACAGAAGTCACAAAAAGCTATTTTATTATTTCCATTGTTATTGCATGAAACATTTATTTGGAGAAAGAATCGTAATTTTCCATCGGGGTTGTGATTTGCAATGGAATAGTAGAATCTCAAAAAAAAAGGGAATAATTGCTAATATGTGTCGGAAGAAGATCATGAGTTTACATAAAAACGTTGCACTTGTAAAAAAAAAAATTTGCCAACAAATTTACATTTTATTCAAAAAAAAAAAATCATGAGTTTATTACCAATGAAAGACTATCGACTTTTCTTTTAAATCATAGAATTACGGTTTTCATAATTTTAGATTGGAATGGTATTATAGGATTCACAGCTCACTTTTTTTTTCTTTTTTTTTTCATTTTCAAGATTTGTAATACTTTTCTTCTGCCAAAATTAAAGAAAGCAGGACGATTAAAATGAACTATGATGTCATTCCAACTTAAAATTATGATCTTGACACAAAATTATGATTATTATGATGCCACCGGAACACACATTTCAATCGTTTCTCTCAATAATTTTGGCAATAGAAAAGTAGTTGATGAATTTTGTTAAATGGATCAATTTATTCTTCTTCAACATATTGAAACACGTACACTATGTTTTTCTTTTGACAAAAAACACGTACACTATATATGTTATACTCCAACGTAAAATCATAATGTCGTGTGTTTTTATGACATACTTATATCGTTTTTCATGTTCAATAAAAACAAATAAATTGATTCAAACAAGAGCCGTCAACTACTTTTCTTCTGCAAAAATTATTGAGAAAGGGACGACTTAAACGATTTAAATGTGTATTAATGTGTGTGTTCAAGAAATATCTATGTATAATGTGTAGCGAGTTGCCTTTTTCCTTTTTCGTTTTTAATTATGTCATGCGCATGTTTATCAATTTGATTTCGAGTTACCAGAAAAATAGGGAAGGAACTATATATCTCCTATAAGTTTGCACATGTCCGAGTTCGAGTTTTATACTGCTACTAGTAGTACGATTGAACTTTGTTGTTAAAAACATGTATATAAGCATGTTATCTGTGCTAATCAAAATTAACGACATAGGTAATTCAGAACTTCTATAAATAATATTTGATAAATTAATATCTTTCTAAATTAATAAATTATTTTATTTTCAAATTAGGTTTTTCTTCTGCAGTACCTCGGCATGACATGAGCGTAAAAGAAGTTCAAGAATCTATTTTCTTTTTATAAGGGCTAAAATCTTTTATTTTACCTTTTTGATCCCATATTGTAGGGTGGATCTTGAAAGATATGAAAGATTTCCTTCCAAACTGTACATACGACTTTCATTGAATACAGTTTTCTATAGAATTCTATATGTATCTATGAAATCGAGTATGTAATAATTGACACATTTTGATAAGATAATAAGATAATAGTTTTTATGAAATATCTATGTAAATATATGGTCTTATTAATAACATAAATTAATAATCATATAAATTTATTATATATATATATATATATATATTATTTTAGTAAAATATAATTTTAGTGTTGTTTATTTATTCGTAAATATGTACTTTTGTTGAAGTTTATTTCTAGTTTTTTCTAAAATATTTAAAATATATGATATTATATTAAAAATTATAAAAAAAATATTTGATGCAATTATTTTCTAATGTGTAAATACATTGAAACATATTAAAGTATTGTCTTCATTTTATTTTTTCTATAAAATAATTTTTGAAATTCCAAAAAACACTCTATATTAATTTATTGATTAATTAATAATTTTTATAAATTAATAAAATTCTCCAGTCCTAATATTATTAATTTATAGATGTTTTTTACTGTATATGCTTTTCATTTTCAAGAAAAAAAAAGTATTGATCCAAATTAAATTTGTGATATTTTTCTTCGGCCAAAATCAAATAGATAAGGAAAAGATGTTTGACAGAAAAATAGGAATGGCATATATTTTTCTTGGTTAAAAAGGGAAGGAATACCAATAAAGTATGCTGTGTGCACATGTTTGAACAAAAAAGAAAGCAATAATGCACATATCAGAGTACAAGGTTTTTACTGTGCACAAAAGAATTTCCGAAATTGTTTGATTAGAAGAAAAGTAAGAAAAGGTCAACATAATAGACCAATAGTATGGGATAATATGGGGGCATGCTGGGGAAAAAAAATGAGGCAAACATTTATTTAATAAAATAGATGTCTACATAAAAAAATATGTAAAGAAAAAAGTCATCAGTTCCAAAACAGTTAAATAAAAGATAAACTATCCAAATATATCTATAAATCACTTAAAACTATTAAACTTGAAATCCTAAACTTTAACATTCATTCATTTAATTAAACATCTGAGAAAAGTGTAATAGTTTGGATATGATTATGAGTCCAATTTCTCAGAATTTTCGAGCCGCCCAAACCTTGCATAACATAAATGTTATGGTATTGACATGCTTCTTATATGTGAGATACTGAGATACTGAGATACATATGAGCATTTAATATAGTAGATTGTTAGGTCAAATATATTTAATTCAATTGTCAATTTACAATAAAAGTATTGTGTTAATAATAAATATATACATAAAATATATTTTGTAAAACTATCAATTATAAAATCTGCTCTTATTTAATATATCACTAATTAGATAAAACTGACTTTATTTTTAATTAGAGTTCAGTGAAATAAAATTAAGAATTTTGTTTAAAGAATTACATTGATCTTAACAATATTTTTAATGAAACAGGGAAACTACTAATTTAATGATATTTTTATGAATCAGAGAAAAACTATCAAAACATATGTTTTGGATTTCTTTTTTATAAAGTAAGATGGTTTTAATTTTTAATATATAGTAGTTATTTATTTAAAGTTTATCTATACCAATTTTAACTTAAAGATAAAAGTTTAATAACAGTTAACAACTAATAGGAAACGATTAATTTGTAATTGCATATAATATTTTTAATCGCAATCCAACATATCTCATTATAGAAAACAAATGGTATTAATACTATTTTACAAGGGAGTTAAGTAATCGACAAATTTAAACTTTACGAAGGAGAGGGCAATGTGAACAAGAGAATACTAAGAGAGTAAGAGGTATGTTGACTAGAATTGAAGGAAACATTTGAATGCTTAACCGCCTAGACACATAAATAACGACAATCACTATGTTCAATAAAGAGTTGGTTTTTAACACATTGCTACAATACATATTCTTAACGACAATACTTAAAGACACTCACCAAGTTACTTTCATGTGAAACCTTCTACAGTTCTACTCTTTGCAAACAAAGTTGTTGGTGTTCCATCTACCATAAGTTTGAAGGTAAATTTTAAAGTTATCTTTTTCTTTGCTCTTAACATAAAATTTGCAGTAGAACGAAAAAGTAAAAGAACAAAATTCTTAAAGATTAAATGCTCTCTCATAAAACACACAAACGGACTACAATCAAACTTTGGGTTATGTGCTAAATATATAGTATTTCTTAAATCTTCTAATGAAACTTTGGGTTAAGATGTCAAAAAAGAGAAGAAATGGGTTAAACTTAAAAACTATGAACCCATATTATTTTTGATGGCCCAAATGCTAGCTGTGTTCATCATATTCAAGAACGAAAGGGGGAATCTGATGCGGACTTCATATTTTTAAATTATTTTTTTATTAATAATCAATCTTTCCCAAATATGTTCTAACGACTCTCAAGAAACAGAAAATAATAAACAAAGCATACATCAATAATTCAATATGCCTTGCCACCGAAGCCAGTGATTGTTCCAAGATCCGATCTCATCTACTGAATAATCTTTCTGACATATATTACAAAAAAACAAACAATACAAAAGCATTTGTCTGTATATTAGTTTATGTTATAGTTCCTAAAAAATTCAAAACCAATCAATCAACACAATGGCTATCACAGCTGCCCTGGCCGATGAGCTCGAAAATACCACTGAGGGTTCCATTGACTATGGAGGAAACACAGCTGTCAGATTCTCCTCCGGTGGATGGAAATCGGCGAGGTTCATCATTGGTAAGCATAAGCCCTAATCGAGTTACTTACTCCAGACGGCACCAAGTAATATACTCATACATTTTTTTTTTTTATCTAACAATTTTTGTAGGTTCAGAAATGGCGGAGCGATTTGCTCACTTCGGGATATCATCAAACCTGATAATGTATTTGACAGGACCATTGGGTAAGTCAACAGCTACAGCTGCAGCCAATGTTAATGCTTGGATTGGAACGGCGTCGTTTGTCCCGCTACTATGGGGTTTTATTGCTGACTCGTTTCTTGGTCGTTTTCGTACTATCCTCATCTCTTCTTGTCTCTATATCTTGGTATATAACAATTTTCCTCTAAAACATTACTATTACCTAAAGTTTTTTTTTATTGTTGTTATAAATTTTTATTTGAAACAAAAATGGTAGGGACTTGGGTTGCTGACGTTTTCAGCCATGTTTCCTTCTCAATGTGAAGATCGAAATGAACGAGTCTCATGTGCTTCTCAGCTCCAAGTGACTCTCTTCTTCTGTTCTCTGTACTTTGTAGCAATAGGAGAAGGTGGGTTTTTCCCATGTATGAAGGTATATGGAGCGGATCAATTCGATAGAAATGATCAAAAAGAGTCAAAAGATAAGAGTTCTTTCTTCAACTGGTTGATGTTTGGAAACTGTATTAGCATATTGATGAGTCGTGTGGTCTCTAACTACATTCAAGAAAACGTAAGCTGGTTCTTAGGGTTTGGTATTCCAAGTCTTACCATGTTACTTGCTTTGTTTATCTTCCTCCTTGGAACTTCCTCTTACCGCTCTAGCACTAAAAGAGAAGGAAATGAAAACCCTTTTGCGAGAATTGGTCGCGTTTTCGTGGCGGCTTTAAAGAACAGAAGACAACGAGATTTATGTATAGCTAACACCAACGAGACCCTCCTCCTTATTCATCCGAGTTCTAAGCAATTCAGGTAACAATAATTACCTGAACTATCTTAATTCTGTTATAGAAGAAATATCTCAGTAAAAAAAAAAAAAATTTTAAAAAAAACTCTGTTTAATATATTAGGTTAAAAACTACTTCAAAAATTTAATATCAAATAAGGCCCCTAGTGATAAAAGTACTCCCAACGGCTCCTTGTTTCACAATAAAATTTTGAAAGGATCTAAATCAATAATTGTCCCAATATATTATAAGTTTATAAACTAATAGTTTCTCTTGGATACTATACAGATTTCTTGACCGAGCAGCGATTTCATGTGACTTGGGTGAAATCGAAGAAGCGAAAGCAATACTTAGGCTTGTTCCAATATGGATGACTTGCTTAATCTATGCCGTTGTAACCGCACAATCAATTACTTTCTTCACAAAGCAAGGAGCCACAATGGATAGGTCAATCTCACCAGGACTCTTAGTCCCTTCAGCTACACTCCAGAGTTTCTCAAGCCTATCAATGGCCATTTTCATACCAATCTACGACCGTCTACTTGTTCCAGTCGCAAGATCCTTCACTCATAAACCATCAGGAATCACAATGCTACAAAGGATTGGCACAGGGATTTTCCTATCCATCCTTGCTATGGTAGTAGCCGCTTTGGTCGAGACCAAAAGGCTCCAAACCACTCGGGATGACGTCACAATACTTATGAGCGTATGGTGGTTGGTTCCACAGTATGTTCTCTGTGGAGTCTCAAACGTGTTCACAATGGTGGGTTTGCAAGAGTTTTTCTACGACCAAGTCCCTAGTGAGCTTAGGAGCATTGGTATGGCTCTGAATATTAGTATATATGGGGTCGGCAGCTTTCTAAGCAGCTTCATAATATCAGTCATTGATAAGGTCACGAGCCAGTCGGGTCAAAGGAGTTGGTTCGATAACGACCTGAACCATGCTCATCTAGATTACTACTACTGGCTATTGGCTTGTCTCAGCTTCATTGGTTTAGCCTCGTACTTGTGGTTCGCCAAGTCTTATGTCTATAACAGACCAAACACATTCTAAAACATTGTTTTCTCTGTTCTGCCAAGTGGAATAGGCTTTTATTCCATTTTTGAAACTTCACAAACCAACCAAATCGGGAATACATAACTGATACTAGCATTTACGAAATGAGAAAGTGTTACGTATATAGTAAGACAAATGTGGTGTTACTTTTATAGAACAAACAACTAGTCTTAAGAAATCAATCATGTGTTTTATCTGTATATGCTGGGCTTTATAACCCAACACACTACATAAAAGTATGTCAAATGAAATAAAAATCTATTTTCTTTTGTTTTGTCTTTTTTTTTTTCTGAAAAAAAATATATTTTTAATTGGTTATTTTATTATTATTTGGATTAGACATGAATACGAGCGAAACATGATTGACTGACACATCTTTATAATGTTAAATTAACATGTATCTTTTGACTCAAATATCTTGAACAAGATCTCATTTTTTAATTAATTTATATCAATTTGAAATCAATGTAAAAAATCTCTAAAACCACATTATCACATGAAATTCCAACTGAAATCGAATAACAATGACATCAGAGCACCACCAACCCCAGGTCCCCAGCCACTCACTTTTAAATAATACAAAAAAAAATCTTATCAAATCCACTTTCTAATATTTAAATTATAAAAACAATAAAACAAAACACATATGCTGCCGAGAAGTGCTCAATTATTATCTCTTTATCAAAAATTAATAAGTACAACTTGCCACATTAAAAAACATTTTTTTATTTTTGAAAGACAAAAAGCCAATGGCGATCGCCTACGGTGAGCTTGAAGAAGGTACACTTCCTCCGACCACCACTGAGAGTTCCATAGACAAGTCAGCCGTCAGATTATCCTCTGGAGGATGGGAATCGGCGAGGCTTATCATTGGTTAGTAACTCCGATCACTCCAACCAAATTTAACTCCGTTGACTCTTTTCCGTTTCTTTTTCTTTTTTCCGTAGGTGTCGAAATGGCGGAGCAGTTCGCCTTTTACGGTGTTTCGGCAAACCTAATAACGTACTTGACAGGACCATTAGGAGAGTCAACAGCTGCAGCTGCAGCTAATGTCAACGCTTGGAATGGAACGGTGTCGTTTCTTCCTCTTCTCTGGGGCTTCATCGCTGACTCGTTTCTTGGTCGTTTCCGTACCATTATACTCGCGGCTTCTCTCTATATCTTGGTATGTATATATATAACCATTTTTACTAAAAATCTGTTTCTTGCAAGAACAAGATGATAATGATATGATGAAACATATATATATATACAGGGACTTGGGTTGCTGTCTTTTTCAGCCATGACTCCTTCTAACTCCAAAGACTCGAATCCACTCCAAGTGGTTCTATTTTTCTGCGCTATGTATCTTATAGCGATAGGACAAGGCGGTTACAAACCATGTATTACGGCATTTGGAGCTGATCAGTTTGATGGAAATGATCTTAAAGAGGTAAAAGCCAAGAGTTCTTACTTTAACTGGTTGATGTTTGGAAGTTGTGTTAGCATTTTGAGTACTCGTTTGGTCTCTAGCTACATTCAAGAAGACCTAAGTTGGTTCTTAGGGTTTGGTATTCCAAGTCTTTCCATGTTACTTGCTCTGTTTCTCTTCCTCCTTGGAACTAATACTTACCGCTTTAGCACTACTACAAGAGAAGGAAATAAAAACCCTTTCGCTAGAATCGGTCGTGTTTTCATGGAGGCTTTAAAGAACAAAAAACAACCAGATTTAGATTTTTATAACCCTAATGAGACGCTCCTTCTCCTCGCTGACCATAGTTCCAAACAATTCAGGTAACATAAATTACATCTATAGATGCAACTTTTCCTTGGAATCTTTTTTTTTTTAATTTGTGCTTATACCATGTATTTTTGTTTGTCTATATATGTAATGTGAAAGCTTCCTCGACAAGGCAGCGATTTCGTGTAACTTAGCTGACATTGAAGAAGCAAAAGCGGTGCTTAAGCTTGTTCCCATATGGATGACTTGCTTAGTTTACGCCATTGTAACCGCACAATCACATACATTCTTCACAAAGCAAGGAGCTAAAATGAATAGGTTAATGTTACCAGGAGTCTTAGTCCCTGCAGCTACACTCCAATGTTTCATAAGCCTAACAATGGTCATTTTCATCCCAATCTACGACCGTCTATTCGTCCCAATTGCAAGATCCTTCACTCAAAAACCATCAGGAATCACAATGCTTCAAAGAGTTGGCACAGGGATTTTCCTCTCTGTTCTTGCTATGGTAGTAGCCGCCTTGGTCGAGGCCAAGAGGCTCCAAATCGCTCGGGATGACGTCACAATACTTATGAGCGTCTGGTGGTTGGTTCCGCAGTACGTTATCTATGGAGTCGCGGATGTGTTTATGGTGGGTTTGCAAGAGTTCTTTTATGACCAAGTCCCTAGTGAGCTTAGAAGCATTGGTATGGCTTTGAATCTTAGCATATATGGGGTCGGCAACTTTCTAAGCAGCATCATGATATCAGTCATCGATAAGGTCACGAGTCAGTCTGGTCAAACGAGCTGGTTCGATAACGACTTGAACCAGGCTCATCTAGATTACTTCTACTGGCTACTTGCTTGTCTCAGCTTCATTGGTTTAGCCTCATACTTGTGGTTTGCGAAGTCGTACGTCTACAATAGACCCAACACCTTCTAATTATTGTGTGTACATTCATTACCCTACACGATGCATGAGAGCTATATATTTGTTTGAACCTAACAAAAAAAATCTACATATGTATATTTTTATTTGACTATTACCTACACGATGCATTAGAGCTATATATGTAAAAATTTACATACAAGTTTTAGGAGAGTTAAGACTATTAAAAAAAAATCAACATGTTTATTATAGTTAGGGGGTATTGTAGACTTTCGCTTTAAAATGTTTAAATTTAAATAAGATTCACAAAGATAAGAAAATAATCCTTTTAGGCTTGTAGCTAATAATGCCTCAATTTGTATTTTATTTTTTTATGAAAATAGTAATGCCTCAAATTTGAAAAGTCATTTTAGATCGACTGGAATGGGATTCACTCATTCTGTCATTCACATCCAAAAAAACCATAATTGATGGGTCCTTCAACTTATGGATGAATGTACAAGTGTTGTAAGTCGTTGAGAAGTTTTAATCCACACAATAGTCTAGTCCATAGAGAGATGATATGCTCAAGATGAGATCTAATAGACAAGGTGTTCAAAACAAAAATTAATGCCCAATTGAATAATTGATTTATTATACCCATTGTAACAAATAACGAGCTGACGATCTATTTTCTCATCAAAATAATCACATACCCTCATATATATACTTATATTTTTTAGTGGAGAAATAGAACAAGGTTTTAAGTTTGGGTACGTTGGATGATATATGAAAATTTGGATGTTGTCTACCACAAAATATAACCAATAAACAGTTAAAAACAAAGCACACATGCTGCACGAGTTTACTACTTAACTACGCCTTCATCATATAATCTTTCCTACATATTCTATAAAAACACTACAAGAAGCACATAACTCAAAACCAAACATACACAATGGCTATCACCGACGCTGCCGTGGCCGATGAGCTCAGACATAGCCCCGAGGGTTCTAACGCAGCTATCAGATTCTCCTCCGGTGGATGGAAAGCGGCGAGGCTCATCATTGGTAAGTAAGCCCAATTAAGTTCCTAACAATACTCATGTGGTTACTTACACCATAAACTTACTAATTTAATTCTCTTCGGTTATTTTTTTTCTAATTTTTTTTTTTGTAGGTGTCGAAATGGCTGAGCGATTTGCGTACTTTGGGATAGCGTCGAAATTGATTATGTAATTGACCAGACCATTGGCTACAGCTGCAGCCAACGTCAACGCTTGGATTGGAACGGTGTCGTTTCTACCGCTTCTCGGGGGCTTTATCGCTGACTCGTTTCTTGGTCGTTTCCGTACTATCCTCATCTCATCTTGTCTCTATATCTTGGTATATTACTTTATACCAATTCCTCTCAAACATTACTAATAAAAAAAAAAATTGTTATTGTTGCGTGATTAACTGAAACAAAACAAGCAGGGACTTGGGTTGGTGACGTTTTCAGCCATGATTTCTTCTCAACGCGTCTCATGTGCTTCTCAGTTCCAAGTGATTCTCTTCTTCTGTTCTCTGTACCTTGTAGCAATATCACAAGGAGGTTACAAGCCATGTATTAAATATTTGGAGCCGATCAATTCGATGGAAATGATCAAGAAGAGGCAAAAGCCAAGAGTTCTTTCTTTAACTGGTTGATGTTTGGAAACTGTGTTAGCATATTGATTACTCGTTTGGTCTCTACCTACATTCAAGAGAACCTAAGCTGGTCATTAGGGTTTGGTATTCCAAGTGTTTCCATGCTACTTGCTCTGTTTGTTTTCCTCCTTGGAACTAAAAGTTACCGCTTTAGCACTACAAGAGAAGGAAAGAAAAAAACCTTTTGCTAGAATCAGTCGTGTTTTCATGGAAGCTTTAAAGAACAGAAGACAACCAGATTTAGATATAGCTAATCCTAACGCGAGCTTCCTTCGCCTCACTCACCAGAGTTCCAAACAATTCAGGTAACATAATTAATAGATATGTTCCTTATTTAGAATCTTTGAGGTCCACATTGTGTTCATAACTTCATATCAATAAGTGTGACGAGGAAAATGACAAATTATTATGAAAGAAATATATCTTATTTTTACGGAATAAAGAAAGAAAGATATGTTTTTTTTATTTAGAATCTTTGAGGTCACATTGTGTTCATATCAATAAGTGTAAGGAGGAAAATGACAATTTATTATGAAAAAAATATATGTTATTTTAAAGAAATATATGTGCGGCCAAAATATATATTTCCATCTAATCAGATACAAATTGGTTTGAGATGCAAGTAAGAACTTTTAACAATTCCTCTTTAAATACTATATGCAGATTCCTTGACAAAGCAGCAATGGCCATGTTCTTTTGGAGGTCGCTAGCGACCTGATTAATTAACTGAAAAATGATTAGTTTTCTACTTAGATCTGAAACCAGCGATAACTTATAAGTGAGAGACAAAGAAAAAGTAGTCGCCGCGTCAGTCAATTTGATCGCTAACTAATTCAGCAACAACAGCGACTTAAAGTTTGAAGAAGAAACAGAAATCGAGCGATTGAAAAACAGAAATACAGCGACTAGAAAAAATGAAAAAGTGAATGATTTCATGTTGCCATGGTTGTCGCTAGCGACCTCCAAAAGAACAGGGCCAATGTCATGCAAATTTGCTGAAATAGAAGAAACAAAAGCAGTACTTAGGCTTGTTCCCATATGGATGACTTGCTTAGTCTACACAACTGTATGCGCGCAATCCCCTACTTTATTCACAAAGCAAGGAGCCACAATGGATAGGTCAATAACACAAGGACACTTAGTCCCTGCAGCTACACTCCAATGTTTCATAAACATATCCATTGTCATTTTCATCCCAATCTACGATCGTCTACTTGTCCCAATCGCAAGATCCTTCACTCAGAAATCACAATGCTTCAAAGGATTGGCACAGGGATTTTCCTTTCCATTCTTGCTATGGTAGTAGCCGCCTTGGTAGAGACCAAACGGAACCGCTCGGGATGACGTCACAATACTGATGAGCGTATGGTGGTTGGTTCCACAATACGTTATTATTGGAATCGCGGATGTGTTCACAATGGTGGGTTTGCAAGAGTTCTTCTACGACCAAATCCCTAGTGAGCTTAGAAGTGTTGGTATGGCTCTGAACTTAAGTATATATGGGGCCGGAAACTTCATAAGTAGCTTCATGATCTCAGTCATTGATAAGGTCACGAGCAAGTCTGGTCAAACGAGTTGGTTCGATAACGACTTGAACCAGGCTCATCTAGATTACTTTTATTGGCTACTCACTTGTCTTAGCTCCATTGGTTTAGCTTCCTATTTACGGTTCGCCAAGTCGTATGTCTACTACAATAGACCAAACACAACATAAAAACATTGTGTGGAGTGTGGACAATCGATCTTTAATGAATTGGGCTTTTTCCATTTATGTTATGGGCTTCATGACCAACCAAATCCGCATTTTCATATTGTTGTTTTCCGACAGAGCCAATGACTTTGTGCCATTCAGCTGAAGTTGTGGAAGCAAAAGTTGTGTTGAGTCTCCAATTTGGATGTGTTGTTTAGTATAATGTCATTTTGGCATGGTGGAGTTTCCAGTTGCTAGTGTCATTTATGTTCAATTTCCTAGCCAAATTCTGATTTCCACCGACATAAATTAATTTGTGTAGTTAATAATAGAGGTACAAAAATATAAAAGAAATAAATAACATATCAAGTAGAAAAATAATCCGAGGATAAAAACAAGAAATCAAAAATGATTGAAACCAAAGAATAATTAGCCAAACTACTACAAACAAAAACGAGATTATTTATTTGCCACTAGCCAAGAGAATAATAAGTCTTGTCTACAATGCCTTGAGCCAATTTTTTTTTTAATGTGTAGGGAATGATATATTTGCCATAAAATTAGTTTCAAATTTTCTACTTGAATAGTAAAATGCGAAGATGACAAGAATTTGCATCGTCCGAGGCTAAAGACCAGTCATATCATCTATGATCTATTCATCTTAATTTTTTTTTTGGTCGGCATATATTCATCTTAATTGAAATCTTACTTCTTCCTCTCTTTTTTTTTTTTTGAACATTTGAAATCTAACTTCCAACTCATTTTAATTAATTATAGTAAAAGGGCCTACTCGCTCCAACCACTTCTATAGTCTATACGGTGTCAACCAGTTCATAGAAAACCTTGTAGCGTCACATCTATCAACCGTCCAATAGCGTTCTCAACACGACTCACATGGTCCAATACCTAGCGTTCTCAACACGACTCACGTGTTACCAAATTCGAATTATAAAACGAATCTAGACTATATATAAAATGTGAATCTGTGATGTACCAACTATAAAAATATAATGTCGATCTCCGTCGCCGAAACAACACTTTTAAACGGTATTGTCCACTGCTCCATCGATTTACGAGGCAAGCCATCAATAAGATCATCTTCCGGTGGATGGAGATCCTCTGGCTTCACCATCGGTTAGTCTGAATTTTTTTTATATATCCTCATTTTTTTTTCCGTCTCAAAAATAAAAATTCCGGCAGGTGCGGGAGTCCTGGAAAAGTTCGCCTACATGGGGATAGCCTCGAATCTGATAACCTACTTAACCGGACCGTTAGAAGAGTCAACGGCGGCTGCAGCGTCAAACGTTAACCTCTGGCTCGGAACGGCAGCGTTTTTGCCTTTGATATGGGGATCTATTGCCGACTCGTTTCTAGGACGTTTCCGTACTATCCTCTTAACCTCTTCTCTCTATATCTTGGTAATATTCTTACGTTCAATGCTTCTTCTTTTGTTTCCTACGCTAGCTTCATGATTTCTCTAATTAAATATCTGTTAGACTATTTTATAATGGAGATAAATCTAACGTAAGTAGGTTAAATATATATACACATAAGTAGATATACTAAAAATCTTTAATATTTTTTATATTTGTGTAATCTTGAGTTTTAGGGACTTGGGTTGCTTACGTATTCAGCGACGATTCCTTCTCTATGTAAAGATCAAGAAACACTCGTATCGTGTGTTTCTCAAGGCAAAGTAACAGTCTTCTTTTGTGCTCTCTACCTAATAGCAATAGGGGAAGGAGGTTACAAGGCATGTCTTAGAGCTTTTGGAGCAGATCAGTTTGATGAAAAAGACCCTGAAGAGTCCAAAGCCAAGAGCTCTTACTTTAACTGGTTGTATTTTGCGTTATCAACTGGTGTATTGACCACTCAGTTGATATCTAATTATGTTCAAGAGAATCTAAGTTGGGCTTTAGGGTTTGGAATTCCATGTCTTTCCATGGTGCTTGGTTTGTTCTTGTTCTTACTTGGAACCAACACTTACCGCTTCAGCACCGGAGGAGAAGGAGGACATGGAAGAAAGCATAATAATCCTTTTGTAAGAATTGGTCGTGTTTTTGTGGCTGCTGCGAGAAACAGGCGACAAACTCCTTCAGAGAGCTTCCTTCTTGTGCCTCTCGAAAGTTCCAAGAAGTTCAGGTATTAGTGTATTACATGTTTTGTTTATTTGCTTTTCAGTTTGTATTGTGTTTATTCAAATGAAATCATAATTTTTATTTTCTAATCAGAAATTTTATCTATGCATGCATACAAAATATATATAAGTAAATAAGAATTAAATATATATGTCTTGTTATAAAGTTTTATTTTTCCTTCTTAATTTGATTTAATGCATTTTATATAAATTAAAAAAAATTCCAAATTGTGTTTGATTCACCTTTTGTTAATTAGTTACCACTATTTATTTGTAAGTAAACTTTGGAGAAAATAGTTAAGCAATTTTTTTTGTTCTTTTCACTTGTGTCACAAGTAAATGCAAATTGGAAAATGTGTGTTTTAAAAAAATGTGACTTAATTTCCTCAAGAGTTTAAAGAACAAAAAGGCCTTAAATTAATACCCTATTTTGGTTATCTCAGATTTCTTGACAGAGCGGTGATCTCGTGCGACTTGGCTGAAGTTGAAGAAGCAAAAGCGGTGTTAAGTCTCGTTCCAATTTGGATGTGTTGTTTAGTGTTTGGCATTGTGTATGCACAATCTCCTACTTTCTTTACAAAACAAGGATATACAATGAACAGATCAGTCTCGCCAACACTCCTAGTCCCTGCAGCTACACTACAATGCTTCATAAACATAGCAATCCTTGTCTTCATCCCAATCTACGATCGTTTATTTGTCCCACTCGCAAGATCAATCACTCATAAACCAGCAGGAATCACAACACTTCAAAGGATTTCCACCGGCATTTTCCTCTCAATTCTTTCAATGGTAATAGCTGCTTTGGTCGAGACCAAAAGACTCAAGACCGCTCGAGATCACGGGCTAGTTGATTCGCCTAATGCCACGATCCCGATGAGCATTTGCTGGCTGATTCCACAGTATGTTCTCTATGGAGTCTCGGACGTTTTCACTATTGTTGGTTTACAAGAGTTCTTCTATGGACAAGTCCCGGTCGAGCTTAGGAGTGTGGGATTGTCTCTATACCTTAGCATTATTGGCATAGGCAACTTCTTGAGTAGCTTCATGATATACTTCATCGAAAAGGCCACGAGCCAGTCCGGTCAAGTAAGTTGGTTTGCTAATAATCTTAACCAGGCACATCTTGATTACTTCTATTGGCTACTTGCTTGTCTCAGCTCCATAGCCTTCATTTCCGTTGTCTATTTCGCCAAGTCGTATGTTTACAGACCCACAAAGTGAACTCTCTAGACATTTTGAATAATAATGTTGAGTGAAATGAAATAAATTGAATGAATATAGGGAGAAACTGATAAGGTGAATAGAAATAGTGAGGTGGATGGGATGAATGACAAGGCTTATATAAATATAAATACTTTTGAGGTTTTCCGTTTCTTCAGAATTAATTGTAGTTCTAAATTTTTAATCATCAACGAATCCTTCACTCTGTTCCTTCTTGTTGAGTTGTTCACTTCTAACTTTAAAAGGTACGATATTGACGTTCAATTTTAATTATGCGTTTGTTTTTGCATGTAAACACATTTGGTTTGATAAAAAACAAATTACATATACGGTTTTTGCATGTAAACATTCCGGCTTGTATGTTCAACCACATATGTAAGCCCATAGATGGAGCCAGCTATTTTGTTCATGAGAGCGTCATTCACCAGGTTTCGTATTTTTAATATTTTATTTTAATAATTACTGTTAAAAAAATCTATATGAGATTTATTTGCTATATGAAGATTGTTAAACCTTTTTTTCAGGATGGAATATTAAGATATACGGAATACATTTGAGATCGTCTCACCAGAAGACATTGAGGTTTCGATTTTCTTTGTTGCGTTCTTCTCATGCACATGCCACACATATCATGATATATATACATTATTATTTTTGGCTAAATGGCATATCATGATATAGTAAATATACGACTTGTTTTAAGAAGATACTAAAAAGATAAAGTAGCCGTAGTTGATTTTCAATTTGTTAATTTATTCTATAGAATTACGGACGCTGAACTTAATGCATTGGTGGTGTACGTAGGGTGATAAAATATCTCAGATAAATTAACCTGATTCCTATGCTTGGGTGGTGGAGGGTAAAAATTGTAAAGCTTTCTCAGCAAAAAAAACTTAGAATGCCCTGCGACCAACAGCTCCAGCTCAGCCATGGGCTCCCACGATTTGGTTCAAACAAGCGGTGCCAAAGCATGCTTTTACCATGTGGATTGCCAACATGGATAGACTTCCTACTCGTGTAAGACTTGTATCTTGGGAATTGCCAGTTTCAACCTCTTGCTCTTTGTGCTCTCAACTAGAGGAATCAAGGGATCACTTGTTGCCAACTTGTGATTACAGCTCACACATTTGGGACCAGGTTTTGAGCAGGCTTTCTCCAAATTATACTCTGTTTCGGAACTGGGTGGATATGATGGTGTGATCGGAACAAAGCTCTTACAGTTCTTCAACGATCTTAAGGAGGATAGTGGTGCAAGCAACTGTTTATCATCTCTGGAAGCATATAAATAATGTCTTACACAATCAGGTTTCCATCCCCACGTCTACAATCTTCAAGAGTTTAGACAGAGAGATTCGAAACATCATTTCATCAAAAAGACAACGAAAACACTGTGAGAAGCTGCAATGAAATTCTATAAATCGACACCAACTCTGCTACCTTGTTTTTTATTTTATTTTTTCAAGGTATCAAACAATTTAGGCTCTGCTTTTTGTAAATCTTAAACTTTCATTTTTCTTAATAATATTTACCATTTAACAAAACAAAAAAAATTAACCGGTAACTAACGGAAGTAACAGCTCTATAGTCTATACCAACCCCTCAAATTTTTCCTGTCTCCGTATTCATTTGGGGTAAACACGTTTTGTGTAATAAGATGATATCAAATGGAGCTTGAGATGCATGTGATGTTGTTGTAATGATGTTGGTATTAGTTTAGTATATATAGGGGATCATATTATTAGTCAAGTGAATTGAGTTTTTGACCTTTTGAGAATTGAAACCAAAAGAAAATCCCATCGGTGCTGTTTCTTTCCATTTAAATTTTCTAGCCATGCAAATAAAATTAGTAGAAAAAAATCCTAGTCATACAAAAATAAATTATTTATATAGAAATCCTAGTTGGCAAAGCAAAGTTTGTTCATATATCCATGTGATCTTTAACATTCACAGCTTTCGCAATCCACTCCACTTGTGAAAGCTGAATTATCTCCTAGATTCCATACCAAGAACCTGGGGCTGTTGGTTCAAAAAAAAAAATAATAATAATCCAAAACAAATGTGTTAGGTTTGTTGGAAACTTTTTTCATCAGACAAAAAGCACCATCGTGATTTACCAAAGAAATGCCTTCGAACTCCCCGCTCTTGGTGTCATAGGTTCCCATCATTACGTTCTCCAAGTTGAACATGAATCGAGGCCCAGGAACTACTCCCTGCCAAAAGGTTTGAAAAAAACATCTAAGAAAAATTTTCATCTAATACAAATACTATATCACAAGAAACCTCCTGACTTGAATCCCGACTTTTCCACCAATAATGTACTTGAAGACACCCTTATTTGCGAAAAAAGTAAAATCGAGATCCTTGCGATCCTTGTTGGTAAATAATGATTGTATCATTCTGAATAAAATAAATAAAAATACAATTAAATCTCTATAAATTAATATTCAATTTATTAATAAATTCGCTAAACAAAAAAAAAATTTAGTCTTAAAATACTATTTTGACCCAAATATTAACGCTATAAATTAATAATCTTTATAAATTAATAAATTACTATAAAAATACGAGTAATCATGGATGGAAAAAGTATATCATAATAGTAGGTTTACCTCCCTATGCATTCACTCAAAGATGTACTGAAAGACGCATCCATCATGGCAGAATATAAAATATCATCTCTTTTTGAACACCAGAATTGAACAGAAGCCCCTTTGGCCACGCTTACCATGTGGATTATGCCTACAAACCAAGATAGATTTATAGCAAGGACCGAAAACGCGAAAAAAAAAAAAAAAAAAAAGAGAAAACACAAACAGCCAAGATCCTCTTCCAATGGAACAAGTTGAAAGAGAGATGTGATAGAATATGAATATACGTGATCAACTCCTATGATTAATTGTCTCGATATCCTCTCATTATTATCATATATTCCTCACATCATTGTCATATATTACATTCCTTGTATAGCTTCTCTAGAACGTTCATTACTCTGTATATATAGTCATTGTATAGCTATCAATAAGATTATCAATTCATACATTCATCATGGTATCAGAGCACTAATAAGTTAACCTATTTTTTTTCTAAGCCGTCGTGCTTCTTCATCTTTTTCATACTCTGTTTCTGGTTCCGTCTCTCTGTTTCTCCTTTGTTGTGGAATTTGCTTTTTCATCACAAACACACGATAACTGATTCAACGGCAGCACACACATCTGTTTTTAACGCTCAGGATCCTCAAAGTACTCTCCTCTCCGTGAACATGTCTAGTGTCACCAAGCTCACTCAAACTAATTATTTGATGTGGTGTCGCCAAGTAAGAGCTCTGCTGGAGGACCATGAGCTTCATCAGTTCATTGATGGATCTCTTCCCATTCCCTCTCCAACTACTACCGTCGACGGTACCTCCACACCAAACCCAGCCTATGCTCCATGGCGGCGCCAAGATCGTCTTCTATACAGCTCCATTATTGGATCGATAACACTTCCTATTCAATCTGTTGTCTACACAGCCTCCACAACGAAAGATGTGTGGGATACTCTTGCGGAGACATTTGGGAATCCATCTCGTGGTCATATACGCCAGCTGAAATTCCAAATCAAAACATGTGTGAAAGGTACGAAGACAATAAGTGAGTATCTCCGTCTCATTAAGTCAAAGGCAGATGATCTAGCTCTTCTCGGTAAACTTCTCGATCATGAGGATCTTATTGAGCATATTCTGGTGGGCCTACCTGAGGACTACAAACCGGAAGTGGATGCTATCAATGGTCGTGATACACCGATATCCTACTCGGAACTTCATGAAAAATTGCTCAATAGAGAAGTTATGATCCTCTGTTTGGATTCTGTGTCTTCGGAGACTTCGATAGTCGCTAATGCAGCTGATACTCGGTTTCGCAATCCACCTCGTCATGCTGGAACTCCTCAAAACCAGAACCATTACAACACCAACTCTCAGCCCAGGTATAACTCCAACAACAACAATGGACATAATCGTTTCTCTAAGCCTTATATGGGAAGGTGTCAAGCATGTGGCACACATGATCATAGTGCTAAGTTCTGTCCGGAGTTTTGTATTGTTCGTGGAAATGGCAATGCCTCATCTCAACAATGTCTACTCCTCCACCGTGGCAACAACCCTCATCACCACAACCTTGGCAGCCCCGTGCTAACGCAGCGATGCTTTCCGACTCCTCAACATGGCTCATCGACTCTGGAGCATCACATCACATGACCTCTGATTTAAACAATCTCTCTCTTCACAATCCATATAATGGTGGTGACGATGTGCTTCTTGGGGATGGCTCAGCCTTGTCCATTTCGCACACTGGTTCATTCTCTTCTCCCTCTTATACTCGTTCTTTCTTTATTGATAATGTTTTATGTGTTCCTTCTCTTGATAAAAATCATATTTCTGATCTCTCTGATTCTGAATCACCTGCATCGTTTCCAATATCTATTGTTTCTCCTTTACCTAATGTTTTGCCTCCAGCTCTCATAGCTCGGACACATGTGACCACGTCTCCAGCTCCATCAGTTTCCACTTCTCCTACAGCTGACGACCATGTTCCTCCGACTCTAGTGGTACCCTCTTCAACCTCGGAAAATTATCATCCACATTCGTCAACTCCGGAGACCTCCTCCTCTGCACATAGTTCACCGTCTCCGACGCCTGCTCCCTCTCCGCCACAAGCACCAACACCACCGCCTTCTCCACCTCCTCCGAGGCGGACAAGCAACCGCCAACGCAAACCTGTCCAAAAACTAATCTTCGTGCCTCGGTTTCTGTCTCTCCATATTTTGTTCCGACTACTCCAACATAAGCTCTCAAACATGAGCATTGGCGTAACGCCATGAGTGAAGAAATAAATTCTTATATTAAAAATCATACATGGGATCTTGTCAATCATTCTAATGCATCTAATGTTGTTGGGTGTAGGTGGGTCTTTACGATCAAACGACGACCGGAAGGTTCTATTGAAAGATACAAAGCACGCTTGGTTGCCAAAGGATACACTCAATGGCCTGGCGTCGATTATCAAGACACATTTAGTCCAGTTGGCAAACCTGCCATGATTCGAGTAGTCCTTAGTACCGCTGTTTCAAGAGATTGGCCAATGCGTCAACTTGATATAAACAATGCTTTTATCCAAGGAAATCTCCAAGAGGAAGTATTCATGGCACAGCCCGTTGGTTTTCTAGACAAAGATAATCCTCACGCCACTTGCAAACTACGGAAAGCTATCTATGGTCTCAAACAAGCACCGCTGGCGTGGTACAATGAACTTCGTACTTTCCTTCTACAATCTGGATTCAAGAACTTTCTAGCCGATCCCTCTCTCTTCATCTACAAAGTTGATGGTGTACTTCTCTACATGTTAATCTACGTTGATGATATCATCATCACCGGCAACAGCTCAACACACATAACCCGGTTTATTCATTCTCTATCTCAACGCTTTTCACTTAAAGATTTGGATGATTTATCACATTTCTTAAGAATATAAGTGACTCAAAACTCAAAAGGTTTATACTTAATGCAACATCGTTTTATTGCAGATTTGTTACACAAGACAAATATGACGAATGTGAATCATGTTGTCACACCGATGTGCTCCTAACACTACACTCACCTTACTCTCGGGATCACCGCTGGACGACCCAAGCGAATATCATGTTGTGGTGGGCAGTCTCCAATATTTTTCACTTACTCGTCCGAACATCTCCTACGCCGTCAACAAGCTCTCACAATTTATGCATCAACCAACTATGGATCATTGGATGGCGGTCAAATGAATTCTTCGCTACTTAGCAGGCACCAAAACACGTGGTATCTATCTTCATGCCCAAAACACACCAGCTCTACACGCTTACACTGACGCTAACTGGGGAGGAAATAAAGATGACTACACATCAACGGGAGCCTATATTGTTTATCTTGGTTCACATCCTATTGAATGGTCCTCAAAGAAGCAAACTGGCGTCTCAAGATCTTCCACCAAAGCTGAGTATAGGTCAGTCGCCTCCACCACTGCTGAACTATGTTGGTTGTCTTGATCACTCCTCTCGGAAATGAGCATCCAAGTCATTTCTCAACCCACCATTTATTGTGATAATATTGGAGCAACGTATCTCGCAGCCAATCTAGTTTTTCATTCAAGAATGAAGCACATTGCTTTAGATTATCATTTCGTCCGCCAGTTTGTTCAAGGTAGTCAAATCCGTGTCACTCACATCTCATCCATGGATCAATTTGCGGACTCCCTTACTAAGCCACTCTCTCGCCCTCGCTTCCAATCATTGTCTATCAAGATCGGATTCACCTTTTGCGACCGTCCGTCTTGAGGGAGTGTGATAAGATATGGATATACGTGATCAACTCCTATGATTGATTGTCTCGATATTCTCTCATTATTATCATATATTCCTCACATCATTTGTCATATATTACATTCCTTGTATAGCTTCTCTAGAACGTTCATTACTCTGTATATATAGTCATTGTATAACTATCGATAAGATTATCAATTCATACATTCATCAAGCTGTGCATTCCATATTTTGCACAGCCAAAATATTATACATAAACACATGACTGAAAATCAGGAATACACTACAAAGAGAGCACACCTACGTACCTGAGGAGCGTCAATATCAGAGTTGGAATCGTCATAGTATGCAGAATTAGGGAACAACGACAGAAACTCTTTTAGAAAACCATCTCTCCAACGAGGCTCCATATCTTCAGTGGCAGCCGAGATCAGGATTTTGGGTGTAATTTCACCTCGCAGAATCCTATCAAATCCTTCCGCCTCAAAATGTTCCAAAAGCTGCAAAAAAAAAAAAAACAAAAAAAAAACGTAAAGCCTCCAAGGAAAAAAAACAAAAAAAAAGATAAATCATCGATCACATGTACCTCTTCGTCACTGAAGACTCTGGTAAACGAAGCCTTCCGGCGGAGTTCCCTATCCCAAGACAACTCGTCTCTGGTAGCTCGTTTCGCGGCGGCTTCAGTTTCTACTTTCGCAGCAGCGGCGGCGGCAGCTTCATTACCTACTTTCGTGGCAGCGTCACTAAACATTTATTTTTTTGATAGAAAAAAGAAAAAAATATGCATGCTGTTTAACTTTAAGTCTTTAACCATTGGGCTTAAAATTCAGCTATGTTATGTACATTGAGTTTGGGCATATAACTTGGGCCTAACATCCAAACTAACCAAATTACACATATCAGACTTGTAGAAAAAGTAGTCTTTTGAGATTTTCCGTTTCTATTAATAAATACTTTTGATATATTCCGTTTCTTCAGAATTGTAGTTAAAAAAATTTAGTTATCAACGAATTTTTTTTAAATGGATATTGATTTATACAACGAGATATTCTTGAACAACATAAGTTTCTGTCAACCAAGTTAAGTTAATATACAGTAGTTAAAAAAAATTAAAAGAAAAATCAGAGTGTGACTTTTAAGTTGAAATGACGCAACATCATGGAAGTACGATGGAATTTTTTACTGACGTCCTCCTCACAAGCACATTAGACAAAGAAGCGTTTGTCCTTTCCGAAACATTTTTTCCAAAAAATATTTTTAAAAGAATTTTTAACAAACAAATTACAAAAATTAGTTACTAAACGTTAATACGAATGCTATCCCCCCCCCCTTCTCCACCAAAATTTTATGGTTTTAGGCTGTTTTGCAATTTATTCCGTAGTCTAAAATCAAAAAAAAAATCAAATGTGTAGCCTCTCCATGATTGCTTAGACAATAACATAATGCTTCTTTTTGAATATAAATGGAAATGAAAAATCTATATAATTATATATATATATATATAGATATATAGTATGCTCAATATGTGTAAATAAAATAAGAAAGGTCAGATCAATAAAATACTAGTAGTGTGTCAAAATAATTTTATGATCAACCCCCACCTAATTAAATACTATAAGAAACTCTTGATTAATATATTGCATACAGCATACTGCATCAATCATCAGTTAAGGATGTGTATATAAAATAAGTAAGTGGGTTATGGAAAGAAGAAAAAGGAGATAAAAACAGCTAAATACAATGCAAATATGTATACTAATAAGATGGCACCAGCGAAGAACAAAACCAACCAAACAGCTTCTTTCTTTCTTCTTTTACTTTTGACAAAAGCAACAGATTAATGGATTTTTAACGGATCACTCTAGGGTCCCGCGCTATTGTACTAACTATACTTTTTCGAATTTTTAAAAGTAAATACGATTCTAGTTTTTTTTTTTTTTTTCTTTTTAAATCAATAAATATGATACTGTTTTTTAGTACAGAAATTTATTTTCAAATTATTAGTTGTAAGATTTTTGAAAAAAAAAAATACTGCTCAGTTGCATAGTTAATTAACTTAATTTCATATGTGACACACGAAATATGGAAATTTAAAATTACATATACGCAACATCATTTAAAAAAAAATGTATATATAATTATATGTCAATCAATCTCTACGAAGATGTGGATACGTATTTACACAATATATATATATAGCATATATTATCAATGATTTGATATTAGGTGGCAAACAAAAGTCAGATGACCGTGACCAAAAAAAGTCTAATCGACGGCGACCAATAGAAAATTGACAAAATATGATATGAACGGTTAAACAACACCGTAGGGTTGACAGCTCTAATCTATTGGAATTTTCTCTTAATATCCGATTTTGCAATCACTTTAAATCAATAATCCATAAGATGTAGGTCACAACAACGCATCAACAACGGTTATATAGATGTACAAATAGAATCATTTGAGATTTCTTTTCGTGCGAAGTGGTCTCTAGTTGTCTTTTTTACCTATATGAGTGCTACACGCCGGAGTTGAACCCTGAGAGGCTATTGATTTTATTTTTTCTTGAGAAATATATCAAATGATTCCACTAGTTGAATAATATAATTTCTTTTTGAGATTGCGGTAAAAAAGATAGTTGATTAGTACAAAACTGTATTCGCTATTGTAGTCTATTTTATAATACGTAGGTTAACAAACATAAAGTATCTTCTAACTATGATACAATAAGATTTTTTTTTTAAAAGAATAAAACATGATGACGTAAATATATGTATTTATTTTATTACTGGTGTGAGGATATATATAACATGGTGTCATGATTTGAAACAAACTTTTACTTTAATATAAAAATAATTAAAAACATGACTAGCATGCTACCCCTTTTCTTTCCGTTTCGCTAATGATTCCACTTTTTCTCCTCAACACACACACATTGCTTTCCCTAATCTAAATTTGAAAATTTTCTCTTTAATTGTAAATATTACATATTTAAAGTAGGTTATGACTAAAGAACAATTATTTAAGCAAACAGAAAGAATCTCGAGGACTAGGGTTAGAAAAAGAGGTAGAACAATTATTTAAGCAAAATAAAATTAGAATGTTCAGAATTTAAAATCATCAGAGATTTTTAAGAATATACGAAAAATATATTCATAAGAGTGTCGCTCAAGGGATATATAAATAGATATAGTAACAAAATCCAATGTTAATACTTAAATTAGCAAATTACTAAGGAGAAACTAAGGAAATGTGAAAAAAAGAACTAAGGATATGTTAAGTAACAAAAAAAAAGTGAATTAGGTAATGGTTAAAATTAGGAAAGGTTTCGTGAAGCAAAAGACGGCCGTTGGAGAGAAAATAAACGGGACCCACTGAGAAAGGCGTTTTTGAATGAGCTGTCAAAAAAAAAAAAAAAAAACAGCTCCGACCAGTCTGTGTTCCCTTCCATTACCAAAAATTCTTCTTCTGTTCTTTTTTTATAAATTCCTCTTTTCTTCTTCTTTCCTCACTTACAATTTATTTTCTCACTTTTTTTTCTTCCAATTCTCTCTGTTTTTTTTCTTGAAATTTTCAGAAGATGGCTCAAGAAGAGGCTCAGAAATCAGCTGATGTCACCGTCGCTGTCTCTACGGAGAAACCTATGACCGATAAGGAAGTCAGTGTTCCTGCTCCGGTGACGGCGGAGAAAGAGGAAGTTTCTGCTCCTGCTCCTGTGCCGGAGAAGGAGGAAACGGTGGTGACTACTACAGAGGCGGAGAAATCTGAGGCGGTGAAGGAGGAAGAGACAGTTGTTGTAGCAGAGAAGGCTATTGTTTTAACCCCTGAAGAAGTTCAGAAGAAGGCTCTTGAAGAGTTTAAGGAGCTTGTGAGGGAAGCTCTCAACAAACGTGAATTCACCGCTCCGGTGACACCACCGCCGAAGGAAGAGGAGAAGAAGCCAGCGGAGGAAGAGAAAACAGAGGAGAAGAAAGAAGAAACACCAACAGAAGTCAAGATTGAAGAAGAAGCCAAACCGGAGGAGAAATCTTCAACGGAAGCTCCGGTAGAGACCAAACCCGAGGAGAAAGCCACCGGTGCTGATGAAGATGGAACCAAAACAGTTGAAGCAATCGAAGAATCAATTGTCTCTGTTTCTCCACCGGAGACAACAACAACCACCGCAACCGCCGTGGAAGAGACAACCACCACCACCGTTGTTGTTGCTGAAGCTGAGCCTTTAGAGCCAGAAGAAGTCTCGATCTGGGGAGTTCCACTACTCCAAGACGAGAGATCTGACGTGATCCTCACGAAATTCCTCCGTGCAAGAGACTTTAAAGTCAAAGAAGCTTTAACGATGCTTAAAAACACAGTCCAATGGCGTAAAGAAAACAAAATCGACGAACTCGTCGAAACCGAAGCTGGAGAAGAAGCTAGTGAGTTTGAGAAGATGGTGTTTACTCACGGTGTTGATAAAGAAGGACACGTCGTGATTTATAGTTCTTACGGCGAGTTTCAGAACAAAGAGCTTTTCTCCGACAAGGAAAAGCTTAACAAGTTTCTTAACTGGAGGATTCAGCTTCAAGAAAAGTGTGTTAGAGCTATTGATTTTAGCAACCCTGAAGCTAAATCTTCGTTTGTTTTCGTCAGTGACTTTAGAAACGCTCCTGGACTTGGGAAGAGAGCTTTGTGGCAATTCATTAGACGTGCCGTTAAACAATTCGAAGATAATTATCCTGAATTCGCCACTAGAGAGGTAATAATTAGTAACGTCATAATTAAAGATAATATCTCTTCTTTAATTGTTAAAATTTTTCTAATTTTTGGTTTTTTTTTTTTTTTTTTTTTTTTGTAGTTGTTCATCAATGTTCCATGGTGGTATATTCCTTACTACAAAACATTTGGATCTATCGTCACTTCGCCTAGGACTAGGAGCAAGATGGTTCTTGCTGGTCCATCCAAATCTGCTGATACTATTTTCAAGTAATTAACCACTAATTTAGTTTTGAATATTTCGTAATTATTCAATTAATCTTCATTTTTTTCTTACTATGGCTTATTATTGAAAAAACAGATACATAGCTCCTGAACAAGTCCCGGTTAAATACGGCGGATTAAGCAAAGATATTACTTTAACCACTGCTGAAACGGTTACTGAAGCTATTGTTAAACCGGCTGCTAAATTCACCATTGAATTGCCTGCTTCTGAGGTATGTATAAATTACATTTAAAATTCGATTACCAATAAGTTCATATTGTAAAAATGTTTAATATGGTTGTTGTGTTGACTGTGGCAGGCTTGCACGCTTTCGTGGGAGCTTAGGGTTTTGGGTGCTGATGTGAGCTATGGAGCTCAGTTTGAGGCGACCACAGAGGGAAGCTATGATGTGATTGTCTCTAAAAACCGAAAGATTGGGTTAACCGATGAACCGGTGATAACCGATTCATTTAAGGTGGGTGAACCGGGAAAGATTGTGATCACAATTGATAACCAAACTTCCAAGAAGAAGAAAGTGCTCTACAGGTTCAAAACTCAACCGAGGTCTGATCTTTGAAATTAAATCCGAGACCATATGTTACATGCCGGAATCAAAATGGAAGGAAAGAAGGAAGAAAACAAAACTGTTATTTTGTTATTTGTGGGGATTAAATTTTTATTAATTTAATTTAGTTTGTTATTTAATATGTCATTTTGAATTACCAAATGGTGGTTGTGGTTTTGCTTTTGGTATTGGGGTTGTTTTGTTGTGTGTGGAGAATATGTGATTAAAATTCAAATGAAAAAAGAAGGATACTTTGTTTCATCATATTTTTACCTTTTACTTTTTTGTTTGTACAATCTTTAGAGAAACACTTCATTATTTTTCATTCGGAAACATATGCTTTTTTCTTGGTAAAGCATCCGGAAAATTTTGTCCATACCCAAATCTTCGAATAGTTCAAAATAGAGGTGAAAGTTACATGTGTTTAATTCTAATGTATTATCGTGAAGATATTTATTTATAGATATATAAATATAATTTTCATTGGATATTTTGTTTAAAAGATAAGGAGAAGAGACGTGTCAAGCCTGATTGTAGATTTGTTGTTATATCAATATTGATAGAGAAATATGAATATAAATATGAAAAAGGCCCCTCTATATATAATACATGGAAGTGGATGACACTGAATGAGACATTAAGGATGAGATATAATGAGAATAGACCCTATTGTTGAAATATGGACTAATATAAGTCGTGGATGAGAAAAAGATATTACCTGTAAATCTTAGTTTAGTTGTGTTATTTCTTAGGGAATCTGATTCTTTTGTTTTGGGAGTATTATTTGACTATTGTTCTTTGTTGTCATTATAAATATCAAAATAATTTGAAATTAGCGGATTTAAAACCTATATAGATCGAAAAAAGAGAGTAATGTTTAGTCTGTTGGGAAAATTGACCGCTAGATTGACTCCAACATGTTGAAAACTTAAAAGGATAAAAGCCTAACAGAACAATGTTACGTCCGTATGCTAACCATTTTATAATTTAGTTTAAGTTTGTAATAAATGAATATGTTGATTTATGTTAAAATTGACCTAAACATACATATTTCATAGATTTGTACTTCTATATTTAATTAAAGCATTTATATTTCTTTCTTTTTTTGTTTTTTTTTGGTCGAACTATTTATATTTCATAGATAATAAAGTCTACTTTTGTTTTCAAATTGTTCAATTTAATAAACGAATATAAACCGTCAGTTAAACTGGGCTGGATTGGATTGATCCGGTTATCATCTAGATGCTTCAAGAAAAGGGCAAATATATTAAGTAAAATATTTTCAAATATTTTGTATATGGTTTACAAAAATATTTATTTACAAAAATTTATTTGTATATGGTTTAAAAATTCAAAAATGTACAAATACTTTTATAAAATTTTCAAAAAATGTTACCAAAAATGTTGTTGTATATGGTTTACAAATATTTTCAAGAAAAAGACATTGAAATGAATTTAAGTACAATAAAACATTGACAAGCAAACCGAGATTAACAAGTACTAGTTTTAGTTTATAAGGTGAAATATTATCAAAGCATTAGAAAATAGTCAAATACACACACACACACAAAAGCGGGGATAGGTGTGTTAATGTTGACAAATGCAAACTAATAATGGCTAGTTGCCTATGTCCTACTTATAAATGATAAATCCAGTAAGTCTAAAAATGACATCAAGTCAAGTCTAATCCGCATGTTTCTCAAAGTAACTGTTAAATAAATATGAACTTATATGGCCCTTACCATATGATCAAAACAAATATCTTAGGTCTTAGGCATAAATGCCAACATCGTGTATTTAATATCAATACCAAATGTCCAATTTCTCACAAGTATATATTGTCGCAAATACAGCCTATAATGAATCAAAATTTAGATTTTGGAGTTTTTTAAAATGATCCATCAAGATAACTGAAGTTGAACGGATACAAAGTGTCAGCATGAAAGCAACTAAAGTTGAGTTTTTTTTTTCCACGTACAAAGCATGAATTTGTAATATGGTTACAATAAATGAATAATATGTAAGGAAAAATATGTTGTGTAAGAAATTAAGAATATAGGAGTGATCATAATGTCTGGTCCGAAGACAGTTCGGAGTCTATAAGAAAATGCATAAATAATCAGAGGGAGAGACATGCGTGGACCGACACAACAAAAACAGCCATGAATGAAATTTGAACACATTCACTACTGCCATAGTCGTCGCATGTGCTTCTTCATCAATTCCTCATTCATTTCCTTTTTGCTTTTCCTTATTTAACTCAGAACGAAAATAAAAAGTATCACTTTCACACAATTAAATTACACAATATTCGTAGTGGTTGATATTTTTATTTGGTTTTATAGTTGCGGTTGGTTGATCACATCACTTCACTTCCATAAATAGAGTGGTATGTTTTTACATATATGTATTTGTGAGTGTGAAAGGGTTTGTACTTTGTACATATATGTATGTGTGAGTTAGCAACGAGCGATAATAAGTGGTATATTCTTAACAACCAAAAAAATATATATATACAATAAGCGATAAAACGTTGAACATGGCAATGTTTTACAATTTTCTTCAGTAATAATCGAAACTATTCAATGAATCTTGTCATACAACCAACAACGAAGTAAACGAGTATGGTTCGTCGTTGTTATTAGCATTGCCAATAACCATTAACCATAAATTACAACAATGTTCAAAACTTTGTAAGGGGATACTTAGGTATCTAAAGAGAGTTTATTTGTTTAGCCAAATAATAGGAGATTAATCAGAGATTATTTTTAACGATTCTGTTCTATAAAAATCCCTTGTTGATGACTTGATGTTCAATTTACAAGAGTTTCGCTGTGTTAGGTTAATAATGTCTCGAATTATTATTGCTTTAGGTGCTAGGGGATCTTGTTGGAACTGTCCTTAATCCGTCAAAATGGTCGGCTCTAAAATTTCCAACAGCTGAAGTTTGTGTTGCTTGTCAGAATATTGATGAGTAGAAGATTATGAATGAAGCCCAAAATGTGAATAAAGGAGCATGTCTTATAGCTTTGGATGAAGATCAACAAAAATCTTATACTGCATCAGGGTTTAGGCTTGGTTACAACTTACAAGTCATCTGTAATAGCTTTTCCCTTATTTCTTTGGAGGTTTTTTTTTTTTTGAAACTGCTCATTTTCAATGTTAGGCTTTTTTTTGTTGTTGCCAACATTGGTTCCGTTTAGTAAGATTTGAAATGACAAAAAACAAAAAAAAAAACATTTTCTCCATTTTCAGTAATGTTATGGTAATAAACAAAACAATGATCATAACAGTAGCAAATCCAACATTTCAACTCAGAAATCTTTATTGAATCTAACATATTTTTGTTATTAGGACCAGAATTAAAGGATGAATATGTTTATATTCCTATAAAATTAGTAGGTGGAAATAAATGGTTTTGTTTAACAGTAAACTTTAAATTAATTTTGAAATAGGATTCATTTTGGAAAAGAAAAAACAAAAATCTCCCAAATCCATGATTTACATTTGAATGATGCAACCAGCAAACACATTTTTGGGTAAACAGGACACGAATTGAACCTCTTCCACCCACCACAGTCTTAAGACAACAACAACATTACGTCACTGTCTAGTAGTTGTTCCAACGTCGTGTTAATCAACAACAGCCTTACGAATCTCTTTCAAATTATTTGACCCAATTATATATAATAAACTTTGTGATTAAATTAAATAATATAAGATGTTGCACGACACCTAATAAACCTTATAAATTTGATTTTCTTAAACAGACACAATCAATAAAACGGTTGCCATTTAAAATATCTTTTATAAAACGAAAAATTTATTTCAAAAGTCACGTAAATATATTCTCCCCCCAAATGATTACAAACATAATGATAAAACAAACACTGTCACATATACAAAACACACATAAAAAAAACATATCTCACTTCTGTTTAAAGAAAAACAAAAGTACATAAACCATATGTTTGGAATTTAGAGAGGTTTGACATTGAACCTGTAGACAAGCTTCTTTTTCTTAGAGGTTGGGTTGTCTACTGTGAGTAAAACCTTGCCAAGCTCATTCACTTTGAAGCTATGAGTTAACACCGGTTCATCGGATGGTCTCATCTTCCTTGGCTTTTCTACAACCACCGTATAAGCATCTTTCTGCTCCGGCACAAACTCAGCCTTGTAGCTCACTTCCCATCCAATCACCCTTATCTCCCACACAAGTTCACATTTCTACTCCAACAAAAAAAACTTGAAATCAGACTTTAACAAGCATCATGACTCACAGTTAAAAATGTAAATTGCACTAACCTCATAGATAATAATCTCAACAGTTTGCTTTGTTCCTGGCTTAATAGTGATCTCAGAAGCTAAATCATCCAAAGAGAAATCTGGATTACAATCGCAAGGATCTACACTCAATCCTCCGTATTGAACTGGAACTTGCTCTGGTGAAACATATCTATATCCCAAAAATTTCAAAACAGAGTTAAAAAAAAGACTAAATTAACTTAAAAGAAAACAATAAAAATATTTACTTGAAAAGAGTTTCAGCAGATCTTGAAGGACCAGCAAACACAAGCTTGCTCTTTGATCTTGGTGTCATAAACGGACCAATCACAGTGTAAAACACAAGATACCACCAAGGAACATTGATAAACGCCTGTAATATTCATAATCATCAACACAACACTAAAGTAATCATATTATTCACAATCATATAAGTATTTTTGAAGCAGTAGGGATCCCCGTTTGGAAAAATCAAATCTTGAAATATCAATATACTAATATACCTGTTTGAAGACAAACTCAGGGTAATTGTCTTGAAGCAATTCAACAGCTTGCTTAGTAGCTGATCTAAGCTCTTTCTTACCTAACCCAGGAGAATTCTTCATATCATTAACCTGAAAAATAGTAGAAACACCACCTGAGCTAAAATCGAGCTTCCTTATACTCCTCTCCAAGAACTGAATCCTAGTCCTCAAGAAATGTTTCCTCTTCTCTTCATCAGAGAAGGTCTTGTTGTAAAGCTCCTTGTTCTGAAACTCACCATACACATTGTAACAAACTGGGTGACCTTCTCGATCGTGTCCGTGCATGAACACAACTTTATCAAGATCATCCACAAGCTCTTCGTTAACGAGCTCGTCGATCTTGAACTCTTTTCTCCATTTGATTGTGTTCTTGAGCATAGCCAACGAATCTTTCACCTTGAAATCTCTAGCTCTTAGGAACTTGAGCAAAACGACGTCGCTTCTATCGTCTTTGAGTAACGGGATTCCCCAAATCGTGACGGCTTCTTCTTCTTCTTCAGGTCCGAATTGGTGATTCTCTAAAGCTTCTTGAACAAGTTTCTTTAGCTCGTCGAGTGATTTCTTCTCGGAGTTTGATAGATCGGAGAGTTTGCTGCTTTCTTCTTTAAACGAACCGAGATTCTTTGGGATTATTATGGTTTTTTTCTCTTCGGCGTCTTCTTTCTTCTCTTCTTCAGCTTCTTTCAACGATGTCTCTGCGTCTTCAACCTCTTTTTTCTCCGTTGACGCCGTTTCGGTTTCCGTTACTGACGGTGGATGATGCTCTGACGGCGTTTCTTCTACCACCGGATTAGTCGGATCAGTCACTTTCTCTGGAGTTTCAATCTCTTTCGGTAAGACTTCTTGAGTAGATTCCGATTCAACCGGAGCCGGAGATGATAGCTTTTCCGGCGTAACGACAGTGTTAATTGATTCCTCCGCCATTTTTTTTTTTCTGGTTCTGTGATATTTTCCTAAATTGGGTAAAAATTGATATTTGGGTTTTATAGAAAAGTGTGAGACCAAAAAAAATGTGTTGAGACGTCGAAGTATTATTAAAGGATATGATTTTGTCACGCCGATCGAACCGGTTTTTGTTATTGTCGTCAGCTTTTCAACATTTACGAAACTTTACAAAAAAAAACGTTGGTTGGGGTTTTTAATGAATTTATTATTTAATTTTTCTCAGTTTAGCATCAGTTTCTAATTAAATATCTGTATTATCGGTGTGACAGAGAGGAAAATACTCGTGAAAATGGAATCCAATGCATAATTGACGAATAGTAACCTTTTTAACTTTCAATTTCAAAAAAAAACAATCCACGTGAAAAATCATGCTTTTGATTTTATATTCGTTTTGTTTCTTTTGGCGGTCCTGACACCTTCACTGCTCCAAATTCTATTTTGTCTCGGTTCACTCAGTTAAAATTCTATATAATCCGGTTTAAGAAAACCAACCTAATGTGGACAAGGCTTTTAGTAAAGACAGTCTCTCTAGTCTAATCTATTGGGCCCAATTTGAAGCCCACGTTTCTTGTCTGTGAACGAAACCTTTAGATGAGCAAATCACGAGCCAACGGAAGAAGAAAAACTGAAGAGAATCGGAGAGATCAAATCGGAAGAAGGAAACTGATACCGGAAAATGGCAGAGAAAAAGGATAGAGTTCAACCGGACTACGATTTGAATGCTAAGTGGGACGCATGTATCGATCTCACTGTCCGCCGCTTCGTTTACTCTTCCCTCGGCGGCGCATTCGCCGGTCTTCTCTTTTTCAGTTCAGTACTCGATTCTCGTTTCCTGATAACTTGTAGCTGTTTGAGAATTGATACGTAGACCGTAGTGTGATTACGGATTTAAGTTGTTAGTATTAATTGAAATAGGGTTTATAGAGTGTTTAATTTCTCCATTTTGAATCATATAATTCGATTTTTATGATAATATAGTTTTATGAATTTTGCTAAAGGGAGTCCTGTGACAAGATGGTCATCGATTGCTTTTGGAGCTGGACTTGGTATTGGCTCTGCATATACAGATTGCTCTCGTGCTTTTGATTCACCTTCTTCATCTGTACCCAATTTAGCAGCTCCCAAAACCACAGAGACTTCTGTATCTCAGGTTACTCAAAATTATACTTTTTTCAAGGCATTGGTTTTAGAATTAGATACATTAGTTTGGTATAAAAATTGGTATTAGGGAGAAAATGTAAAGAGTTAGGGATTAAACTTTATAATTTGGTATGATCACATATCTTTCCAGTCTTATATGCACCCTTACACTAATTCGACATTCGGAGCACTGAGTCTCTTAGAGCTGTGTTTTTTCCTACTCGAAATACAAATACGTACTTGATTGCTTCATAGTGATTGCTATTGAACTAGGAATTGGTAAATAATATTCATAGAGGACAACCATTGGTACTTGTTGAAAGCAGTTCCTTGTTGCAAAGTATAGTAACACAAGAAAATGCAGAAAATAAAATATAGTTGCAAATGTGAGTGGTGTGGCTTGTGTAGATCTCCTAATGGTTCCTGAATGATCATTGTCTACTATGAGTATCGATATAATATTGATTTTGCCTGGTGTGTCTCTGAAGAATCTCAATCCTCTAAAATCCAGAAGAAAGTAAAAAAGAACATAAGGTTGAATCTTTTTTTTGTTTTGTTTACTTATTGTTGCAGGGTGTGGATGAGTAGACAATGTCGATAAAGCAGAAGTTAGTAACACATGCGAAAGATCAAAGAGTATTGAGAAACAGAGCTTATTATTATCACGCAATGATTTTGTTCAATTGGTTTCTTAAACCTGCAAAAACAAGTCTTTTTAAGATACTGTCAAATGTAAAAACTTTTCCTTTTGCTCTATCTTCTTTCTCTTTGGTTTTGAACAACTAAATTCAATATGTTACATTTAAGTCAATCTCTCAATAAGGTCAACTCTCGATTTGGTGTCAACTGTCAACGTTGTCGTTTTTTCTTGTGGAAAATCTGCTAACCGGTAATAACCGAGCGGGTCCCATATATGTAGGAGCAATAATTAAAAACAAAATTTGGAGCGAACCAATCCGAGTTCCGATGGACCGACATAGTCACCGACTAAAACTAGCAAGTAGCAACCACAAAAATCGTTGACGACGACTTGGAGGAGAAGAATAATAACGGAAGCAAAACTCAGAGATGAATACGCCACCGGAGAACGATCTATGTTCGATATGTCATTCCCACTTCACCTCCCCTGCTCAAGCCAATTGCTCCCATTGGTTCTGCGGTTTACCTTCTCTATCTCTATCTTTTCGAATAAATCCTCGTTTCAGTTCTTAGCTTTAGTTCGATTTCACTAAGTCGGTTCCATGAGATCAAACCATTTATGCATGAATCTGTACCCATTTGATTTCAATTTTTGACATTAACAAAGAGCTTCCTCCTGATCGTTTTGCTTTTTTTTGGTTAGAGATTTTGTATTGCATTTAGAATCCAACTGCAAAGTTTACCGAAATGATTCATTGTGACATTTTTTTCCTAATTCTTAAATTTCCAAACTTGAACAACTTTGTTTCCTCACGACCGATTATAGTCTTTAGTTTGTGTGTTGTTTCTCAATGTTCTTCTGTATGCTTAGAACTAGTATGTATAACAAAACAGAAACCTCTCTCAGTCTCATTCTCATCTTCTTTTATCTGCTTTAACGATTTTTTCAGGTAATTGTATTATGCTTGTGTGGAGGCATGGATCTACATTACAACCATGTAAATGCCCTTTGTGTCGTCGTCCAATTAGTTTACTTGTTCCTTCAGAGGACACAATCAGAAACCGTAATGACAGTACAGTTGCAGAAGTTCTTGTTAATCTTGAAACTTACAACCGACTATTTGGCGGGAGATCAAGTAGTTTAGTTCAGGTATGTGTTTTATTTCTGTATTTTTAAGTTTTGCTTTGTAATATCTCATAAGGAACTTCTTCTTGTTCTCTTGGCAGAGGATGCAAGACCTTCCCTTCTTACTACGGAGGTTGTTACGAGAAATGATGGATCCACAAAGAACGCTTCCATTTGTCATTAGAGCTCGGGTTTATATCGCAGTTAAGTTCGAAGATCTTTACAAAGATTAGTCATGTTTTGGGACTAACTCTTTGCATTGGATATTATGCAGATGATTCTCAGTGCTGTTTACATAATCAGTCCAATAGATATCATTCCTGAAGGTAATTAGTCCTTTTTTAATCATATCTTTTAGTTGTTATCTCACTGTCTTCTCACAAATCATTTCTTGACTAATTTCTCTTAGGAGTTTTGGGGATAGTTGGTTTGCTTGATGATCTACTCATAGCCCTGATTTGTTTCCTCCATGTTGCTGCTTTGTACCGCTCAGTTCTCTATTTCCGTCACGCCGGTTCCTGAATCAATGAATGTTTCTTGCTGTTCAAGAAACTTACAAGAGATGTGCTTACTTTTCTTTTGTGATCTTTGATCCTGTCCTTTTACATAATATACAATTTGTTCTGTTTGACTTAAGGAAAACTGAAATGGGTTCATGATAGGGATCATAGCACAAAAAGCTTAGAACTACATTATCAATCATCTTCCTACCACATACTTCCTCTACAGTCTACAGTAGTCTTTTTGACCTTTCCACTCAAGTTTTGTCACTTATGATTTGACTGAAGAGACTATGAGATGGGTGATGGGATCATACGACTAAAACACTAACTTTATTTCAGTCTCATTTCTCTTTATCTACAGAACAATTATTGAGTGGTCTTCTTCTAGAAACCTTAATAGGCTTTAGTACTTCAGTAGCTTGCTGAAAAGTCTTTACGGGTTTTTATAATCTTCATATCCGGTTAATGGTGAAAACCTATTTGAAACTCGGTTATTTCAACCAAGGCATGTACCATAGTTTGTTTGTACTAGAATCGTTGTTGAGTCACCATATTCAAATTCGTATGATACCAAAAAAAAAATGTATTATTATAGAAGGAAGATGTGTATCTTGAGGATCAAGTATTGTAGACAATCAAAAGTTGATTATAAAGTGAAGCCATAAAACTCAAACCAAAGAATGTTCAATAAAAGTTTATTATAAAGTGAAGCCATAAAACTCAAACCAAAGAATGTTCAGTAAATATTTTCTGGATAAGCATTAAATTGATTTAGATTAGATATCAGAAGATTGAAATAAATCTTATCTCTAGCTGAGGCTTGAACTCTTGTGTACTTAGAGAATTATATCTCACTCATTAACCAAGTGAATTCTCTAACTTATAAAAAAAATGAAATTTCCTAAACTAAAAGTGAATTTCCCATTAGTTCTCTAAGTGTTGGAAAATTGAACACACATTTTCCTTTCATAGAGACACAACACAATGTGACATTGATGAGTGGACCACAAGATAGAGCGACAAATTTATTTGTCCGAGCACGGTCACACGTGCATAGACACAGATCGTGGATTCTATTCACATTGTAACACTAAAAAAAACAACTAGGCGTGATAGTCTCATCCTTATCATGTGCATGTCCCAAAAGTGACGTTGCTCCATTGAACTCATCACACCGTCTAAAATCCATCTTCAAAACGTGTCTCCTTTCTTCTGGCCCTCAATATAAATGCATCTCTTACCAAATTCTCCATATTAACTCTTTATGATTCAGCTTTATTATTATCAGTTTGGCACTTACGTCAAAAACATATACAACTATGTATATGCATGTTATATATATTTAAAAGAAAATGGAGTTGTTTTTGATGGTACTATACTATTAATATAATGAAATAATGAAAATGCCCACGATGTGGCATAATCTTGTCTTGTAAACAAATGTATAGTATTGAGGTGACTTTTGTGGTATTATTTACAGGTATGGAGACAGATATGCTCTTCTTATCAGCTTCTCGTCCGATCAATTTTATTATCATTGTTGAATGGTCCTACTCCACAAATTAAAAGACACCCACGTTTACGTTGCTAGCTAACCTTGGGCCTACTATCACTATTAGCTAGCTCTTGTTTTCAATGTGAAACCTCCTCTTTCAATGTTTTATAGATCTATTTGATAGATTATAAAAAATAATAAAATAGTGTAAAATTGCCTGGCGCAGCAAATATCGCTACTTGATGGAAATTGCAATTCTTGATCATACATGCATTATTCTATGTTTGTAAAATCTTATACTAAAAAAGTTTACAAAAATCTAATAAAGTCTATAAGGATCACTAAACTCTGTTTTTTTAAAAAAATTGTTAATCGAAATGGAGATAGAGTTTCATGAACTTTTGTAAAGTATTGATTATAGTATATTCAAACGAATACCTAATTAATTCATAAGTCATATGTAGTCCAAGATGAATGATTATTGTAATAATATAGGGTTTGTCTCCAACGACATTAACTTTAAATTTCTTTAATATCCTACTACCAATAGAAAAATTTTCTTGAATAATATATGTACAAAGCAACAAATACGAAAGCGACGGAGAAAAAAGAAAGGAGCCAAACGACTAAGATCAGAAGGGATACAGCTGGGGAAGTAAGAATAACAAATTTCTATTTAAAATATTTTAAAACCCAATGTATATACTAGTAGTATTATTGATTTCGGCCAAATAGTATGGGGAAAACTTTTTAGTGTTTCCCCTACAATTATTGTTTTAGTTATTTTAGATCTGAGATTTCTTTCTCGTGTATTGTATAATTGTCTTAGGTTAATATAGTTATCCTAGATTTTGGCAAAAAAATAAAAAAAAATCATATCACATTAATATGTAGGATAATATCCCTGCAACGGTCTAACATAGTAAACCCACTAAACCTTTACGGTTTGGTAAGAAGTGTATACGAATCTAACGAGCATGCAAGAAGACAGTTGTGATTCATTAATAGTGAATGTTGAATGTGTTTCTAATGGCTAAACAATGTTAACTACTCTTTGGTATCAAATTATTAGTTTTCATAGTAAATGTGTGATACAAATTTTTTGAGATAAATCAGAATTGGATTCGGATGAAAGGGATTGATAAATATTAAAGAGACTGATGTATAAAGAAAAGGGCATTGAGGAGGTTAGACGATTCTTATCAAACTTCACTTAAAAGGGTAACTGACGCAACATCATTTTATTTTTCCTTTTTCATTTTTAGGTTCTTCTCATTTATTTTCCAGACTTAAAGGAATTTTCCAGACTAACGATACAGAAGAAACCACATGGTTCTTTTTATCGGCCTAACAACTTGGGATCAAATTCGATTTCATTGTTCCATTATAACTCTAATCACCTTTCATCGGTTTCTCAAAGTTTCAACTACTACATTGGGATATATTATTGTAATTAGACAAGGAAAATAAATAAAAAGAGGATTATTTTTCAGACAACGATGTCTCATATAATACTTTTGTAATATTTATTACAATGAATCTCCACTAATTATGCAATCTATCTAGAACCATTAACCGAAAGATGAATGGTTTTATTTTACATCAAAGAAAAATGTACTATTGTTTGATATTTTTTTATCAAACTATATAAGCACCGTTGGATTTTATTATATCTGAAAGCGACACTAACTATAAATAGAGTCGGATAATTAAAAAAATATCATCACACCATACGTCAAAATCATAGAGTCAGATGATTTTATTAACTTTTATTTATAACTTTCACGAACATGAATTGTATGGTGAGAGAGTGAAGGAGAATAGTCGATTTAAGATAAAACGTAAGAACCTTTTTGGCTCCATGTCTCAACGACAACTTTCTCTTGTCTCTTCCCACTTCCATCTCTCTTCTCTACATCCTTCAAAATCTCTTTTTTTCTTGGGGACATCTTTCTCTGTAACTGTTCTTCATCAAATTCTATCTTTTGAAAATAACAAAAGAAATTAAAATAAAATTTAGCTATGAATCAGCTGATAATCGAAGCAATCCCTCGAAATTAGGAGTTCCTTTGCTTTTTGTTGTTACCTCAAAAAGCTTCATTTCTTATTTTTCTTACCGGAAACCACAAACCAAAATCATCCCAACCTGAGGTTCTGGATTGTTTTCATCTATTTCAGGTATAATTCTTCATCATCTTCTTTTGTTTACTATTTTGGTTTTTTTTCTTGGTTTTAGTTATGAATCTTTAAGCCTCACACTCACCTTTTTTACTCAAGCTATGGTTATTTTATTACGGGTTATGATTAACTTATTATCAAAGATTTAAAGATAGATTCTGTGAAAAAAGTTTATCTTCTTACTTAAATTTTCAAAACTAAAATGTGTATGTTAATAGCTGTACTAACAACATAATTACTTTATCCACTAACTACAAATCCATGATTGATATTTAAACTTGATTGTTTGTCTAATTACCTTTTTAATCATTAACCCTTAATATATACTCAATGTTGAGTTCTCTCTTCTTTTTTCACTAAAAGTTCAATACTTTAAAAAAGTTATTCACGGATTAAGAAGGAAAGAGTGAAACATAGATTACTTGCTTTACTTTCAAAGCAAATTATGAAACTAATAGTTTTTCAGAAGGACAATCAACTTTATGGATTGTAATGAGTACCTTTAAAGCTCACTTATGAAGTTTATGTACGTTTAGTACATTAAAATGTCCATTTACATATAATTATTTGTTCATTAATATTTTATTTTTAGTATAACCAATTAAATTTTTGGTATGTAAAGTATTGGCTCTACCATCATTACACACTAGCGCTTGGAAGAAAACATAGATCCTAAATATAAAGGAATTTGTTTTGTTGTTTGATAAAAGGAAAAACAAATTTCATAGAAATAATGGTACAATTAAGAGTTTCTCCTAAGTTTCTCAAATTTTATTATTATATATATAATATTATGAGTCTCAAATATCATGAGAACCCTGAAAAATTACCACTAATCATGTTCTAACAATACACGAAATGTCTAAGAATATTTATCTTATGTTGGTGAAAAAATAAATCATAAACAAAAATGAAAAATAGAAGTTGCACATAAAAAACACTAGATCAATGCTATAAACTTATAAAATAGTACGTCGAGTGTTCCAAAACTTACATTATCACATTCATTTCCAAATAAGTGAGCTCTGTGCAGTTTTGTAAGATAGGGAGCAAATCAGTTTGGATGAATAGAAGAAGGTAATGCAGCTTCAGCTTTTTCAACAAATTCTATTAAAAATAAAATAAATATTTAAATTATGATAATCAAACAAAAACTAATAAAAGATTTAAGCAAAAAAATTATCAAAATCTTTACAATAATTTTTATTTATACGTTATGTGTGAATCTTGCCCCATAAATTCTATATCTATTTATATGAAAAAGAAGAAATCATGTAACGAAGGAGACGTATAAATTAACATATTTATTTATGGTTTATTATTTTATTTTAGTATTCATATATAGATTATAATAATACTAAATACCACTATGACACCATAAGTCCATACATAACCCATGTAGACATTGAGTAAATATTATTGTTTTTACTAATTGTTTTTTAATCCTGTTAATCTTTTTATTTTTTTTAATATATTTTGCAAGTGACCGCTAATTGGATAAATAAATACTCAGTAAGTGCCTGATTTATTAATTTCATATCTTTTTTTCTATGCAGCAAACACATCAACCATGATGAAGGTCTAAGCTTAATAATTTGACAATTTTACCCTTAAACATCACCATAAATGTCAAGAATACCAGATCTCCGACGTGGCAACATGCTCGCCACCGTGGCAACCATAATCCTCCTCTCAATTTCCCCGCCAAATGTCGTTGAATCGACCGTTGAGACACAACAAGCTCTGCTCCGCTTCAAAAACCGCCTCAACGACCCTCACAACATTCTACAATCTTGGAAACCCTCCACTTCCCCATGCACGTTTCACGGCGTCACATGCGACCAAGTCTCCGGCGAAGTCACCGGAATATCTCTAAGAAACTCAAATCTCTCAGGTACCATTTCACCAGCGATCTCATCTCTCACAAAGCTCTCGACCTTATCACTCCCATCTAACCTAATCACCGGGAAAATCCCACTAGAGATAGTCAAATGCACAAACCTAAAAATCCTCAACCTCACTTCAAACAGACTCACCGGTGAAATCCCAAACCTCTCCCCACTCATAAACCTAGAAACTCTCGACATCTCCGCGAACTTCCTCAACGGAGAGTTTCAAACTTGGGTTGGGAATCTTACTAAGTTAGTCTCTCTCGGCCTCGGAAACAACTACTTCAAAGAAGGTATCATTCCTGAGGATATCGGAGGTTTAAAGAAACTGACGTGGCTATTCTTAGCTCACACCAATTTAACCGGAAAAATACCAAACTCCATCTTCAATCTCAACGCTCTAGAGACGTTTGACATCGCGAACAACGCAATCTCCGGTGATTTCCCATTACTGATCACAAGATTAGTAAACCTCACCAAGATAGAGTTATTCAACAACAGATTAACCGGAAAAATCCCTCCAGAGATTAAAAACCTGACTGGTTTAAGAGAATTCGATGTTTCTGTAAACCAATTGAGTGGAGTTTTACCTCAAGAAATCGGAGTTTATCTGAAAGAGCTTAGAGTTTTCCACTGCCATGAAAACAACTTCACCGGCGAATTACCTTCCGGTTTCAACGATCTGCGTCACCTAACTTCTCTTTCGATCTACAGAAACAACTTCTCCGGTGAATTTCCGGTTAACATCGGCCGGTTCTCTCCGCTCGACACCGTTGATATATCTGAAAACGTTTTCACAGGTCCGTTTCCGAGATTTTTATGCCAAAACAACAAACTACGATTCTTGCTCGCCTTACAGAACAAATTCTCCGGCGAGATTCCGAGATCTTACGCTGAGTGCAAGTCTCTCTTGAGACTAAGGATTAACCAAAATCTTCTAAGCGGTCATGTTCCTGAAGCTTTCTGGGCTCTACCGCTAGCTAAGATGTTCGATCTCAGCGATAACGAACTCACCGGAAATATATCTCCTCAGATCGGATTTTCAACGGAATTGAGTCAGTTAATTCTACAGAACAATAGATTCTCCGGTAAGATTCCTCAAGAACTCGGAAGACTGACTAACATAGAGAGGATTTACCTCAGCAACAATGAAATTTCCGGCGAAATTCCGATGGAAGTTGGATACTTGAAAGAGTTATCGTCTCTGCATCTTGAAAACAATTCGTTAACCGGACATATCCCATTCGGTTTGACTGATTGCATCAAACTCGTTGATTTGAATCTCGCTAAGAACTCGTTAACCGGAGAAATACCAAATGGTTTATCTAAGATCGCTTCTTTAAACTCTTTAGACCTCTCAAGCAACGAGCTAACAGGTGAAATACCGGCGAATCTCGTGAAATTGAAGCTGAGTTTTATAGATTTGTCAGAGAATAAACTCTCAGGAAGAATTCCACCGGATCTTTTATCAGTAGGAGGAGCCACCGCGTTTTTACGCAACGAGAAGCTCTGTGTTGATGATGATGATAACCTAAACGCTAAAACAAGCCAAAACTTGAGTTTTTGCAGTGGCGACCAACATTTGAAAAGGAATGGATCACTTGATGGAACGTTCTTGTTCTTGGCTCTTGCGATTGCTTTAGTAGTGCTAGTGACTGGTCTTATGGCGTTGCGTTATAGAGTTGTGAAGATACGTGAGCTCGAGTCGAAAAGCGGAGATTTGAACAAGGCGGATGCGAAGTGGAAGATCGCGTCTTTTCATCAAATGGAGCTTGACGCTGAGGAGATTTGTAGATTAGATGAAGATCATGTGATTGGAGCTGGAAGCGCAGGAAAAGTGTATAGAGTTGATTTGAAAAAAAGTGGCGGGACAGTAGCGGTTAAGTGGTTGAGAAGAGGAGTTGAAGAAGAAGTTGATGGAACAGAGTTCTCTGTTTCGGAAATGGAGATTCTTGGGAAGATTAGACATAGAAACGTGTTGAAGCTCTTCGCTTGTTTGGTTGGAAGAGGTTCTAGGTATTTAGTGTTTGAGTTCATGGAGAATGGGAATTTATATCATGCTCTTCGTCAGAATTTCAAAACCGGTTTACCGGAATTGGATTGGCACAAAAGGTACTGTATTTTTTTAGTTCTCTAATTTTCAAATGGTATGGATTCGAAGTGATGATTTGGTATTAAAAAAACAGGTATAAAATCGCGGTGGGAGCAGCTAAAGGAATCGCGTATTTACATCATGATTGTTGTCCTCCGATCATTCATAGAGATATAAAGTCGAGCAATATTTTGCTTGATGGAGATTACGAGTCGAAAATCGCAGATTTTGGAGTTGCGAAAGTTGTAGACAAGGGATATGAATGGAGTTGTGTTGCTGGGACTCATGGATATATGGCTCCTGGTGATTTTTTTTTGCCTTTTTTTGCAACTTTTGACTCACATGATGAAAAACTAGAACTGACTTTTTTTGATGTGATGATTGATTGTATAGAGTTGGCTTACTCCTTCAAGGCAACGGAGAAGAGTGATGTGTATAGCTTTGGTGTGGTTCTTCTAGAGATAGTGACTGGTCTACGACCGGTGGAAGACAAGTTTGGAGATGGCAAAGACATTGTTGACTATGTTTTATCTCAGATTCAACAAGATCGGAAGAACCTTCAAAACGTGTTGGACAAGCAAGTTTTTTCATCTGATGTAGAAGAAAGCATGATTAAGGTTATGAAAATGGGTATTCTCTCCACTACTAAGCTCCCGAGTCTGAGACCGAGCATGCGAGAAGTCGTGAGAAAGCTCGACGATGCTGATCCATGCGTCTCCTCCAATTCTCTAGAGAGAACTGGAAAGATTACAGTATAGGGTTAATGAGTGTTATCAATAAACATGTTATAGTCACAAAAGTATCAGCTTGTTAAAAAAAAAACTCAGTAAAAGTGTATAAGAGATTAGTTTATATACTAATCCGTTGTACTAAAAAGTTTGAAATTGTGTTCTTGTAACGATATTACACGAAAATGCGGTCTTATCAGTTGACGAATTCGATCCCGGTTGGAGGAAGTCCTTTATGTAATTGAAGCGCGACGTCTCCAACAATCTAACGGTTTACAACAGTAAGAGTTTTAGAATACAAAATGTTAGAAAATATAGTACTGAAAAGATTAGATGTTACTTTACCTTGGCCATGGACCTATAAGAATGATCTGTCACTCCAGCGACATGAGGGGTTATAATAACGTTTTTGAACTTCAAAATAGGATCGTTTGGATCAAATGGCTCAGACCATGCCACGTCAGTCCCTAGGCCTCCTAGATGACCTGACTCCAGATTTTGGTAAGCTGATTCATAGTTAACCAAACCGCCTCGTGAAACATTTACAAGAAGAGCTCCCTGAAACCCATAAATATCATATCAGTCATTTATTCATATCACAATCCAATTTAACTAGGTTTTTTGTATATATACAAATCTCTACCTGTTTCATTGAACCTATGAACTTCTTGTTCACTACTTCCGCCTGAAAAGTTATATATTAGTTGCACAGAAAAAAGATATATCTAATCAATGTAATACAGCCATGTTATTTAACAATGTGTGCTTGACCTAATAAACGTTACCGTTTCTTTGTTCAGTCTCAAACATATGACGACTATATCAGCTTTGCCAGCGAATGTGTAAATGTCTTCATGGCTACCTTTCTCATCAACGAGATTAGCTGAAGATATATAAGTTAACAAATTACTAAACATCATGATGGGTTTTTGTCAAAAGCAAAACAGAGGAGTTAACAGAGAGCTCATACAATCTGAGTCGTTGATAGAAGAAGAAGCAGACCAGCTTCTTTTTGTGGCTATCACTCTCGATCCAAATGGTTTCAACCTTTTAGCTAGCTCTATTCCAATGTTTCCATATCCCAATATAAACACCTGTATAATAGAAAACCAAAAAAAACAGTTTTTAAGGGATACAAAATCAAATATTATTCATAGTTATAGATAAGATCACAATGACTCACAGTTTTACCAAGAAGTGTGTCACCAGTTGGTACTCCAAGTAATCTGCTTCTCAGAGATATTTGCATTTCATTCTGCGATAACATGTCGTTAGAGATATATATACTAATGCAATAAAACAAAAATGAATCAAATAAATAAGCCACCTGTTTCTTAAGAAGACCTAACATTAGATATATAGCCATTTCGGAACAAGACGCTGCGTTTCCATTACCCTCACTTGGAATTCTAGCAACCTTAATACCATGTTTAGTAGCAGCTTCAATGTCAACACCTTCAGAGGTATAAATCACATGAAAAAAATGTTAAATAAATAAACTGCAGCTTAGATTAGTCTATTTATGAAGTAGACAAGTACCTTCGAGACCAACACCATACTGCATAATAAGCTTCATCTGGCTTGCACGAGATATAACATTTGAATCCAATTGCATCGATTTAACCACACAGAAATGGTAGTTTTTTATAACATCAGGAACCTCAAGGAGAGGCACAACATCTACCTATATGAACCAAAACCATTCATAAATTACAATATAACCATCTCAAAAACAAATTTTTACAACCACCAACTAATTTGAATACTTTAGTAATTTGGTTGAAGAATTGAATCAAAAATAGTTAATACCTGAATAAAAGGGTAAGGTTGCAAATATTCTCTAGTGAAGTTGTTTGAATCAGGGAAGTGTGGACCGCAAAACAAGACACGAGTTACATTCATGTCCTCTTTCTCAATCATTGTCTTAACCAGCTTACTTTGCCTAACCGAAACATTAGAGAAACAAAAAAAAAATCAAATTCGATTAAAATTAACAAGAAGCAGCATATCAATGTTCCATACCATTGAAATTTCACTAAGTTGTAATTCCAAGGACATAGATCTAAGAATTTGTTGATCAAGCTGTAAAGAATCAAGAACAGAGTATGAATTTTTGATTAACCTGGAGATAGAACGAGTCTGGAGATAGTAGACAAGTGAAGCGCCGCTTGATCCTCTGTTTCGAAACGTAGCTTTTGCGATTTTGTACATTATTGTCGTCACTTTAATATATTTGCAACTGTTGACGCGTTTTTCTTGATCCACACTTTACATAATTGCATTTATTTCCCGTATTAAATACTTTTACTACAATTTAGCCTCAATATTTCATAAGTATCACAGAAAACCCAATTGAAAAGAAAAACAAAGAGCTGGATGGACCACGTATTTCCGATTGTTCCGTAACCATTGAGATTAAAATAATGCGAAAATAAAATGACTTTATGTACAAATAAGCAAATTTATACAGTTTGGTCTACAAAGAGCTAGTAGCATCGCCGGAGCGAAGGTGGTCCGATGATCGTTCCCCAACGTTGTTCTTTCCAAGAAACAACCGATCAAACGGTGATCTCATCGCTAAAAGCAAACCTTTAGGTGAACCAGCACGCACCTGATCATGACCAATTCCACCTGGAGACGTGTTGATTGAACCGGTTCGGTACGGAGGAGTTATGGAGAATGGTCTACGGTCTAACCGACCATCTTTATCGAATTGTTCATAGTAGAAATAGTTTGTTTCACTCCCTAAGCTTCCGGTTCTGTACCCTCTAGCTGAACTCATCACCTGAGGTAACGCCACGTGGTTTTTTGAAAGGCTGGGGTTCACTAGCTTATTGTGAATGTCTTGCGGTAACCTAAGCGTGAACCGGTCAAGATTCTCAGAATGTTGACCGGTCCAATCAGAATTGGTGAAAATTCCAGCTAAGTTCCATCCGGTAGACATAGACCTACGTGGCATACTCTGGTTACATGTTAACCCCACCGAATCAATCAACCTCGCGTCCGGAGAACTCAAAGCTCTAATCCGATCACCGGTCGGATCAGAACCGGGAGGATCGTTGACTAAACCGGGTATTTGGATAGAGACGACAGATTCTCCAGGTAAAGGGACGAGATCAGCGCGACAAAGAGGACACGTGGCGTGAGTTCGGAGCCAAGTGTCAATGCAACCAGGATGAAACACGTGGCAACATTTAGGAATTAAACGCAGTGTTTCATTGTCTTCGAACTCGTTTAAGCAAACAGGACATTCAAGTGCTTCTTTACCGATCCTAAGCGTTTTCACGGTTGAGTATTGGAAAGTCGGAAAAGTCTCGATGACCGACGCGTCGAGTCCACGCGGTGGCTGTCGGCTCGGGCCGCGCCAGTTTCCGGGGTCCACGGATAGTCCGTCTTCCATCCCCATGACTCGCTCGACACACCTTCGGATATAGACGGAGAAAAAACCAAGAAAGAAGAATATACTAACGAGGACGACCATGAGTATCGCCATGGTTGGATCAAACCGAGAGGCGCCATCTCTTGGAAGGTCTGAAGCGCCGTGAGTTGCTTGAGCGGAGACTATCTTAAATCCGCCGTGGCTAAAGAAGAGTAGTAGAAAGAGGAGTAGTTGTGTGATCGAACCATGATCATGACCACCGATGATTGAAAGGTTGAGATTAATGCTATCTTTGGGGTTCATGAGGACCAAGCTTTCGCCGGTTTGGCTCTCCGGTCCATGCAACGGTCCTATGAATTTTATAAATAACCAAAATGATCAAAACTTGAGGTTGCTCAATGGTTACAAAAGGTTTTTGGTGGTTATGTTGACTTTGAAGTTTCAACAATAGCATGCACTATTTAAAAGATGTTGCATCATATCATACCTAATGATTTTTTTATTTTTGTGACAGCTAAACTAATGATTTTTTTTCTGGCGGCATATCTAATCAATGAATATGTTAGTATTGTTAATTTAGATATAACTTTTTATTTGTATAAAGTATATAGAATTGTGATGATTCCGTCAAGAAGTTGGGATGTAATTATCATCAATAAAGTCCTTTCTGTTTTCCACAACTATTTCAGGCTTATATATCCCACTTTAAATCTAATGCTTTGGTTTCGAACTTAATATTTAAAACAAACAATATGAGTGAAAACTTAGTTTATTTTTTGCAAAGATAAACCTTTAACAAGAAATTTTTACTCTTTTCAAAGCATTAGAAAAACTATGGGTTTATAACGCAATTACCCATGAAAGTTTCACGTTGACGAACAAAATAATTTAATAAGTGATCACTAATTTGGATTTGCATCGTGCTTCATCCCATGTCGTCATCACGTCGTTTTCCAATGATAGGTTATGTTCTTATGGAATAAGTCTATAGGTTGATCCATGCTCTTGTTGATTGTATCTCTAAAAGATAATAAGATTTAAGAACCTCTATCTGATCATCTCCTTAAGTGACAATGATTATACGACGGGCAAAAATAGAACTATAGACATAAATCAATTAAAAACAAAATGAATATAGTTAGTTGCCAAAAAAATGAATATAATTTTAAAATGTTTAAATCGGATCACTTTGTTTGTGATATAATATCGTCAGCAAAGTCTTTTCTCTATTCTTTTAACAAAACTGTATAGTACCTAATTTTATAAAAATGTTATCTTTTGTTAAATAAATTACTATGCATAAATTATCAGTCTTGATTTCATGAATATTTAATTTTCGTTGTTAAAATTATAATCTATGTTATGAACAAGTCCATATTATGTGGATGCCCATTATCGGTTCATTAGGATATTTTACAATATTTGTTTATCAAGCTAAACCCTACCTTTATATCCTTATATATATTATTATATGATTCATGACAAATACACAATTCTCTCTTCTTTCTTTCTTTTTAACACGTTATCAGCACGAGCCTAGCCGTCTGAGCAAATAAACCTTAACCGTTTAAAATTATAAAGATATCTATGATCAAACCCTAAGTACTTCAGCTACAGATTATCTCAGAGATCCTTGTAGGATTTTACATAAGAGATATTAGCAAAAATAAAGTCTGAATGGAAATGAAAAAAAAAACAGATCCAACCAGTTCTGGTAGAAAGAAGAAACGAAGGACCACACAAAATCCTTTTTATCTCATATTTTATGGAGATATAGATAACACATAGATCTATCCATAGCCGCAAACGGATCCTAAATCGGAACTCTGGTCGGAAAGTTATCGTCGTTTTATCAGAATAGATCTTTTCAGATCTGATTCCGCTGTTGTCTAACTTCAAAATCATTTTCCCGGCAAACCATAAAGAGTTAGGAGGAGATATACATATCAAAATAAACCCCCAGACGTCATCTTACCAAAGCCGCTGGCCGATTGTGATTCTGATGTAAATTCCGACCGGAATCTTTGTTTGAAGCTGATGGCGGCTGTTACCTATTTTTAAGGAAACCCTAATTACTTTCTTTCATAAATCCTAATTTATATTTTTGAAAAGTTTCTAATTTGAGAAAGTTTCTATTTTAAGAAAGTTATTATTTCAAAAAAGTTCATCAACGAAAAGTGCAGGAAAATTCAGAAAAGGAACCGTAATGTTTAAGACATAAGATCATGTTGCCAAGCTCCGATCTCTTCGTCTCTTTACCAATCGAGATAAGTTCTATTAACGATATATTTTGTTAATTATTAGCTAAATTCGTTGATTTATATGGTTTAGCAATTTATTGGTTTAGTTAATCGTTTAGTGATTAATTAAGCTTAATGCTTATTTATGATTTATAATTGCTGCATGCTTTTTGTCATGAGATAAATAATCTATGTTTTGTGATGCATCTCAATAAACCAACATGTTAGTTTAAAATTATGATAAACGGTGGTGAAATGATTATATGAATGATAGAGATTTCATGAAATTCATTAAACTAAATTTGCATGATTTTTGGTCATAAATCTGGATTGTTTCGATCACTAAATTAAATATTGTTTCACTCGAATTTTGTACAGTATTATTTAATATAAATTTTGCAGATATATAATTTTATCTCGGATTTTGCACGGAACTGTTTTATTCAGTATTTTGCAAGAAAAAAAAGAAAATTTTGTACGAATTTTGCACGAAATTATTTAATCTAAATTTTGCACAAAATTATTTAATCTAAATTTTGCACATATATAATTGTATTTCAGATTTTGCAGTCCAAATTGATGGAGGAAGATTCTTTCACAGCGCATTCAATTGCAAACTCCGCACTGTTTTATTCAGTATTTTGCAAGAAAAAAAGAAGATTTTGTACAAATTTTGCACGAAATTGATTTCACACAGATTTTACACAGAATAATCATCATTTATTTTATCATAATATTTGAACTGTTATTTGCTGCTTATTTGTTCTCAAGGATAAACTATTTTTGCATGATATTTATAATTATCTCATTTGATTTGTTTATTGATTGATTGTTTGATTGAGAACCTAGTTTAATAACAAGATAATAGCAAACTAGTGAATGAATAATGATATTGATTGAGTTATTTTATTTAGATATTATATGATTATGATTTAATTCTCATGAAGAGCAATAAATAGTGGAGATTTATATTTGAAAGAGAATACGACTAATCACACTATTATATAAATAAGATTTCATTCTCATTTGAAAATAACAGAGGCTAGTGTGAATACTCTCTCGGGTAGTGCAAAGATAAATCAAAGCTCAAAATGAGCATATATGTTATTGCCTATGGAAATGCAACTTAAACTGTTGATGCATTATAACGAGATATAATATGTTATATTCCCCTAAGTCTCATATAAATCTATTGGATTTTAAAGATGTTCATAGAAATTGATATCATATTGAGGCTGTGAGCGAAGAAAATGATTAATACCTTCAGATGATAAAGATTATCAAAGGCTCTAAAAATTATTATGGAAAGACTACCCGCATTCTCCACTTGATTGTACTATACTAAGAATAGTACAAATGAGGCAAATGTTAAAGTAAACTAGAAGGGTACTTAGAACCTCAATGATTGGCTCAGCCGGTTAGACCATTCCGGTTCGATGATGATGTGAAAAATAAGATGAATTCATATGGAATTTTATTAAAGAACGAGATGATTTTTCTTATGATTTTATATGTGCTGCTTGTTCAGAAGGCAAGATAATCATAAGGTCTTCACCAGCCAAGATAAACTCTGGATTGATTAATTTTTCAAGACATAATACAAAGAAAGTTTGTGGATTGATCACCCACTTAATATCTTTGTTTTTGACCCGCAACATGGTGTTTGTGAGGCTACTTGGTTAATTGATAATTCTGGTGAATTCCATTGGAATAAGTGTTAAACATCTTGTAGTTCATGTTCATACACAAGATATTACATGCAGTAGCATTGATTCGCATCATGCCAACGAATATTATAAGATCTCCCCAAAACAATTGGTTTTTGGTCAGAAACCAAATATTTTCCATATTAAAGTTTTTGAATGTAATATACATAAGTTGCTCCACCAAAGCAATCTAAGATGAGACCTCAAATGAGGTTGGGAAAGTATGTTGGATATAAAACTCTATTGAAAAAGAGAATGTTATGTAAGTGAGTTAGTAATTCCAACATAAAGGGAAGTATATAAATAACTGGAAAAGAAATAGATTGAAAGGAGTTATCATCGATCCTCGTCATTGTAACGAATGTGAACTTGAAGTTCAAAAGATAACTCATTTACAAAGTTTAGCGTATCGATTGCCAGACGTTTACTGACCTGAATCTAGTGATAAAGTCACATATTCCAGTTGTGCTCCAATTAAAATTGATGTCCTAGAAGGACTGTATCAACTGCAAATAAGTCTAAACTCGCAGGAAGCGTGAGAGACCTATTGGTTCTAATGATAAAATCCTCGGAAAATTAAAAGGAGCAGATATTAAAAATGGTAGGACCGAGGTAGCAAATAATTATGAATGATCTCGAAAAGAGACATTAGACATGACAAATAAAGAAATCCAAGTACTTGGTAGTGATAAAAGATTTCAACTAGTTGAGTCATGTCTAGAATAATATGGAACCAGAAAAGCAAATCGACGTCGATAATATTTGTGCATGCAATGTAGCAGTTGATGTAAAGATGAAAATCGAGGATCATAAACCACGGTATAGAAGTTTATAAAAAGTGTACACAAACTGAATGGAAATAATCTCTTACACAGATAAGTATATGGACTGGCAATCCATACACACGAATGTGTAAAAATAAGTGGGACAAGAGGAACAAAATTGTGATATTATAAGAGATATATAAAGGTTCTGAGAAAAATCTAGAAATCTCTAGTGGTGGATGCAACTATGTTTAAGTTCCTAAATAGTCTGGCAGTAAGAGATATATCTTATTTAGTCCTAAGATTTAAACTGCTAGAAGCAGCCCTAATGGGATTTAAATTGCTAGAGCAATTCAGAAATATTTAACCTGCTAGAAGCAGCCCCAAAGGGTTATATTGCTAAAATAAATTCAAAAAGATTTAAACTGCTAGAAGCAGGCATAAGGGTTTAAGATGGTATAAGCATGCATACTAATTTAAGATGCTAGAAGCTGCTCGAAAAAAAAGATTTCAATTGCCATAATGGTAATGTGCAGTATGTACTATATAAAGTATAAGAGCGTATGTGCAATTATTAGAACTCTTGGAGAGAGTTTATATTCATTAGAATATTTAAAGAAAGAAAATAAGATGAAAATAATCTTCTCGAAAATGCAAAATCATATTTTGCACGGGCTGTATATGAATATGAGTCTTCATGACAGTTACAAATATTTTATCTCGTTATACCCGAAATTTGCTTGAACCGTGTTTTGCACGAACCATATTTTGCACGAATCAGATTATGCTTGTATTATATAAATCAAATTATGTACGAATTTCGTATTTTGTATGGATCTGATTATACCCGAATTTTGTACGGTTCTCAGGCTGCACGAGTTTTGCATAGATAAAATAATATCAGAGCCTCTTTGCTAACCCAAGTAGGGTGTCCCAAGAAGGGCTTATTATTGGTCATAAACTGAGATTCGGTTTGAGATGGGCTGGTAAGAGCCATAATCTCGAGGGGGGAGTGTTAGAATCCCACATTGGTTATATAAAGGGACTAGCGCAAGTATATAAGAGAATGAAAAAATTCACTCTTGCAAATTGGTTTAAGTTGGAAGCCCATATGACTTAACATGGATCAGTAGTTTGAACATCAGCGAAACTCTTGACGAGTTATTGCAAGTAGTATTATGAGAATAATATGAGATAAAGAACCTTGAGCATATATAGTTATCTTCAGGTATCTTAATTAGAACATCTAGTAAATAGAGATGTTATCTCAGAGATCCTTGTAGGGTTTTACATAAGAGATGTTAGCATAATTGGTCTGGATGTACCATACTTAAACTGCTACTTGAAAAATTATTAATCTCTTTCATAATTGAAAGATGGGATTTTTATGCTAAAAGGGAAAGCAAAATAGTAACTCTTACAAGAAGAAGATAAATGTCTGGAAGACTATACATAAAAGAAAGTTGGCTGGAAGTCCAAATATATGAGACATAATCTATGTGACAAGGATGCTATGGAACAAAAGTCCAATAACTCAAGAGATTATATGAAAATAATAAGAGTTAGTGCATAATGCTTTACTTATAACAACTCTTAAAGATTATGTATATTATAAGAAAATATATCATGAGGATGATATTTTCAAGAGAATGAATATGGTTATATGTGTGGTTGTACTCTTTTCTTTTATCATGATTTTTATCCCATTGGGTTTTTGCATGAAAAGGTTTTTAACGAGACAACAAAGAACACACAAATAATAGACACCTAAGAAGAATCCAAATGAGAAAGGTGTATCATTGTTTTGAAGTCTATATTAGACACTAATGAGATCGCAAATAGCAAAAAAAATGATGATTCATATGTGTCATCTACGAAACATATGAACTGTAAAAGAACAACGATGTACGTGGAATGAAGATTCGTCTAAGTGAAGATTTTGCAAGCTTATATTTTAAGACGCTCTAAACTGCCACTTTCAAGATGTTAGTTCACCAAGATTGGATCGCGTCGTCTCAAAGATCGGTGATGTACTCATGAGGGGGAATAAATGCGTGTTGCACTCTTTTTCCCTTAACTATGGTTTTTTTCTTTGGGTTTTCCTAGTAAGGTTTTTTTAATAAGGCAGCATTCATCTCAAACGCATTGGAAACCAACCTTTTATAATGGCCATCCAAGGAGGAGTGTTATGAACAAGTCCATATTATGTGGATTCCCATTATCGGTCCATTAGGATATTTTAGAATACTTACTTATCAAGCTAAACCCTAACTTTGTATCCTTATATATATTATCATATGACTCATGAATAATACACAATTTTCTCTCCTTTCTTTCTCTTTAACAATCTATTAGTATTACTAATCTTTTGTTAGCTCAATTGGTTCAGTCGCATAAAGTGTGGATTCTAGTGGTTATATATTTGTTCCAAGATTGGTTTTGGTGATAGAGAACAAAGGTAAGACCCATCTGCGTAAAGGCCCACTTACTTCTAAGTTTATGTATTAGTCTGAGCCAATTAGCGTTGTATTGATGTTGCATTGATGTATTGTTATCAGTCCACAACGGTGTCGTTTATCAGTGTCGTTTTATGGGTGTCGTTTTATCGAACATCTGCATCTCATTTAAAACATACATGTTTTTATCTAATAAAAATGGAAAGAGTTCGTGAAAAGTAAAATGGAGAAAGTTTGGACAACATATATTCTAATGTTCCCATCATTTGATTTGATCTATTCTTTTGGGAGACAAAAGCCGAAAAAAAAGAGATTTAATATCAAAAGAAAATTAAATGCCAGTTTCTGTCATTTGGTTTTTACTTACAGAGTAGAGATTGTATATATTTCTTATTTTCCAATGGAGCTGAAAATCTTATATTATCATTATTATGACATAATGTACTTGTAAATAACTAAACTTCAACACTTACCCGAGAGGAGCATTTGTATTGAATGCTTAATTTGTAGGATCATGTTATGTATTAAAATTTATTTGTAATTTTCGACCGAGATTTACTAAGAACTAGTAAAATGAGCTATTTAATTACATGAAAAGTGTAGTTGTTCAATATACAATATTTCATTCTTAAATCTTAAATAATGTTTTATTGGAAATATATCTATATATACATATCCTATGTATGAAGCATATCTTATCATATTTTTAATTTAAAGATGTCACAGACTCACAAATATATAATGAAGTTTTGAAAAGAACATTATTTCTTCAAACAAATAAAATTTGCGTTGCTTCTGTATTGAGGCTTTATCTTTATTCATTAACTTAATATCCCATAGGCCCTAAACAAAATTAAACGAGCAACATTTAGCTAAAATAATGTTATTGTAAATGTTACTCCACACATACACAAACACATACACATATACATATCCACTCATTTGATATAATTAAGAAAGTGTAATTTAAGTAGAGTATGCTGTATGCATGGTCTGCTGTTCAGCTAAGTACCTAAACCCTACAAATATATTTGTTATGGTTACAGATGTACCGTTTGTAAGAAACATACTATATAATATAAATTATGAATGACTTTCACTCACTTTACAGCTAGCTAAACTCTCTTGCTATATGACCTTATGATCTGTACTATTTGTATATCAAATAAATTTTAGAATAAGTCAATAATCCCTATAACTCCTAACTTTCTATAATATTGGATGGGACGAAGATCATTAGTCCACCATCACATCATCGGGCTCCATGGATTTATAATAGCATGTGCTGAAGACTGAAGTAAGGTTATTCATTCATTTGAGCCCAAAATTTCGTACTTTTGTTTTCTATAACTGAAATATAAAATATCCACTGACTAGCTATGTAAACTATAATATTATTATGTATGAAAATCTCATAATTGTCAAATCTTAACAAGTAAAGAGAAGAGATAATTGAGAAGAAAAATCCAGTGCTTTTGGCTCTCGAATTTTCACTAGATACTCTGATCATTTAGAGTTTTTACCTTAGCATTGTAAACACACACACACACAAATATTCCAGCAGAATAACATATTCATAGGGGACATGTCACATACTGAATTACTGATGCTATAGCGTTAGTTTTGTTTTTGCTTTTTAGATAGTGATCCTTCGAAGACTGACCCGCCAAATAACTAATCCATGCAAATGGCAATAAGGTGAGTATAAAACTTGTAGTGAAAAAACTAATTCCATATTTGGAATTTTGAGTAAATTATTGATGTATTAAAATTACAAAATAAACATGACCAAATCTAGAAAATAGAGTGCATGTGGTTTTCTAAAATATAGAAATTAAAAATAATCACTAAATTATGGCCAGACATTACATATGGAATGGACCACAAGAAATTAGAATTTTAGCCGACGATGCAATCTAGTCTTAAGACAAACACCATATATATATTTATAAATTAAGAATATTATGAACACTGATTCGAACAATTACAGTCCTCATCAAGTTGGAATTTCAGGTACCGGAGTTTCCGCTTAAACCACATGCTAATCTCAGCGATTAATTTAAAAAGGTAGATTAGGGTGTGTTTTTGCTAGCATGCTTAGTTGTAAGCTATTTCGTTTTTAATTTATCACCACAGAAATATCGTTTAAATATAAAAATGGATGATCCGATATTGATAATTACAACAAATTGCAAATCCAAGCATTTTCGTGCTTCCACTGATCCGGGTTCTGTGCTATAATAATAGATAACAAGACTTGATTTGATATTCGTTCGCAATCATAATTATTCTAATTGCCTTTTTTTTTGGAAACAATTTATTTTGATTACTATGGACGTCCTACTAATTTTCTGGATCTGAATGCGTTTAAGTATTTTCTTACATGAGCTTTATTAAACATCAACTTTAAGATAATGAGATACAAATCAGCACTTTGACATTATGGTTCTCTTGGTTTGATTTATAGATTCATCAATTATTTTCGGCCTTTTGATATTTGGATGACACTTTTTGTATAGAGTAGTCGCTATTTCTTTTCCTTTTTTTTTGATGAAATTAAATGTATTGGTATTTGAAGCTTTGAACTCGCCACCTTGTGAATGTAAATGAAACAACAATCATTATACGATAAGATACTTTTTGTAAGAAGTCGCTATTTCACATTTATAATCAAATGTATACTTGTATTGGGGGTATAATGCCATATATATGAATGGTTATAAGGTATACTGTTTTATGAATTATGAATTGTATACTGTTTTATGAATTATGAATTGTATACTGTTTTGTTTTCCTCAGTATATATATACTGTTTAAATAATTATCAATTATAAAAACAGTATAAAAACGTGTAATACAGTCGATCTACTAGTAGAATATTGATTTTTCTATTGATTCTTATTCTTTTATAATCCTTATTCGTTTTCCTTACAAAATGTTATTAGTCGGTAAAATTATTTCCATTTTTTCGAAGTGTTAAACCCAAATCTTGATGTCGAATCGACGAATCCTAATATTGCAAGGCTTCCAGTATATAAACGAATTTCCACGTAGTAAGTTTTTTAAAAATGGTTTAAACCTATCAGATCAGACTAGTGTAAAAAACTTAGCTCTTCTTAGCATGTCATTTATTTACTTTTTACAAAGTCCGGTAAACCATAAAAAAAGGTAAATTAAAAAGCGAAGTATTGTCAGACTCAATAAATAATAAGTTTAAATATATACGTGCCATAATCCGACGAAGATATGGCCAGGGCATCACGAATCATGTACGAAATATATTAAATTAGAGGAATTACGTTGTAAAGACATTTAACTAATAGAAGTGTAGAAGAGCGTGCATCAAACTACATACGACAAAAGGAAAACTTGCGACGTGTTATTGAAGTATGTCCCTAAATAAATTAAAAAATTACATGATTGCTGTTACCCTAAATTATTTTTGGTTGAACAATAATTTATTTCAAGTTGGACAGGAATATGATAAAATTGCATAAATGAAACAGAAAATTATTACATTCTCCAAGAAAAAACCTCTTCGTTCTTAGTAAAAAAAGTGTATGGAAATTGCATACATAAAGTATTATAATCGCAAACCATCAGAAACCAAAAAACCGTATGGAATGTCTTGCTGGAAATTAGAGTCATTATCGAAATTTTAAATTTTATTGAGCCGATAGAATTAAACGATACTATATGGAGTATTCAATATGTATGTATATTCACGCTGTCGGGTGACGATTTATATGTACTGAATTAGCTAGTTTTGGTACTATGATAATTTGTATGTCTTCTAGTTTGGCTGTACATTACATTTTCTGAGGAATTACTAAATAATTTGATTAAAAAAGTTAGATATGAAAAAAAAAAAATAGATATGAAATATTCATTCATGCCTTTATAACATTTTTCACTATTTTCATTTTGTACAAGAGGTCATTTTTTCAATTATTTTTTAACGCGCAACGTTGGTTTAATTGTGTCTTGAATACAATTACAAATTTTGTAACAACTTTACAGTCCTATTTTTATTAGTTTACTTTGATAATTAAATATAAATTTATAATGAAAATGAAAATGATATTGCCTTAATATAGAACAAATTAAAATATTGAATAAACTTTAACAGATTGTAGTATATGTGAGAAATACTAAGCAAGAGTTATTTAACTTATAGGACAGAATAAGGCAGAAGACATAATAATCTATGTAAACCAAAAACTTAGCCATTTCTTAATAGCCGACCCATGAAGATTTGATCGAAGTATAATGAATCAAAGGATGAGGTAAAAGGTAAATGGGAAACAAAGACATTGGAAATGGGAACTGCTGCAGAAAGCTACTCAACTTTTTGATCGGAAATAGAGAGAGAGCTTTGGATTGTGTTATTGGGAAGTCCACTCGGGAAAAGAGACAAGCCAATGTTTGAGATCATTAGAGAGAGAGAGAGAGAGAGTGTGTGTGTGTGTTGTGACTTGTGTGAGGTCACATGGCTCAGCCTCCTCTCATTCTTGTTTCAGGTTTACTTCTTTGCCCCCACCGCCAATTTGATTTTACACTATGATGTATGAAATGTTTTCGAATGCATAAGTTTTTTTTCTTTTGGGGGTCAAATAATGCATCAGTTTATATTTCAAAAGTAACTCAATATAAGTATGATATTTTTATTGAATCATTTGGTATGATCACTATTATGGAATTTTTGCATACTCCAAAAGAACAACTGAAAACTTATATGCGGTTCTAAGAATAATAACTGAAAGCTGGAAACTAATACTTCATTCGTTTCAAATTATGTATCATTTTAAAATGTACTTTTTGAAAAATGGTTTACTTGTTTAATTGAAATTTATTATGTAGGTATACAAATTATAGAATCTTATTTAGAAAGCAATACACAGTAATACAGTATAATAGACATTTTAATTTTTAAATATGTAAAATAAGTTTAAATGATACTTAATTTAAAGCGACTGAGTAATATATATGGGTTTGTCAGAATAGTGATACAATAAGACTAACAAAATACTATTAGCATTAACCACACATTGTCAATTAATAACACTTATGGCAGTTTAAATTCATCATAAAATAAAATTTGAAAATATTTTTCTTAAAAGTACTGACACGATTAATTATATAAATGATTTAAATATATTCAATGGATGCAGGAAGAAAATTCTCTTAATATATTTGTTATGATTTTTGGTTTTTGCAAATATTTGTTATTATTCTACGGGTTTATTTGTGTCATGATTTTGTATGGGCCCTTCAGATCTTACATGTTCCAGATGGATCAATATATTAGATGACTAAAAAGTTTTTTTAAAAGAGTAGAACTGTTGCAAAAACGATTTTCGGAATACTATAGTTCCATACTGACTCGGTTGTAGATTACCAATTTTAGTCAATGATTTTGGTATAGTCAGATTTACTCATAAATTGACCAAGATACATGTCTAGTAATTAAATCATGATATTGTCGTTTTGTATCATTACCAAAGTTTCAAATCCGCATAAAATATTCATATATCAGTAGCATATAGGATATTCGACTAAACTGGTAATATTTGAAACTTGATGTTAATATACAAGTAATTGATTAATTATGAAATTATGAGAAATTTGATGTTAATATTCTAACATAAGATATAAAATTTAATTGTTATTAATTATTAAACTTACTTTCAAATGATTAACATATAGTAAAAAATATTTAGATATTTATATATAATAAGAGAACATATGTGACTAGCTACTGCAGGAACAAGTTTATCATAACACTGTTACAGTAATATTAAAGACGAAAACTTTACAATACATATATGTTCCTTTTCGAAACATAAAAGTATAAACTGATCAAATTAGTTTTCTCTAGTCGATGTATATATATTATGATCAGTTAAAATATTCTTTTAGTTGGAGCTCCAGTTACCGGAAAATATTAATATAATCTTTTAGTAGGAGTATTTTTTTATTTTGTTTTCAAATTGACGTTGCTTGTAAATGTTCCATGTCATATAAATTAGATTTTCACGATCCATGAAAAATTATCAAATGATTTTGCCGGACTTTAAATCGAGGGAATATTTTTCCTACTAGAGCACTGGGATGGTTTAGAAATTATGAAAATTTTCAATACGAATAAAAATAAATAAAACTATAGGTACACGGACTCATAGGAGGCAAGAGTATCATAGGTTAAGATCATCGTGTTTCCAAACCGAATTCTTTTTTTTCAAATGATTTTTTTCCTGGGATGTTTTGTTTTGGATCACATTTAAGTTGTTGTCTCTCTATTGGTTGAAGTAAATAACTAATTTTGTTACACAGCAACCCTAAGTCGTATCATAGCCATCCAATTCTCACATCTTCGTTTCCGATTAAAGTTCGATAATTATTGAATAAATGGACTAATAGAAATATGCCACCTACTTAAGTATACAGATTAAGCTGGGATATCATCTTCTTACATATGTCAACATCAAGAATACTTTGTTTAAACGTGACATGATTACATTAATAAAAGCACTTACCCCACACGCCGAAATGTTATATTCTTTTTATTATTATTTTTACCCATCAATTTTTGTGTGACTAATTTTGACCGTGTAATTGGAAAGCAAATTTTAACTCATATCACTCTTGGAAGTTCAAGTTTTTATCTGCAAGTATTATATGGATTGCATGGCCATATTGATTCATTTCAAAACAGAATGTCGTATTGTAAAGTGTAATCTCTAAAACTCAGGAATCTGGAACTCCTAATCAAATTGGTTATTGAAGCAATGAAAATAGATAAAAATAAACATGAAATTCAAGTCGGAAACGGCGAAAATTAAGGTAAGTTTTTTTTCTAAAGCTTTTTGTCTGAACTAATATTAAAGTAGGCTGTTTAGAGTTGATTTTCAGTTTGATCAGATTTTTTAGATAATATTCCTGTTATTAAAGACGTTTAAACCAGGCATTGTTATAAATTATTTATTTATAGTCGAATTTACATGTTTCTTAGTTCTTTCTCCAATACGGCAATACATGAGGGCTTTTAAAGTCTGTTGATATTAAGTCGGTGTTTTTAACCAAAAAAATAAAATCGGTGCGTTAAGTATGAAATGTGCCGATGTGCGCGCGATACAGTTTATATACATTGTATCAATGTGAATAAATTTAAGCTATATAGTGTATTTTATACAGAAAATTACAAAACCAAATGGTAAAGTATATGACACCCACGTATAAAGTTGCCGCGTATACGCTGACCATTTTTATTTTACTTTTCGTGTCCAAAACAAAACAAAATTTTGTTTGTTCTTGAAAAGTAAACCAACAAATTAAATGATTAATTATGTATAAACCAACAAATCAAATGGTTATGTGAATACTATAATTCATTATTATTGCGAATTATTTCAATTTCTTTTCTTTGTGTCCATCTATATATATTTTTTCTAGTATTCACTGTTATATTGTTCTTCTATCATTTTTACTATAAATTGTGTGGGTTATATAAGTATACAAAGATTACGACAAAAAAAAACGTATACAAAGATAAATGAATTAATATAGTTTTAGGGAAATATATTTCACCAGCCGACTAACGTACGTATTCTATAACACTAGCAACAAGTTACGATATTCATCACTTTGGCCCCAAAATGGAAAATTTATTTTGTAGCAAATTCAGTCATAGTAAAATGTCATTCACCTTAAAATACAATTCAAATATTTCTAGCATAAGTTTCTAATTCAAATTCAATTGGGCTATTAGTAGAGATGTCTATGTACTTTACATATTTTAGTAGATTTATCTTTATTCCCAATGAAGGATATTCTAACATATTTAGATGATTTTCTCAACATTTATGTCTTATATAAATATTACAAACTGTAATCTGAAGTTATTTTTTTAAAAGGTATAAACTAGTGAATGGATTTTTTTTTGTTTTTTTAAATAAAATGGTTTTTTTTTTGTTAAAAAGAATTGGTGGTCAAAATGGTTTTTTTTTTTAAGTTGTCAAGATTCTATTCTGTTCAAAAGCCAAAATTTATCAATGAAAACTAGTAGAATATAGATTGTACAATTAATTATACACCTTTATCGATTTTTAAAATTTAACTTTCACTCTATAATCATTAGATCCAAGAGTTGTATATATCTATATTAAGGAAAATATGCTTTCGGACCCATGCATAGTTTTTGATGTTTTTTTACGGTTACTCCATTACGGGTAGGGTTATGTGATAAACGAGATACGATTTCATAAAAAGAATATATCAGCGGTCATTGTCTCCGCATGCTTCGGGGAAAAATAATCGTATAAATAAGCCTTTTAGATTTCGGATTTATAAAGCTTTGACGTCGGCTGATACATAAGAAACAAACAAAAAAACTTGGACGTTAAGATCTTTCTCTCGTTTTCTATCTATGTAAACGCTTTACACACGCACCATAGAAGCAAAATATTAATTGAACACCTAAAAGGTTATATATGTACATCGCAAACATCTGCAAAAGTTAGATTACGCTAGTGTAATTTAGCTCTCACTCATTTGACTCACATGATATACGGCAAAAAAACCATTAATTCATAGCAACGTATAAAGTTGAGACTTCAACGTAACGTGTTATATTTCTCTCTCTTCGAACATGAGTGTAACAAGACGAACCCCAAAGCCTGCAAAAACACACAGAATCTTTTCTTTGGTTTTGTGGACCGGTCTACAATCTCACGTGCAAAACAAAAACATACACAATCTCTCTACTTTTTTCTTAACTCAATTGTTTTAGATTTTTTTTTCGGAGCTTCTATTGTTAAAAAAAAAAATCAGCTTTATAAAAACATCACAAGCTTCTCCTCTCTTCCATATAGATCAAACCACAACTTTTTTTTGACCTTTTTTATTACTCTTTTCTTTTCTTCTTCAAAGTGGCTGAGTTCTTTGAGAAAAAGAATTGTATAACTTATATTAACAAGTTTAATTTCCCTAGTGTGTCTTTACCTTTTGCCCTTGTCTCCTTCTCGAGACAAAAAGAGAAAGACAAACACTTTCTGTCTTTCTTTTTTCTCCTCTCTCTCTCTCTCGCTCGAGTGTATATTTTTTTTTAATTTTTTCAACAATTTTTTTTCTAGCTAATTATGGCCTTAGAGGCTGTTGTTTACCCGCAAGATCCATTCTCATACATCTCTAATTGCAAAGATTTTCCGTTTAACGACTTATACTTTCAAGAAGATCAAGATCAAGATCCACAAGACACCAAGAACAACGTTAAGCTAGGGCAAAGACAAGAACATGGATTTGCGAGTGTTAATTACAACGGTAAAAGCGGAGATAACAGTGATGATTATACTTACAACAACGAGGAAGATCTTCAATGGCCACGAGACCTTCCTTATGGATCTGTCGTTGACACCGAGAACCAACCTTCTCCACCTTTAGATGTGGTGGCGGCGGGAGGAGGGAGGAGGAAGAGGAGAAGGACGAGAAGTAGCAAGAACAAAGAAGAGATTGAGAACCAAAGGATGACTCATATCGCCGTCGAGAGAAATCGCCGTAAACAGATGAACGAGTACCTCTCCGTTCTCCGTTCTCTCATGCCTCCTTCTTATGCTCAAAGGGTTAGTCTCTACATACAAAAACTATATATGTATATGTCTGTGTGTGTTTGAGCGCGTGAATCTTCATCAGTACTTTCTTCACGCGTGAAAACAAACAAATAAAAAAAAGACAAAAGCCTATGTTCTAGACTTCTAGTTCATTAGGACACATACAGGCTAGTACATAGATAGAGATATGCATGTATGTTTCGTATGTTTTTTAAACATAAATTTAAGAAAAATGATGGATGAATGAAAGCCGTTATTGACCAAACAAATAAATAAAACGAAATTCGTTATATTATTCATAATATTAGATCATGTAGTAGCTTAGCTATAGTCTCTAGATGAAATTTTTCGTTAGTGGAATATCATTGCACTCAAAAAGGACTATATAGTATATACATATCATACGCATATATATATGATAAAATGGTGACATAATACTATTATTTTCTTTAAAGGTACGAAATATGTAAATATTTGATTGTTTTTGAAAAACCTTATGCAATTTCTATGGGCTTAAAACTAACGTATGGTTGGTGGTTAAAGGGAGATCAAGCGTCAATAGTTGGCGGAGCAATTAACTACTTAAAGGAGCTTGAGCATCATTTACAATCAATGGAGCCTCCGGTAAAGACCACCGCAGGAGACGCCGGAGCTGGAGGCAACCATACCAACGTCACAATCTCAGCTGCTAGCTCATCGGGACCATTCTCGGATTTCTTTGCATTTCCTCAGTACTCGAGCCGTCCTACGTCTTCGGCGGCGGCTGAAGGGACGGCGGAGATAGAGGTGACGATGGTGGAGAGCCATGCGAGCTTGAAGATACTAGCGAAGAAGCGACCGAGACAGCTTCTTAAACTTGTCGCATCGATACAGAGCCTAAGGCTCACTCTTCTTCATCTCAACGTCACCACTCGAGAAGACTCTGTCCTCTATTCCATCAGCGTCAAGGTCAGTACGTTTTTTCTCTCCCACTTTTTCACCAATTTTTTACATTATTTTTTTTTTAATAAACACATTAGATTTGTTAAGACTTTAATTTTTTTTTTTTTTGGGTAACTAACGAAATTAGACTGATGTTATAATACCGATTTTAGGGTTAGTGGGTTGCAAACTCGCAAATCCAAATCCAAGTTTTATTAAAGGGTAGTGTAATCACTATTATGATTAATTGTTTTTTTGTTGTTGTTGTTGATGATAAGTTCTGAATGTTATTAACAAGAAATAAAAAAGGTTCTGATTGTTAGTTTTGGCTCTTTTGGGTCAATGATTCATTGATTTTTCCCCTATCACATATGTTTTGTTCATTTAATGTGTCGCTTATTAGTACATGTTGTGATTTATTTGTCTGGGCTAAAAATAGGTTTCGAATAACAATATTAAAAAATAGAGTTTCCATTTTCTCGTTTTTTTACTTGGTTAGGGCTGGCCTCAATTATTGAGGGGGTCAAAAATCATCATTTCTTATTTAATTTAAAAAAAACAAAAATTATGAGTACCATAATTTCGATTCTTGTAAGAATCAGGGACCAAAAAGATGACATATGCCTACACATGTGTGTATGTGTATATATATATATATGTGTACTGTCGATGTTTGGTGGTCACAGAAACTGTGGGTGTACTGTGCACGGCAGAACGAAATGACGCCACTTGTTTCAGGACACATTCATAAGCTTCTTCCTCGAAATATAAACATTTTATTTTATTATCTTTTTACTTTTTCAATTACTATATCAACCTTTTTCATGCAACTTATATATTTTCTTAACTCTGAAAATAATGATTTGATATTCAGGTTGAAGAAGGGAGCCAGTTGAATACAGTCGAAGATATTGCAGCAGCTGTGAATCAAATCCTAAGGAGGATTGAAGAAGAGTCATCCCTTAGCTAATATATTTGAATTTTAGTTAGAGGAACTCTAATTTTTCATGTGTGATCTTTTTACTCTCTTTTTATATTAAAAATAAATAAATAAAACTAAATAAATTTTCTTTTTCTTTTTCTTTTTATGAAGATCTATTATATTTCAAAAATACTTATAAAACTTCACATAGGATTGTTTTGTGTGTTTGACCTTTATATCTGCTTACAAAAGAGGAATTAGCTTATAAGAAATTCTATATATATGAGAAAAATAAGATGAAAGAGCTTTGATCCAAACTAGGATCTCGCTAAACGAGGCTGGACTGATCGGACCTGCTTTAGGATCGGATCAAATCTCGTTCCATTAATTAATACTGAATTAATAAAGAAATAATGGTCTCGTACGTGTCTCGTTTTTTAGGTTACATAGAGTCTCCAAGTCCTTAGATGAGTACTCTCTCGTTGATAATTGATCCTAAGTAGTCGACGGAAGAGTGCCAAGGAACTGATGAAGAGTGAAAATGTATAGTGATGTCCAAGTGCACGCCGAGGAAAATGCTTGATGAAATCTTGCAATCCAAACAAAAGAATCATCCTGATATGTATTTAGAGGGGCAGGAGAAAGGTATAAACAAGTCCATATATAATAACAGAGACATTTATAGGGTTTCGACCAACAGTAAGCATGCATGATCCATCTCTAAATTGAAGCTTCCAACCAAATACTTGTTACCTGCTGAGGGCAAAAATCTCCGGTTAACTCAATGAGATGATTTAGCTCTGTCCGTACCAAAAACCGAGTTTGGCACTTGTTGCTTAACCTACAATCATTAGGTTCTTCAAATTGTTTTTCCCTTTTGTTTCTATAGTACGTAGAATCATTTCTCATACGCAAGACCCATCATGCCAAATAAAATAAAACAGGTTGTTCAATACTAAAATTTTTGACGTTAAAATTAAAAAGAGTGTATAGAACATGGTTTCTTGATTTATTTCTCACCGAGAATGATGTCTTTGTAGGAAAATATATATATTTTTAAAAGAGACGAGTATCATGTGCTCTAGGCTCCAGTGACTTCAAGCTTTCTCATCATTTTACTGAACTAATGGTTTGCATTTCGCCTGAACGATAATTCTACTTTGACATTTCCTGCCTCATTGATGATTCGAACTCAAACCATTTGAAAATTAAATGTATCTAGGAAATAAATAAAAAGAGTAATACGTATATACCAACCGAGTCGGTTCCACAACCTCGCGAGTTTCTACATCTAGGAAGGACTTAAGTCGACTAAATTTTGTTTTTTGGTAAAGAACGCGACATTAAATCATCACACTATAACTTTAAACTGTGGAAATCTCTGGATTAAAGAGATATATAAAAAAACATCGTGGTGGATTCTACTTTAAAGTGTTTAAATTCCAAAATTTTGGTGGTTTTATTTGGCAAATTTTTGGTAGATGGTTTGACGGTTATCAATTCAAGAAATTTTGTATTTAAAATTTGATTGAACTTTTTTCCAAAATAATTATGGGATTATAAAAAGCAATCAAGGCTTTGCAATGAAATTAAGAGACAGAAGAAGTTAAGAAAGTGATTAAATACATAAATTAACTTTATACGATCATAAATAGTTTATATCCATGCCTTTTTTTGTTTGCCTTGAATTAAATCTTTAAACTTTTTTTCTTAATAAACTTTGAGGCACAGAATCAGCAGTACCTGGGATTCATACAAGAAGACTATGATGATTGTCGTATCATGAAGACCTATCAAAGATCTTTCGAATCTCTGTTTTTTTTTTTTTTCACTTTTAGGGGTTAAAAAGCAAAAGCCAGAAAAAAAGTAAAAAGTAAAGGCTACCGATGTGATTACACCAAAATCAAAATTTTATTCCCTCTATTTTATCAAGAAGAAAGGACCTCTATTATACAGATATTCGATTTTATCATCTTTTTCATGATTGAGATTTAGAATCACCAACTTTTCCTTAACTTTGCCTTAAGTAAACACTGTATTTTGTGTTAGATGTGATTGAAGTCGATACATTTCTGCACCGCTAGTTTATACTTTATAGTTTATAGTATGATCTTAATGGAATAAATACACTTTCACATTAAAGTGAAAAACAAATTTGAACACCATAGCTTTTTCATATGTATGAGCCAAAAAAAAAAAACATTTTCATTTCTATCATCATAACACTTATCCATACCCCTTTAACAACAAAAACACACTTCTCCATACCCCGTAGATAAACGACAGCGTTTAACATACCCGAGTGGGTCAAAATAAGCATAGTGCTAGGCCATTTGTGGATTTGGGCTTACACGTATTCAAATTATGGACCCACATTTTTCTTGTCGCTTTGTTATATTAATTACAAATTTTAAAATAGTCCACTTAACGCACACCCAAAAAAAAGAAAAAAAAAATCCACTAAAATTTTAGCTTGAAGATTACTAGATTAGTATGGATTTGTATATGAGATTTTCTGGTTTATCAAACCAACTATAGAAACAATAGTACATTCTTCAGTCTTCACACCAGAGGAACAAAAAGAATACAAAAAAAGAGTGTGTGTATTGCTTAATCTAATCTATTGACTGTTACATACACTTCTCCATTGTTATTTACTATTTTTCTTTTTTTTTCATATTCGAAAAAAAATGGTTCCGTAGTAGAGTAGAGACTTACTAAGTTTTACTACAGCGGAAATATCGAATTTTTACTTTTGTTTAATCGTGATGATACCGAAGAACTTCCTATCGCCTTCAAAGTGTCCGACGAAATGCCTGACTGAACTTTCCCTGGATCTCCCAAACTTGTTTCGTCGTTCACTTCACCAGAATCAACGGAATCAAACCTCCTCCGTGATTGAACATTGTTATGAATCCCATCGTTTTCTTCAGAACAGCTTGCTTTATCTCCGATTGGTCTGGTCAACTCTTGACTCCGATTCTCCCATGATTCCCCCGGAAAATCTCCATTTCCGAAATGGGTTTTTGTTAGCGAGAGAGAATCAATCGAATCTTCCCCATTTGAATCCATACACTCCTCAAAAATCCCAACTTTATCTTTCGTCTCTGTTTCTGATCCATTACCAAACCCATAAATCTCAATCCTTACATCAGAACTCGGATCAGTATTGTCCGAATCATCATCCCTCTCTTTAACTTCCGATTCAACTCTGTTCTCAATCTGACCATCATTCTCCAAACCTGATCCTGATCCTCCGACTACATCAACAGAACCAGAGGAGCATCGTGAAGTAGTAGCAACAACACTAATCGTAATACCAGCACGACACAGAGGACAATTAGTATGAGACTTAAGCCAAGTATCAATACAAGAGATGTGAAAAGCGTGGTTACATTTAGGCAACAACCTAAGACTTTCGTCTTCTTCAAACTCGTTTAAACAAACAGGACAATCTGTTCTCTCGATTAAACCATCTCCTCTCTTGTAATTACATATCGCAATCGAGTTTATAACCGATTGGTTTAAACCCGTTGTTCTGATTAACCAGATTGGATGATCCACTTGCTCTCTATCTCGAAACTCTTCCTCTTCTTGCAGTACTGTGCCGTTATCATCATCATCGGATTGATAATACCTTTCTTGGTTGACACGGTTCACGCTGTCTGAAAAGAATTTGGCTGCAAGAAAGAATCCGGTTAGAAGGATGGCTAAGACTGAACCAGTGACGATGATGATTGTTATGGCGTCTAATGAAGATGAAGACTTTTCAGATGGTTGATACACGGAAAAGATTGATGGACATGGAGATGGTGATGATGACCATGGAGCTAGCTTTGGTGATATGGTGTAGTAATCGGGTTCTGAATAGCAATTATAAGGACAAATCGGATCGCAGATTCCTAATGAACAATCTAAGGTTTTGTTTGTCTCTGAGGCTAACGAAGGGAAGAGTTTTCGATGATTCTTCTTCCCCATTAAAGAAGAAGACTCAAGAAAATAGTATTGTTGTTGCTTGGGATACAAGAAATTTAGATCAAGAGAGACTTCATGGAGTTTGGGTGTGTTTTTTTGAGTCAATGTTTAAGAAGATTGAAATTATCTTTGAGGTTTGTTTCACGTTAAAGAGAAAGGTGAAAATTTCTTCTCATCTTCGTTTGTTGTTGTTGACTTGTTCTGTGATAAGTTGAAGCGTCGTCTGATTGTTTAATTGGTGGAGAGTCGTATTCATGAAAGCCATATTTTACCTTTGAGCTTTTTGACTCTTTGGCTTTCCAAAATTTAAGTAAAGTTTATTCTTTTGTTTGCCTTCGGGTTTCGACACATTTTAATATAAAATTATATATATAGAGACTGCTGAAAAACAAACCTTGATGGGTTAGGTAGATCTGAAAATAAAAAATCTTTTTATTAAGATCACATATTAGCGGTGACACAACGTGGTGGTAATGTAACAAACACAGAAGTAGAATTAAATATGCTTAAAATTTGGGCTTTATTTGTTAGCCAAAGTTTTGGTTAAAAAAGGCAAATACTACAAGGGCCAAAACCACAAACCCATTTGCACTGTTTATACAGACAGGCCTATAGACTACTATACTGGTCAACATTAACATAATTTGGTTGATATATTACTTTTATGTGGGGAGTATGATGACCAGTACGTAGAATTAGTTGCAGGGTCTCTATCATATCATGTGCTTCTTTGTCTCACAGCTTTCGGTAAAGATTAATTTCGGTCTTCAGATTAATTAATACACAACTATCAATTTTTTAGCTAACTTAGATTCTAAATTAGTAGGACTCAAGCATAATTGTACATTTAAAAGAAAATTATTGCATTAAGTTGATATTGAAAGGAGCTAGTAAAACCACCTTTGTTTTTTCGATCATACTAAATATTAGTTGCAAGAAATCATATATTCTTTTATTACGTAGGCATGGTCACAGACACATTTCCACTTACATTTGTCTTTGTTAAAAAAACTAATTAAGTTATAGTACTATAAATTTTACATCACATACTCGATTCAATTGTTACAAACCCTCAGTGATTGCTCGTATAAGAAAAGTTAGTTCATCTGCTTTTTGGTAAGTTAGTCCATAATATTGAATCATTAAGGGAACTTTGATGACACTTTATGACTACTTTGGTTTGCATCATCATTTAACTTTCTACAAAGGGTTTATGAGTGTGACTCACTTTATTATGTGTCACCCATTTTCTTGAGGTGTAGCAATGTTGAGTATGTTCAAAGCTAGAGCAGAGGAGGAATAAGTCCTTGTCCCTGAAATATGAAAAAAGTTTTCAAAACTTACTTGATGAGAGAGCTTTAGTTGGAGGGCAAGTGGACCTATCTCTACTAACTCCAATTTAACATACTCTTTTGGTTCCAATCTTTCTATATATTTGCTCACAACACACAAGAATTTTTCTTTGTCACACAATACTAATTAGAACACACTCATACACAAAAAATGGCAAACTTGAGTACACTTGTTGGTTGCCTTGTCATCGTTTACTTCAATGTGGTTTCACCTGCCTCCTCCGCCTCGCACTCTGTCGAATGGTCGCTCGGAAATGACTATAGCTCCGTTGCTACTGGAAAGGCTTATGCCGTGGGAGATACCATCGGTATGTTATATACATTTGTAGTTTCTCTTAAACGTTTTATGCAATTGTTTCAAGTACTAATACTTGCATTTGCATTTACATTAATATATATATATATATATATATATATAATTCTTTGTTAATAATAGATATTTTGTAAAGTATAATCCTTTGTGTTTTGCAACTAACAATTTTTTTTTTTTTTTTGGGTTAAAATTTACTAAAATTGTGGTTTTATTTGGGGGAGGGGGGGAATCCTATAAACAAACGCAAACAAAATTACAAACAAACAACCTGAAGTCATCGTAGTTGTAAATTTGTAATATAATTCGAGTTCATGGTTATAAACTTATAATATATTTAAATGTACGTGTACATTGTGTTGCATATAGTATTCAACTATGGTGCCGGTCACACGGTGGACGAAGTGAGCCAAAGTGACTACACGAGTTGCACAATTGGAAACGCAATTTCTTCGGACAGTAGTGGAACCACAAGCATAGCTCTCAAGACCTCTGGTCCTCACTACTTCATTTGCGGTATCCCCGGACACTGTAGCGGTGGTATGAAGCTCTCTGTCACCGTTGCAGCAGCCTCATCAGACGGTGGTAGTGGAGACACTACCCCTGCTACACCCGTTCAAGGCGGAAAAGCTCCACCCTTAGGAAGCGGGAAGGCTAGTCCTACTGCTTCGTCCACGGCCGTGTTGAAGCCGTTGGAAGCTTTGGTTGTGACTTGTGTAGTTGCATTGCTATATGCTTTGGCTCTCTCTTAATTAGTTGGTTTTATTTGTGTTTGGTATGGTTTGAAAGACCAGGCTAGAGGCAGTGCTATTACCCCTAATATATGCTTCTTCTTATTATAAATAATCTCTCATGATTTTTCCTATGTTTTGTATTGTAGTTTAATTTCTTTCTCACAATTATACATTCATTTCCGATCCGGCTGTCCGCAGAATATTTACTATAATTGTGAAAGTAATTTAGTTCATGATTTAAATAGACAAATAAATGAAAAGTTATACAAATGGAATATCCTCGCCGAATTGGAATAATATTTTGAGAATTTTGGATATGAAGTATAACAAAAGAAAAAAATCAGTGTTCTAGATAGCAGCAAAATATTACAGTAACTTTGGAGTGTGAAATTGTGAAACTCTAAACACTAAAGAAAGCTTTAACAAGTGTCATGAGTAATTGCCAGATCATGGGCATTGACTTCGGAGAAATTTGAGTTAAAAAGCCCAAAAGAACCGGCCCACCGACTTACCTAATTAGGTGGACCCACTGGAGATCTTAATACATCTTAGCCGTCCATTTTAAAAAATACACTGTTAGCACTCCAGATGTCATAACTAAAAAGTCTAAAACTAACACATCAATATAACAAAAAGTTTGGTCAAAATTAATAATGTTTGTATCTCTACTCACAACAACTTTTTTCATTCAAACATAAACAAAATATTAGCAAGATTGATGCTGAAAAGGGTCAATAACTTAATATTAAACAATCAGACACGAAAAAGTATAAACTAAAATTATTAAATTCGATAATAGGAGTAAACATTAAAAAAGAAACAAATAAATCGGAAATTGTGGGTCCATCCCACATTGATTTCACCCAAACCTCTTTCTCACAATTTCAAGTCCTTAAAAAAAAAAATGAAAAAAAGAGAAGGATCTCGGAAACATCATTGGAAAATAAAAATCCAGCTTTGCATTAACAACACGACGCACTTATAAATACAAACCACGAGACCGGCGAAAAATAAAAAGACAAAACAAAAAAGTTTAACACAGAACACACGACATACTTAATCAATGGCGAATTTTCTCATCACCCGTAGATCAAGAAGAACAATGAAATCAAAGAAAGCTGAAGGGAAGAGATCAGATTCAAATTCTAATTCAGACAGTAACTTTGCATGCAAGAAGCACACGAAACATAGACAGTCTCCTGGAGTCTGTTCCCTCTGTCTCACCGAGAAGCTCTCTAAGGTGTCTCTTGAGTATTACGACTACACTAAAAAGGCAGCTGAAACGGTGTCATATTGTTACTCATCGTCATCTTCTTCCTCGTCGGTCTCGTCTTGTTACTCTTCTTCTTCAGTCTCTTCTTGTTCATCTCCTTTGCAATATCGGGACAGAGAGAAGAAGAAGGATTCCAAGAAACAAGGCTTTTTGTTCAGATTATTGCTTGGATCCATACTAGATTAGTTATTTTTGTTTTCTTAGCTTTTACTTTTTGTTCAGACGACAATTTATATATTCATTCTTCTTCGGTATTTTTTACTCGGAAAATGCAATAAGATTTTATGACCTACAAGTTTGTATTTTAATCTTGTTTGTGACCAACTAAAAGAAGTTCGGATTCACATACATCACAAGTCTGTTATGTTATGTTATATATTATATTGATGATGATGGTGCATTTGTTTTTGTAAACATGCATGACATATCTATTACTGAAATAATATTCATCCAAAAACTAGTATTAGTTCAAGTGGTTAAAAAACACCGTTTTCCAATTGTATTAAATTTAAATTCACATACGGTGTTACATCTGGAAAACGTAATATCTAATGAGAAAATGTATGTTATGGGTTTCGGTCCAACATTTGAGTGGCCATCTTTTTTCTGAAATTAAATTTGTGTGGACTAAATCCCACTAATATTTTTTCTTAAATGCGTAAAACTACCACCTCTTTAATACATTTAAAATTTAAAGATAATTTTACATATTTCTATGCCATGCTATTGCTAGGACACCAACAACTCAAATGTTAGGACTTAGGACAATTTAAAAATGCAGCAACAGTTGAAAACCAAACTATTCTTTTGACATTTCATTCATTTCAAATGTATAGAATCCTAATGTTTACCCGCGGGATTTTATTTGTTTAATTATTAAAAAATGCATAACAATAAGAATTATGTGTATAAATAAAATAATTTCAAACTAATAAACTGAAAGAACAAAGGAATTAACTAGCTAGTAGTGGAGACAAATATTCTAAAAAGTATTCATAAATATGACTTGTAAATGTTTACAAGATTAAAACTACATTTTTATTTAAGAAACAAAAGAAAAGATGCTTGCAATTTTCTCTTAACAGCAAATGAGCAAAAATAAATTTCTTGGCTTAACAAATAAAATATAAAATATATATATCTGATAAAAAAATGAAGAGAATGCACAATTAATATATAAGGGACATCTGGACATGATATGATAAGGCTGGCACATGACTTTTAGTAGTTTGCCAGAATGAATGTACGGTTAGAGGACAAAGACGTGTTGTACTTTCATAATATACGATACGCTGCACTTCATATTATATACAGCTGTTCATAATTTTTTTATTATGCCGTACCACTAATGTTTGATACATATACAGTTAGATAAATGATAAATCTGTTGCGCGTCTTGGAACTTAGAAGATACATCACCCAGTGAAGCTTCCTTGAACGTTAATTAGTACTTTGTTTTTGATTTATGGCAATCGTTGATCGGTTGATGAATTCATTTTAGCTATATATGTTCAACTGAAGAACTATTATTATTAAATCCCCTTTTAAATTTTAGATTCGATGATATTTGTTGAGAACAAAACTATAGTTTCAATGATCAACATCAACAATAAAGTGAACGAATTAAGCCAACCAAATACGTTTTTAGAATATGACACTAAATATTGTAAGTAAGTTGAACCAAATACAATCTGAAATATAGCCTTCTCTTGTGGCTAATGGTTACAAAGACGCTGGCTATTTTGATGGGTCCTCGACATCGATCCACATATCTTGTGTAAGGACGCTAGTGAATCAAGAAACCACTTTAATTCTCTTTGACTACTCTAGTTTCTCAAGTCATAATAGAGATGAATGCTTCAGAAGCTGAAATCCAATACTCACTCACCTCTTTTGGGATCACAGCACCACTCAAACATTGTAGGCTTGTAGCCCACATAGATACTCTTCTTCCCCTCTCATTGAGAATCAATATTTATGAATTATGGAAAGACACCATCGATTAGAGTACCGCCACACCTCCAGGCTCCATGACCACTATTTCTTTCATTCTTTGTATTTCAGAAAGAAATTACAAAAAGTTAATATTTCTTTTTTTGGGGCTTCACTATCTTATCTAAACAAAAATTGTTAGAAAATAATGTTGTTTTGCTTAGTTAAAACTGTATTATATTTTATAACTAAAAAGGTATCGTTTTGTTGTTTCTATCAGTGTTTTTACAAAGTAAAATAGTGTAAGATCGACCATACACATGATGAATTTGTAAATGGTGAGATTGACTTGCTCAGTTTTAAGGTGAATGTCGAGTTTGACAAAAAAAAATTGATAGTTTTTTAATATAAACCCCTAGAAATTTTGTTAATTTTTTTATTTAATATTTTTATTGTGTTAAAAGAATAATATGCTTATAAAAAAAAATTTACTATAGAAAGAAGAATTTTATTTATTTATTTCGCTTTGAACTTCCATGCTCCTAGCTCCTAGGCACGCCCTATACCAATGGTTCAACGAACATTTGAAGAAGCATCGATTAAGAAGATAAATCAGTACTTCAAACTACAAGAAAAGAAAACCACGCTTTTATCAAATTTAAAAAAAAACAAAAACATTTTGGTTACATGGTCTCATATTGTACAACAAATGTTTCTTTCCTCGAAGACCCAAATATGTAATATGATGTAGGCATGCAGCCAAAGAAAAATAGAAATGTCAAATGAGAAATGTATTATCTTTGTGTCCTTTAAGCCTAGAATGAATCTTTGAGATATGAATATTCTAATTAAACAGAAAATTCGTTTATTCAACAATTCAACCGCATATTGCAGAATATTGAATTTGAATTTTCACTGTGATTCAATCCTTTCGATAAAAACCATTAGACTCATATATGCTGTCTTTTAGGCACTTTATTAAGTAATAAGTATCATTTGATTCCGATATATCATCCACTTGGATTGGTTTAAATCGCCACGTGTCCGTATTATAGCCTGCCCGTAAAAAGAGAGGTCAATCATTGCCCAGCTGCCCGGGAAATCAATTTTCAAATTTCAAAGTAGTAAAAAAAGGATCAACGGTCATCTAACGTTAAGATAACCGCAACGGAAAAGAGGATCCGATTCGTATTACCTTAACCACTAATATTCCTCTCTTCTTCTTTTTCCTTTCGCCAATTTTTTGAAATCTCTTCGCTCTTCACACTCGTTTTTTTTCTCCCTATTCGTCTCCGATACCTTAAATTTTTTCCGATTTGATTTTAATGGAGGATTGTTGTGATCAACGGCGCGATCCACTTCTTACAACTGATGCTTCTTCTCACCGTGAAAGCTTCTCTCGCTGTGAGTTTTCGATTTCTCTTATCGAGGATTGTTTATTGTTGTTGAATTAAGTTTCCTCACGATTTTTTTCTTCTCCTTTTCATCAGCAGCTGAAGAAGCTATAGTATCGAGCTCAAAGAGTATGACAATGGTAGATCTGGATTCAAATTGCGAATTGAGTAACGGTAAGTCATTCGAAACTTGAAGAAGAGTTTCTGATTTCTCTCTAGATTTTCTGATTCTGGATTTGAATTTTAGATGTTCATATGGAACTATCAAGCCCAGGATTGATGGAAACGGATAAATCTAGTGATCCCGTAGCTTTAGATGGTACCGAATCTTTCCTTTTTCTTTTTGTGAAATCAAATCGCCTCACTATAGAGATTAATCGCGTCAACATCGGCTCGATTCTGTTTGTTTCAGGAAAAGTCGTGTTAGGGTTTTCACTAGCATCTCCTGATCTAGTAAACTGTGGCGTTTCACCTGATATACCTAGAGGTAGCTATGAAGATTCTCCAGATTTTACTAAGAAAACCAGATTTTCTACTGAGCTTTCTCTAGAGAATGGAATTGATGGTTCTGTTACAAGAGATGGCCGTAGAACTCCAGCTGTGAAGTTTTCAGCAGTCTGTCAAACATTTGGGTTTGAATTGTCTCCTGAGTCTTCCTTTGAGTTACCTTCTCCACCTAGAAACTTTCGGGAGAGTACAACTCCTGTAATAAGTATTAACTCTGGCTCTACAAGCGTGGATGTGACTGTGGCTGATGTAACTTTCTTGAAAGATGAGTTTTTCAGTGGAGGTGAAACTATCGCAACTGAGGCTGTTGTTGGCTATGAAGACGAGGTTTTGTTGTATCAAACAGCTCGACTTGGTGATTTCGCTTACAAGTTTCAGTCATTGGAGCCTGGGGACTACTTCATCGACTTACATTTTGCTGAAATCGAGTTTACTGAAGGTCCACCAGGAGTTAGAGTTTTCGATATATTTATTCAAGGAGCAAAGGCAAGGGCATCACTGCATTTGAGCTTTTTCTTGTGTTGGTATTCATTATATATCATTTTATGATTTGAGTGATAAACTGTTGCAGGTCATATCCGGCTTAGATTTGTTTTCGCAAGTTGGAGCAAACACACCTCTTGTGATAGCTGATTTAAGAATGCTCGTTGGTCAGGAAGGGGAGTTATCTATACGATTAGAAGGAGTGACCGGAACCGCAATTCTATGTGGCATTTCTATTAGGAAAGAAGCAACGGCTACATGTATGTTTCTTTCTAAACTTTTTGTGTCTTGTATGTTTCTTTTTTTACTTGGTATTGGACTTTTCCACGATTCTGATCATAGTTTTCTTCTTTTAGATGTTAAAGACACTGAAATGCTAGCGGTTAGAGGAACAACTGACACGGTTCTGTCTCAGCCATTTCAAGTGCGAAATCTTTCACAAGTTTGATGTTTCTAGTTTAGTTTGGGGTGGTTATATAAGTTGCAAATAGTTAAACTGTCCTACTTTTTTCAGGAAAATGTTGACTGCAGGACAGAAGAAGAGACCAAAGGGATGAGAAGTGACTGTGAGCAGCACAAAGATATGGAGGATATGAAGAGAATAATTGATGAACTAAAACAGGAGAATCAGCAAAAGAGTAGAGAATGCGAAGAGGCAATGAATTCTCTCCGCGAGATTCAAAATGAGTTAATGCGCAAGTCGATGCATGTTGGTTCTTTAGGTATGTCATCCCTCTCCTTTTAAGTTTCATCTTCCTTGCAAGCATAAATTATTGACATGGCGGTACTTGTTAATATCTAGCGTTTGCTGTGGAGGGACAAGTCAAAGAGAAGACCAGATGGTTCTCTTCATTAAGAGATTTGACAAGGAAATTGAAGGTATAATAAGGATGCCTACTTAAAATACTATCAACAATTGCAAAGTCTTATGCCTCATTTATAATGAATTTGGGTTCGTAGATCATGAAAATGGAGCAAATTAAGTTGTTGGAGGAAGCATCCACGTACAAAATGCTAGCCCAAGATATCAACGAGTTCAGCTCTCACATCCAGTCCAGAGGTGAGTCTTTGTTTTGCTGTCATTTAAACATACCAATAGCAGTAGAAAGGTTTTGTTAAATTGTATTTCTGAGAATTATGATCTTCTGTGACATCTTGTTTTCAACAGTAAAGCAGGATGCAGAATTGCATGAGAATCTCAAAGTCAAATTTGTAGCCGGAGAAAAAGAGAGGAAGGAACTATACAACAAGATACTAGAGCTGAAAGGTTTGTGTCAAAATCCAATATACTTCTTGAGGGACTTCCATGACTAAAATTGGCCAGCCTAATAACTTACAGGGATCATTCTTTCCTACAGGAAACATCAGGGTCTTTTGCAGGTGTCGGCCCCTAAACTTCGAAGAAATTGAAGCAGGAGTATCAACGGGAGTAAATGTTGAGTCAGCCAAAAGTGGGGAGGTCATAGTCATGTCAAATGGATTTCCCAAAAAAAGCTTCAAGTTCGATTCTGTTTTTGGTCCCAACGCTTCCCAAGGTGATCTTTTCATCAATTAATCCCTTTGCAACTTACTTGCATTGTAGGAAATCTAATCTCCTTGATACAAATCTGACATGTTGTTTCCTATACTTTTACAGCTGATGTTTTTGAAGATACTGCTCCCTTTGCTACGTCGGTCATTGATGGATACAATGTTTCCATTTTCGCCTATGGCCAGACTGGTACTGGGAAAACTTTCACCATGGAGGGGACTCAACATGATCGAGGTGTAAATTATAGAACACTGGAAAATCTGTTTCAAATAATTAAAGAACGGGAAAATCGCTACAATTATGAGATCTCGGTCAGTGTCTTGGAAGTTTACAACGAGCAGATTAGAGATTTGTTGGCTTCACAAAGTGCATCTGCACCGAAAAGGTACTATATAGGTGTTGTATGCTTTCCTCTTTACGAAGTTAAGCAGGCAAGATCCATGGTTCTTTTGTTTTGTTGTTTATGACTTGGTGTCAGTAAATTCACCAAGTAACTTTTGGCAGCTTTTGAACTTAAATTTGGCAGATTGGTTTCTTCTATCAGTAATAGTAGCTTGTCACTTTTTCCTTGCAGATTTGAGATAAGGCAAGCGAGTGAAGGAAACCACCACGTACCAGGATTGGTTGAAGCACCCGTGAAAAGCATAGATGAGGTGTGGGATGTGTTGAAAACAGGAAGTAATGCAAGGGCTGTTGGGAAAACGTCAGCTAATGAGCACAGCAGCCGATCTCACTGGTCTGCTTACCTGAACTGTAGTAATCTCCTTTTTTCAGAAAATGATTAACTATCTGAATGTATTATCTATTCTTTTCTTTGCACAGCATTCACTGCGTGATGGTGAAAGGGGAGAATTTGTTGAATGGAGAATGCACTAAGAGCAAACTATGGTTAGTTGATTTAGCAGGAAGCGAACGGGTTGCAAAGACAGAAGTGCAAGGCGAACGGCTCAAGGAGACTCAAAACATCAACAAATCATTATCTGCTCTTGGTGATGTCATATTCGCTCTAGCCAACAAAAGCTCTCACATTCCTTTCAGGTCCATATGATTTTCCTTAGTGTTACTGAAGAAGGTTACAGTCACCATTTTCATCCAACTTAACGTTTGGTTTGCCTTTACCTTTGCAGAAATTCAAAACTCACACACTTGCTTCAGGACTCTCTAGGTACTTAACTTTCTTCTCGAAACTGCAACCACTTTATTTTTAATCTATTATGGAGCTTACGATGAAAAATGACTAATATGTAACAGGAGGAGATTCGAAGACACTCATGTTTGTACAAATCAGTCCTAACGAAAATGATCAAAGCGAGACACTATGCTCACTGAATTTTGCTAGCAGAGTGAGAGGGATAGAGTTGGGACCTGCAAAGAAGCAGCTAGACAATACTGAACTCTTGAAATACAAGCAAATGGTAAAGCTATACATGTCCGTCCATATGTGTGTTTATCGAATCATTCATGTATTGTTCTGAGCTATGTTAATACTTTTATCAGGTTGAGAAATGGAAGCAAGATATGAAAGGAAAAGATGACCAGATTAGGAAAATGGAAGAAACGATGTATGGTTTAGAAGCAAAGATTAAGGAACGAGACACTAAGAACAAAACCCTTCAAGAAAAGGTAAACAATACTCACTGGATTATTATAGCACGTTAAGCTTGTTAAAACCATCACATATCACTTTCGTTGTTAGGTTAAAGAACTTGAATCGCAACTACTGGTAGAGAGAAAGCTGGCTCGTCAACACGTAGACACCAAGATTGCTGAACAGCAAACAAAACAACATACCGAAGATGAAAACAACACATCAAAGAGGCCACCACTGACAAACATATTGGGATCGCCTTCGAAAGAAACGATGAGTTTAACCAGACCACCACTCTCAGAGAGCACCACTAGCTATGATCTACCTCCTTTACCTAACGGTGGCCTCATTGAGAAGGAAAACAATCCAGAAATGGCTGAGCAACTGCAACTAGCTAAGAAAACAACAGGAAGATTCTCAATCTGTCCAAAACGTATTCCATCAGTTCCAGCTCCTAGAAGAAGCTCTCTAGCCCCAGTCACATCAACTTCGAAAGAAAACATCGTCAGCTATGATCTACCTCCTTTACCTAATGGTGGTCTAATTGAGAAGATCTACAATTCAGAAATGGTTGAGCAACTGCAAATAGCCAAGAGAAAAGAAAGATTCCCTATCTGTGCCAAACGTATTCCACCAGCTCCACCACAAAGAAGGAAGACTCTAGCACCAATGCCACCATTCTTACCAATCACATCATCGACATCAACATCAACTACGTCATTATCGCCACAACGCCATGCTATTACTACAAACTCGCCTGATGAAAAGAATGGCGTCCTTTGCGTCAGCCCCAAGTTAAATAGAAGTAACGGGAAGACTTTGACAAGCATACTGAGACGAAGCATGCAAAAGAGAATGCAAATGAAAGCTTCTCCGAGGCAGCAACCGTTGAGAAGAGGTGGTGGCATTAATGTTGGGATGGAGAGAGTTAGGCTGTCTATAGGAAGCAGAGGAAAGTTAGCTCATAGAGTTCTGTTAACCAATGCTCGTAAAGCAGGTCTGAAGGAGACACAGCTGAAACATGAGAGATGGATCTGAAGAGTATTAAAAACTGAATGTTTTCTCTGACTTTTAACTTGTCATTCAATTTGATTTCTTGGAGGATGATTGGTATTTTATCATCCTCTGGTTCCGTGTGCGTTTGATAACTATTGTGTATATAGATGATTGATATATTTCAATGCTCGTTCTGTTTCATTTTTTTCAATAGGAAGGTTCCAAGGAGTTATAACCGTAATCCATTTCATAAACCATTAACATACATTATCTAGGATCATCGTCATCTTCTGTGGCGGAGGTTAAGAAGCGGTTTGGTTTAGAAGTCGGGACTTTCGGGTCGGTTTGTAGCGAACCAAAATTTTGGGGTTTTGGTTACAGAATCTAATTTTAAACATTTTCATACATTTCCGTTAATCATTTTAAGACTATAAACCGAATCGAAACCAAATTTGAAATCAGCCAAACTTTGGTTCGATTTGGCTAATTCAGAAGATATACCGAATCAATTTATGTAGAGAAATGGACTCATATATATACCCCTTAACATGGATTATAGGGGTTTTTGGCCTGCTTACTTGCTTCACAAGTGACCTAGAAAGACATTTTATGGAGGATTTCAATTAATGTTCTACCCACCAGATTGACATTTTCTTCTGCCGGCATCAACTCTTTTGTTCTATCCATCTCTTCGTCATCACGTTTAATTTGTCTCCATTCTTTTTGGTTGATTTGTGATAAGCAAGATGTAAGCTTTCACAAATGTATGTTTTGGTTTTAGTCTCGAGGGCTACAATTGTAAAATAGAATCGGAAAATAAAGGAGGTGTATTGGAAGAGTATTTGGAGAGATTTGAATTTTAATGAAAAATTATGTGTTATTGGAACATGAATTTTAAAATATTTTTTAAAATTTAGTGTTACTGAATTAATGATTTTAAATTATACATTCAAATCCAATGTTATTGAAAATGTGATTAGAATTTGATTTAAAAGTTTCAGGTGAGATTTGAGAGAATTTCTTAGTTGAAATACAAAGATTAAAATCTCATAGATTTCTTAAAGAGGTACTGGTATGAATCGACAATTTTAAGTTTACTAAATTAGTAAACACTAAACAGTTTCTTTTATTGGTAAAGTATTTAAACGGTTGATGTCTTATTTAGTAAAATTCTGCAAAAAAAAATATTGTAAAGTTTTAACAAATGTAACTAATTCTTTTGGATATCTCGGATATTTTTGGATATATTTTACTTCAGGTTTTTGGTTCAATTTGGATAATTTGGGTAGGAGAATTCATTATCCATTCGGATTATAAATAAAGTTTACTAGATTTCAACTGAGTGACACTAGACAAATACCAATGCGATGCAATAGTGTAAATTTTGGAATATTGGATGAACTATCTTATAAGTTTAGGAGCATTGTTAATCTTGTTTTCTCTTTTTTTTTTCAAAGGAGAATTTACAGGTGAAAGGGGTGTCACAATATAAATCAGCTATTAACATTGGTTTATGAGCACTCAAAGAAACTCGAGCATTTGTCATACTCAGATTTGTGGTATTGCAAGACCAACAATATCAAAGATGCCACTTTAGAGACCTTTATTCACAGTTGTACAAAGATCAGCCATCTCACTCTTGGTCAAGTGAAGATAGTCAACGCTCATGTGGTACAAAATAATTCGTAGACTGAAGTGTTTGGAATACTTGAGTCTAGAGAGCTCAGTTTGAATATGTCACTTTTTTTGTCTGTGTTTCTATTTATTTTCTTTACTTATCTACTTAATTTTTATTTGTTTATATTGTCTCAGTGATATGAAAGGAGGAGATACTACACTTAAAGTATTGGTCCTAGACTTCACCAATCTGTCCAAGGTTTGTGAAGTTTCTTTAAACCTAAGTTTGATCCTTATTTAATAAATCCTTAGATCTCATCTCTTATATATATGCATGATGTGTTTTGTCAGTTTTTCGGTTGTCTAGTCTTTGATTTTGAAAGCCTGGAAAAAATTGTAGGTTTTCAATCACTTTGGATATGTTTAACAACTTTTTAAATAATAAGATTTTTCATTCTTCTTTCCCAAAGCATATCTCTATCACACAACAAAGGGATTATGAGGGACATAAGACCCATGCAATGAGAGAAAGAACTGAAGAAGAATTGATATTTTAAGTTATAATTATAATTTTGGGTAATTGGGTTATATAATGTCGTCACTTCTATTTGAAGCTTTATCAATAGTAACCAAACAAAAAGCAGTTATGTCTTTTGTAAAATCTTTTTATTTTGCTTTTCTTTATCTCTTGATTGAAACATTAAAATGAATTCAGATAAGAGAATTCAAATCTATGTGGCATATGAATCTTATTAGAAAATGAGTTGGTAATCTAGATTTCATTAAAAATAAAAGAATTATTAGTAACTATATGATTTTGGACACAAAAAGAATCATATAATTTATATATACCTATTAGATAGATAATTTGAGATTAATTTGGTTTATTAATTAGTAAAGAGAAAAAACAAAAATCAATGATGATTTGAAATTATGAAATAAAAGAAGAAAGATTGGTTTTTAATGATATATTTTAAGTGATAATTGATATGTCATTAAGAGAAGTGATGATGTGTCAAACTCTTGAAGAGTGGTTCCATGCATATATAATGATGATTTGGAAATTGAACTATTAATCATAAATTATGATTTTTTTGTTAAAACAATGTGCATAAGCTACACATAAGTATTTTTGATTAATTCCTTTTTAAAATTGATTGCTACACTTCTTCAATTTTTAACTTATGTTTTTTATCTTCTTGAACTTTTTTATACTTTGATTTATTTTATTATTGATTATCTAAATAATGTTTATTAATTATTATATTTAAGTAATATTTATTCAAAATTTTCTTATCTGATATTGAATAATTAATATAAAGATGTGGTCACCCTATTAGATTCATAGATTTCTTCAATCTTTTTCTTTCTATTTCTTCTGTAGATGTTCGATTCCTTTATGGGAGATGCTTGAAGATTGATCCAGGTGATGGAAATGTGATTCGCATCACTCGAATCAAGATGAATCTCACATGTTTTAAAAACGAAGGTGAGGTCTGTGATATGCACCCTCTCTTCTAAAACCATGTCTATGCACACTAATAAATTGTTAGAGATCACCGGTTTTTCTGAGCCACAACAAACATGGTATCTCTGTCATCCATGAAGAAATTTGTATCATCATGTATGTATCTCCCTCCGCCACCATCTCCAAAACCATATTACAAATCTAGCTGTCTTGATACACATTCATATTCAGACATCGATTTGACTTTGTCTCCTGCTGCTGAAGACCTAGAAGCTTTGACGATTCTACAACGATCTTGTTATTAGGCAAAATAAAATCATTAAACGATTATCATATATATCCGAGTGAATGGAAAAGACAAAATTAATAAGGATGATGAATTTCCCGTTCGAACAAACTATAACTATTAAACTGTTTCTGAACATTTAGATTAAAAATAAAGAAAATTCGAATTTAGAATTTTTTAAACTATAAACAAATAAAAAAAGAAAATCATTTTTTATGGTTTGAAAACCCTTTTGGTACTGCCATATCAATTATTATTCTTTTAAATTATGATTTAATTTATAATCCGAAAGATATTAGGGCTCTACATGTCATCCTACCGTACATTGATAATTTTCATATTCAACTCATTGTATTTCGAAGATTATTGATCAGTAAAGAGTATTTCCTGTACTCGATCCGTAGAACTATCTAAATCCTCGAAAGGGTTAAAATTGCCCAAACAGTTTGGCCCTTGAAGGAGGGAACAGTTTTAAGTACGTGAGCATCATAGACACGAGATAAAAATTATTGACGAGATGAGTTCATAGGATATCGAAAATAGCTGATGAACGTAGATAAGCAACAACCATATCATAAAAATCAACAAATATTGACATCACACCAACAGTGCCATAACATTTGATACAACTGGTGGAACCTATAATAAATTTTCGATCAAATCGAACACAACAAAGAAGCAAAGCTTACAAATAAAACAAATTCCAAGGAACAAAAACCACCAAAAAGGCAACATCAACCAAAGCAACTTCTGAAACAAATGATTGTTATGGAGAAACAGAATTGACAGGCCACTTCTACAAACTATTTAAAACTGATGTTTTCTCTGATTTGATGACTTTAATTTCTCATTCAATTTGATTTCTTGGAAGATGATTGATATTTTATCATTCTCATAAACCATCAACATACATTATCTAGTTAACCTTCTAAGAACAGACAAGCAGAATCCACAATTTACAAGACGAAGCTAAAAAACCAAAGTACAACTTTGAAATTCATCTTCATGAAGAACTCACGCGGCTCAGATTCTCAGCAATAGCATCTCTAATCTTCCTTGACTCAATATATGCTTCTTCTTCTTCAAACCTCTGAGTCTCTTCTTCTTCCTCATCTTCTTCTTCTTCTTCATCTTTCCTCGTCTCATTATTATCACCACCACCATCATCATCTCCAGAACTCACAAGAAAATTATGCAACAAGCAACCAGTAGTAATAACAAACGGCAAAAACTCAATCGTCTCTGGTTTCCATTTCCTATCAAGAATCCGCCACCGATCTCTAACCTTAGCAAACGCAACCTCAACACTATCCAAAGCAGTGTGAACCACATTGTTGAACTCTCTAAAACTCCCATCTTCATCGTTATAAGGTGTCACAAGCCAAGGCAATAAAGGAAGACAAGAATCTCCCAAGACATAACGAGGAACCAATACTCCATTCTCAAGTTTAGTTGAATCTCCATTGAGAAAGCTTCTTCCAGAAGAAGATTCAGCTTCTTCCCCAATTGAGAAAAGCTTAGTCTGCCGGAGAATAGCTTCTGGTCTCATCGTGTTTGGCCAACCAGCTGAGATATCAAAGAATCTACCATTGGAATCAACTAATGCTTGAACAACAAGTGACCTAATTGATGAATCACCAAGAAACTTTCCATCTACTTGGAATCTCCCAAACCCTAAAACACCACAGCAATTCGGAAGCAGATTAGGTGAGAAATCAGGTTTTGGTTCGTCGAGTTTTTGACCTAATTTCTCGTTGATGAGTTTACAAACAGTGAAGAAAGATCGAGAAGCTTGCGGAACTGAATCGAATCCGAATCTATGAAGTAAGGACTCGTGTGAAGCGGCGTGAGCGAGACGGAAGATTGTTGCGGCGAAGGAAGGAAGTGACGAAGAAGGAGAAAGGATTGAGAAGAGATTGAAGAAAGTTGGTTTTGACATTCGGAAATAAAGATACCAACGAGGATCATCGTCTTCTACGGCGGAGGTTAAGAAACGGTTAAACCACGTGGCGGCGGCGGAGGAGGAGGAGGAAGGTGAAATCGCGTTTGCGTTTGCGATTGGGAGAGATGAGATTAGAGATTCAAGGCGGAGAGATTGAGATGGTGGGAGGAAGAGATCGTTTGCTTCGAGAAATGAACGGGTCACGTCGGCGGCGGATGAGAGACGCCGCAGCAACGGGTCTTTCAGACTAACTTTGTCGGTTACATTTGTTGGGTTTCTGTCGGATTTTCGTTTCCCGGCGACCATAGCTTTTTCCCAAGACTGACCAGATTAGTTTTGAGTGAAGTCGTTTTAGTTTTTTTCTCTAAATACTGCAAATGACTTGAATTCTTATAATTTTATAAATTAAACTAATTTACCTCAAGAATCATCTCTATTTCTTTATCTTTGTAACCAAAATCTTTTGTATAAATTCTCTGTAATGATTTTTTTTCTCTTAATTAGTCACAACGATGACTAATCCATCTTAGGTTAATTGTAAAATTCACCACAAGGAGAAAGCTAAATCCAATATTCTTCTTAACCTTCCAGGTTTAGCTGATGCTGATACTTTAGCTAACTGATCTTCCATTAACCGCTCCACGTCTGGTCCCATATCGTGAACCATCTTAACCGATTCAGAGAGCCGGTTTAGCAAATTCACCAATGCAATCACCTCATTCCTTTGCAGTTGCAGCTGTAAAACCAAAGATAAGAAATAGCTTCAGATAAGCCAGACCTAAATATACAACAACACAATGCATATAACTATACATGTTGAGAAAAAACTCACAGTGTGATGGTCACCAATAGAGAAGAGAATTTTCAACGCTGTACCAAGACCTTGAACTTGAAGCTTCCCCCAAAGCCGACATTTTTCACAACCTACACAATCCATCAATGCACTGCAAAAACACAAACATATATTACTATTACATTTGCCATTACGCGCCATGATTGTGTCTTTTTTTCAAGAAAAAAGGAGACGAACCTTATATTTCTGAATTGTTTCTGAATCTGTTGTTTCAATTCTGGAGCACTTTGGCCTTGCCATAACTTAGCTTCATCAAACGGAACAGGACAAGCTGTTTGAAGTTTTGGACTATACAATAACTGTTTAATCAAAGACTGTGTTTTCAGATCTTCAGCATTGTTTCCTGTGTTATACTCAGCTTGCTCCAAGTATGCTGTTGCCTGAATTTACAACAACATTGGTAAAAGAGTCAAGTCCTTAAAAGACTACTTAAATAGATTGATTTGTTCATATAGAGACATGTCAAAATTTTGCTTACTTTAGTAACAGCACGTAGCACAAAGAGATATGTGAAGTACAAATTTCTAACACGATCCGAATGTCTCAGAATACGATCATACATCAACTCAATGTTCTGTCCCCACTGTATATATCAAAGAAACTTACATCTCAGACTCTCAGACAACAAGACTCAAGAAATGTTTATCTTTAGCTCAAAAAAACACAAACCTGGTTGCTAGACTCATCAAGAAGATAATCAGCAGCTATGTGCATAGAAATCGAAGAATGAAGACCAGATATCAATTTGTACAACACTTTCTTCTCTGGACATGTCTCACCAGATGAATCTGCAGAAACCACAAACATCTCAGCATACATCATATTACAAGACTTGTCCACAATATGTTAGAGAAAGAAAAACTCACATTTAGGACAGTTCTCTGAATATATAGAGTCCCAAATCCTTCTAGCTGAAGGACCAGTATAACCAGTATACCTTTCAGGGTTTAGTTGAAGATTGACATAAGTCATCTCACCTGTTACATAATAAGTCACTTCAAATCATCAAACACATGGACATCAAATGTACATACTTTGATGTTCTTTTTTGTTTTGGTAACTACATACATACCACTATCTGTGTCATCATCATGTGTCCATGGATTATTAGTTTCAACCCAACCTTTGAAAGCTCTGTTATCAATAGTACGATCAACAGCTGCTTGAGGTTTTCCTTCTTGACACTTGAGATCATCAGAAGGAAGACCTGGAACAAATTTTTGTTTAAATGGTTCTGGAAACTCATTCTCTGGACATTCACAGACACTGCAATCACGTAAACGACACATTCCATCGTCTGGCCAGAATGGGCAGTCACACCATAGTTTAACCTATACCACCCCACATTTAACAAAATGTCACTAACTACCCAATTGCATAGTTTTTTTTAATCAGAATAAAAAGCATCACTGACTGACCTTGAAGTACCGGAAAAAAGGAGTTGTGACGAGATCTTGAAGCAAAGGATTCAAAACCTCACTATTGAGATTGTCTACTGTTTCGTAATCACAACAACAGTCTTCAACTATACCTTTATATTTTCCACTTCCCTGTATACATATATATCCAAATGGGAAAATCAGAAAGACTAAAACTCAAATCCTGAGTTCATTGAAAGATCGAATCTTTACAACAATGTGATCAAAAGATTCAATTTTTTTATTTTATATTTGATAAGATTAAACAAGAGATTCAATTTTTAAGACACCGAATCCATCACATCACAATCACAATCACAATTGCCTCAATACCCAACAAACTTCATACAAGGATTCAAATTCAAATATGAAAAATGTACTTTAAGACCTTTTAGTCAAATTCCTTGATCAAAAATTTAAAGCAAAAGACAGAGAATTTTAAGAGAGTAATTAAGAACCTGAAGTGAACAGCTGCAAGAATTACGATCGGTGAAGAAGAAACCAACATTAGAAACGGTCCTAGAGCTCACAGCAGCTGCTAATAACACAACAACCAAAGCAGCCAAAGGCCATCTCCATGTTTTTCTCTTCCTTTCGTTCTCTTCTTCTTTGATTGCGCCTTTTCCCATTATGACGAATTGTATAGAAAAAACAGAATAAATGAAAAATCAAATGGGACAAATAAATCCTTTACAATTTTTTTTAAAAACACGTTTTTTTGCGTCTTCCGGAAATTCTCAAAACCCCATTGTTGTTGTGTCTGAAGAGATCTGCCTTGTGTTAAGCAGCAAAGTCATGAAATGCGTTTAAGTTTCAATGCGACATTTTTATTTTTGACATTTCAGCGCGACGTGTGGATTTGAATAACACGCGCTTTTGTCTAGTCGGCGCGTGTCGGAACCACTTGGTTTCGTCTCGTGACGTGCTTTAACCAATAGGATCAGGATCTGTTCATTGTTATAAACATCTTGCCGTTTTCGACGTTTCTTAGTCAACGAGGCTATCGCTGAAATGCCTCTCCTGTCGTTTTGTTGGATTATGAGTTAATGGTCGCCACGTCACCGATTAGCCTTATTTTTTGTTTTAATGCTAAATTCCTTTGAACTTTAGCCACATTGGTCTCATTTTTAATAACTTTGGTAACTACTTATAAATTTACGAAATAAAACAAATAAGTAATAACTAGATTTCAGTATTTATTAGAAACAAGAAAAATTAAAAATGGTAAAATTTTAATATTTAGGATCTCTATAAGTAGACATATATAAACCATTCATTATAAATCTATAAATGTAAAAAAACATTATCAAATTAACTACAAAATATTATAGTTTTTAGAAAGTAAATCAAAAGAACTTGAAAGCTGATATTTTATTTGTTTTTGGCTAGTTTAGATTTCCTTTTTTATAAAATTTGAAGTTTTATCTTTTTAATAAATAAATTTTAAGGTGGCTGCTCTTGTTAGGGTGTATTTGTGTGTATGGTGTCGACCGTTTTTGCCTTTTTTTTTTGTTTCTCTACCTTTATGTTTTTATTTGCTCTCTTTTTTAGAAACATATGCATAGAGAAAATTTATTTAGAAAAGTAAAAAACTTCAAATTTTATAAAGTAATATAAATTAACCCAAAAAGACAATGTTTACGGAATAAGTATCTCAATCAAATATCCAATTGGAAAAACTATTTATAATGAACCCTTTTGAAATTTTATTTCCAAACAGAGATTCTTATTACCTTAAAAATTATTTTTAGAAGATCAAATTTAAAAAAAAACTTTTTAAAATATCCATTTTAGACAATGCCCATATTCAATTTTAACAGATATGTGACATCCAAAAATCCAGCTAGGTTACAATGTAAACTAAACCATCTTTAATTTTGAGAGATTCATTAAAATATGGCTCCTACTGAAGTGAGAGCACTTCCATTGGTCATTATTCTTTGAGAGTGTCTTTAAACATAAAAGAAATGAAAAAAATGAAAGAAATAATATCTTTAGATTAATGAATAGTAGTCAAAGTATTTTTGAGAAGACATTTTGGATCCCACAAAATGTGAATGTATAAAAAAATTAATTATTATAAAATTTAAAGACACCCATATAATAATGACCAATGAGGATCGAACTAGTCATAGAAGAAACAAAGATATTGGAGAAACTCTTTATTGATCTCAAAGTCGTTGCTCTTAGCCTCTTACAGTTAGAGAAACAAAAGTGGTCACATTTAAAGCGGATCTCTAACCAAATAAAACCCAAATATGAAAAAAACAAAAGAGTTAGAAACTCTTGAATTATTATTATTATTTTAGGATATGGAACCAAATCCTAATTAAAATACACTTAAAGTGGAGTCTGTTTTAGAGAAGCCTATGAACTCGACTTCAACTTTGAGCGCATCGTCCACCACAAAACCTTTAGATGCATCTTTAAGATCTGCAAGTGGTACAAACTTCTCGTAACCCCATCCATTACTATTAGCTGTTGCATTAGGCCATCCATCCACTGTCCATACAAAAAAATAAAATTAAAGGATAAAATTTACAAAATTAAGACATAGATAACAAAATTAACAGACATATAGATAGTGAGAAACCACTGACCTAGCTTCTCCACGTGGTTGGATCGGATTTGGTCAAGAACTCGTAGCTTGGCTCGAACGTAAGCCTTTTCATTAGACGCACTCAACAAGTATAGTGACAATGAATTTCCCTTTCCATAACCATCCCCATTTGGATACACCTTCAACACCCTATTTACATTAACATTATACATATATCAACACTCATAGATAGTTACCATATTGTGTTGTGTATGTATAGAAAAAGAGAGAAAGAAAGAAGATTCACCAGCTACTTCCTCCAGAAGAAAAGGGCTCGGATGTGTAAGAGTCACTAAAGCGAGTTGAAAGTTTGGTGAGCTTCCAAGTGAAAATGGGGTCTTTGATGTTGTCTTCAAAGGAGAAAACTTCCCATTCCTTAAAGGTTTGAGCAACGAAGACGTCAATACCAAACACACACTGTTCTCCATCGAAAATGTAACCAGTTGTTGGCGTTGAGAACACAGACGTCGGTTGAAATAAAGGCACTCCCCATTCCGGTTTGAACAAATGAAACCTCCTCGCCTCAGTTTCTACAAAAAATATAATTTGTTCTTTTTATGACAAATATTCGTTTAATTGGTACCCAAAAGATTTACACGATACTAACATTTTTTGGTTAATCAAAATGTTGTAAGACATTTAAGTTAGTCTCACTAGATTTATACTATAACACAAAGCATATAAATATATAATTATTTCCCACACATACCAATAAAGTCCAACTGAAACAACAGTTTTCTAACCATGCATGTGGTAATTAAATAAGAATATAAATAGATATCAATACGTTACGTACCTTGGTAGGTCTAGTACTTGTCGTAGATTCTGTTGTAGACGAAGAACTTGATCTCAGCATACACATCTTTTGGATCGGAAATAAGAGTTGAGTTAACGATTTTTGCGTAAAGCGAAACGTATCCAGTACCGCCATCTTGTTTGTTTCCGTTCGGGTAGATTAAGAACGTCCTTTTAACACAAACCGGCACAGTCATATGTAGATAAGAAAAATGTTGTGATTAGATAAATAACTAAAAAGTTCAGATTCTTGAAATATACATACTGAGACGTATATACTTACCAATTGTATCCACCGATGGAGAAAGGACGTGACTCATACTTTCCATCTTTCACGAGCTTTAACAAATTCGCAAAAGACTCGAACTTGACGCAATAAGAAGTTGGAGGACGCTCTCTCCATAGCGTTGCCACGGCTGAGAGCTTCTCGTGTTGTTTTTTCTTAGGAACAGAAGAAACAGAACTCGAGCTCATGAAGTGACATGGCGAGACTGAGTTCTTCACGTAATAACTTCCTTCTACTACTTCTTCTGCTAGTAGTGTTGCGTCTGTCTCGATTAGGTTGTAATAAGGTTTTGCGAATCTTACGACTTCTGCAACGACTACGAAACAGAAGAAGCAGAACAAGAAGACTGTTCCATAGTTTGTGTTTCTCTTCTTCTCCTCTGTGAGCATTTTTTTTAATTATTTAGCGAGTTTCAAGGTTTGTGTTGAGAAACTAAATCTGAGCATTGTTTATTTATATAGACAAAGATTTCAGTCAATAATTACTTAATTAGGTAATTATATATTGATGAGAGGCTGCGAGGTTTCCCAAAAGGCAATGGTGTAGTTTTTTGGTATTATTGATCTCTTAAATTGGATTAGATTACGATACTCGTTTTAGTTTTAATGGTTATATACTTTTGTTTGTACTTTACAATCTTAAAAATCCATTATAAATATTTCACGTGGAATTTTATAATCTACCACGTTCAATTTTACTAGTATTATTTATCTGAACAAGAAGGAAGCGAGCAGGGGTATATTATTTCATAGACTGGACCACTCTCGGATTATTGCTTTTCTCTTCTGTAAGTCTGCGGTCTGCCTTGCTCACATTTAATTAGTGTACGGATAGTTAAGCAAATTGTCATTATTTTTAGATAGATAATTAAATGAAAAAATTGTTGGTAAAATATATTTCGATTCTAGTACATTTTGAAATGCTATACTTCTCGCACAACGAATAACCATATTATTTTTAATTAAATACTGTGTTATGTTATCAAACTAAATTCATAGCATAAGTAAATTAATCTTTACACGGTTGTAATTTTTGTTCACATTCAAATTGTAGTTCTCTGAGTGATTGAAGTATTCAAATACACTACTTAATAAACAGGTCATTTAATTTTTTTTCGGGTATTTTTATTTAATTACTAGCATATCTAGATTTAAATCAGCTGTGCATAAAGCAAGATAGACATTCCGTATTTTCTTTGCAAACGCATGGTATTTATATCGGAAATGTTTTCAAGCTTCAGCATCAGACGGGTGTGAAATACCTCCAATGAATTGATGCTTTCCATGTCATCTCATACCCGCAGCAGTTCGGTCAGACTAATACAATCGCTTAAGTCTATTTGTGAATGGTAAGTACCACATACGCTGATAAGAAATTCGAGTCCGCCCGGTTGGAACTTGGAATTCTCTTTCCCACAAAATCTGCAATATTCCAAATTTGCATCTTCTCTCCAAAATATCATGCAATTATCTCGACAGACATCAATCATCTGATATGGTAACCCCAGTCCAGCAACCAACTTCTGAATTGCATAGTATGAACATGGTGCAAGATTTCCTTCCGGTAGATAGTCGTAGAAAAGATCCGCAAATGCATCAACACAATATTCGCTTAGATTAAAATCTGTTTTGATTCCCATCATTCTAATAGCTGCTGATAAAAGAGAATGTCCAACTTTGCAACCCTCACATATTGGATGGTTGGCAGCATCTAACATCTCAAAAAACCTTCTCGAATCAGGGTTTGGCTCTTCTACAATATTGATGGGTTCTATATTTTCTGGAAACGCTTCTCTAACCATTATGTCTACATTATTCTCCTCAATAACCGGTCTTCCGTTATATCTACATTATGTCTACATTATATCTATATAATCTTCTCCATGCGAAAGCCATAAATAATATGAAAGAGTAAAACCCCTATTATAAAGAAGCCTACAAACTATTTTTATTTGTATTATTTTTTTATTTTTGTATTTTAGGCAAGGACAAGTTCAAATACCTTGTTCTCGCCCAAGTGGTTGATTCGTTATGACCTTCATGAATTGACGAAGTCCAGCTTTAAATTCTTCCGTAATCTCTCATGTATCTTCATCTACACACTTATACATCCATTCCCTAGCAATATAAATCGGGTGAGATGCCATTTATGTGTTTGAGAAATTTTTTTGTGATTTTTTAAATGAATCGAGTTTAGTATATATATAAAAAAATTTAGTCAGAATTTTTTTGGATTAATTTTGTTATCGTTACAAAATTTCTGATTATTTTCCGTCAAATTCTAGTTATTTGCCGGAAATTTGACGGAATTTAATCGAAAAATATTTCAATTTTTCCGATTATATTTGCCGGCAATTTGATGGAATATTTAAAATAATTCCGATTAAATTCCGAGGGGTCCCCAAGATGACGTTGTATATGGCCGGCTTGTCTACTAACAGAAATTTTACCTTTCTTATCAATGGACCAGCGTAGACTGGGAGCTTGATCGTGCCGTACGTCATCGTGGTGTCGCAATCGAATCTGGTCAATGGTTGGATGTGAGGTTTGATTTTGAAGTTTGTGAGTTCCATCTTGCCCAATGTTTCTTTGAAAATAACGTTGACTGAGCTACCAGTGTCGACCAGAGATCTGGAGACCAGGCAATCGGTTATCTGGATCTGGAGCACTAGGGGTCGTTGTGTGGGGTGACGAGGCGGACTGCGTCCGTGTCATCGAAGGTTAGTCTCTGGAATTTGCTGGAAAGATCTCCGGACTCCCGTGCGTCCCACTTGACCGCGGTTGTTGTTCGGCGTTGGTTAGTTTTGATCGCTCTTACCGAATCGTTGCAGTCTAGGAGGCCGCCTATGATCATTTTCATGGTTTTAATCTTCAAATTACCAGAGGGCCTCTAGTCGCTCTTCTCAATTCGCAGACGCTTCTGAAAGTCCGGTGGCAGAAGTGCGGATAGTTGTGTATTAGGTCAGTTGCGAGCGTTGGACGGTCCCGGCTGGTGTCTTATTTCCTCGATCTTGGGGGCATCCATTGTTTGGTCTGCGGGCTTAAGTTCTGCCGCCGTTTTATATTGCTTGAACAACTTATCTTGCAACATGCTGCACTGCCTCGTCGAATACCCGTGCACGCCGTGGTAGGTGCAAAAGAGTTCTTCTCCGGTCGTCTCTTCCCTACTCTAGCTATTGTTTCATTGTTGGGGCGGGGCACGCGGTTGGCTGGGCTGGGCACTGACTGCGTTTACCAAACCTTGTCTTCCCCGGTCGTTTTATCATTTTGGTTACCTCTATGCGAGTAATTGCGCGGTTCACGACGCTCTTCTCGGTGATCGGGGTCCTTATTTCTTTCCTTTTGGGACCCCGATCTGGGGGTGGAATCTCTTTTTGACATGGCGGTCTGGATCTCTTTGATTTCTATATAGCGGGTTGCTCGGTGCAAGGCATCTTCCAACGCTGCCGGTCTTTGAACTTTGATTTTTTTTTCCAGAATTCGGACTGGTACCACAATCTTTTCTCGAGGGCCATGAGCATGGTTTTGTCCGTGTCGTTTACATTGGACGCGATGGCCTTGAATTTGTCGATGAAGGATTTAAGTGGTTCGTCCACCGATTTCCCTGACCGTCGGGTCTATGAGTACGCGAGGTCAGCCAATGACGGGTGATGGGTTGGCTTTCCTGATCGTTAGATCTCCGAGTACGCGAGTTCGGCGGATGACGTGTGCTGGGTCGGCTGCGTCCGAAGATCGGGAAGTGGCTAATCTAGTCGCTGGTCCGGATATTGTTATGAGTAGGGCTTTTAGTAAAAGTCCCCACAGGCGGCACCAAATATTGTGAGTGGATGCAACACAAGTATTAAATGAGAACAGATTGAAAGAACGGATCTCAAGGTCGATCCGGGCGATTTATTGTTATTCAAGTAGAGACAAAAAGTAGGAGACAAAAGAAATAATAGCTCTGCTCTAGTTACTGTAATGTAATAAGGATACCCTATAAAGTCTAATCAATGAGCTATTTATAGAATCTACTTATTGTATAACTATTTAGAGAATTCTATCTTAAATGGGTCGAATTAAAGAATAATGTAGGCTAATCGCTAATGAACCGAGTGATTCATTGTTTGTGCTCGGCCTAGATCCACCAATTCTGATCAATCGGTTAGTCTTTTTCCACACGTGAGGTGAATAAATTGCCAATAAATGTCTAAAAATCATGATACACGAACTTAAATTCAAGCGCAAAAACTTCCTTTAAATACCGATACAATGTGATTGCTCTCTACACACGAAAACAAAACCCTAATCACAACAATGTCGTCATTATTTTACATCACTCTCTTGTTGGCTGCATTTGTCTGCATCCAAGGACAAGAAACCGTGAAAGACGTCGACGGTAAACCGGTTTTAATCGGTAAACAATACTTCATCCAGCCGATTAGAGCCGGCGGTCCTCTTGTCCCAATACCTCTTTCACTATCTTCCCTTTGTCCACTTAGCATCACTCAATTACCTCTGCCGTTCATATGGGGCCCACCGGTTAGCTTCGCAAACGTATGGTCCGGCTCCACGAAAACCATCGTGGATACAGCTATCGATATAACCATCGAGTTCAAGTCCGACATTTGGCCGGTCTGCAACGAGTTTTCCAAGTTCTGGAAAGTCAATGACTCCTCCTCGGAGCCTCTCATTCTCACAGGTGGCAGACCGACCAGAACAGAGTCCTGGTTTCGGATTAAGAGTGCCGGAACAAACGTTTACGAGGTGTCCGCCTCTGCCGGAAGCATTGGAACCGCCCCACGGTTTTGGTTTGGCTTACCACAGCTAATTCTCACCAGAGATAATGCTAAGACCTTATTCGTCACATTCATAAAGCTTGGTGATGGTATTACTTCTACTCCAAGGATTGAGAAGTTAGGTCTAAGGACGCTCGCTTTCAACTAGAGTCATGATCATCTATATGTAAAGCCTTTAAGCTCGTACGTCCATCGCCAAAAATAAAGGGTAGATATATAATAATACCCACCTCGCTTGTTGTCATCAACTTTCCATAAAGAAAAATTATGGTATCTATCGCTTTATTATGACACTGCAAAGTGTCAATGAACTTACGACTAAATGAGATTAAATATGAACAATTTTTTTTTTGCTCTGAATACTGATCAGTACATGAGAAATTAATTAGCTTTCAAGAAAAAACTGACAATGAAAAAATTGGTGAGAGTGAATGGAAAAGATTATTAGTGGTAGGCATATTATGACTATACTTTTTTATAATTAATTAAAAATTTAATAAATCGAGTTTAAATGTATAAGATATTGTAATAAATTATTCTTAATTTAATATATATATATATATATATATTTTCATGTTAGTAATTAATTATTAATACTTATTCAGAATATATTTTCATAGTAATTTGAATAATTTATTTGAAAAAATTGTTTGTAGTATAAAGTTAACTTGAATGCATTTCTTAGGTTTATTTTAACGATCATTAGTTTAAAATAAGGTCATAACATTAATTAGATAAAAGGAAGTTTATCAAAAATATTGGTATACAAATATATGATAAAAATACAAAAAAAATCTATGTGTCTATACATAGGTGTTTTGTACAATTTTTAAAAAATCAAAATTCTGTCTTTATTAAATAGTTCAATAAGATTAGATATACATAATAGTATAATACATATATACACATATATTTTGTTAAACTATATAAATAAAAACAGAATTTTGATTTATAATTTTGTTTTCAGTAACAAATTATCTATGAAATATGCATGATCAGTAGAAGTATTCATATCACAATATTCCACCGAACATGGAAGCTTTTTTTGTTTTTTTTGATAAAGTCAATCTTCATCTTTGAGAACTACTTCTCCCATCCTAGCATCAAATCTGCTTCAACTATCATTTAACCGAGATCATTCTCGGCAAACTAATATGGTCTAATTGGTTCTTGTTAGTTCAAGTTATTTCATCTACCTCTTATATGACTTTGTAATCTTTCATGATATTTATAAAAACACTTAACACTGCTTTATTTACATTAATGCACGACCCTTTATAAGAAAACATGGTGGAAATCATTTGGTTTCATTTTTAATTCTTTTTAAAAATAATTCTTTAGTAAAAAGAAGTCGCAAATTGTGGTCCGAAACAGAGAACAACTATGGTTTGAAATATGATAATGGGGTGAAATACATGCATGATGCATGCATGGTTGGGTTTTACAACTATGGTTTTTTGGTTTGAGCGCTAGTGACCCCTATATAAGCTGTGAAATCAAAATATACAAGCTCGTTTTTGACATCAAAATTGTGAAAGAATCTACTTTTTGAAAAAAAATCTTTAAGTGAATTTATTAGATATATAATATTATGAATCATTAGTTTAATTTTCATTGTACTATTGAATATGTTTACAGGGTGCTGTGGGCGAGACTATAATAAGCCCACGGTTTTACAACGAATAGAGAGTTACACAAAGTCTAAGGAACAATTTTTGGATTCACCCCTAAAAAGTAAACCCTAAATTTCGATTTGTGCCCTAATTCCGCCAGTCACCATCACCGTGTCTTCCAAGTCAGTCATTGGAGGCATTTCTGATCAATAACACTTGGATCAAAACGGTGATACGATTCAAAGGAACCAAGATTTTGTGTGTAATGCATCTTCATCTGCTCTAGCTTATGTATGATTTACTGAAGCATAGTTTTACTCTGCCTTCTTTGTTACTTGACACTTTCTTGTACAAGTTGGACAAAACTGGAGTATCAGAAAGATATTCTTCAATCTAAATGCTGTGATTTTTTTTGTGTGGGTATGAAGGTAGTTGAAAAACAGCGCATCTCAGTTGATAAAAAAGTATGTGTTTGGAAATTTCAGGCATCTCTGTTTGGAAAATTTTATTGCTTGTCTTCTTCCAAAGAATTTGTTGTCTTTTTCTTCTTATTCTTTAGGTAAGCATCACTAAATTAATTATGTTCTCCTTAATGAGTAACTATATAACTAATCATGTTTTGTCCTTGTTGATCTTAACTTTATGGTATCAGGCCCGGCTCAAATTTTTGGTGGGCCATGTGCTCAACCATCAATTTGGATCTTAATACATGGTCTTAATACATGAAGAACAAATAGAATTTTTTAAAAAATTGGATTTTAATATATAAAAAAATTAGAAAAAAAAATTGGGTCTTGTGCAATTGCACATGTGGTATGGACCCAGAACCGGTCGTGTATGGTATTTTGTGAACTCCCAAAGTCTAAATTCCCTAGAGAGAGAGGGAGAAAGAGATGTAACTTCACTAACTGGTTTCTTATTGCTTTATACTTGTCTTAAACTCTGGAGTATTATTATTATTATAGGGAATTTGGATTGTGGCCACGCATTTGGTTTCATTGTCGGTCCATGTTTTTAGTAGCTATAGAACGGAAAAATAAACAAATTGTGGCCACAAACATAGATATTGAGAATCATATTGGTGAGTTGGTTCACTGATCAACCCTATCTCTTTGCTTTGAAACCTTGTCTTCCTTCCATTTATATGTAGGTAGTTAACATGGACCATTGTGCATGTTCCTCGTGCTTAAAATCGAAGTCTTAATAGATAATCATAGAGTGGAAACCTACCGGCCTACCCTAGAATGTGACATAACCGACAAAAAAAACAAAAAAAGAGATAGTGGTAAATCTTTTCTTTTTACTGTCGGGGTGGGTTTTAAATTTTACCGCAGAAACTTCTTTTAAATACCGTACAGTACTTGCTCTCTACTTACAACTTAACTCACTCTTAACCAAAAAAGGAAAAAGAAAAAAATAAAAGACCTCACACCCTAAAACACACAAAAAATCATCAGAATGATGTCATCATTCCCATTGGTCTCCTTTCTTAAGTTATCAATCTCATAGTCAGTCTCATGTTGGCTGCAGCTGTTTGCATTCAAGGACACCGACGACAATCCAGTTCAAGTCGGTAAACAATACTTGATCCAGCCGATTAATTAAGACCGATCAAGAAACAATGGAGGTGGTATTGCCTTGATCAAGTATTGGCCACCTCTCACGGAACTGTTGGAGCAGTCCCAGGGCCTTTGTTTGGTGCAACTAGACTAAGACTAGTTCTTACTAATCATACGGCTAAGAACTTATTCGTCGAATTCAAAAGGTTGGTGATGCTACTACGGATACTACTTCTACCTCTCGGGTTGAGAAGTAAGGATGTTCCCTTTCTACTAGTCAAGATCACGTAATGTAAATAGCCTGAGACTCCATGGCAAAATATAACGGAAAAGTATTTATCTCATTCATTTTATATTTATTATTCAACTCACTTTTATTCATTTCATCACTATTCATCTTATTCAATTAGTCTTTTTTCTGAAACTACCATTTGCACACTGAGACAAGTTTTACTCAGCCGGTCACTTCTTTCTCTTTTTGATTGTTATCACATTATGGTTACTTGTCATAAAAAAAAACTGAATTATAATTATTTTTAAAAGTGTTCTGAATTGTTAACACTCTTTTGTTATCTTGCAAAACTAGGTATAAGAAACAGACTAGGAAAGAAAAACCATAATCGGAGAAACAAAACTTGTTGGAACAAATGTTCTTGAAAAATCCCTTGAAACGTAAAAGAAAAAACACCTAAAACCAAATCATAAACTAGTCATTTGGTTTCATTTTTTGTTATTGTTTTCAGTAAGGTTTTTAATTATGACTAATAAAGAAAGAAAAAGGACAAATAGATTGTGGCCAAAAGAAAAGATATGTTGAGAATCATCACTTCGTGCTTTTGAAACCTTGTCTCCCTCTCAATTATTTATTGATGGTCCTTTTTTTTCAGCTTTATATTTATGTTTGTTAACATGGACCATAGTGCATGTGCTTCGTCTGTAAATGAAAATCTGAATCGATTAGTCTCTTTCCATCACGTGCGGTGAGTAAATAGCCACTAAATATTTTAAAATTAATATATATGAATTTAAATTTAAACGCAAAAACTTCCTTTAAATACCGATACAATGTGATTGCTCTCTACAACTCAACTCACTCCAACACAAAAACAAAACCCTAATCACAACAATGTCGTCATTATTTCACATCACTCTCTTGTTGGCTGCATTTGTGTGCGTCCAAGGACAAGAAACCGTGAAAGACGTCGACGGTAAACCAGTTTTAATCGGTAAACAATACTTCATCCAGCCGGTTAGTGCCGGCGGTCCTCTTGTCCCAACACCTCTTTCACTATCTTCCTTTTGTCCACTTAGCATCACTCGGCTACCTCTTCCGTTCATATGGGGCCCACCGGTTAGCTTCGCAAATGTATGGTCTTCCTCCACGAAAACCATCGTGGATACAGCTACCGATATAACCATCGAGTTCCAGTCCAGCACTGCTTGGCCGGTCTGCAACGAGTTTTCCAAGTTCTGGAAAGTCAATGATTCCTCATCGGAGCCTCTCATTCTCACCGGTGGCAGACCGACCAGAACAGAGTCCTGGTTTCGGATTAAGAGTGCCGGAACAAACGTTTACGAGGTGTCCGCCTCTGCCGGAAGCATTGGATCCGCCCCAACGTCTTGGTTTGGCTTACCACAACTAATTCTCACCAGAGATAATGCTAAGACCTTATTCGTCACATTCAAAAAGCTTGGTGATGGTATTACTTCTACTCCTAGGATTGAGAAGTTAGGTCTAAGGACGCTCGCGTTCAACTAGTCATGATCTATAAGTAAAGCGTTTAAGCTCGTACGTCCATCCCCAGAATAATGGGTTTATATAATACCCACCTCGCTTGTTGTTGTCATCAACTTCCACAAAGAAAAAATTATGTTTTGTATCGCTTTATTATGACACTGCATAGTGTCAATGAACTTACGACTAAATGAGAAATTAAATATGAACAATTTTTGTTGCTCTGACTGCTGATCAGTAGTACATGAGAAATTAATTAGAATTATTTTTATATGATTTGAAACAAAAAAACACACTTAACACTGCTTTATTTTACATTAACACATCACCCTTAATAAGAAAACATGGTGGAAATCATTTGGTTTCATTTTTTATTCTTGTTTTAAAGTAAAAGAAGTCTGATCTCCTTAGTAACTCACTATGTTTCTAATATTAAGGCTTATGGTCATTTGTGAATCCCCAATATCAAACTGTAGAGGAATCTTTGCATAATATAGCCTCTCTCTTAAGGTTCACACTTAAGCCTCTCTTTCCGTAAGAGTTCACATTGGAGGCGCCAAATCCAACACAAATTATTGAACTTCACTAAATGGCATCTTCACATACAAGATACGGTGAGGAATGATGTACGTATGTGATAACCATGCATAGACACCATAATATGATAGGACTTTTTTTTGTTGGAATGTGATTTAGTTTCAACCCTCCAATTCTATTACAAAAGGAGTTGTAGTATTAGTTATGTAGTCTTAAGAAAGAGTCAATCGTTAAAGCCAAGTAAAGCACATCTTATGATTTAAATAATGGGAATTATCATACAATTTAGGAATAAACGCTCGTATACGTGAATGTCACTGGAGCAATGAAATATCATAGTAGGGGTCCAGGGGACATATATCTTGTTGTCGTATGTGTTGATTAAGATATGGTCCACTACTACGTGGCAAGTTTTACGCACTCTGCCTTTTTCCTCCATTTCTTGATCCTTGTCCCTTTATAATTACAAAAATGAATTACTATTTTTGAGATTTTCATTATTTTGAAATGTCGTCAGTCATATAGGTTTTTTTTGCAATAACGTGGTGGAAATCATACTTGGTTTTGTGTTTAGTGTTTTTCTTTTTGGTTCTTCTGTTTATTAAATTGTTGAAAACTCAAAAAGAAAAATGTGGCAAGAAACAGGGATGCTTGGAATATTCGTCTGTTGGTTCACTCATCCCTATATCTCTGTTTGATTTCTTGTTTTTTTTCCCATAAATTATTATTATTTGGTCATGTTTTTGTTTTACTTTATGTTAGTTATCATGGACCATTGTGCATGATCCTCGTGCTGAAAATCCGGTGTTTGTATTGATAACCCCATAGAGTCTAAACCAAGGATGTGACGTGATGGAAAAGCCAATATTCATTTATAGCTGTTAAATTTAGTTAACAAAAATGGGAGTTATTTTGTTTTTCTCTCTTTTTATTGTCATGCCCGGTTTTAACCGCAGAGAATTCCTGTAAATACTGATACAGCATGTTTTTGCTCTCCACAACTCAACTCACTCAAACCCTAAAAACACAAAAAAAAAAATCACAATGAAGAAACCTTCGGTGGTCTCTTTTCTCATCACTCTCCTGTTGGCTGCAGCTGTCTGCGACGAGTATTCCAAGTTCTGGAAAGTTGATGACTCCTCATCTGCCATAGTCATCGGTGGTAGACTGAAGGACCAAAATAGTTGGTTTAAGATTGAGAAAGCTGGACATGGAGAAGGAGCTAATACTTACAAGTTGAGCACCTCAACTGGAACCGTTGGAACCATTACAGGGCCTTGGTTAGATGCACCACAACTAGCTAGTTGTCACCAATGATTGATAATGCTAATCCCTTACTTTTCAAATTCAAAAAGGTTGATGATGCTACTACGGCTACTACTTCTTCCTCTCGGGTTGGGAAGTCAGGTCTAAGGATGTTCCCGTTCTACTAGTTTACTAGTCAAAAATCATGTAATACAAAGCCTTCGACTCGTCCATAATCTCATGTAATAGTATGGGTTGAGATAATACCCGCACGCATGTTCTTCCTAATTTACATAAACAAAATAAAGTTATATACAGTATGTACGTTTTGTAGCACTTTCTTATGACAATTCCCTAACAAGAAAAATAATGATAACAATTAAAAACAAATTATGATATGCACTTAGCAGTGAATATCTATCTATTAAATAACATCTATCACAATTAATATATTTTTACTAGTAAATTCATTTGTATTAAAAGAAAGAAAATTTGTTTCTTTTCTATACTAATATACCATAACAAGTCTAAAAATGCTTTACTCACAATAGGATTGGTTATCTTGAGCTCCGGGTTCAATACTCATTTGGGACGAAATACATTTTTTTAATATAAATGGATTAAAGAGTAACTCAAGGTATTGAGAGAGATTATAAGTCAAATGCTTAGAATTTCCTCAGTTTTTTTTAAATAATGATTTACAAAATAATCTTTTATTATAATTGTTCGTATTATATATGTTTTATTATAACTATTCGTTTCGTGTATTTTCACATATAATTGTTTGTTACAAAATAGATTGCGGGGGCAATGAAAGATCATAGTAAGGGACACCGGACATTATGATATGGTTCATTTAGGTTCAAATTAACATTATGATATGGTTCATTTAGGTTCAAATTAGGATCCTTTTAATTGATCTTGGGGTTTATTGGGCTGGGCTCTATAATTGGGTGCTTACCCAAACTATAGTCTTTATTAGATTTGTAATACTTTTACACTTCTCATGGAAAATCCTTTTATCAGTGTTGTTCATTTTCCTCTCTTCTTCTGTGTGGCAAGTTTTACCGTATCTTCTTCTTCCACTTGTTGTGGTTATAAAAATGGAGTACTATTTTTGAGATTTTTTAAAAAAGGTTTTGAATTGCCGTAGTCATACGTTGTCTTGTAATAACGTCATGGAAATCTTATTTGGTTCTTATTTTCCAGAGTAAACCAAATAATAGAGCCCAGCCCAATAAACCCCAAGATCAATGTAGGTCTAAGGATGTTCTCGTTATACTAGTCAACTAGTAAAAATGATGTAATATAAAAGCTTTAGATCCATCCATGGCCAATGTATAAACCCCCTAAAATGAAAAATAACTGGATTGTCATTTTGGGGAGTTTCTAAACATTAAACCATAAATCATAAACCCTAATAATATGTTGGGGGTGGGGGGGGGTTACAAGTTACAACATGTTGTTAATTATATCAACTTATTTTTTTCCAACAAAATTACAACAGATCCATTGCCTTTCATCAACGTTGATAAATAATTATTAACAGTCTCATTGTACATAGCCTAAGGGGAAAAAAATAAAAATGAAATCATTTTTCAGTTATTGTTTTAATATTTTTCTTTAAACTAGAAGAAATAATGTGGTGGCCATAAGAAAAAAGATAATCATACCGTACGTTGGTTCACTCATCCCTATCTCTCTGCTTGAAATCTTGTCTTCTTCCCATGTGAACTATTTGATCGTTCATTTTTTGCTATATAAGTTTGTTAACATGAACAATGTGCATGATCCTCGTGGTTGAAAATCGAAATTAGTTTGAGTCGATTACCATAGACTGTCTAAACCCTTTTTTCAACCCTCACTGTAGTATAAAGCTAGAAAAATAGGGACCACCCCATCATGAGAATGATTTGAATATGACGTGCGGAAAAATCCAAAAAATAGCTCATAAAATTTAGGGTTTTACAAAACGAAATTATGAATTCGTTTTTCTCTCTTTTTACTATCGTCCCCGACTTTAACCGCAGAGGATTCCTATAAATACCAGTACAAAATGGGTATAGCTCTTCACAACTCAATTCAATCAAACCCTAAACACACACAAAGCAATCACAATGAAAAAACCTTCGATGGTCTCTTTTCTCATCACTCTCATGTTGGCTTCAGCTATCTGCATCCAAGGAAAAGAACCGGTGAAGGACACCGCCGGAAATGATCTTAAAACCGGTCAAAAATACTTTATCCAGCCAGTCAAGACCAACGGTGGTGGTCTTGTCCCAGCCCCACCAATAGATATATAACACGCTTGCCACTTGGTGTCGTCCAAACACTCCTTCGGTTCCAACCGGGCTTGCCGGTTAGCTTCTCATTTCCGTTTTCCAACGTGGAAACCACCGTTAAAACAAATGAATCTCTCAACATAGAGTTCCAGTCAGACATCTGGCCGTTCTGCACCGAGTTTTCCAAGATTTGGAGAGTCGATGATTCCTCATCGGCTTCCAAGGAGCCTCCACTTCTCATCGCTGGTACACCGGGGAAAAGAAATAGCGGGTTTAAGATTGAGAATGCCGGAAAAGGAGCGGGAGCAAACACTTACAAGTTCACCACCTTTATCGGACCTGTTGGAATCAAGACAGGGTTTCTTGGTGCACCAGCACTAGTTCTCACCAATGATACGGCTAAGAGCTTGGTCGTCAAATTCAAAAAGGTTGATGATGCTACTAGTGCTACTACTTCTCGGGTTGACAAGTTAGGTCTATGGATGTTCCCGTTCTACTAGTCAACTATTGGAAATCAAGTATTGTAAAGCCTAGAGTCTGAGTCTCTTCCATGGCTAAAAAATAATGGGTTGAGATAATACCCTCACGCTTGTTTTTTAAGTTTATAAATCAAAAATATGTTTTATAGCGCTTTTGTTATGATACACTGAACGAGCTTGTCAATGAGCCTTTTAACAAACCATATTAGGGAAATAGAATAATATAAGCTTTAAAAATAAATCAAGAATGAATATCTATCTGTTAGATCAACATCTTCATTTTTGATTTGATCTGGTTAAAAAATCTGGATATATATGTATAGAATGGTTCCATTCAAAACTGAGAAAATCGTAAATACCAATTTTAGAAAATTCCCATACAAAACTTATAAAGTTATAATTGCTAAAATGAAGAATGAGGCACTATGCTATTTCATTTCTGTATCTGGAAGTCTATTTAATTGTATACATACGTATATTATAACATGATACTTTTGTTACTTTACATATAAGGTATTTCTTTAATTTTGAACTGTCATCACACATTTGTTTTCTTGTAATAGAGAGGTGGAAATCATTTTTGTTCTTTGTTTTTTTTTTATGGGCTTAATTTTTGTTCTGTGTTAATGAGTTGTTTAAAAGAAAAATGTGGTCAGAAAAAGAGATGGTTGAAAAATGATTTCTTACATTAGTTCACGCATCCCTATCTCTCTATTTGAAATCTTGTCTTCTTCCCATTAATTATTTGATCGTTCTTTTTTTGGTTTGCTATATAAGTTTGTTAATAACATGGACATTTTGCATGATCCTCGTGTTGAAGATAAAAGTTTGAATCGATCACGATCGAGTCTAAACCCATCTTTTCAACCCTCACTCTAGTACAAAGTTAGAAACCAAATGACCCATCACGAGAGAATGATCAGAATGTAACGTGCGGAAAAGCCAAACATTTCTAGCTGACAAATTTTTAAGGTTCTACTCAACCAAAATGAGATTTCGTTTCTTCTATTGATCATGCCTCATCTTGCCCCAGCCGCCATTAATATACTTCTTTTTTGTATATGGGTCTATTTTTTGGGGTCCATTTTATAGAACAAATTAAGTAAAAATTTATTTTAAGGACCCATTTTTGAAGACTAAATTAATTGATTTTAATTGATTTTATATATATCGGACTAAATTAATTGATTTTAAAGTCTATCTTATAAAAATAAAAAAAATTTACATTGAGATCTTTATTATTAAACGACAAGAACGATACACAGATTGAAACAAAAACGGATACCTAAACCTCATGGATAATGAATCAATTAATTTATTCCACACTTGCGCTTTTGCGCTTTAGATATATATGTGTACTAATTACTGAATGAGGATATGCTGTAGATTATTCAGAGTGTTCTGCATCATCCTCTCTTCTTCTGTATGGTGCGCAAGTTTGACTCTACCCTCTTCTTCCATTTCTTGATCCTTGTTGATTTCTGATGGAAAACAAAAAACTGGATTGTCATTTTAGGGAGTTTCCTTAGTACGAATAATCCTTGTAATAAGAAAAAAAAAAAAAAAATCTTGAAGGAAATTATTTTTCAGTTATTGTTTTAATAATTTCTTTAAGCTAAAGAAAAAATGTTGTGGCCAAAAAAAAAAAAAGTAGAGATTGATCATATCGTGCGTTGGTTCACCCATCCCTATCTCTCTATGTTTGAAATCTTGTCTTCTTCCCATATGAATTATTTGATTTTTGGATTTTTTTTCTTTCTATATAAGTTTGTTAACATGGACATTATGCATGATCCTCATGCTGAAAATCGAAGTTTGAATTCGAATCGATTACCATAGGCTGTCTAAACCCCTCTTTTCAACCCTCATAAGAATGATTAGAACATGACGTGCGGAAAAATCCAAAAAATAGCTCATAAAATTTAGGGTTTTACAAAACGAAAATGTGAATTCGTTTTTTCTCGTCCCCGACTTTAACCGCAGATGATTCCTATAAATAGCGATAACAAAATGTGTATTGCTCTTCACAACTCAACTCAATCAAACCCTAAACACACACAAAGCAATAACAATGAAGAAACCTTCGATGGTCTTTTTTCTCATCACTCTCCAGCTGTTGGCTGCAGCTATCTGCATCCAAGGACAAGAACTGGTGAAGGACACCTCTGGAAATGATCTTAAAACCGGTCAAAAATACTTAATCCAGCCGGTCAATACCAAAGGAGGTGGTCTTGTCCCAGCCCCCCCAACTAAAGAGCTATGTCCCATTTGTCCACTAGGCATTGTCCAAGCACTCTTTCCGTTCCTACATGGCTTGGCGGTTAGGTTCTCATTTCCGTTTTCCGACGTGGAAACAACCATTAATACAAATGACTCTCCAAACATCGAGTTCCAGTTAGGCAACTGTTTCTGCACCGAGTTTTCCAAGTTCTGGAAAGTCAATGATTCCTCATCGGCTACCGAGGAGCCTCCGCTTCTCATCGCTGGTACACCGGGGGAACAAAATAGCGGGTTTAAGATTGAGAATGCCGGAGAAGGAGCGGGAGCAAACACTTACAAGTTCACCACCTTTATCGGACCTGTTGGGACCAAGCCAGGGTTTTTGGGTGCACCAACCCTAGTTCTCACCAATGATAAGGCTAAGACCTTGGTCGTCACATTCAAAAAAGTTGATGATGCTACTAATGCTGCTACTTCTACTTCTCAGGTTGACAAGTTAGGTCTAAGGATGTTCCCATTCTAATAATTTTCAACTATTCGAAATCAAGTATTGTAAAGCCTGAGAGTCATGAGACTCTTCCATGGCCAAAAAATAATGGGTTGAGATAATACCCTTCATCATGCTTGTTTTGAAGTTTATAAATCAAAAATATGTTTTATAGCGCTTTTGTTATGATACACTGAACGAGCTTGTCAATGAGCCTGCTAACAAAACTAATAGGGAAATAGAATAATACAAACTTTAAAAATAAATCAAGAATGAATATCTATCTGTTAGATCAACATCTATTTTTGATGTATAGAATGGTTCCATTCAAAACTGAGAAAATCGTATATACCAATTTTAGAAAATTCCCATACAAAACATATAGAGCATCAGTTTACAGTTAAATTAATTCTGATGAGTGATATCCACGTTGTGTACTCGTTAGTTTAGGCCTATATATGGTCCTTTGTGAACTCTCAAAATAATATTTTTGTAGAGAAATAGGGAGACTGGACTTCACTAGTTGGATTCTTCGCATAAAAGATACGGTGATGACTCTGTCTAATGGACAATATGATAAGATTGAGACTTTTTGTTGGAAGGTTATTTTCAGTCCTATTATATCTTCAATGCAAGGAGAGTTTTTGTGTTGTTTGATTACAGTCATGAGTCTTCGTTTATATTATGTGTAGAAAATCTTAGAAAAGAGCTAATCCGATCCTTACATCCATGTAAAGCACATCTACCACTCTTCTTCTGTATGGCTTTCCATTTTGATTCTTCTCAGCTTTCTGGTTATACAAAAACTAGATTGCTAATTTTCGGAGTTTCTTTAGTATGAATTTATCGTCACTTATAATATAAAAAAAATTGTGATGGAAATCTTTTTCTGGTGATCATGTTTTAGTATTTTATTTTTATATTTTTTGCTATACATGTTAGTTAAAATGAAATATTAAAATGATATCATTTTATTTTTACCAGATGATGACAGTCTATTTTTTTATAGTGTATATAACATGTCGATGTGATATTATTTTTTGTCATCGATTATAAATTAAATCAAATCGGTAGAAATCCAAACCTTTATGTGTATATTAATCTACATAAGTATACATGCATCCGATGCAAGTCTACGTAATGTAATTGTATAATTAACTAATACTAAGTTGTATAACATGGTAATCTCTAATCACATAACTGTCATCACTCATTTGTTATCTTGTTAATAACGAGGTGGAAATCATTTTTGTTCTTTGGCTTTTTTTTTTTTTGATAAGGGTTTAATTTTTGTTCTGTGTTAATAAGTTGTTTTACAGAAAAATGTGGTCAGAAAAGGAGCGTTAGTTCACGCATCCCTATCTCTCTATTTGAAATCTTGTCTTCTTCCCATTAATTATTTGATCGTTCTTTTTTTGGTTTGCTATATAAGTTTGTTAATAACATGGACATTTTGCATGATCCTCGTGTTGAAGATAAAAGTTTGAATCGATCACGATCGAGTCTAAACCCATCTTTTCAACCCTCACTCTAGTACAAAGTTAGAAACCAAATGACCCATCACGAGAGAATGATCAGAATGTAACCTGCGGAAAAGCCAAACATTTCTAGCTGACAAATTTTTAAGGTTTTTTACTCAACCAAAATGAGATTTCGTTTCTTCTATTGATCATGCCTCATCTTGCCCCAGCCGCCATTAATATACTTCTTTTTTTGTATATGGGTCTATTTTTTGGGGTCCATTTTATAGATATGTCGGACTAAATTAGTTGATTTTGAAGTCTATTTTATGAAAACAAATATAAAATAACAGTTTATTTCATCGTGGATGGAAAAAATTCTAAAGACCCATACAATTAGTAAAAAAAAAAAGTTTAAAATACAAAATATAGAAAGACCCTGATTTTAATTTCGTATTTAGACTCTGAAAATGTTAAGACGAGCCCTTGCTTTACAACGAGTTTTCCAAATTATCTTAATATAACTCCATAATAAAATGGATTTCGTGTTCATCTTAATCTAATTTTGGTTTTGGTCTTAATCTTAGACCATTTTTCATGATGAATTTTTTAAAATAGAGTTCTCATTTATAATTTGATAATATTGTAATATAATAATATTTCTAATTAATTTTTATTTTTTATTTAAAAAGTAAACTAATCAAAGGATGACATCTTTAATAAGTTTCTAAAATTGAGGTTCTTAAACCATCTCCAATAGAAGTTCATAAGAAGAAGTTCTAAATTTTTTAAGTAATAAAAAAATAAAAGATGTTATTAAATAAGAGAGAAGAGTTCTTGTTTAAGCATTTAACAACCCCATTTCTAGAGTTTTTAACCATTTGTCATCATTTTATTGGTTTGATTTTTAAAAATAAAATAAAATTAAACTAAATAATATTGTTATATTAAAATATTATTAAATTTAAAATAAGAACCCTATTTTTAGAACTCCACTAATGAAAATGCTCTTAAAGTTCTCTTTTAAAAGCTTCTCTCTCTTTCTCTAGTTTTTTCTTTTATTTTTTATTTTTTATTAGTTAAAATTCCATTTAAAAATCTCTATTGAACCTCATCAAAATTGGAAAATTGAACACTTTTGAAAATATAAGAGAATTAGAGAAGTTAAAGGTTTATAGGGAAGGAAATAATACTTTTACTAACAGTCTATACATTAAACGACAACGTTTTAAAATTCCAAACATATCCAATGACGTTAAAATTCCAAATTTTGCAAAATCTTTTCTTTTTCCAATGCTTCTCGTCGTCTCTGCATCCTCCATTGATGTTTAGGTGTGTCTCCAGTTTCTCAGACTCTAATCTATCTTCTGCGTCGTATTTTTTCAAGCGCTATACTACTCTTTGCTTTTCTTTTGTTGCTTTTTTGTTGGTTCGATGTCTTTTCGGTAACTATGCACACGAAGTGTTTGATTAATTGCCGCTTCAATTTCATAATCATTTTTTTATAGCATCACAAAGTTTTTGCTTTCATGGAAGTCAAACTTTGATTGCAGAGAGTTGGTTATGAAAATTTTCTGGTTCGATCATAGATAAAGAAATCTGCTTTTGGATCATATGGAATGTTTGAATGATTCATGTAGCTAGAGATGATTTCGGTTGTGGATACATTTATATAGAAATCTGTTTGAAAATTCACAAGCTGCATAATTTTCCTGTTCATTACTTTACTTTACATCATCAAAGCTTCTATTTACCATCAAAATTTTAATGTACATGAAAATGATGGTTAACATATGCAATTGAGAAGAAAAATAAGTATATATTTACTTATGCAGATTTGTGTTTTTCAGGTCTCAGTGATCAATGTTGGGAAGGCACACACACACAAACACACACAGTTACGTCTCTTCTTTGGGTTCTTCGCTGTTACTTTGGTTTGTATTCTCCGCTTCTATTTTCTTAAGCCAGTCTACAACTTGTTGAATGTTTGGTCTTTTCATAGGGTTTTGGTTCACACACATGCAGGCTATGTCAAGCACACGAAGCATCTCTCCTTCGTAGCCTTTGTCTTTCAGCAATGGATCAAACACCTCCTCTGGTTTCCCTTCCCTTCTCATAAGATGCACCCAAGCAACCAATTCTCTTGACACCTTTGGCCTGAAAACCTCCATTGGTCTTTTCCCCGTGAGAAGCTCGAGCATGACGACACCGAAACTGTACACGTCACCTCTCAAAGTAGCTACCCAAGCTTGTCCATACTCTGGTGGAATGTAACCCAAGGTTCCCACTAGCTCAGTTGTAACATGCGTGCGATATGGAAGGATTAATCTCGACAACCCGAAATCCGCGAGAAACGCCTTGAAGTTTCCATCCAAAAGGATGTTGCTGGACTTAATGTCTCGGTGTACTATGTGTGGTTCACATATCTGGTGCATGTATGCTAGTCCACAACTTGCTCCTCTCACAATGTTGAGTCTTTTTGGCCAATCTAGCTGGGCTGGACCCTCGGGGTTTTCGTGCAGCCAATAATCGAGACTCCCATTCTCCATGAACGTGTAAATAAGTATCCGGGCACTCTCATGGACGCAATAGCCTTGTAGAGCGACCAGGTTTTCGTGTTTGGCCCTAGAAAGAACTTCTACCTCTGCCTTGAATTCTTTTTCCATCATTCCATAGTCTCCTGTGAGTTTCTTAACCGCCAGTTTCGTCCCATTATCTAAGATAGCCTTGTAGACAAGGCCAAACCCGCCACAGCCTATTATATTAGCTTGACTGAAGTTGTTGGTAGCTTTCAAGAGCTCAAATATGGTCAGGTCTTTTACTTCATATCTACTGTTTCCAAACAACAGTACGAGGCTTATGTCTTTCTCTGATCCTGGAGGGACTTCAGAATAAGAGCCGTTGGAATTTATCTCCAGTTCAGCATTCTCTGAGTCTCCTGGATTTACCCTCCTCTTGGACATCACCAACAGAGCGAGCAACACTAAAATCAAACTGACGCCAAAAAATATCCCAATCACAAGCCCCATAACCAGAGTTCTGTTGACTTTTCCTTTACCCATCTTTGTAGTTGAGTTGTGAGTTGGATTACAGGAGGTTAGTAGCACACCACCACACAACAAGGGGTTTCCTTCAAAATATGCTTTTGGGAACGTATCAAACTGACTCCCTGTGGGTATCGGTCCACTGAGAGTGTTGTTTGCAACATTGAAATAGGACATGAAATGGAGTCCCGTGAGCGACCAAGGAATTCTACCGGATAGACTGTTGTTGGACAGGTCCAGCCTCTCTAAGTTTGTGAGGTTTGATAATTCATCTGGGATGTTGCCAGACAAATTATTATGAAAAAGCTCCAGGACATGTAGAACTTTGAGCTGTCCAACCTCGACCGGTATAATCCCGGTCAAGTTATTCATTCCGAGGTATATTGCAGGTGGGAGGCTAGAAAGCTGATTGTATTGCTGATTGGTGGTGACATTGTTGGGGTTGACAAAAACCGGCAACTCTAGATATTTCCGCTCTGTTGCATCGTATGCCTTTTGGGACATCAGAGCCCTCAGCTGACACAGTTCCTTTGGAATCTCTCCTGTAAGAAGGTTATCGGAAAGATCCAAGTAAAAAAGGTCCGGAAGAGTTCCTAGCCAACCAGGAATTGACCCCACGAATTGATTTTGTGACAAGTCCATAACTTCGATACGCTTGAGCTTCATCAGCCAAGCTGGTACTTCACCTTTCAATCTGCATCCACCGATCCCGAAGATTTGGAGGCTTGGAAATCCGTCTGGCGCAAGAAAGTCTTCGTCGCTTGGTATAGTTTCATCGTAAAAATTCTTTGCGATGATGAGAGTAGACAACTTCCTGCAGCCTTGCAGAATGCTGAGAGCTCCTGTGATATTATTCATTTTATTGTCTGAAATAGTAAAGAACGATAGGGATCCCAGTTCCAGTATCCGAGGAGATATCTGTCCCGTTAACTTGTTGCCTGCAAACCTCATTGCTGTCAGTTTCTTGCAGGAGTAAACCGTGGAAGGGAACTCGCCTGTGAAGCTATTGTTTCCGAGGTCCAGAGTGCTGAGGCTCTGAAACCGCGAAAAGTCTATCGCTGACAAGTTTCCTCCTAGCTGATTAACCCGTAAATTCAACTTCTCGAGATTCGTGCAATTGGCAAGAGAAACTGGGACAGAACCGGTGAGGTTATTGATATGGAGCTGGAGGCTGCTCAGGTTGAAAAGCTTACCTATATCATTTGGTATTTCTCCTTCGAGGTGATTGAAGTAGAGCTCAAGCACTGTCAGTTTGGTGAGACGAACGATTCCATCATCGATCTTACCAGAAAGACGGTTGACTGGTAGAAAGAGTTGCTCGAGCTGAGGAAGATTGTAGATTTCTTTAGGGATTTCGCCAGATATATTGTTGAAGCCTGCTCGAAACACGGTTAGCCTCAAGCATCCGCCTAATCCTTGAGAGACAAAGTCGCTGAAATCATTGTAGGAGAAGTCCATTTTGGTGAGCTGCGTCGAAGTTACGCACATGAAGGAAGGGATAGAGCCCGTGAATTTGTTGTTGCTGACATTGAAGCTGGTTAAATTGAAAGCACCCTGAAGAAAAACAGAACCGTCGAGGATTTTTCCCTCAAAACGATTGCCGGAGAGATCAACGGTCTGAATTGGGAAGATTCTATTCGCAAATGATGATGGTTGAAGTGGTAATTCACCACTGAAATTGTTGTAACTAAGATCAAGAATCAAGAGCTGATCAAGAGCAGAGAGGAAGCCTGGTGGCAGAGGACCAGAGAGACGGTTATGAGAAAGGTCAAGAGTAGAGAGACTACGGAGATCCAAAACAGACGAAGGGAAATCGCCGGAGAGTCCTTTAGAGGGCAAACGAATCGAAGCAACTCGACTTTCTGAAGAATTCTCACAAGAGATTCCTTCCCAGGAGCAACAATCAATAGACAAATTCCAATGCAAAGGAGAGACTGAAGATGATGATGATGATGATACGTTGCCAGAGAACAAAAGGAGAGAATCTCGATCTTGAAGATTACAAACAGCTTCTGAGACTGTAAGAAAGAAAACAGAGAGGGAAAGAACATAGACAAGAACAAAAAGAAACATGTGAGGTTTTACTGGTCTCAAGAGGGGACTAATGGATTTAGATCTCATCTTCTCGTCAATCATGGCGAGAACAATACAATAAGAAGAAGCTGAGAAAGATTGAAAAAGTTTGAAGAAGAAGAAGAGGAAGAAGAGGGAAAAAAAGCAAAAGACATCATTATCCAATCTGGGCTTCTGTGTCGAAGCTTGTAAATGGCTCTCAATAACATCGTTGACCAAAGGGAATAGTCAGACCAAACAGAAGAAAACTTCTTGTCACACCCAAAGTTCCTTTTTTAAAAAAAAGATTATTTTCTTTTATCATGTTATCTTTTTGCCCTGATTGTGCTTTGTGGGTTTTTTTTTTTTGAATATTAAAGTTTCTTTTTTTTTGTTTTTGTTATATACCTCTTGTAATAAAAGCTTATTATTATGTACAAACAACCCAATGAATACAACCTATGTAGTTATTAAAGTCAGCGCTATATACTACTATTTATATCTATAGTTATTTTTCACCTGCTTGTGTGAAACCCTTTGAAAATTAGTTTAGTTGTTTCATTTGTCTGGTTTTGGTTTTGTTTTTGTCATTTATGCATGGTTAAAAACAAAAGTCTCAATGCGTTTTAACTATTAACCTTGATGTGATTTATTTTAGAGAAAAAAATTGGGTCATATCATCATCTTTGGAGGTGCGTGCGTGCGTGCTATGATGTTGATCATGAAATTGGAATTTGATGATATTATAATAATGATGGGCACAAACATTTATGATACGAAATAAAAAATTTAAAAATAAAGGAATAAAAATAAAGAAGAAGGTGAGGAATAGTATTTGATGATTATATTTATTTATAAAAGAGGAGAGGCGTTTACCTTTTGGGGCGGCTGATTTGTAGTGGCTCGTAGTGGTGGTGGTGTTACACCTTTTCTTATAACCTCTAAAAATGTAGAAAACAAAAAAAAATCATCCTTTTTTTTGTTTCTTTACTTTGCCTTTGTGGAGGATCTTTTATATTTAATTATGCCAAGTGGATGCCACATTTAACATTAGATAGTGGTCATAAAGAACGAAAGGTAGATAAAGAAGAAGATCAAATGATACTACTTTTTTTTTGGGGTTATTTTTTTAAGGGATACTATTTATTTTGTTTGACTTTTTAATTTTTGGGGTTATAAAAATCCTTCAAGCTGTTCATATGTTTTATTCGTAATTATTAATGGGCAAATGGCGTATATGATAGCTGACAAGTTACTTTAAACAATATATGGTATTGAATTTATTAAGGGTCTTCGACATTTCCGATATTGTACTTATTAAAAGGCTTGTTGTATATAAAATTTTTACAAATACATTATATATTTATTATCCATTATGTGAATATGTGACATTTCACAATACATATTATGTTGTGTAAATAATTCGAATTTTATTCACAAAAGGTCACTGAAGTAGTTTTGAAATCCCTTTAGAAACAAGAGTTCAGTAATATTATTTATATAGAATAAAAAAAATTGATGCTATGTTATTTATAGTTTACTGATATCTCATTTTTATTTAAAACGAGATGATATTACGAATATAGCAGTAGCAGATATTATAACATATGTATCCAAAAATATAAATGTTAATAGATTATAAAGCAAGATTTTTATAAGAAAGAAAACTAGTTGACGTCAGAAAAAAAAACCAGTTAAAATAATAAAAACAAAAAAACATTCTCCAAGATACCATTTTTCTGTAAATACTACAATTTGTTTATATATATAAAAAAAAATCTAACAACATCATAGTGTATTTTTCAGGAAGTGCTACAAAATTATTAGAAAGTTTTTATTCAATTGTCTCAGGAATCTTTCATAATGGTTTCAGAAGACTTTCAAAATTCTGTGGTATTTTAGATTTAGTTTTAAATTTTATGTATAGTATTTCTAGTATACTATGTAAAATCTAAATTAAAAACGAAAAATGAAGTAAAAAAAGGCATGATATATATGATAGTAAGTTAAAATATAATAAAATATACAAATCTAAAAAATAAAAATTGGTTACATTTTGATTCAAATATAAATTCTGATATTGGTTGATTTTCTAGAATTTGATTAGGTCTTGAATCGAAGCAGTTTGTACTGATGTTGCCACCATGATGTCATGTAACTCCAATTTAAAACCTAAATTGTTTTTGGTATGCGTTCTAGAAATATTTATTTATTTATTTGGAATTAAAAAGAAACAATCATAGTTAACATGTTTAATACTTTAAGTAATGTTTAGTAGAGGTAATGGTGGTGTGAATTGTTTTGCTATCAAATACTTACATGATAGAAAGACATGTTAGTTATCACCTTTTGTTTTTTTTTTTGAATTTTTTATGTTAGTTATCTCCTTTAATGGAACCGAATATAAAGATTTGACATTAACTAATATAGAAAAATCTTAGGAATTGGGATGAATGCTTTAATTATCTTTTATCATCTTAAAAAAAGGAATTTAGAACCCTGAGGCTCATATTGAGTAATATGCTTGTGACTTTACAAGACGATACCATATTATTATTTTTAGTATAAGGCTATAAGCCGAACATATCTATAGTTACAACTTACAGGTAAATAAAAAAAGAAATTCATCTCCGTTACTGTTTACCCACTGATTATTTTAAAAATTCAGATAAATTTAAAGAATAACTAATAATTTACTCTCAACAGAACTATTTGTTAGATTTATTAATTCATGGATCTCAAATCCAGGTTCAATCAAGCTTGTCGTTTTCTCAGTTGGCGATAAAACGAGGAAAAGCAAATAGATATTGTATTTTTATTTTGTTTATAAACCGTTTTTTAAATTGTTTTCTGAAATAGGATTTGCATCCAAATCAGAACACAGCACATCGGCTTATCTGTATATATATATTTAAAAGAACTTGCCCTAATATTTCTTTTTCGTCTGAAAAATTCTTCTTCTTTATCATATTGTTTCTCATTCTTTTTAATAGAGAGATTATTTTATAAAACAGATCAATTAGACGACTTGGATCAGGATATTCCATTTTATTATTTATACAATTCCAGTGAAAGATAACATGGATCAGGATCCTGGTTTATTTTGTATTTGGCATTTTTCTATAGTGAATGTAATAGATTTCTTGTCCTTTGTATACTTCATACAGCTAATTTTCCTTTTCCGGCTCCGGATACAGCTATTTAGTATAGTCTATAAACATCACAATTTTCAGAATTTTCGTACCATTTGCAAATATTTTAAGAACTACTTGTTGGAATTTTTAAATAATCGACAGAAACTAACAGTCAATAGATAATAACAAAAACATTTTTTTGTACAACAGGTGTGAATAAGCATATGTTTATACATAAATTTCTGACGTCCCGAAATCTATGCTATCCTCGTGAAATTTCATAAATCAAGGGAGATCGAAAACGTTTGACTTTATAAAAAAAAATTATTTAATTCACTACATGTATTACTATAATTATGTATATATTTACACAAATTTGGAGATAGCTTATCTTCTATATTGATTGCCAAAAAGACAACACATATATGCTTTGAGTTGGACCGGTAAGATCATACAAAAAGAACAAAATCTAACCACTTGGCCTTTTACAATATATGTTTATGTCATTATGTGTGTAAGTTAAGTTATGGCTTTGATTAAATATCTTTAGATGTGTTTTTTTTTCCAACAACTTATTTAATCATTCATTCAGTCAATCGTAAAAACTAAGGAAAGGAAATTTATCTATATCTTATTATGTTTATGTAAAACCAAATCCTAATACATGGTTTTTGAAATTAATCAAACTAAAAACTAAAAGTTTTTGATCTCCCAACAAAACCTAACACACCAAAATCCCACGTAAACACTAAACTGATATATATGTGATCAAACTGTTCCGATAAATATTCAGTTTGCAAGATTCCATATGATCAAAAGCAAAAAAAAAAAAAGATTCCATATACTTGACAGTTGACAACTAGTTTGCATACCCAAAACAAATCATGAGATGTTTGAGTAAAGTCAAAGCAAAAAATAGCCATATATAGTGTACTCTCGAAAAAACCAAAAATAGGAGACAAAACTGGTCCAACCCAATTGAGTGCAAATTGACCTCCGAAAAATGAACGGGTCAGTGAGAGACCCGACTTGTTTCAGGACTTAATCCGGCCCAATAATAAATTTACGGCCTGACCCGTTTCCTCTTCACTATGCAGGAATTAATCAATAACTATAGACTATGGACCATGGCAAAAAGCCTGCAAATGTTTATCCTAATGACCATAAAATAAACCCAAATACTTTATATTGGATTATTGGTAGAACTGGTTTATTCAAGTGGGTTGTTAAATAATTGAGCTATGGTCCATGGAATCCATTAACGATACTTGTAGTTCCATGTTTACAAAAGAACAGAAAAACTGAAATTTGGTAACCAAAAGTTTGTTGCTCTGAATGTTTAAGTAAATCTGAATTTGTGTATATTAAATATCAGTTATAATCTAAGAAGGTGCTTGCAATAGGAATCTAGGGAGAATGATTGAAAATTAAAGACGATAATATGTCATTAGAGGGAGGGTGAAGGAGATCATCATTCTTCTCTCATCATTTTGCCTACTAACCATTTTTTATACAAATTAATAAAAAAATTCAAATACTAAATTATCATTTTTCAAAACAAGAAGTTTTAAATCTCACGGTACATGGTTTTTTTTTTTTTCCAAAACAGATTAATATAGTTTCTTCATCGTGAAAGACACATATTCTGGTCTGACAATTTTGGGAAGAAATTTTCCATGATTTTGGTCTGACTTTCCAGTACAAAGATTGACTTTGTGATCAGTTGTTGCGGAGTGAAATATTTTAAATTTTGACATAGATTTGTTAATACTTGATAGTGGTAATCATTAAAAAATTAAAACGAATGTAGTTAAGGTTCCACTTCATGAAAATTGAATAGACAAGATCCTTAAACCAAGGCCTCGACCAGGATGATTCTTTTTCACGTCGTATGATCTCGAAAGAATAAAAAGCTCTTCATTTGCTCAAATATGACATATAATAGTAAAACATAATATGGATTTTATTTTTATCATCTAATATTAGTGCATGACATAAAAATATATTCATCTCTTTTGACTTACTTTTACTGTCCTTGTTTATTCATATTTTATTATGCAGTTGGGAGAGCAGACCAAACAAAAAAAAGAGAGGGTAAAAACAGTTAAGTTTCAAAAAAAAAAGAACACAGTTGAGAATTAGCAATACCGTGGAAAGACTAAAGAATGAATATTAAAAGATGTGTAAACCAGTGCACACCATCATTTTAGCTTATAATGTACTCCATTTTCTAGAAATTTTCTTCATAAAAGAAAACATATAGCATTTCATGTTTGTTTTAGTAACAATTTGAATACAATTTATCTATAAGCTGCGAGTTAAGAACTTTAGTCTTCAAACACCAAAGCATTAAAACCCGGTTCCTAGAAACAGTATGAAACAACAAATCTCATGTACTAAGGGATTTACATAAAAGGAAAAGAGCATTCCAATTCCCAAAACAAATGCATGTGTGTATAGTAATTGTCATGAGAACAAAATATTACATGGGTGAAAACAACAGTTTACATTACATTATAGTAACTTTATGAGCTGCCATAAATGTTGTTATAGTCCACCTTAAAATCAAGTATACACTGCTAGGAGAGTTTTGGGCCATTCGCTCCATTCATGAACCTTCTTGTTAAAAAGAAATCTAAAATTTTGGGCAATTCGCTCCAAATTTTGTTAATTAAAAAAAAAAAAATTTACAAGTTCATCAAATTTATCATAACTATAACAAAATTATTGCTTAAAAACCATTGCAGTTCTATAAGTTTTTTTTCTTGTATTGCTTAAAAAATTATCAATACTATTTTACACACAATAAAATATACGAACATATTTTATTTAAGAAATACATTAATGTATTGTAAGCAAATAATTTAGGGAGACAACAAAAAGAATGTAGTTAGTAGTATTGTGTTAATGGAGAGAATCATACCAGAAAAACTGAGTAAATGGAGAAAGATGATGACGAATTAACGCATTAACAAAGACAAAATTGTCGATTAAAGCAGAGTAGAGTAGATTTATAGGAGAGAGTAGCTCCCCAACCCCAATTTCAATACTGTGGGCTCCACTCTCCATCTCCTTCATTTCTTGCTTTTCTTCTTCTTCTTCTTAGTTCTTATCACTGCCTTCTTCTTCCATGGTCAAGATTCACATTGAAACCCACTCACACCTTTAGCTACTACTTCCTCTTCCCCAAAACCCTAATTATTTTCTACCAAGTAATCTCCCGTCTCCACCATTAACACATCTCATCTCGATTCAGAGTTCTCTGTTTTGCCTTTAATTGCAAAAAACATTTCTGGGTTTTTGTAAAGTTTGAAATTTTTCCCATTTGGGTTCTCAACAAAAGAGTAAAGTTTCTATCTTTCCCCTCACAAAACCCTAATTATCAGATTCCATGTTTTGCTCTGTTCTATCTCTCAGTCTCTGTTTCTGAATTAACGTTGTCCTTTATCTCCAAAGTAAAAAGTTCTAATCTTGTCTTATTGCATTATCAATGGAAGATAATGGATCTGTTCATAGCTCAATGTTCGGTGACTTATCAACAGAAGAGATCACTAGTAAGATCATTCTCACAGCAATCATTGTTCTATTCATGGCTGTTCTCTTCGTTCTCATCCTCCATCTCTACGCTAAACTCTATTGGTGGAGAATAGATCAGCTCCAACAACAACAGCAACAGCAACAGCAACAAGAACAAGAAACGGATCAATCATCTTCTACTACAGCTCCACCAGTAGTTTCTCGCCGACGACGTCGTTTCATCTTTGTTCCAGGTCAAGACGCTTTATCCAACACTGGACTTACTCCTTTTGAACTTAGTTCTTTACCAGTTGTTTTGTTCAGACAAGATACTACTTGCAAAGATGGTCTGGAATGTTCTATTTGCTTGTCTGAGCTTGTTAAAGGAGATAAAGCAAGACTGCTTCCAAAGTGTAACCATTGTTTCCATGTTGAGTGTATTGATATGTGGTTTCAGTCTCATTCGACTTGTCCGATTTGTAGAAACACGGTTCTTGGTCCTGAACAAGTAAGTTCAAAGAGAGTTGAACAAGTTCAGGACAATGCAGATGTTAGTAGCAGCACCAATAACAACAACAACATTGATGCTAATTTGTCTCCGGAGTTCCCAACCAATGTCTTGGTTTGGGGTCGTCAGGATCAGGTTAGTACGAGAAACACCAATGTCGGACTTCAAGAAGATGGTGCTGTTTCTCAGAGTCAAGAAGCTGTTGTTGTTGAGATTAATGATCCTTCTTTTAGAAGTCAGAATGTATCAGCATCTTCGTCGTCATCGATGAGGTATATTGTTGAGGAGGAAGAAACAAAATCTCCAATGACAACGAGGTTGAGGTCATTAAGAAGGTTTCTGAGTAGAGACAAGAGAGTGGCTTGTAGTAATATTAGTAGTACTAGTAGTAGTAGTAACTCCAATGATGTTGCTTCTGTTGATCCTTGAAGTTTGTGATTTAGATTAGCTGAGTGAGATTTGCCTGAAGATGTCAAATTATTATTGGCTTTGTGTTTTGAGAGCTTTCAAGTAAAATATCATTTATGTATTCGAAGGGAAATTTAAAAATCAAAGCTTTTGTTTACAAAGATCAACACAAGACAAAGAGTCTTATATTGTTTTGTAATCAACATCTGTATAAAAGAAAACACAAGTGAAATAGCTCAAACAAAGACCTAATCTTTTCCCCAGTTGAACTGAAACTGGCACGAACTTGAAGCCCAAACAACACTTTTCAAATCATTGACCACTTCAACCTTATCTTTAGAATGACATCTCAAGTGTATTGAGGAGAAAATAGCTTTCTTCAAACGTTTCGCGTTCTTCAGAATGTATTTAGCCACCTTTATCTCTTCCTCCTTCCATTTGTAGCCTTTCCACATGAATGTCTCGAGATGAAGCAACAAACATTCAGGAACATTCTTTGGTTGATTCCATTCTCCACTATGATATAGACTGTCTCTCAAGGGATTGGGATCGATGAGCTTTAGGACTTGTAATTTAGGAGAAGCATCGAGCATGAGGGTAAGTAGATCACACCACACTAGTGTATGTGATAAAGACAAGGAAAGACGTTTGACTTGAGTAAGAGATCCCATTAGCTTGTCATCGATGGTCTGAGAAACATCAACAATACTTGCCTCCTCCAGCTCAGGTACGTTCTCCATCAGACAAGACTCAGCACCTTCAATCTTCAAATACTTTAAACAAGGAGCATTTACCACATATCCACAAGACTTATATTTACTATAGCCATTATTAATTGATAGTCTCTGTAAAGAAGGCACTGCAATAGTGAAAGTTTTGACAGTGCAATATGGATGTCTACGTACCATAAAATCTTCAAGCTTAGGGCAGCCAGGTAAAAGGTTACCAACTGATTCTTCGTCTTTGAACACACATTGAAGCTGAAGAGTCTTAAGGGATTTCAAACAAACCGTAGAAGGGACATCTATACAGGCAGAAACAGTGATTTTCAAAGTCTCAAGTGTTTCAGAATTAAACAAGCATCTAGGAAATGTGAATGACCCTTTGTGCAAGTAAACTCCAAGTACCAAATCACGCACGTTTCGGGTAAAGGCAATCCCAAACAAGATTTCAATATCCGCTGCAATACATTTATCTAAAGAAATTTGGAGATGCAAGCTCTGTAAAACTGGTGCTTTATGTGAAAGCAAAGACTTATTAACATTCTCGAGATTAAATCTGTGAATGAAAGAACCAAACTTGAGTTGAGGCGTCATCTTCCAATGAGATTTCCATTGTTTAGACAAAACACTTGTGGCTATGGCTTCTTTTGCAGGAAGTAAACACCATATCTGCAGAATCAAAGATTCAGGCAAATCACTGAGCCTGTCCATATTCACAACACCAGCTCCATTATTCAAACTCTCACCTTCTCTTTTGCATCGGTTCATTTGGTCAAAGTTTAGGGTTTTGCAGCCGAGGGGACCCATTTATTTTCTTCCAAACGTTAAATAAATATTTTCTTAGGTGTATTTTTATTCCTTTTACTTTTAGGTATATTTTACTATATAAAAACAAATAATTCAAAATTAGAAATTAACTGATTTATCCGCAAACGCAGCGTTTGCGGACGGTTGCAGTTGCAAGTGTTTTATATCAATAATGGAAATCACACTATACTGCTCCAAACCGCTTGAAATCTTTCTATTTCAAAAACACTTTTCAGCTTGTGTTTGCGGCTCCGGATGATTACTGTTGGTTTAAAAAAAATATTTTTCATTTTTTTTAATTTATAATACTAATAAAATTTTACAAAAAAAATCAAAATCAAAATTTGTATTTTAAAAATCAAATATTATAATTCTTAATTGTTTTATATATGTATCAACTAAACTAAAATATATTTATGAGTATATTAATATGTTTCAAACCTCTTCAAAATTAATTAGTTATTCTTTATAACTTTATTTTCAAATTTTGATTATATTAATACAATTAATTTTAATAAAATTATTTATTTTAAATATATTTGTCAATGCTAAACATTAACCGCAACCGCAACTGCTGTCAACCAGTCAATAATTTCCCGCAAATGCATTATTTATAATTGTTAAACTAGTTGTCCAAATCATTTGATAATGTTTATAACCGCAATCACACACTCCCACAAACTTCTGCAACCGCTGCGTTTAAACCAATCGAGTTCTTAGTAACTCGTCTGATTGTAATATGTGTCAATTATAACAATCAGATTTTGACTTATATTGAACTAAACAAAACTATAAATTATCAGAAAAAAAGTAAAGCAAAAGTTTGTTTTAATCATAGATGATTAAGAAAAGTTTATTTCAATCATAGAGGAACCAAACCAAACCATAAGTATGATTGAAATAAACTTTTCTCGTTTTTGAGACATCCACCATATGGTGTATGTTGTATATACAATATAGTGTATTAAGTCTCACATCGATCATTGAGAAATTTGTGAACTATAGCTGTGTGAGTTAGGCCCATTACCATATAGTGGTTTGCAGCGATAGTAGCATCTCCAATGCTGCTGCTTCTGTTGTATTAGATTAGCTTAGTGGCTTCTTTTTTAGAGTTTTCTTGTCATCCAAGTAATATTATTTATTTATGTATCCCAAGGGAAATTGAAACTATATAGTCCTGTATATTATTCTCTAGTCGACTACGTTATTGTCAAGTTAAACTAGCAAATCTTAAAGCCGAAAACAAGACATGAACTGACAAGTTCTTCAAGAAGCCAAGAGAACTAACTAACCGTTGGTTCAGATAAACCAAACAAAATTAATTGAGAAACGCATTTTTGGTCTATAACAAACCGGTTTAGTACTTATAATTATTATAAAAAAAACAAATAAAAAGTTGGTGATTATCATAGCCATAGAGATAGATGAGCTGTATTAACCTGCAAATTTTCTTCTCATGGAAGTTGGATTAAACTAATACTATTAGACTCAGAATCAGTAATCACGTGCACTATCACATGAACCTCATTGCAAACTCAGAATTGTATTAGCCAATACGTGTGAGTGAATGTGTAAGCCTCTGTGTATATGTGATGACTAATCATCAGTCGATGATATAGAAATCATTAGATTTAAGACGAATATCTTCACCATCTAAACACAAATTGGGGAAATAAATAATATTGGCACATCAGTCAAACTAAATCACGTGTTTAGATCCCAAAAAGTCTCAAGTAACAATAATATAATCTCCAAAGCAACAAAGATATTCATTCAAATCTCTCTAGTTCTCTTAAACTCTTAACATAACATAGAGCTAGCTACACAAAAAGTTTTCTAAGTTTCAGTCTCAGGAACATAATAAAACAAAGAGCTCCAAGATAAACAACAGATCAAAAAGAGAATTTCACAATGAAGAGATTCCAGACATCAGCATCGATCTTAGCAGCTCTGATTCTATTACTTCTAGCTTTGTTTACCAGCAAGAATGATGTAGAAGGTCGTCCGATGACTTCACCTTCTGGTAAAGCTGTGAGAGACTTGCAGATAAACAAAGAGATGAAGGAAAAGTTTCTAAGAGGCGAAAAAGACAGCTACCGAGTGATCCCAAGGACTGGCTCCAGCCCTATACAGAACAAGTAAAGACAAACTATAGCTATTAATTTTCAATATTCACTTATCTCAAATGATTTTTTCATATCTCAATTAGTTTTGGTGTATGACTGACACCAAGAGTATTTACTTTTGTACCAGGATCGATCCACTAACAGATGTAAGAGGAAGTAGGAAACAACATATCACATCAACAGAGCCATAGTGTTCATATTTTTTCTCTTAATATCTTTTGTCTTTGGTAGTATAGCGTATTTTCTACACTTATTTCTGGATATTGTAATGTAATTTGAAACATAAGAGATCATCTTATAAGCTTGCTACTGTTAACAATTCCAAGAGTGGGCTTAGACCTCTAGATCTAGCCACAACTATGATGTCATCTAAATTAAAAATTACAGAAATCAAAAGAACTGTGACACAGAGATGAGAAAAATGCAGTTTGACTAGATATGATAAGAGTAAGGGAGTCTAACCTTCATATTCTTAATTTATTTGACTGCCGCTTCTTTCCAGTCATCTCACCAGAAAGGAAAGGTCTTTTCTTGGAAACTGGTTTATCTGCTGCTTCACTAGTTTTGTTCTTCTTCTGTTTCGTCTTTTTTTCCCCTGCAAAAGGTTCATCCTTATCCCTTGCATCTTCTTCTCGGTGACGCTTAACCCCGGAAGTAGGATGATGTTTAATCTCTTTCCTTGTGTTCTTTAGCTCTGTTTCCTCAGATGCTACATCCTCAGATGCGTCAGAGACTAAGGTGTTCCTTGGAAAATTTGGTTTGCTGGACCCAAACGTAGTACAAAAGTCATTATATGTCGATTGCTTAGATTCTTGTCTTGATTTCCACTGCTCAGGTCTTCTGGCATATCTGCAACACAGAAACGATTCCTTAGCATTTCAAAATATGAATGAGGTAAAAGACGTAAAATAATACATGCGTGCTTCATCAACACTACAGATCTGCCACCTTTCAGCAACACTATGGTCACTAAATTCCCTAGAGCTATTCTCTTAGGAATTTTACTTCTTTCTTTTTCATCTGAAGTGTTAAAGTTTTGTGAATAAGATCTTACCCATCGATGTCTAGTTTCCTAAGCAGAAAAGGCCCTTGCTTTGCTTTCGAGAGATCAACTTTCACATCCAACAGTTCAGTTGCTATGGCTTCCCTTAGTGCCAAGTTACATGCATCGAAGCACTTCTCAACAGTGAATGAACCTGATGTGTGTAATGCAAGCTCGCCAAAATGTCCACGTAACCTGTCAGAGAGTCATTGGTGAAAAAAACATCATCAGAACAAAGAACAATCGCTTGAAAAAAAAATTGACAGGTAGCCTAAGAGATTGAATAAATATATGCTTCAGTTTTGGGTGTTGTAATCATATGAACAAAGCTAAACATACTTATTAATTAGTCGGCGCTTCTGTTTTGTAGCAGCATCCGAGGCAAGAAACGCCTCGATGACACGTGCACCGCTGGAATCTTTTGCTGTTTCAACGGTATACTCAGCTTTCATGGAAGTTAAGCTTGTTATGTATGGCTGTATAATATCCTGTGAATGGGAGAAACAATTGGGATTTATTGTGAATGAACAGAAAACTTGGGAGTTAAAATCAATGAAACTACTTTTGTCAACGCAAGAAGAAAAGGAAACATACACTAGAAAACTTGAAAATCCCCTGAAGGATTAAACAACCCATGACATGCATCTTTGCACCAGGTGCCCACTCCCATGTAGACTTATCATGGCAACCAAAGTAGTTATCAAGAAACAACAGCCGTGGAACTATGCAGATACGGGATTCGTTTGCGGAGCATACTGCACCAGCAAGGGCTTCGCAACACTGTCAAATCAGCAAGATTCATCTTTATAAGAAAACACATTTGAAACTGGAGAAGAAACAAATTTTCATCAGAATTTAAAAACCATAGAAACCTTATGTTCATGACTTTGAAGCCTTTGGCTAACAGCTATCAGAGAAGCCACAACACCTGACTTCCCTTGCTCAAGAAGATCCTTGAACCTTGGAGCTAATTCTTCACATATCAAACCCATCTTGCAAACAAAATCAATTGAACGTTTAAAGCTGAAAAGACATGGGGAATGAAAATTTGCTGACACAGCAGAAAAGGATGAAGTGTCAGTATGATAAGGATACCTGCTCTTGGTCTTTTGCATGGGAGATTAATGATTGAATAACAAAATTTGCACACCGATCAACTGAAAGCTCAAATAAAGAATTCTTGAAAACTTTGTTGAACACTTCGTTATACAAACTTTCGGGGGCCACTTCCAAAATCACCTGAAAATGGCATGCAATGCATTTAAAAAAGGTGACTAAGAAAACTATAGCTCCAATTAGATCAGTCTAGATAATGTTTTGCAGGAAATATATCTAATCAATTGTTACTTGCAAGGTATCACAACTTTGGTATAACCAACTCATTCAGGTTAAAACTCATTACCTCCACCAGATGACTGAACGAATTATCCTTCATTGACTCTAAAATTTCTTTGGCAACCTCAGTCTCTATATGTAACCCCTCAACTTCTCTATCTGTAGACTTGCAGCACAGAATAAGAGGAATGAATTCAAGCAACTCCTCATCTTGTTTCACCATTAGTCTTAGAGCCGTCTGTCAAGAGAAGATTTGTTAGCATCATCGAAAACCAGAGAGAGTAACATAACAGTCAACAATACTAACTAAACCATACCTGTAAAACCAAACTGCAATACTGATTGACTTGAAGATACTTCATGTCCTCTCTGCTACAGTTTAATAGCCCAGATAAAAGGTACTTAAACACATCTGGAAACCCTTGATGAGGGATTTGTAGATCATTCTCATTCTCATCGAAAGAAAACATCTTCAAATTCATACGTTTAGCCAGAGCTTTTGATGATTTCGCACCGTGAAGCTCAGGGGAATCTAAAGAAACTCCTTTGCAAAGACAAAGAAGCCTCCGAAGAACATGAGAACCATAGCAGTTACACAACATATCAAGAGGCTTATCCACAATCACCTAACCAAGGAAAATAGTTACAATTTTTCAAAACTAGACGATACCTTCATATACTTTGCCAAAGCCAGAACAAAATGATAAAAAAAAAAGTACCTTGCATAGAGAATTCAAAGCCTCCTCAATAACAGAATAAGCATCTGGATTTTCCAAATGTGTAGCTAAGGATTTAAGAGCAGACTCCGCAACATGAGAGCCAGACCTATCCATTGCAATGGCTGGGAACACTGTAGCAGAATTTCGTAAGAAACTGCAAAGTTGGTCAAGCTCACATCCTTCAAGTAGAGTTTGCAAAACATGACTAATGATATAATCTGTAGCAATTTCATATTCCCTTCCTCTAGTTTCTTCAAGAGCATTTCCACATATAACAGAACGTTCCTCTAAATCAACTTCATTACTATCAAAGAGATTAGCAATCTCAGAGAAATACTTTGAAGTCTCTGGATCAATCTCTTTCCTGCAAAAGATTAAGCCTTTGATTTCACTACCACTGCTCATGATGATAACAAACCTAATTACCCCCTAGGTTTTAAAGTTTTGTTCCGCTTACCTGACGAATTGATTCTGATGTTCAAATTCGGATTGTTTCTTTGATGCTGGCTTTACATTAGAGGCAATACCACCAGATTGATTCCTCTTGTTACTATCTCCATCGAATCCACGGCTACCTTTGTGGTCCTTCCTACGCATTCCTCCTTTGTTCCTTCCACGGCTAGACTTTTCCCGGTCACCCATTAAGCTATCTTCTTCAGTGTTCTTGTGCCTCCGAGACGGTAATGATTTAGAGCCAACTGAAACCATGAAATTCCAAGCCAAAGCTATGTTAAACCCTACAAAAATTATACTAAAACTCAAATATCAATCAAACAAGAAGATCATAATCAGGGCCGGCGGAAAGGAAGGAGAGTAAAACATTGGGCTAGGACCCATTATCGTGGGCCCCCGTTTTATTTATATACTCCATATAAATATATAAATCAAATATCCACAGTATATATCGTGCCAATTTTTATGTTGATAGCTCCATATATATAGGGTTTTACTGTATATATTGAATATTATATAAAGATAAAGAATAAAAATAATGAACAAGAGTTTCTAAGAAGACAGCTTTCCAAGAATTTAAAGCAACTTCATTGCTTTTCTTTACTTTTAAGTCATAAACAAAAAAATATGCTATTTGATATGGGTCTTTCATTAATTTTGTATCGAAAAACTGAAAACGAAGGATTTATATTTTGACACATCTTAAGGTTAGAGTCGTTCCTAAGGTTCCAAAGACAACATGCAATGCTTTAGAAACTGCTATTTTATATAAATCTATTTTTGGTAAATAGCAATTATCACCTTCCAAAAAACAAACTGAAGAGCAAAAAAATTATAATTTTTCTTCCATTCCTCCTAAACTCTTAAAGTCAAAAAAATTAAACCAATATTGTTTCGATAAATAAAATAATAGTCAAGTCATCTAATTTTTTTATGATATTTTCGTTTAACTTTAACTTTAGAAAACTGTTTTAAAAAGATGCAATTGAAATTAAAATTGCTCGCTTTTATGGAAGAACATAAGGAATAAAAGAAAGACACCATAAAATTCAAATCTGGTTGCATACTCCTGGGCATTCTTAGATCTGAATTTTAATTTTGAAAAGTGCAAGCAAAGCTGTTCAGCTTTATTCTGGCTTTGGTGTCTCATCGATTTTTCTCGTCGATTCTTCTCATCGATTCTTCTCATTTTTATAAACTTTTTTAATAGACTTTATAAAACATTGTTAAATCTTACAAAATAATATATGAATATTTTCATAACATAATGTATAGAAAATTTATAATTATAAATTTTGTGGTATTTCTGAAAAGTTGTGTCACAAACTGATATTTTCAAAATTATTACTTTTTAAATTAGACATCATCCTCAAACAAAAAAATAAAATATACTTTGCAAGATTTATTATACTTTTACAATAATCATCAATTTAAAACATAAATTTTCCATATACTATACAATATTATATCTAACACTGTTTAGATTTAGAGATTTCTAAAATTCTTGATCTAAGTAACAAATAGTTCCAAAACCTTAAAAATTAGCTGAACTAGTACTGTATGTTGTAGCTTTAAATATCAACCAAAAGTTAGAACATATCTGTTTAGCCCAAATGAGATTTAAGTTGTGACTGGATTACTTATTTGGTTTTGATTCTTTAAGATTTCATCAATGACTAATTTCCATATAGACTTAGACAATTATTTTGCTAAATGACATGTCTCTCTTATTCGGGATTTACGCGTGTTTTAACCAAAATAAAAAGTTAAAATAAAATTAACCGCCTTAAAAAAACCTATAAATATCTTCATCAAGAAAAAAACAAAAGTTAGGCAAAAGATCAATTTTTGACCATTTTGACTTCTTTTTATAAAGTGATTTTGAGATTTGATAAAAAAAAAGTAATTAAAAAATCCGTGGTGAACAAGGCAAAATCGGTGTGCAGGCGCACTGGTTTAGAGCAGCAAATTGTGTCACGCTTCTTCTTCGTGAAAACAAGAATTTTATATTCTATCTTGAACTTGAGGAGCACGCTCAATACTATAAAAGCTAATCACAAGATGCGGAGATTCTTGATTAACCAAGCTAAAAGTCTCGTCGACAATACTCGTCATCGTCAACATCATACAAGCCGACGTTTTCTGTCTCTTCTTCCATCTGTATCATCTGCTCCTGTTCATTCTCGCGCTCCTCTTGTTTCTCTGTCTCGTTTCTTCTCTTCTACTTCGGAGATGGCTTCTTCTCTTCCCGTTACTATTGACTCCATTAATCCAAAGGTGTGTGTTCTTCTTATTCATTAGCTATTGATTTATAAGGTTGCTTTTTGATCTAAGATTTGTTTCTATTTAGTTCAAATGTTTAAAAACTCAGTAGTGTGTGGTTTTTGATTTAATGCCAAATTTTTCATCTTTTTTGTTACCCAATGATGAAAAAAGACAAGCTTTTGCTTCATTCCTCTGTTTTTCTTTTTTGGGTGGCAGGTTTTGAAATGTGAGTATGCTGTTCGTGGAGAAATTGTCAACATTGCTCAGGTCAGAGATACATGTGTTTTCTTTGTCTATATAAATCACAAACAAAACTGTTTTTAAGCTAATTTTGATTTATGTATTGCCCTTTTTGCTTTCCATCTTACAGAAGTTGCAAGATGACTTGAAGTCTAACAAGGATGCTTATCCTTTCGATGAAGTAATAATAGTCATATTCTCTTATTAACAAGAAAGAAACTTACAGTGTTAGTTTCACCACTTTTTTGACAGATCATCTATTGCAATATTGGGAATCCTCAATCTCTTGGTCAGCTACCTATAAAGTTCTTCAGAGAGGTAAGTGAACGTTTTTGGTCTTAGTTTTTTTTTCCATATCAGCCACAGATATATAAACTTGTATCATTTATATATATATATATTTCTCAGGTTCTGGCGTTGTGTGATCACACAAGCCTTTTAGATGAGTCTGAAACACATGGTTTGTTCAGTACCGATTCAATAGACCGAGCATGGAAGATTTTGGACCAAATTCCCGGAAGAGCAACTGGTGCTTATAGTCACAGCCAGGTTTGTCCTAATATCAAAGTCTAGTTCAAAAGTCCTTAAAACCATAACTTATGTTGCTGAAAGATATATCTTCTGCTTCAGGGTGTTAAGGGATTACGTGATACAATCGCAGCTGGTATGGAAGCTCGTGATGGCTTCCCTGTTGATCCAAATGATATTTTCTTGACCGATGGTGCTAGTCCAGCGGTAACACTAAAAAAAAACAAAAACATTTTCTCATAGAACAAGTCCTGATAGATACATGCTAAGTGAATATATTTTTTCATTCCTTTGTTTTCTATAGATTCACATGATGTTGCAACTTCTCTTAAGTTCAGAGAAAGATGGTATTCTCTGTCCGATTCCTCAGTATCCATTGTACTCTGCTTCTATAACCCTAAATGGTGGATCTTTGGTATGCTCATCTAATCATTATGGAACATATATATATATATATATAATAATGTTTGTTTGGTACCATTTTTTATGAAATTTTGTCTTGCTAGGTTCCGTACTATCTTGATGAAGCAACAGGATGGGGACTTGAAATATCTGACCTTAAGAAACAAGTGGAGGAAGCTAAGTCTAAAGGCATCACTGTAAGAGCTTTAGTTGTCATAAACCCTGGTAACCCAACAGGACAGGTAAAAAAAAAAACAGATCTTCAAGATTCTTATGATGCTTAATGTAACATTTCTCTAATTTTGGACTATGTTTCTGGTTTAAAGGTTCTTTCCGAAGAAAACCAACGTGACATTGTTAATTTCTGCAAGCAAGAAGGATTAGTTCTTTTAGCTGATGAGGTTTACCAAGAAAATGTTTACGTCTCTGACAAAAAGTTCCACTCTTTCAAGAAAGTAGCTAGATCTTTGGGTTATGGCGAAAAGGATATTTCCTTAGTCTCATTCCAATCAATCTCCAAGGGTAAAAAAGAACAACTTTTTCTTTTTACTATGGAACACTTCTCATCTCATAAATTTACGGTTTTTTTATGTTGATAGGTTACTATGGCGAATGTGGTAAAAGAGGAGGTTACATGGAAGTTACTGGATTCACTTCTGATGTAAGAGAACAGATTTACAAACTATCTACTGTGAATCTTTGTTCTAACATCTCTGGTCAAATTCTTGCTAGCCTTATCATGAGTCCACCCAAGGTAAGTAACATTACAGTTCTCTCTTTAACCAGTTCTTGAAACAGATAAATGACTAAATTTAATGAGTCTTTTTATATTTATTTGATCAGCCTGGTGATGACTCGTATGACTCATACATAGCAGAAAGAGATGGTATTCTCACATCAATGGCTAGACGTGCAAAGGTTAGTTGAAAAAAATTACATTAATATCAGTGATCTTGTATGATGATTTTCATAAGTTTTGATATAATGAAATGTTGCAGACTTTGGAAGAGGCTCTTAACAACTTAGAAGGTGTAACATGTAACAGAGCTGAAGGAGCAATGTATCTTTTTCCTCGTATTGAACTTCCTCAAAAGGCGATTGAAGCTGCTGAGACTGCAAAGACAGCTCCAGATGCGTTCTACTGCAAACGTCTTCTCAATGCTACTGGAATAGTTGTAGTTCCTGGTTCTGGCTTTGGACAGGTATATTTAAAGAACAAGCTTTAATAGTAGCTTTTGAAAGAAATAATGTTTTCAAAAGGTTTGATGAGTCTTGTGTGTGTTTCTGATTTATTGTGGTTAGGTTCCTGGAACATGGCACTTCAGGTGCACTATACTTCCGCAAGAAGATAAGATTCCGGATATAGTGAATCGTCTCACAGAGTTCCATAAGAGCTTCATGGATGAGTTCCGTAACTAGAAGCAATTGTGACCCTTGAAAATGAGCTTAAAGTCCTTTTAAGAGATATATCTAAACTACACTATTTGAGAAATATAATTTTTTTTAAAATATGTCTGTTTAATCACTTATGATCAGACCATTGTAATTTGGCAAACAGTTTTGCAATTCAAATGATCTTGTTATAAACCAGTTTATGTTATAGTAGTCTTTGAGGAAAAATTGAGTGTTCTAACTCAAATTAAAAGTAAATGAAATTAGCTCAATAAGAAAACCAAGTTACACATGCTAAGCTAATATGCCTAATTTACATCTCTTTTTAAGGGGTTTGGATAAATTGTTGCTAAACTAAATGGATAAAAACATGTTTTGAACATTTTCTTTCATTAGATATTTGATGTTTGTAATATTTTTCTTTCATGTGAACATCTCATTAAATTTGCTATTTCTGCTCTTTGTCATTTGAAGACAACTTAACAAATTATTATTTACTTAATTTTTTTTTTAAAGAAATTATCTTTTAATTTTAATAAATTTCCAGGAAATAACTTCTTCTTTTTGTATAAACTTTTAAAAATAATTTGGTCAAACTAGTTTGCTGTTTTTCTATTTTTTTTATATAAAAACTACTTGGGCTTATAAATGGGCCTATGTTCTCTCAGTTTATCTACCTGACGTACAACAGTAGAACTGAAAATATTAATTTACATATGGTAAATACTAAAATTATCTTTCACTTCTTCTTCTTCTGTTTTAATTCCATTTTGAGAAATTTTTCCCAACAAAATCAAATGTGGCGAAGATCACCGTCGTTTATCCTCGATCGACGGACCTCGAACTCACCTCCCATGGCCGACGACACAACGCGAGTCCCATTTCAAAACCCCGATTCCATCTCCGCTTACTACCAAGCCCGCGCGGCCCATCACGGTGTCATTTCAATCGACTGGCTAGCACAAGCTAAAGCCGCCGTAGGCGACGTTTCAGCCGATGAGCAACTTAACTCAACCGTCGCTGAATCTGATCTCGAAACCGATAAATCGTTTAACGTAATTGAAGAGTTCAATAACTGGAGAAAACAACCGGATCTAGCTGAGGCCGTCGCTGCAATCCGAGCTTTAGCTGCTGTTATTCGTGCAAGCGAAGCTACCACTATGATGGAGCTTGAAATTGAGCTCAAAAAAGCTTCCGATACACTCAAGGTGAGACTTCAATTGCTTAATTTCGCTATCTGAATCTTGGAGGTTAATTTTTGTTGAATTTTCGATTCGAATTTTTGAACAGTCATGGGACAAAACTTCGATTTCTTTGACTGCGGGATGCGATTTGTTTATCAGATACGTGACGAGAACGTCTGCTTTAGAATATGAAGATTTCAATTCAGCTAAGTCTCGCCTTCTTGAACGTGCTGAGAAATTTGGGGAAATATCTTGTAAGGTACACACTTTTCTTATTGATGGAGTAAATCAAAAATGCATTGATGGAGATAGGATTTATAAAAAGTTAAACTTTTGTGCAGGCTCGTAAGATTATAGCAATGCTTAGTCAAGATTTCATATTTGATGGTTGTACCATATTAGTTCACGGATTCTCTAGAGTTGTTCTTGAAATACTAAAGACTGCTGCACAGAACAACAAGCTCTTTCGCGTTCTCTGCACAGGTATATATTAGCTTACGATTGTAACTGGAATCGTATCCTATCCGCTTAATGTAAATTTGCTTTCTTGGTTTTACATTTTGTTACTTGTGATCTACATAATCTCTGACCTTAGCACTCTTGTCTTGCTGAACTCTTTAAATGGGAAAATTTTACAGAGGGAAGGCCGGATGGGACAGGCGTTTTGCTATCGAATGAGCTGTCGAAGCTCGATATCCCGGTGAAACTACTGCTTGATTCAGCTGTAGCGTATAGCATGGACGAGGTTGATATGGTGTTTGTTGGAGCTGATGGAGTTGTGGAAAGTGGCGGTATTATTAACATGATGGGAACTTATCAGATCGCGCTCGTCGCACACAGCATGAGCAAACCGGTCTATGTTGCGGCCGAGAGTTACAAGGTAATTGAATCGGTTTTATGAGATTCAATAGAGAGGGAAATAGGTTAATGATATGAAGTTATGTTTTTTGCAGTTCGCTAGGCTTTATCCATTAGACCAAAAGGATATGGCACCGGCGCTGAGACCGATCGAGTTTGGTATAAAGATTCCGGCAAAGGTTGAAGTAGAGATGTCGGCTCGAGATTATACTCCGCCTCAGTACCTAACACTGCTCTTCACGGACCTTGGTGTTCTCTCTCCCTCTGTAGTTAGCGATGAGCTTATTCAACTCTATCTCTAATTTTATCTCCTACTTAATAAGTTTGCTACTGAAAAGTGGAAACTGAAAATTTTGATAAAAATTGTTAAAGTTCATGTGTTTTTTTTATCTCTTAAAACCATAAATCTGATTTTTAGATTAGGATCATTTTTGCCTATTTCGGTCGGATCGATTTAGCCCAGTTAACATGTTAAGTTTCTTCTCAAAAAAAGATTGCAACCTCATTTGTAAACAGGAATTTAGTATTACATTACCAACAAAATAAAAATAAGAAGGATAAAAAAAGCTGACACTTCAAAAATAAAATAAAATCATTATCATAAATATTAATGAATTAAGAAATATATGGATTCATTGTCCCCCGAAAACAATATTAAATCAAATCTTAAACTTGAAAACATTAGTTAATTTAGCTAAACGAATTTAAATCATTTATATCTAATACATAACACCAAAGTGTATGTATGTATAATACACTTCATTGTCTACCGTTTTGAAACATAAACTGATGATTCGGTAACTCTAAAAAACCATCGTTGTTACCTGCATAACCTCGATCATTCCTAGCCGTCAGATTCTCATCCATCAATTTCCAATCAATCGGAGCCATCTGATTAGGAAATGCTGGGAGATTCTCAACCATCCGATCAGCATCCATCTGATGGATCCTCGTCAACAAATTCTCCCTTAGCGCAATCAACGCATTCTTGTACTCTTCCATGTCCTCCTCCGGCACACTCTCCACCGCTCTCTCCCACCACATCAGACCGTCTTCATCCCCTTCTCCGTTTGCCACGTCACCTCCGGACTGAGACCTAAGCCTCACTGGAGTCTTACGCACGTATTTCTCAATGAGTGTGTCCACGTTACCAAACGTGTAGATCCTAGCGCAACGTGAAAACGTTATGATACCAATCTGTGCGCCGCAGAGAACGCTTAACTCGGCCGCTTTCTTGAAAAGCCCGGTTCGGCGTTTCGAAAACGTCACTTGCCTTCGGTTCTCTTCTTTGATCTCCTTGATCTCTATCTTCTGTCGACCTTTGGTGGTTTTAGGGTTTTTTTGTTTTGTTTCTTTTTTTGGATTGACCGGCACGTTAGGGTTTTGTTTCCTGGGAGGTAGGCAAGTGATTGATGAAGCTTCTCCGTCCTCCATATTGACGACAAGATGAGCGATGATTATGATGAATTCACGAGAGTTCTTTGTAAGGAAAAAAAAAGACTCCGATCTATATATAGTTCTGAAGTACATATGTACGGAATTTTTGTGTCTTCATCATATATGTTAATTGTGGTATTAAATGCTAAACTTGTTTTAGGAATGATTCCATAAAAATCAAGATTAACATTTTTTAATCTAAGTTTCGTGATATTATTTCCCAAATTTGCGAGATATACTTACTACTTTCAATTATACTTGTTTGTTAAGAAAAAGTATAATGATGATTGATAATATATGGTCGAATCAAAAAGATATGCATATCGATGTTAAACTGTTAAAAAAAGTTTTTTAAAATTGGCCTATAGTTTTACAATAGCTAGGGAATATTACAAAGTGGTTGACACTTGTGCCACACGAAAGATTCCTCGACGTACAAATCCCATTTTCGTGGCCATTGTGAGTTTTTAATTAGTTAACCACAATTAACAATATATAAATAATACGTATACTTAATTAGAGCCTGATGATAAAGGTTCAAAGCTGGGTAGTTATAAATTAAAAGTGATTAGCGGAGAAAACCATGGATTAGTTAGTCAGTATATTAAATACTACTTCTGGTTTAAAAGTTATTAGTCATAGCTAACAGCGGCATACTCCTATAGGTAGATTAACAACTTGTAACATTAATTAATTTTATATGTTACATATAATTCAAGTTGTAATTTACAGCTGTTTAGTGTTTGTCCTTCAATCAAAGTTCTGTTTTATAAAAGGTTTAACACATAACAAAATGACCCCTAAAGTCTTAAACACATTGACCAACCCCATGTCGACCTCTTGAGAGGTGAATACGCAAGCAACCCTAACCAATAATATACTACAAAGTAAAACATCTTGTTCTTGTACCTATATAAATCCGGTAATTAATAAAACTGATATAATGTAATAAAATAGATAAGTGTACGGTGTAGTTAAGTACGTTATATCATATTTAGTCGATTAGATAAATTGATTTTTTTTTTTAAGGAAAAGCAAGCAAAATATCAATTTCTATATTCGACTTTTTGTTTGTTGTATGGTATGTGTGAAATTCTTATGATAGCTACTGCACTAAGTTAAGGTAGAAAACTTGATTTTCCTAGCCAAGTTAGACTTGGTACCATTTTTATCAAAAAAGTTATCTAGAGACTTTGGTGAATGTACGTGGAGACTTGGTACCATTCTCACCACATGGAACTTTCAATGTAAGCATTTACATAATTAATACACCAGTTGAAGTATTGATGCTAAGTGTAAAAGTGTAAAAAATTATTATTGATTATTAAAGGAATAAGTTTCCTAATTATACGTGACCATCATACCACTATCACTGATTCACTATGTGTATGGTGGTATTACAAAAAAAAAGACTCAAATTAGAATATAGGTAATTATTATTTAAGGTAAGATACATCTTCTTGGAATTGGAAGGAGAAAACATCAATCTTGTAACTTTGTAAGAAAGAAAGAGTTATCTTTCTCCCAAGTTGGAAAAAGACGACATAGTAGATAGTAAAGATTATTTCGTAGATGTAGCTTTTAATGTTGTATATGTTAGGTAGCTAGGGACATTTTTTTCTTTCCATTTTTATTCAAAATTATTTGAATACAGTTGAAATATGGAAAAAATATATTATAACTATCATGGTAAAGGAGAAAACATAACAGAAAGTAGAAACTCACTTAGAAATCTTAAATATTCAAATTATATTCATCTTTCACTATTTTACAATTGAAATCTTAACTGTAGATATTTTCAATTCTATGATGTATTATGCTCGGCCATAATACTAGGTTAAAATAAGATATAAAAAAATCCAAAATGAATATTATGTAATAAATTAATTGGGTAGCTATGAATCACCCGTAATTAAAACTCAAAATATACAGCTATAAAAAATAAGCTCCTCAAATATATGATAATGACCAAAGTTTAAGAAAGTGTTATGCGCTAAACAGACGGTGACCCTTCGCCTAACGCTTAAAATGTTTACTTGGGGTCTAGGCAATTTTAGGCAGTTTATGTGGTTTTGTAATAAAAACTATATATATATATATATTATATAACAAATTATAATATAACATAATGAAATTATAGAGTAGATGAATTTAAATTTTCATATTAAATATTATTTTAAGTTTGAATTTAAAATTTATTAATTTTCTTTTGAAAACGATGAGTCATAATTGTTTTTATTTTAGAAAAAATATAATCATATCTTTTATTTTAGTACTTCTAAAAATAGATAAAAATATATTTTACAATTTTAGTTAAAAATGTTTTTTTGTAATTTTAAATATTTTAAAATAATTATTTTTAAAAATATAAATTTAAATATATTTATTAAATCTGTATAGTTTGTCTAGTGACTGTTTAACCTGTATAGTGACTGTTTAACCTGTCTAATGATCGTTTAATAATCATAAAATCCGTTAAATTTAACATTTTATTTAATATGATTGATTTTAATAAAATTAAAGTGGACTAAGAGATTTAACGCCTAAACACCATCTAATTCGCTTTTTTGAACACTGGGTATGACTAAGTCGTAGAGATAAGATCGAAATAAAAATTTAATAGTCCCGAGTCATAAAATCAGCTAGATGCAGTTCATTTCGGCAACTTGTGAATATTTTAAATTTTATAACATCTCATTATGCGAAGGGTTAAACTGTTAAATTAATTAATTATCCACTTGACCCACTTTGTGTCACACGCATACTCGTTTTTGCTTTGTGTATATAAAAGAAGCAAAAACGAAACGAAAAAAAAAACATCCATAACAATTGATAAATTATACTATTAGCCCAAAACTTTTATTCACACCCTCGTTTTAGTTCTGAGAAGAAGAAGAAAAATGTGCGGAGGAGCTATAATTGCCGATTACATAGAGCCGTTAAACTCCGGCAAATCAGCAACAACCGATCAGAAGAAGATTGGCAGAGCTGGAAACTATTCCTGGAGACAACACATCGTCGCCGACGATTTCAAAGACTTCGATGAATTCGAATTCGAATCCCATAACGATGAATTTTCCACGGCGAAGCCGCTCGTCTTCTCCTCCTCCTCATCTCGCAAATATGCAGGTGAATTACGCCGATTTCGATTCTTTTAATGCTTCCGATGATTGAATTTTGAATTGGTTAGGTCAATGATTGGATTCAATTAGAGTTTTGATTCTAAAACTATTGTTTTTGTTTTTTGATCTATGGTTAGGCTTAGTAGATGGGAGTAAGAAGAAGACGACGAGTCGATACAGAGGAATTAGGAGAAGGCCATGGGGAAGATGGGCGGCTGAGATTCGTGATCCAATCAAAGGAGTTCGAGTTTGGCTTGGAACTTTCAATACTGCTGAAGAAGCAGCTAGAGCTTATGATCATGAAGCTAAGAGAATCCGTGGAGCCAAAGCTAAACTCAATTTCCCTAACGAATCTTTAACATCTTCAAGAAAACGTAAAGCTGAGATTTTTGTGGAGGAGAAAGAGGAGAAGAAGCGTAAGGTTGATCTTGAATTTCCTGTGGTTAGCTCAGTGCCTAGTAGTAGCTGTCTTGATTTCTTGTGGGAGGATAATAATGTGGACACGCTTTTGATTGATACGCAATGGCTTGAAGATGTTATCATGTGTGATGCTAAGAAGATACAAGAAACTAATGATGGTGAAGAAGAGACCAAGCTGAGTCCTGCTCAGCTTTCGGAAGAGCTTCTTGCTTTTGAGAATCAGACTGAGTTTTTCTTCCAGATGCCGTTTATGGAAGGGGGAGATTGTGATTCGTTGAGTAGTCTCTTTGATGGAGGAAATGATTTGAGTCTTTGGTCTTGAATGGTTTATAATATTTGTAACAAACGGCATGAGTCTGTGGTGTTCTATTGTACATATGACATGAGTTTTTTTTTTTGTTCTTTATTGTGTGTAGTGAGTAATCTAAATGTAATGTTTACTCTCATGTCAAATGTTAAATAAAATTAGCCTCTTTGAATCTCGCTTTGGTTTCATTTTATATGAACATACTTCATTCAAATTCAAACCAGAGAACATAAGTTTCGTTTCTCCTATCTTAAGTTTCATTCAAATGGTAGCCATTAAAATAAATGAGTTGAAAAATATAATTGATAACTTTTTGAGATTCAACTCATTTAACTCCAAAATAGTAGATGAATGAGTTGAACATATTTTTTTTGTAATTTATATATTTGTTCAGTTTTTGTAGCCTATGTAACGACTAGATGAATGCTTAGATCAATGCTTAACAAGGCTACCAGTTTTTGTAGACTAATAGATCAATAATTTTTTCAATCTATTTATTTCAAATAGTAAAATATTAGATGAATGCTTAACAAAGCTACCATTTGCAGCCTACGTAACGACTATAATAAGTTAATAACCAAACTATACATGAGATTAAACCAAGAGTAAACCACATTACATTCTCTCATAGCGTCAACTAAACCCTGGACTGTATCAATGCCCCGGATAAGTTGCAATTTCAAATTGTAAGAGTAGATTAAGTTGTTGAGACTAAAAAAATGGATAAGTTGCAATTTCAAATTGTAATCAAAGAGATGCAGTTATCTCAAAGGGAGTAGCTGTTTAGAATCTAGAGAAGTTTTCCAAATATAATCAATAAAAATGCAGCTAAATGTTGAAATGAACCACAAGCTCAATTATATTTGTGATAAAAGCGCCAGAGATATAACATAATAGATATTCGATTCAAAACCAAAAAAGGTGCAAAAACATAATAATCTAAAGAGTCTTAAAGAGAAACAAAGTAGAGCAGAAAAACAGTTACGGTTCGATAACTCTTCAATCCCAAAAAGAACATGTCTATAACCATTAAACCATAAAGGCTATCAACTTTACTCCCCCCAGTTAGAAGCTGGAGCAGCTTGGGGTGGCACAGCCGTGTCCCATCCATCTGCTGCTGGAGTAACTGCAAGCAAAAAACAAACCATTAAAATCAAGATCAAGTGTTAAAAGATTCACAAGAAGCCTAAACTAGTGTATTTTTCAATAACTCACCAGCGGAATCACTCCAAGAAGCAGCAGGAGCAGCAGCGATTGGCTGCTGGGCTTCTCCTGGCCATGCAGCATCAGGGATCTGAGCGGTGGTCCATTGGTCTCCACCAACCATTCCGTATTCTGGAGCAGGAAGTCCAAAATCTGTCTGTGGGGCAGCCTCATCCTCATCTTCTCCCTTGGCCTCCTCGGGCTCCCTGTAAAAGAACAGATCAACCTGTACAAAAACACAACATATGAAGTGATCATCACACACTCAAAGAAAACGATTTGTAAACTTTATGTGATATTGCTCTTACCATGACATCCCACTTTTGTGCAGGACGAATGGTTCCACGCATCTGAAGGACCATGCGAGCAAGAAGCCAGAACAGACACCCAATGCTGTGCTTTCCCTTGTTGTTAGCTGGGATACCAATGTCAACAAATCTCATTGGAGAGTCTGTGTCACAGAAAGCAATGATTGGAATGTTTCCCAAAGCACCTTCCTTGATTGGCTGCAACACACACACAAGACAAGTGATCAAAATCAATACATAACAATCACTTTTATCATGGGGAAAAATTCATCAACAGATGTTTGATTACCTGGTGGTCAGTTCTTGGGTCAGTAAGAATCAGAAGCCTGGGTTCACTGAAGGATGTTTGCATCTGATTGGTAAAGGTACCAGGAGTGTGCCTTCCAGCAATGGCATTGGCTCCAGTATACTGAGCAAACTTCAAGACGGCTCTCTGTCCATAAGGCCTAGCTGACTGGACAATGATATCCTGTGGGTTCTCAATAGCAACAATGACTCGTGCAGCCATCTGAAGCTTCTCCCATGTTTTCCCGAGGTTGAAGATGTAAATACCTGAGTAGGAACACAAAAAAACTATGATTAACAAAGAGAGCACAATACTCCATAAGACTAACAAATACAGACAATAGCACGATCTCAAAACCAAAACTGATTACTAAAAAATCACATAAAGGGATAGCAAAAATAACTCATTTCTCCATTCACAAGCATATAGATTCAAAACAAACGAAATGAAACTCATTTTTTCATAAATACACAAAAACCATTTTGATGTAAGCGGCGGTTTAGATCTGTCGTAGGTGAACCCAAATTAGGTCATACAAATTCATACAGAGTGAAGAACTAAAACGACCTACAAATCCAAAACCCATCAAAAACAAAGCTGCGAGAGCTAAAAACAGATCATATACAACAACTGAGAAAATCCATAAACATACAAATATACAAATATACAATATGAACACAGAATCTCAATGCTCTAATCATCTATTAACGAATATACAGACTGAATATATAAAGTGAAGAAAAAAAAGAGAGATTACCATCGTTGCGTCTCTTGAAGACGTAACGCTCCATCTGGTAGTTGCAATTTTTGGTTCCGAGATGAACCTCAGCAGCAGTCATCATCCTGACGTCAGCTTCCATCTGGGAGAGCTGTGCAGAGCTAGCAGATCCGTTAGTCGCCATTTTGTTTCTCTCTTCTTCTTTTTCTTTTCCGGGACCTAATCGCCGAGATAAGCTTCAGCTCTATAAAAATCACACAAGAGAGGCGTGAAGACTAAAATGGCTGTGAGGGTTATAGTTGAAGGCTTGAAGCAAAACCCTAATTTGCGTAAAGTCTATTTTGCCCTTGTAAATATTCAATGACCGTGGTAACGTTTCACGGAGCGAGTAATTTTAACATTTTTTACTTCTGATTTTTAATCGAACTTTAAACCAATGATGATCACTGGTTTAATTTCCGGTTTTTGTTTCTTAAACCGAATTTTCCAAGATTGCACAAACTTGCCAGCAAAAAACGTAATCTCTCTCTCTCGCTCTCTGAGATTATCGACCACTTGGAAGAACCCTAAACGAATCTCAAATCTCTCCCTTTCTCTTCCGATCTTTCAAAAAATTCACCTGTGTTTGAAAATTCAGGTTATGTGAATTCTCCGTTGCTCCGTCTATTTGATTACTTCTCCGCTTTCCATTTTGGAGTTGTGTGATGATCTTCTCCGGAACAAGCTCATAAAGGTTTCAATTTCCTACTTTTTTTTTTTTCTGAAATTCTTCGATTTTTCCAGTGTTCCTTCATTTTTATATTGTTTTTGGCAGTATCCAGATAGGGTTGAGCTTGATCTGTAGAGAGAATTCATGGGTGTCTCGTTTAAAATTTCGAAGGTTGGTAGAAAATTCCAGCCTAGGGTTACTACTGATTCGGATACTCCTGATTCTCCTGAACAGCTGAATTCTAAAGGAATCGTTCTATCAGGGAAAACAAAGGTACTTTGAAATTTTTTTCTAAGTTTTTAGCTATGAAAATTGGTAATTATCCATTTCCTAAGTAAATTTTAGTTTGGAAGTTGAGATCATTGTGAAATTCTGATTTTGGAAAAATAATGGGGGAAATTTATGGTCTTATATATCACTGTGAATGAAGAATCCATGAAAAAATGTTATACTATGATACCTTGTTGGATAATAAGCTAGGAAATAAATTCGAATCCGCGTGTTGATTTCTTTTAGTTAGATCTCCTTATTTTGGAAAACTATATAGTGTATAGAGAGATTACCAAATTTACTATGTTTGATTCAGGCCATCGATAAGACCGATGCTGGTGATGTTTCTGGGTTTTCACAGCCATCTTTTCCTGATATATCTCCAGGTTAGCCTCTCAACCAGCTTCGAATTCTCGTGTTTTGCTAAATTCGAGCGAGTCTAAGTTGAATGCAATTACTTTCTCTGCAGATCATGAAGTTTCCTTCACATTGAGCCTCTATCCGAATGGGTACTCTGTAGGAAAACCTTCTGAGGTATGTAGTAAAACTTCGTGTACTGAAGACTGAAGAGTCTATATGATTATATTTATCTTGTAGTTACTTGCATTTGATTTAACCTGTCACATCTAACTATTGGTTATTTTTGAGAACCAGGCTGGGCAACAGACATCCTTTCGAGATGTTCCAAAGGTTTTACATCCGTATGATAGGGCAGCAGAGAGACTACTCTCGGTAAGTATATCGCATGAGGGAATATTTTTTTATTAGAACTGTGTTATTGTACCTGATGCGAACATTTGTGTGAATGAATCTAGAAGTACTAGGAATTAGTATGTGGGAAGATGATGTTTATTTTTCTCACTTGTTCAACCCAAATTATTCATTTGACTGCACTACATGCTTAACTTTTGTTAAATTCATTTTCGTGGTATTAGTCCATTGAGTAAATGTTTTTAACTCATTGGATGCTTGATAGGCTATTGAGGCTGGCAGACTTCCTGGGGACATTTTGGAAGATATACCTTGCAAATTTGTGGATGGGGTGGTTATATGTGAGGTGAGTTATCGGCACTAATTTATTTGATAAAGACTTGCCATCTAGTCAAAGTATACAAGCAGTCCCAAATGGTCGTTCCAAAAACTAAGAACAAATTCCTAAGTCTTGAGAAATAGGTGTTGTCACCATAATTCTGGTCCTGCGTTGCCTTCCATAAGTTCTTGGAAACAAAAAGTTCTATAATTTTACTTGAACAAACAAAAAATTGGGTTGTTAACATTTTATAATTGCATGGGAGTTCGAGTTATAAACTCATTTATCATTGATATTTGATTGTTTCTGAAACACATTGGAGTAATTGGTATCAGAAGTTAATATAACATAGTTTTATTAATTATTTAATTCACTGCTCACGTATCATCTTACATCATCATGTTTTATTTAACATTTGGTACATATTATTGTAGGTGCATGACCATCGGATACATACCCCAGATCAAGTCTCTCCTGTGATAAATAAACTGCGCCTTAAGATGTCACTTGAGAATGTGGTAAAAGATATTCCATCAATGTCAGACAATTCATGGACATATGGTGATCTTATGGTAATTACGGTAGCTCTTGGATTGTAGGTCGTATATCTGAGCTCTGTAACTATTAACTTCTGTATTGATACTTACATCAACTGCAGGAAGTGGAGTCCAGAATAGTAAAAGCCCTTCAACCTGAACTCTGTCTGGATCCTGTACCCAGACTTGATAGGCTGAGTAAAAGCCCTGTGTCTGCTAAGGTAATATCTCATTTAAAAAACTCCTTGTGCTTTCTCTGCTTTCTCTTCTCAGTTGCTTTTATAATGCCTAAATTTTTATTTTTTTTCTACTACATAGCTCAACTTGTCACTTTCTACTCTGCGGAGAAAGAGGTTAAGACAAATGACAGAAGTGACAGTCATGTCTCAGAACAAGATTCATGGAAAAAAGGTTTGCATTGATCGGCTTCCTGAAAGTTCTGATAGAGGAAATATGCCGGGGCATTTGATAATGCAGCAAACCCATAACAACCAGGCTATTCAAAATCCTGGTACTAATATGCTGGCGGGATTAAGAACGCAGACCTTGCAAGATGCGCCGAATTCCTCACTGCCCCCTCAGCAACAAAGGTACCTGGGAACTGGAAATATAAGAAACATGCAGGATCAAGGATCAAATGCTGTCAGTGTCTCTGGAGCTTCGCCAGGAGGACTAGATGCGATTCTATCCTATGGCTCTGATGGTATGACTCCTGGTACATCTTTTCATAGAAAGAGGGAAAGTCAAGAAGGACAAATGTCTTCTATGCCTGGTTTGAATAAGCGGACAAGGGTTTCACTCATGGGTCCTGATGGGGTTCCACAGCAACAGTTAGGGCAACGCATGGATGGCCTTCATGGAAGCGATACAAATTGGAAAAATGCGCTTCTACAACAGCAAGACATACTAGGCAGAAGTATTCAATATCCAAACGCAAATACTCAGAGGTTTTCACCTCAGCAAATTGAAGGGGTTATGAATCAGGAAGGTGGTCCCATGCAATATCCAGCTTCACAACAGGGGCTAATGCGATATACTTCGAAAGAGGAACCATGTGAAACTGGTAAGATTGATGGTAGCATCAGAAACAATATGCCGGGGGTGGGAAGTGATGCAAATGATTTGGATCCGCGTATGCAGTCAAGGATACCCCATAATGCATTCGTGAGATCAAATTTTCCTCAAACATCCTGGAATGTTAATCCTGGCCAGCAGATTGAAAAAGACCAAAGAAAAGAAGAACAGTTTAGTAGAAGGGTTGCTGCTCAAAGTCCTCGTTTATCAGCAGGTGCTCCTCCACAGTCCCCACTTTCATCAAAGTCTGGTGAGTTTTCTGGTGGTTCAATGGGGACCCACTATGGAGCAGTTGCAGCAGCTCAAAAGGACAAGGCTGTTACTTCTATTCCTGCTATTGGTGCTACTCAATCAGTTGGTTCTAGTGCTAATGATGCTATGCAGCAAAGGCAGCACCAAGCCCAAATGGCTGCAAAACGGAGGACAAATTCTCTTCCGAAGACCCAAGTTGTGAGCACTGTTGGTTCTCCCGTTAGTGTCAATACTATGAGCGTACCAGTTAATGCAAGGAGCCCTTCAGTGGGACCCCAATCTTTGGGCGATCACGCAATCCTTGACAGATTCTCAAAGATTGAACGAGTTGCTGCCAGGTATGAATTTTGTGAAACCTGTTTTATTGAGGTCATTCCCATCAAATTCTTTTTATGATTTTAACTTTCACAAATGTGATACTTCTCCTTATTCTGATTCTGGCTTTACACTAGAGCGTTGTCGGCATTGTACCACTCTCTTTATCGCATTGCATTTATACAAATAAATTATGTTGGTTGGTGCATGATTTTTTCTTGATGTTGTATGTCATACATTTTATTTGTTGTTCATCCATTTTTTTGTTCCATTTCTAGGTATCAACTAAACTGCAAAAAGCATAAGGTGGATGAGTACTCTCGAAGACCTCGCGTGTATGCTAAACAGTCCCTGATGGTTTGTTTTTCGAACCTGTCTAACGACGAAGACTTCAAAGACGAGGACAAAGCGTTATCAAAATCTATTCTTGGTGGCAGTATGAATACATGCAAGACGAGAATTATGAACTTTGGTCGGTTAGACCGTGTAATGCAAGGTCTGTTTTCTGTTTTAACCAGATATCTGGCAATTTGTATATTTCTCTATTTGATTGACTCTGACTCCTGCATCTTTTCAGGTACTGTGTCTTCCTACGTCCCAAGAATACGAACAAGACTGGTAATGTCAGAGAAGCCCGCGGATGGGACAGTAGCATGGTATCAAGGGGACATAGATGATGGTGATGTTTCTCCGGTTGAAGATTATCTCTTAGTATTGCCCAATACAGTAAGTTCACAGGAAATTCCATAGTTATCAAACTCCCCCTGCATTCTATTTTGATCAGCAATATATCTTTAAATTGCATGCACTAACGTTCAGTGTAATACTGCCTCTTCATTTCATTAATGTTTATAGGCTGTTGAGTCATGCTTTTAGGGTTTATTTCATTGTTGTGAATGCTTAGTGTAATTATGAACTTGGTTGGTTTATGGACGCTTCTGTCTTGTTAGTTGCTTCTGCTTGTTTCTCCTTTTCTTCCAATGCGATCAAAAGGGGATGGACAATGGATGATTAATTGTTCTCTTATATACACTACTTGATTCCTGGAAATCGCTGACTTGCTTATCTTTCCTCACTTTGTCACAGCACATCGCTGATCTACTTGCCGCGCAATTTAAATCACTGGTATTTCTCAAATTCTGAATCACTTATATCACGTTCCGGTTTCCATGGGAAAGCTAGTTACAAATTTTGATTTATATGCTTGTGCAGATGGTCGGTGAAGGATACATCATGGAAGAACATATTCAGGCAAAGCCAAACCGTGGGGATACTGGCCCAAGCAGCAGCCAACCGAATTCTGTGGGTGGTTATCCAAGAGGTAATTCTGCCAATGATATGCAACATTATGGAGATGCAGTTGCAGGACAAGTGTCTGGTGAGGCATCAAAACAGGGGAATGCTGGAAACGCGCCTATGAATTCAACCCAGAATATTCTTGCAAATGCAAGGATGCTTCCTCCAGCAAATTCTCAATCCTTGCAAATGTCTCAAGGACTTATGTCTGGTGCCTCCATGCCTATGCAATCACAACAGCTTGACCCACAACAGTCAGCGCTACTGTCATCACATTCACAGCAAAAAAATCAACAGTCCATGTTTACACAGCAACAACATCCACAAATGCAGAGGTCATCCATGATACTGCCAACAAATCCGCTATCAGCCCTCAACTCGATGAACCAGAGCTCTGGTATGCAGCCGGGGGGTCAGATGGCCAACAAGTATTCGCCTCTCCAATTGCAGATGTTACAGCAGCAGCAAGCGGCAATGCAGAAGAAGATAATGATGGGGATTGGATCAGGTGTAGGCATGGGCATGGGTATGGGCATGGGTATGGGAAGCATGGGAAACAGCATGGCGGGGCTCGGATCTTTAGGCAATCAATTGAATATGGCAGGAAGAGGGATTGGGGGAAGCAGAATCTCATCATCAATGTCTGTTCCTGGCATCAGTAATATGGGCCAGAACCCAATGAATATGAATCCAGCATCAAATTTGAATGCTATAAGCCAGCAAATTCGAGCCGGTGCATTAACACCGCATCAGAACGCTCTGTTTACTCAGCTTAGGATGGGCATTGTGAACCAGGGAGGTGTAATGGGTGCTCCCCAAGCCGGTATAAGTGGCGTCTCAGGTACAAGGCAGATGCACCCTAGCTCAGCTGGTCTTTCCATGTTGGATCAGAATGCATTAACCCGAGCTAATCTGCAGCGAGCTGCTATGGGTAACATGGGCCCACCTAAGCTGATGTCTGGAATGAATCTTTACATGAATCAACAGCCACTCCAGCAGCAACCCCAACAACAACAATTGCAGCAGCATCAACAACAGTTACAGCAGGCTATGTCTCAGCCACCTCAGCAGCTAGCTCAATCTCCGCAGCTAGCTCAGTCTCAGCAGCAAGCTCAGTCTCAGCAGCAGCAGCAGCAGCTACAACAACATGATCTGCCTCAACAAACACAGCAGCAGCAGCAGGCAACGGCCTCCCCTATTCAGTCTGTGCTATCGCCACCCCAAGTAAGTTCGCCATCAGCTGGAATTAGTCAGCAGCAGCTGCAACAGTCCAGTCCCCAGCAAATGAGTCAGAGAAATCCAATGAGTCCCCAGCAAATGAACCAAAGAACTCCTATGAGTCCTCAGCAAATGAACCAAAGAACTCCTATGAGTCCTCAGATAAGCTCAGGTACAATGCATCCCATGAGCACAAGTAACCTCGAGGCTTGTCCAGCGAGTCCACAGCTAAGTTCTCAGACAATGGGATCGGTTGGTAGCATCACCAATTCTCCAATGGAGCTTCAAGGTCCCAAAAACAGCAACTCTGCTGGTGGTAATAATTCGTAATCAAGAAACCTATGATTGGGTAACCAAAAGAATATATCCTCAGGAACCATTGCTTCACAACATGAGCTGTAATCTAACTTAGGGACAAGCATAGGAAAGGGTTTTTAGTTTACAGTTTTAAGCTTTTGGAACTTAAATTAGATTCATAATCCAGGGCCTGTAGAGAAAGTAAAGAATCTGTTGTTGATATGTAACCAATGTCTGCTTCAGGCTTTTTGGACATTTTTTGCTCAAACCTTTGTTTCTATTTTGTTCAGTTGGTGTTCTTAGCCATTGTTAGTGCTAGCCCTCTTATAGAAGGGAGCTAACAAAAGTTTGATCTTTACATTATTGTTCAAGAAAAGTGATTTTGTTGCATAACCGTTACTTGCTCTTGAATATAATTTTTAGAATGAGGGGCCAGAAACAAATAGGACTATCAAAATTGCCAAAATCACAATTATACAATAAATCGGGTAGACAAATGTACACAAACCATCGAGAAGAAATTACCAAATGGCTGAATCATACCAAATCCATCCAAGTTTCGTTTTTTATCTTGGCTTCGTTTCATTGCCTTTGCCACGGAATGTGGAGAGTGAGAAGAACGATTTTTGCGCTGTAAAGAGGTAAAAACAATGATTCATTCAAAGATATATCCAATGGAGAAATCTTACACTCTGCATAATATAAAAGGAAAGAAGAGAAAACAAAAATAAAGTCTTAACCTTTGAAGTTGCTTCCAGACAATTGATGATCTTCTTGAACAGAGATGTTTGAAGCTTTGAAGATGAAAAAACCAGCGAACAACAAAAATATGTCAGAAACTCGCCATAGCATTAAACTAAATAAGAAAAGAGACAAGACTATATTACCTTGTTCAGTGAACTCATTCTCATGGAATCCATCCTCAGAGAGCTGACTTTGCAAAGATCCCATTCTCGACTTTCTCAAATCATCTGATGATCTATCCGCAAGCTCTCGCCTATCTTCAACCTCATCATCACCTTCAGAAGTTGTTACAGATACCCAATCCATCATCAAGCTCTCTGCACCGCGGCTTTTCCTTCCAAACTTCAGCAACCGTTTAAACCCTTTTGTTAAATCTTTCTTTGACTGGAACTGAGACGAGTTATTAGCAGCAGCAGAAACTGTAACAGGACTCTGTGCCGTTCCCCATTTCTTTCTCATCCTAGAACTCCAAGAAGCAGGACTTCCCATTGGAGAATCCGCAGAAGCATCAACATCTGATGAGTGCTCGTGTGGATAGCTGAAAGAGTGTTGCAGGTTTGAGTTCCAAGAAAGAGGACTTTCTCCAGGCGAGTCCATTAACGAAGAAAGTAATGTTGGAGGCAAGAAACTAATCTCTTCTCTTGAATTATCAACTTCACTCAACGTTGGAAGTGTTTCCACTTCTTCTTCTTCTTCTTCTCTAACAGCAGTCTCCAAGACTTCTTCTGCTTCTTCCTCAGCTTCAGGTTCTGCTTCAGAGTCCACTCTTCGAGAAGCCATCATATCATCAGAGTATAGAGTGGTAAATTCATTGAAGTCTATGTTCCCAGAGGAGCTTTTCCTTAATGAACGAGGTCTTATTATATCTTCCTTTGTATTATTCTTGGTGCGAACACTACTTCTCACCTGTGATCGCATAGTAGTTTTGACAGATGGTTTCGTGTTTTCCTTTATAAGAAGATCAGAAAAATTTGGAACAGATTGTGCAAGTGACTTGTCTGATCTTCTCCTCCCGGAAGAAGTGTTTGAAACTTTACCTGATGGTTTCGGAACTGATGTTGCGGTTCGTGGAGTAATAGAAGAAGACATGTTCTTGTTGGACTGAACCTTTCTAGCTTGAGAGCTTCGGGAACCAATGTTGCCAGTTGATTGTTGTCCTCGAGGTTCTTCATCTTCTTCGCTCTGAAATGAGTTTATAGGATGCTGCTGCCAAAAAAAGACAGTATCATCATCATCATTAATAACAAATCTTAAACACTTCGGGAAACAAAAGGAAAGAACATTTTCTTTACCTGATACTTTTTCATACTTGAACGAGAGTTAAAAGATCTGAATTTCTCTGCACGTTGACGACTACTTGAAACCGAATCTTGTCTCTCAGACGAAGCAGCGAATTTAGCCTTCATCTCAGTTCTACTTTGCTCAAGAGCTTCTTGCATAGACTTGAGTTTTGTTTCCTTCTCACTTTTTTTCAAACTCCATTCTTCTCTCAGTTTTGCATCTCTTTTCTTCATATATTTCTCATAAAACTTTCCTTTAGACTCATCCATAAGACTAACGTCTGAAAAGTTCCTTCTCAATGCATCATCCCCTTTGTCTTTATCACTACCCAATGAAGGAGGAGTTATGAGCTTTGAGAGATCACCAGAACCGCCTCCAAGACAAAGCTCTATGTGTGCAACTTTGGTTTCACTCGGCTTACCACGTCTGGAAGAAGCTGATTGATGCTCAGCGAAAAGCTTTTCAAGCTCATTTGCCTTCATTTTCAACTCATCGTTAACTCCAGGGTTTTCCTTTGACAGTCTTGTCCTCGGTATCTGATCTACCGATGCTGTCGGAAACCTTTGACTGTTAGCTCTAACCTGCCTGCCTCCCCCATCGTCAAGACCGTCCTTTACATTAACATGTTGTTCGTCTGATGGAACCACTTCTTTCTTCTTGATTCTGCCAACAGAAGATCTACACTGTGGTTGTGAAGACAAATCCTCTTGAAAAGCAGCTTCTATAAGGGCTGACCGAGATCGTGTATGGCGCGATGACTGTGGTACATTGTTGGCTTTGAGTTCATAACTCTCCTCTCTCTGATTGGACTTAGCATCACTCATTACGTTCTGTAGCCTATCGACATAACTATCAGTCTGGTTTTGTGAAGCAGAAGAGTCATTTGAACCAATGACTGATCCTGAAACCAAAGTCTTCTCAGTGACAGTTTTGGAACTCTTGACGGCGTCTCGAGAAGCTTCTTCAACAACTTTTTCAGAGTCATTCTTCAGTTCATTATAATCCGTTAGAGCTATGGCACAAGGAACAGATGAAGGAGTAGAAGAGGAACCTCCTGTCTCCAACTTCTTTTCTGATGCTAAATCAGTGCTCATGTCACTCACAATACTGTTTCTTCTCAGGACAGGTTTCTCAGAGAAAGTAATATCCGAGGAGAGTCTCCTCAGCTCTGTAGATTTAGTAATAACAGCTACAGGTTTGCTTCCAGCAGAGTTTGAGTTTTCCTTCTGTTTGTTTTCAAAGAGGTTAATCCTATCTTGTACACTGAGTCGTCTTGTGAGTTGGCTGGTCTTAACTGTAGAAGAAGACGTTACATCCACAGTCTCATCACTTTTGATACTTGTAGTAGCACACTGTAGAATCAGATGTTCAGATTCGTTTGCCGCATTATGCTTCTGCTGCGTGCTATCTTTATTCAACTGCTTCATATCGATCAAGTCTGGCCTCTTTTTCCATAATGAGATATATTTGTTACATGCTTCACTGACAGAATTACAATTTATCAAACAACAAAACATGAAAGAAAAGGTTTAGTATCAAATGACAAATAGAAGAAAAATAAAAAGTCTTTACCCTAAATGATGTGCACCAAATCTATCAGAAAATTGTTGGAGATCAGAAACAGTATGAGGATCAAAACCACTAGCTGATGCATGAGAAATGGACGTAGTTAAGTCCTTCTGTATAGCTTCAAGTCTTAAGTCTATAGCCCTTAAGAGCTCCTTTCTGAATAATATAGAGAAGAAGAAAAACTAATCAATAAAAAACACTTTAAAGTCTATAAAGCACACACAACTAACATCAGAAAGGTTTTTACTTTGTAGCATCTGCAGCAGCTCCATCATCTGAAATACAAGTAAATAGGAGTCAAATTATTATTCAGGAATTGCAAAAAGAACCAAAAAAAAGACAACACACCTGAAGCAGCAAACTTTGAGTCTTCACTCCTCTTTAAGAACAGAATAAGACAAACACATATTTAGTAGACGTTGGTCAAGAATGACAATAGAAGTCAAGTTTCAAAAAGAGTGTTTACAACAAACCTGTGAATATAATGTCCGAGCTGCTTCTAACTGCGACATCTCGGAATAATATGTATTGACTTTTTCCAGAGCTTCTGAACTATTAACATATTGAACAAATCTGAAAGACAATTATTGGGAAAAAAATATTAGTGTAATAACTAAAAAAAGAAACCAAAATGATTCTCTGATATATAAACCTCTCTAATGTATTTTTAGTGAACCAAGTGTTGTTTTTCTCCACTTCCAATCTTATAGAGGATTGAGCAACAGGAGAAGCTTGAGCTTCAAGAACTCTTAAATGATTTACAAAGGGTTGTATCAACCCTGAAGCTAGCTTCTCTGTCTCTTCATTGCTTGATACAAACAGTTCACATCTGTCAAAAGAAACATACTTTTTTTATTACAAAGAACAAACTAAAAATGAGGATCACTTGAAGTGGAACATATATAGATACTCACCGTGAATGCTTTGGCGACAATTCGAATACCGCATAGTCAAGAACTGTATCTGACCTCATTTTCACAAGAATGTCACTAAGGTTTTAACAGAATTCAACTCGAATCAATGCCAATAAACCTGAGGAAACAATAATAGAAACTGTATTTTAGAGATTAAAAATGCAAACTTGCTAACAATTTTGGAAGCAAAAGATGAAATTAGTTCAAAATACTAAATAGAAAATCGCCAGACATACAAAATCGAGGATCTAGTCAACAGAACCAGATCTGATCCCAATACTCACAATAAAAACCCAAACTTGAAAAATCTTACTGTAAGATAAATCCAGAAAACAAAACACCCAAAGCTCAGAAACCTAAAATCATGCAAAATCCACACGAAAGAACATACCAAAGATCCTCCTTTTATTCAATCCAGCATTGAACAGTGCACTTGTCAATTCCCACTTTAGCTTAATCGAAGCTCTAATAAGTCGAGAGGAGATGAAGAAGAAGAAGAAACCCTAAGAAAGTGTTGAGTCACTACTTCACAGTATTGGTAGAGCTCAAAAATGTAAATCTTTCTTCTTCTTTTTTTCTTCCCACCGCAAGAGATTTTTGCTCTGTCTCTCTTAATAATACCCACGCTCGAACCCACTCTCTCTCTTTATGAAAGTACTGTACAACAGACACTGTCTCTAGAGAAACAGAGCAAATGTGGAGAGAGAGTGAGAGAGTTTCCTAATTCAGACAGCTTCTTTTCCGTCGAATGTCTTCTTCGATTTGGGAAATAAATACCACTGTCAAAAAGTAGATACTATACCTCACTCTGGATTTTACTAATTTACCCTCAATACTTTAGTTCATCGGTTTAAATTATTGAACCGAAGCCATTTCAAATAAAACCCACGGTTTTTAAAATCGGACTGGACCGGCCGGTCTAACCAGTTTAACCAGGAACCGGCCACCTAGCCGAGTTCGATTTGAAACAAAACCCGTTTTGACCAAAATTGGTAAAACCGGTCAAACCTGGTCAAATAGGTGACCTGATTTAACACTAAAACCCGATTTACAAAAATTAAATGATATTTTTAGTTAACTAGATATTGTGAATTAAAATTCAAACCATAATTTAAAGTCATTTATTTATTTCTTTTAATTTTAAATCTATTTTATAATTTTAGTAGAAATAAGTTGATTAAAATTTTGATATCAACTATTTTTGTCACATTTTTCTCCTCTAAAAAAATCTTTATATTGAATTTAAAAAAAATCATGTTTGATTTCTTGTTTTTTTTTATAAGTTTAAATAATCAAATAATAATATTTTTTTCTCATTGATATCTCATAGTTCTTTAAGTTTAATGTCAAAATATAAATATATATATATATATATATATATATAATTAAAATATAAATATTTTAAAACCTGGTTCGACCGGTTGAACCGGTCCGACCAGCCATCCAGTGATGATGCCAAGTCGGGACTATCAATGAGAAAAAATATTTATATTAGATTATTTATTTTCTTTAAATCGAATCGTTTGTTAATTGTAGCTTCTTATTTTCTTATTTTCGGTTAAACCGATCTCCTTTGGTTTTTACTTAGTTAATCCAGTCCAGTCATCTGAAACTGGGTTAATCCAGTCTAATGAGGGCAGCCTCGTAATTATATTATTCGAAGTCAAGGCACTAGCTCTAGCCTCTATCTAATTTAACGGTAAATATTTTATAATAATTTTAACACAACACAAGACTTTGAAAGAAAAAAAATATAATTTTATAACTGGTAGTTAATGTTTTAAAATATAGTAAAACCTCTATAAATTAATAATATCAGGACTAATGTATTTTTATAATATGTTATTAATTTAGAGAGGTGATATTTGGTTAAAAGTAACATTTAAAACCGAAAATTTTATCAATTTAGCGAGGTTATTAATGAATCGAGTATTAATTTATAAAGATTTAACTATAGTAGTACTATATTAATTTTATTTACTATCAAAATATTTTATTTGTACAAACAATTTTCTCTTTTCTTTTGGGTGAATTCTAAGAAAATTCTCTCAGAATTCTTTTAAAATTATTGTTTTAAGAATATTTATCCGTTTGCCCTTTTGGAATGTAAAATGTATTGCTTGATTAACAACAACAACAAAAACACTGGAACCATCATGGACATTTTATTTTCAAAATCAATCCAGAGCCGTAGTGTTTAATGATGGTTTTGATTAGTTTTGTTGATGAATCAATCAGTTAGGTGAAATGCGATGTGGAATGGTTACGCGAACATGTTCAACTACAAAACACATAAATGCTTGCATGCAATTGTGTTTCAGCCTATCAAAACCCAGCATTCTAATGTATCATTAATATCATTTAATGTTCTTAATATATTGTACCTAATCTATTAATCATCGGATTAGTTTGGCAACGAAACATTTTTTGGACTTTTGGGGTTACCAAACAAATACCACATGGCCACATCATATGTTTGTTGTGATTTCTTTTTCCCTCCATTTTGTTATGGTTTAATCATCAAATTAGATCAGCACATCTTCTTAATTAATTAACACTATATGGCACGGGATCCGTACGAAACGTAGTTTATGGAACCATATTTATGTATATATTCTCAAATTATATCAACATGGTTTGGTGTCATAAAGGCTTTGAGCTGTCTAAACGACCGTAATCGGTTTATGTTTTTATTTCTAATAAAAATTTGCTTCAGATGATTTCAAGACAAAAAGTATGGTCGCCTTTTCCAACCGACTTTAAAAGTTTTGAAGATAGTTGGTGCATAAATCTAAATACCCAATTTTTTTATTTTTTTGGTCATATTTCATGTTCGTTACCATGATACTACATTTCACCTTTTACTTGATTCAGTAAGACGGAAACAAAACAAAAAATACCATAATACTTTCAGGTGTTACTGTATATCGATTGGTTAGATGTGGAAGAAATGTTTTTACATTTGATGAACAAGCAAAATCCAAGCTTGGGCCGAATCGGTAAATCAGCATTGGGCATTAATGGGCCTTAAGTGCCCATTTTTAGATTGGACCTATCAGACCTCCCGCCCTCGACGACCCTAGCCCTTATTTTTGGTTTGGGTCGATTAATTCTTCTCCCTCCTTTTGTTTTAAGATGACCATCAAGCATACCATTCGAACAGCGTTTTTACAAGTTGAAGAAACCTATATGTCAAATAAAAAGGAATGGATAATGTTCGGTGTAAAGGCCACTAAATTATTCTCAACTTGGTAATAAAAACACTTTTTTTTTTTGCCAAAAAAATACACTTGTTTTTATAATAATAAAAACACTTTTATTTCTTAATTCATCCAACTTGTAATTTTGTTTACCATAGAAAGTTATAGTAGTGGATGACATGATTTGTAGACTTGCAGTTTCTATACAATTATATTATTCTCCTTTTCAAACGAGGAAAAACAAAGTCTCGTAGTCGTTGGTTTGAGAAGATAGTGGAGATCTGGAAATTACGTAAAATATTACAACTTGTCAGTACCTTTGTCTCTTGGCCCCACTTCCCAAACGCTTCCTAAATATCATATTCCTCACAGCTAACAAAGATACTAATTCGGTAATTCCAATAGTTTACTTGAAAAAAAAAATGATCAAATTCAAGAAACTCGTGGAGATCCATAAGTTTTAAATATCCGAAATTTCATCATATCAAATACTATGAAACATAAATTTCAGTGTTCTTTCTTGGGCCGTGTTAGTAGTACTTCGTAGGGCTTCTCTAGACTTTGTTACATGAGAAAGCATGTTAATGGACTTGTGTTTGTCCCTTGACGGGATTGATGTATCTCTTGTTCGATTTCTTTCTAGTGAATTTATACAATTAGTTACCGACAAATCTCTCTTTTGAACCCTTAAGCATAACTTAAAAACAAGATTCAAACGACCTAAAAGAAAAGTTTTGATCACAGTATATTACAAAATTCTAGTAACACGACAACAAACATAAAATATATGGAAGTTTTAAACAAACAAAAAATGAAAAGATCTTTTTATGCTTCTACTTCTTAGATCTTCTATTGCCAACCCGGAATCTCGTTAGTGGACCACCTACCTTTATTAAAACATCAATGGTCAACATCCGTTTCACAAAATTAATCTGAAATAAACCCTACAGTATATACACTATCATTTTTAGAGGTTCTTAAAAAAAAAAAAATATATATATATATATATATATATATATATATATATATATATATATACATAGAATATAATAAAATCGATCAGAAAAACAAAATATAAACAAAATACCTCACTAGTCACTAGAACTTATACAACAATAGTTGTCAACGATACTTTTGTTAGGCACATCATTTGATAAAACATCGCAATGAACCGAAGTAGACGTGCCATTATTTGACGCATGCGAAGATGAAGGTGAAGAACGAGTTTCAAATAGCTTCACATCATCCTTCAACAACTCTTCATATAACTCTTCAAATTCTTCCAAAGTTTCGTCTCCCTACTCCATTATCATCGTTATAATAGTAGTAATTAGTACTAAATGTTAGTAGTAATTACTTATTAGTAACTGAAGTAATGATATTGTTACCGTAGATTGAGTTTGAGCCATCAGTGTCACCATCTCATTTATGAAATCAGCCATTCCCTACAACGCAATAATTTGATAATTATTTAAGGAAAAATAAGTGGAAAATTTTGTAACAACAAAATGTAGTAATTAAACATTCAATATTAAAACCTATTTTACTTGAAAAATTAATGATTGATGGTAACAGAGAGATGGCTACAATAATAACGGAATAGCTTACAGTTTCGTCGTCATCACTATCATACGCTCCGACGTCATACAACAACCTCTTGTTCGAATTAGACAAAACTGTCGGGGTACACAATTAGTTAACAAACCGGAACAGACCGATAAAACAATCGAACCCGGTTTATAATCGAACACAAATTTGTTTGTTATACCAGAATAAGCTCGTTGAATGGATTGGAATTTCATCTTGGCTTCGTCTTTCTCAATCTCTTCATGAAACCGATCTGGATGCCATTTCTACACCATCCAAACATAAAAATTAATTATTCAAGAAAATGCACAATCGGATCACACACATTCAGACAAAAACAAAAAAGAGAGAGATAGGATGTAAAAACCTGAACAAGGTTCTTGTAAGAAAGTCTGAGATCTTTTTGTGTGCATTCGTTGTTCAAATCCATTACAGCGTACAAGTCTTCCTTGTCCATTTGATGATGATATAGAGAAATATTAAAGCAGAGCTTTTCTTTGGAGTTTATTGGAAGCAATGAGAGGAATGAATATAGATCGATGATATTAACGTATGTAGGAGAGTATTAGATATTTAGATGTGTGGATACAGTGGATACGTGTAAACGTGGAATAAGAGAAGAAGAGAAGAGAAGAGAAAAGAAGCATAGAGTTTGATATTGGGTTTTGTACTTTAATTTGCTGTTGTATACGAATATATATATATACTATATAATTTGGAGTAACAAAGAATGATCGAGAAACTCGCCACTTGAACTAAAGAACTAAAGTGTTTTATCCTCGTTTTGGCCAACATCTTTTAAAACTAAAAGTCTTAAACTAGTAGTATTAATTTAGTATTTTTCTATCTTGTGACGTGTGAGTATACGCTAACGCAACCAATTTTGTGAGGCGCCATCTTTTTTTTTCTCTGTTCTACAAATTAAATGGGCGGAATATACTGAAAACTACGAAAACATTAGTCTACATTTAACTATTATAAACAAAATAATTACAGTGATCAACCATGATTAAAACTGGAAAAAATGAAAAGACAATAATTAACCAAGGTTGATAGTTAGCTTAATCGCCAAAAATGTCTTCGGAATGAAGAAGTTATATCAAATTCGAGTTTCCGCTGAAAATAATGATTTACGGTTTAACATATAGATTGTTCAAGAATCGAAAGATATTATGAAAAATATAATAATAAGAAAAGAGCAACGACAATTTTTAGTTTTGGCTCATTTGACAGATGACTCTAGAACATGGCAAATTTCTTGCAATAATGTGGATACATTCTTATCATAGAATGAGAGTTTTAGAATTTAAATTTAGGATTTTATGCATGTATCTATAACCTACTCTTAAAAAAAAACAAAGGCTTTGCGTTGGGGAAATACATGTATTAAGGTACAAATATCTTGAAAGTAATAACTTGTATGGACAAGTGATTAGATGATAAACTCTTTATTAGAGATCTGAGTCCGTGACCATACGTTGTACCAACCCTATCCTTTCGGTCCAAACATTAGTGACAATGTCATTTACTTTTTCAATAATGTTGTTATTTTTCTTTATTGTCAATTTAAGTTATAGTTTTATCAAATTGAGCAACATGTTAATATGACCCCATCTAATTTATTTCTTTTCTTTTAAAACCAATCAACTTGCTCAGTAAGTCAATTCATAAACGTTTTAGTCCATCAACATGGATCCGGTTAAACCAAATCCCGGTTCAACGAGTAAACCAGACAACATCAACTAATTTCTTCATGGCATTCTCACTGCTTTGATCCAGTCAATTTCGACTCTAAAATCGCCAGCACCTGATTTAGCTCCAATGAAATTACCTCCTTGTGAATTAACAGATAGAGACATACCAACAACACGACCTGGATTCATCTCCATTTCTGCATCTATCACATTACCTCTCCATGTTGGTAAGTAGCGAGCAAGAGGAACCTGAAAGACAAAAAAAATGTCAAACTTAGGTTACAAAAGAAAAAACCCTTTTTCACAGCAGTTGCCTTGTAGAAGAAGTATGAGACTTGCCTTTGCTGTATACCAGTTTCCCTTTGGAGCAAAAACAAAAGCTTGCCATGAGTTATCTTCTGCTTGTCCTGGCGAGTTCACCCAATTCTCCGTATATATCTGAATTGAAAATTCCACTTTAGTTTCTTTAAAAAGGAAACTGTGTTAGAGTATGAAACTCACAGTAGAGATATAACATCTTCCATCTCCTTTGAGCCTCAGGGCTATGGAATCATACCCGTCGAGATCAATAAAGCCATCAAACTACAGAAATGGGAAAATGTAGTTTTGGTAAAGTAAATCACTCAAATATTTGGTTTTGATTGATAAGACGAAAAAGAAAGCTATAGTTTTGAACCTTCTTTGACCTCATCCCACAGAAACCACTCCGATTGATATTCAATTTCGAACCTTGGCTCATATCCGTAGAGAGGTTACCAGAGAAAACACCTACGAGGAGCAATTGCAGAAACAACATGATGAGATTAGAAACAATGGTACCAGAAGTAACCTACTTTCGCCAAAAGAGAATAAACGGCTAAAGCAGAGAAATTGTAGATAAAGAATTTTCAAGAGAAATCATTTTTTTTTTGTTGGTTAGAGCATACTCTAACGTTTCCATGCCTCCAGATATCAGAAAAATCATCACAAAATGTACAAGTCAAAATTACTATTACACTTGACACAACATACTAAGTTACTAACCAGTAGAATCTGATCCATTTCCTCCATCCTTAATCTCCAATGAAGCCGACGATAATCCTATAAAGTAAAATATCAGATGAATGAAATGCCTGAACCGGTGTGCTTTTAATTTAAGTACCTCCATATTCAGAATCAGAATACAAGTGCCATGTCTTCAAGTCTTGTTTCGAATTAAACTTGAACATACACTTGTCTACAGATGGCACCATTTCTTCCAGTTCCCATGTTAGAGCTACATTGTGAAAATATATGTTACGAGGGACTAGCTAAAACGAAGCAAATCAGACTAGTGCTTGAAACAAAGCAGACATGGCACCAATAGCAAGAAACTGAACATAATTAATTGACACAAATGTGGCAGGAGAAGAAGAAAATGGAACATTACCCTTCTTTGTTACATTAACCGTGGCTTGCAACAACGATCTAAACCGTGTCATTCCTGAAACCAATACTACTAACTGGTTATTTTCTTTCCCAAATGAAATTGGAAGAAAACTATTTGCCCATTGAGGCATTTCAGCAAACACTTGATAGACAGAAATTGAAAAATCGGAAAAAAAGGAAGAGTTAGTTTCACCTGAGTTTTTCCTTTACACAAATGTTTTTTTTTTATCAAATACGTAAAGAAACTCACTCCATTATTTATAGCGTCATCGACTCATCGTCGCCGTTGCACAGTCAGTGGCAACGTAGGCCTACAATTAGTATCACTTAAACTAGAAAGACGACGAACAAAAGAACCGCATTGGTCCGTTACGCTGTCGTTTCATAAGTCACGTTATTTTTTAGGAAATCTATTTTTTTTTCTTTTGAAAATCATGAATATAAACTAAAAATTTTAGTGAATGTAAGATGAAAAACCACTTCAAAAACCATTGTCATTCAATACTTTAGAAGCAACATTATGAGAATCAAGAAACTTCATGCTTTCAATTTATGTGCATATATTTTCACCATATGCACAATGACCAACCTAAACGGCTAAAATCATAGTTTTGAAAACCAGACTAGACCGGTCGATCATATCGGTTCAACCTGCCACTTAGCCGAGTTTGGTATGAAGTAAAAATCGAATTTGAACAAAACTGGTAAAATCAGACAAAAATCAGTACTCGGTTTTACACTAAAACCCGGTTCAACACTAAAATTCGGTTTACAAAAATTAAATCATATTTTTAGTTAATTAAATATTTTGAATTAAAATTTAAACTTTAATTTAAAGTCATTTTTTACTTTTCTATTTTAATTTTATTTTATAATTTTAATAAAAGTAAATTGATTATAAATATTGATATCTAAAATTTTATCGCATTTTTCTCTACTAAACTATTATTTTATATTGAATTATGGAGAAAAAAATATGTTTGATTTCTTGTTAATTTTTTATAAGTTTAAATGATCAAACAATAATAATCTGTTTCAATGATATTTCATGTTTTTAAAGTTTCATATTTCACAAATAAAAATAAATAAATAAATATATATATAATATATTATATAATTTTTAAAAAATATAATATATATATATATATAACATTAAAATATAAATATTCAAAAACCTGATTTGACCGGTTGAACCGGTCTGACCAACCAGTGATGATGCTGAGTCGGTTTCTGGTTTGGGTTTCAAAACATTGGTTAACCAAACAAATTGTAGCACAAGAATTTAAGAAAATACTCATCCACGTTTCCATGCCTCTCTAAGAGTAAATGAAAACTTTATACGAAACTGGTTATGTGCTTTGATAATAATCCTATGAGTTTCTCCTTGTAAAAAGATAGTAGTAAATAGAAATACTAGTTTACTATTACGATATAAGCTGTTAGCATGTTAGTGGTGGATTGTGAGGGAAGATATGTATCAAGCAAGAATTAAACATATCGATCAAGGTTGTGTATAGACAAGAGTCCATCGGTGAAATGACATATATTATTAATAGGATCATAGTCGCTAGACTCTGTCTCGTACTTCTTGAGGGTGTTTTTGTTGGCATCATAGCATATCAATTGCCTCATAGACGATAGCTTGAACAAAACTTGGTCTGACCCAATATCTAGCATCTCCACTTCACCATCATAATAGTAGTTTTGATAGGTTCTTGCGAAGTTTATCTTATGAATCTTGGCCCAGCCGCCTCGACTTTCTTCCATCTTCCAAATCTCTATGACTCGAGACGGGACATCGTAATATATCATCCATAAGTTTCCGCGGATTCCAGATAACTTGAAAATGCGAGATTTTTCAGATTTTTCTTGGGTGTCAAGGCAGAAGCAAGGGGGTTTAGGGTTTATGGTTGAGAAAGTCTCGTCTTGTAGAGAGAAAGACACGACCTGGAAATCACTAGTGGTCCAGTAGATAAATCCATTGACATGAACCTGAGAAGTTAGTTGTAGAAGATAGGGACATAGGCTATGCTTCCATGTCCAGGGGGATACTTTAACACAGCCATATCCGACGACATCAATGTTCAAGACCTGAAACTGGACTTTGATTTTCTTCCAAGTCGTGATGAGGCCACTTGGCAACCTTCTTGTACGGTTTTCATCCAAGTCGTGAGGCCACTTGACGACTTTGTACTGCATCGTGGCGTCAATAAATCCAAAGGAAACGACACACTCGCCGAATTTGTCGACACAGTCCCCTCTCGGAGAGTCAGGTAAAGTCTTCAACTCCTTGTTCACGGGGTCACATAGCTGGATCCTATCTTCACAAACAAAACATAAGAGCTGGTGGTGAGAACTTAACATTCTTCTGAGTTTACGGTTACCAAAGCATGCACTGAACTCGTGGACAATGCTATTGGCCTTGTTGGTCACAGAGAAATTGTATGTTATTTTATTTTTATATCTAAGTGCAGCATAGTCTGCATTGAGAGTAAAAAAAGCATCACGTGAACGGATCTGGTGGAGGCGTAGGCGGAGGAAACAAGGATCAGAGAAGAGAGACCTAAATTGCTTTGAGACTGATTGAAATCTAGCTAGGGATTTGCATGGAACTGGGGACATGATCTCAATAACAAGGTCACTAGGCAGAGAAACAGAGCTCATGTTTGCACAAACTTCTTTTATCTGGTTTCTGTGCTTAAGCGTATATGCCCTTGCTCTCTTCTTTATATACAAGACAAAATATAAACCCTAAACAGAATTTTTTTTTTTTTTTTTTTGGGGATTAAGGGAACGGAAAAAGGAAAATGTTTTTCCAATTGAGAATATACACTACAAGAGATACCTAAAAGAAAAAAAATTACACGTAAGAATATTTATTTAGTGCTTGGGTGAAAAGGAATCATCTCGGCCGCAGTCTCAGCCTCCAAAACCCTAGTTAACTATGACAATGCGAGGTGAGAGTATGAATAAGCGAAGTGGTGTTGTGAATGCGGACAGGATCAGTTATTTGCCTGAAGCTTTGATTCTGCAGATATTGTGTTTACTTCCTGCAAAAGAAGCCATAGCCACAAGTGTTTTGTCTAAACAATGGAAATCTCACTGGAAGATGATGCCTCAACTCAAGTTTGATTCTTTAACTCACATACTTGATCCTGAGAATGTTTTTAAATCTTTTCTTTCAAATAAAGCTCCAGTTCTACAGAGTTTGCATCTCACAATTCGTTCAGATAGATGTGGTGCAGAGGATGTTGGATTCTTGATTGGAAGTGCAGTTACCCGCAACGTACGTGATTTGGCACTCCAATTTCATCATAAACTAAGATCATTCACGTTTCCTAGATGCTTTGTATAGCTGCGAAACACTTGAGACTTTGGAACTCACTGCTAATGTACTCTATATGGATGTTCCTTCTTCGGTTTGTTTGAAATCCCTTAGAACTCTTCACCTTCACTATGTGGTATTCAAAGACGAAGAATCAGTTCGTAACCTTTTATCTGGCTGCCCTAAGCTTGAAGATTTTATGGTACGTAGACATCCAAGTTGCACTGTGAAAACTTTCAATATTGCAGTGCTATCTTTACATAGACTATCAATTAATAGTGGTGGCTATGGTAAATATAAGTCTTGGGGATATGTGATAAATGCTCATTCTTTAAAGTATTTCAAGATTGAAGGTGTTAAGTCTTGTCTGATGGAGAACGTAGCTGAGCTGGTGGAGGCAAGTATTGTTGATGTTTCTGATCAGATCATCGATGACAAGGTTATGGGATCTCTTACTCAAGTCAAACGTCTTTGCTTGTCTTTATCATCCTTTGGGATTAAGTTTCCTAACGGTAGCATTTTCTACAAGCTGGTATATTTGGAGCTGTATACAAATACACCAGCGTGGTGTGATCTACTTACCCTCATGCTCGATGCTTGTCCAAAATTGAAAGTCCTCAAGCTCATCGATCCCCATTTCTCGAAAATGGATCCATATTATGGTGGAGAATGGAAATCAACCAAAGAATGTTCCTGAATGTGTATTGCTTCATCTCGAGACATTCATGTGGGAAGACTACAAATGGATTGTAAACGAAGGGAGAAGAGTGGCCAAATACATTCTGAAGAACGCAAATCGTTTGAAGAGAGCTACTTTCTCCCTATCAAAAGACTTGATATATGAAGAATGTTATAACCTTGTGGTGGTCAATGATTTGAAAAGTGTTGTTTGGGCTTCAAGTGCATGCCAGTGTCAATTCAGATGAAACATAACTATGTCTTAAGAGGCCTAGGTCTTTGGTTCTTTGCGGTTGACTTTCCCTTTTCTTTCAGTTCAGCTGGTTTTTTTTTTTTTTTTATCGTCGTTAATTTCGTAAGTTCTTCTTAATCAGCGTTGAATAAGCAAACCCATAACAATTTAGTTACTTGCCATTTACCAACCGAATTTATACATACTAATACTATATACCATAATATAAACATATGAACATGACAGAAGTACAAGTCCCATGAAGTTTGCGGAAAGGACACACCGAGTGACTTCTCAATCATTTAGCATGTCGGAATCAATTAAGAAGCTTAACCAAACTTAACAAAGAAACTTCTCCTCTTGATATTAAATTATATCTTCTTGGAAGCATATAAATGATTAGAACTTCCTCCTACTTGAATTAATTAAGATAATTACGTTTTTAGGTCTAACTAAATACTTTTCTATTAAAGTCATCGACACTCTTTAATAATATAGTATTCAGAGCGTCCCTATCCTCACCACCTAGGAAACTAATGTCAAGCAACAAATTATTGTCTAGAAAATGTATAATGCATTTATAAATGTTGAACTAGTGTTTTTTTTGTTTTTGGATAAGTGCTGAATAACTTAGTGTTGGTAAGAGATTTATATTAGTTATAAACTTATTAACGAGTAATTATCATGTAAGCTTTAATGTATTTTGTATGGCTGAAAGTTTAGGAACATTAAAATTTAAATGTATAATATCTGCAACTAGAAAGGAGAGTAGGGCCATGAAATTGGGACCAGGTTACCAACGCGTCATGAGAGCGACCATTATTATTTCCTTAAAAAAAATTGCATAGTATTTCTCTTTCTATTTTGTTTTATACTTAAAATTAAATATTTGAAATAGATAATTAGACACCATACATAATACATATATATATATACACACACACACAAAAATCCATTGCTACTCATATTTTTAAAATATAGCAAGATAAATGAATTGGACTCATCATATTCAAGCAAACTTCTTTTTAATCCGGACTAAAGCAATTTCAAACATCATCAAAGGCCCTCTTTATTATGTCATCAGACTCATGACTCATGGCTCATGACTCAAAAGAAAGATACCTTGCAAAAATAGTAACAAAAGTTAACAAACCGCCACAATATAGAAAACTCTGTATCAAAACAAAAAAAAGAGAGAAAAAAAAACCGCCACAACAAAATAAATATAGAAACAAAACCAATCATAAAGTATATTACAATTAATGGAGGTATCGAAATATATTTTGAAGGAAATAATATAAAGATTGTTAAGAGAAATTTATTCCTTGTTGGTCGTAACAAAGTAAGAAACTACATATGCTCATCATCATCATCATAAAATTGCTCAAAAAAACGGAAGCAAATGACATGGTTTACGAGATCACGTTTGGATCACACACCGCATCGAATCAAAATACAAATCATCAACAACCAAAAAAAAACAACAAAAACTTTATATTATACGAAATAAATGTATAAATTCAATATAGCTCGATGTCAATAAGTATAGAACTCAGCCAATTCTTCAACGGATCCTCCTTCTTGACCAGTCTTTAGCATCCACAATAAGTGCTCGAACAAAACGACTTCACAAGATACAACAATCTCACGATCTTGTTCGACGGATTTAGAAGACCGATCCACAAGTTCTTGAAAGAGTGGGTGAGAGATGATGTCTGGTCTAAGCATGTAAGGTCTTCGAGTTTGACCAACATAAACCACATGGAGATTGTTGTCCTCTGAGAGCTCGTCAGAGACGGCAGCGGAGGAGGATGATTGGTGGTGGTTCTTTGCAAAAGAAGGCCATTTCTTTATCGCTGACTTGAGCTTTGTCAGCTTCCCGACTTTGGCCATTGCTACTGAGTTTGAAACTTTTACTTGGATTTGGAACAAGAGAGAGTTGTTGAAACTAGCTAGGGTTTAGGGTTTATGAGGAAATTTATATGTGTTTATATGAGTGTGTGTGGGGTGTCAAAAATATTGGATGAAGAGGAGATGAATGTTTGAGATGTTCTTGGGAGGAAATAACGAGGAAGGTTCGTGTATATATATTGAGTTAGATAGACAAAGGAGAGACCGAGAGAGAGAACGTAATATATGCATGACCCACCGATTGATGCATAACAGCTAAGAGATGAGGACATAAATGGCAAAACTAGTTCTTTGCCCATTGTTTTTACTTTTTTTTTTGTTCTCTTATATTTCGTAATATTTTATAAAATACATTTGTAATCATTTAAATTTTGAAATATATTTTTTGCAATATTATAAGTTAAATCTTGTTCATACATCTGTTGATATAAAAAAAACATCTATTGATGACATATATGATACAATATAGTGTGTAACATACTAACATATGAGACAACAATACAATTTTATCTGTTTTTAGAAGAAAAACAGAACTTGCTTAATACGTTAAAATTTTCAAAAATTCAACATGCAAATATATCCCATATATTAACCGTACTGGACCCAATATCTGAAAATATATGGACTTTTAAAATTTGGATTACGAATCCAATATAGTTTCACTAATAATGAATACTTAGAATAAAAATAATTTATCTATATAAATATTATACACACTATTTTCTTACCTGTAACATTTTGTTTTGTCCGCATAGATGTCAGACACCATAAAAATCCTTGATCATACATATTTATTCAATGAATTTATGATGTGCTAATATTGTTATTTGATTATTATAATAAGTTATACGTGTGTGTATGGGTGTGTGTGGATGTGTAGGCAACCTCTTATTGCGTGTTGTTGTCTAATGATCGGACAAAGAGTGATGTTTTTTAGATAACGATTACATCTTGTCCACAGTTTTGTTGAATATTACCCGATAATGCTAATTTTTTGTCGTTTATATTTACAAAACTAAAAAAATATGGTTTTCATCTATCGACTATTTTTCTTCTTAATTCATATGAATAAACATATAGCCAAAAAATTATTTTGTATTTTCAAAAACCAGAGTCAAGAAAACATTATTAGAATTGACTGATGCAAAAACAAATCACAAGGCAGATTTCTTTTGACAAAAATCAGTCCTTTTATTTAGTGGAAAGATTTATCTTTCAATCATAGATAGTTAGTATTTCTTTATTTTGTTAAAGTTTAGTTTGGTATTTCCCAGAAATTAGGTAGAGAAGACCTTACCTTACCGTCTGTCTTTATCGAACAAACAGGTTGTGGATGGTAAGCTAATCATTAAGGAATTTTAAATACTTCATTTTATATATGGTCCAACATAGAGTTATTTATGGCAAAAGAAATCAAATAGTAAAATAGTAATCACTCATCATTAGACATTAGATAACTGTCCCATGTCTAAGTATTAGCTAAAGATACTTATGTATACATCAAACTAGACCTAACAATTTGATCAAGTGTGCTTTTTGTGTTGTCTAATGAGTGAATTTATGGAAGATTAAAAAGTAAGGAAAATGACACACGCACATACATACTGGCATTACATGAAACCGACAAGAAATTAATCTGAATTTTGGAATGCTAATTAATTCCGATTTGTAATCATTGTAATGATTTGCTTAAATCGAGTTATGCTATTTAAAAGATATAATAAATTAGGAATGTATATTACTCAGTATTCTAACTTGTAATACTTTTATACATTTTTTAGTCATGGAGATATAAAAAACTTCATAAAAGGATTAGAAACGTATTTACGAGAAATTCTTAGAGATTAAACATATTAAAAACTAGCTAGAGTCCAAAATTAAAGTAGAGACAGGCCAGTTGGAATGGTGTTGTTAATGTAAGTGCGGGACAATTGTGCAACTAATCTACTTTAATTTTTGTTCGACTTCGTACATACTATAATTTATTATCCATATTTCATACATTTGTTACATCAAAATAGCATAACGTATCGTTATAAGTTATTTTTTCTACCGATGTTGCCATGTTGGTAGGCGACTCATAGTTACCACATCTTGAGTTTCGACATATGATTATTCCACTGTTCCATCATTCTACTATTCAGCTGACGTCTCAGCCAAATCGAACATTTATTTGAATATGGCGATGGATTAATGGATTTTTAATTGATTTGACCTGATCCGTTTATAGGGTTAGAAATGTTTTAAGTTTTTTTTTTTTTTCTGATAGTGGGTTTAGGTTTGGAAATGTTCTTTTTAACAAAAGGATCATAAAGTTGGGTTATCCCCCAAAAAAAGTAAGATTTTAAGGTTACATATGAACTAAGCATGTCTTAATCATATCACTCAATTAAAGATCTAAGATGATTTAACTAACTACCCAATTACCACTAAATCCACTTGGATTCCCACGCCTCTCATGATGCCACCTCACTACTCAATTTTATTATTATTTAAATGTAAATTTCATCATGGAAACAAATTTTCAGAAAATTCATCCTGTAAAAATAAAATTATGGGTGAGGATATTTGAACAATTGTTTCAAGTATCAAGTGATTAAATTATAACAAATTCGTACAATAATTATCTTCAAAGATGAAAACATAAAAGTAAAAACGAGGAAAAAAAAAACATAACAAAATGGCACAAAATTGGAGTAATTATCGTTCAAGTATAATAATACTCAACAACACAAGGAGTCTTGCATAGCAAGCAACGAGTCTTGCTTCTTGCTTTGAACTTTTTTTCTACTCAGATGCTTTGGTCTTCTTCTTTTTCTTCTTCTTTGTGGGCTCTGATGTTACTTTACTATCAGTCTTTGAATCATCCTCTTCGTCTTGATCAATCAAATGCTCGTACTCTTCAAGACTCGCAAATGGAGATTTCCTTTTTCCTTGCTTTTTCTTCTTACCACGACCATCATCATCACTATCAACATCATCAATCTCATCATCAACATCTTCACCATCAATCATGTCCATGTCTGTATCCATCTCTGCATCACTCGCATCCCCAACAAGCTCTTCATCATCGTCACCAGCTACTTTATCGAGATCATCGTAATCATATTCACCTCCCTCTTCCTCCACAGCATCATTATCAACATCATCCAACATATTCTCAATCTCCTCATTGTCACTCTCATCACCAGCCTCGAATTCAACATCGCTGTCGTAGTTTCCTCCGCCATCACCATCATTCACATCGTAAAGTTCTTCAGCAGCTTCTTCTTCAGGTAGCTTCTTCTTCTTCTTTTTCTTTGACTGCTTCGTACTGTTCATCTTGTTCACATAGAACTTGTGGAATACTAAATCTTCAGGAGACACGTCTTCTTCTGCTAATGAGAGAATCTCAGATCCAATCATACGGTTTGACATGTCAAGCTGCACATGATGATAAGAATTAGTAAAAAAAACCGTTACATGTGCAAGTAGATAACAAAATGTTGAAGCTTGAGCCATTTACCTTCTTGGAAGGTTCGATTTGGGAGCCACCATGCCAAATGTTCTGCTTTGCTTTCTTCTCCATGAATTTATCCAAGAAAGCACTTAGAGATAAATCAGTCAACGGGTTTCCATTGTAAACAATATTAGTTCCTGAGAGAAGGGTTCCAGCCATTGTAGCAACCGAAGGGTGAGCATGATTTGAAAGAACCACCAACTCCCACCAACACGCACGATCTCCGTTACTGTTAATTTGAATTTTTAAGGAGTTAGTTGAGTATGTAACAAAACCTGATGAAAGAAAGATGAGAGTAACTGACCAGTAAGAAGGCTCTCTATGACGAGGATCATATCCTCCTGGAAGACAACTTGATTTCAGTGGCGGTTGGATTCGTTTTTCCATATCATTAGTAACCTCCATTGTAACCTCACGGGGAGTTTCTTTTCTGAATAGCTCTTCTGCAGCATCAGAATCATAATCATCTTCTTCATCAGATTGCCTGACCGCCAAAGTCTCTTCGTCGTCTGAAGAAGAATCACCATCTCTACTTGTAATTCTGCCATCATCTTGACCTACTTCAACAACATTCTTCTCTTCTATTTCTGCTTCTTTATTGGGAACAATTTCATCTTCTTCTTTCACATCCTCAAAATGTTCTACATCTTCTTCTTCCTCAACTGATTCCCTCTGGGACACCATGTTCCTAAATAAAAGGACACATTGAATCACCGGATAGAAAAAAGCCACGGATAAATATGGTTAACATCAAAGCAATAAACATACCAGAGAGGCGGTCTTGCTTTCAAGACTTCAGAGAGAAGGAAAAGGCATCCACAGGCATACTGTGGTGATTGTTGAACCGCAACCTACTCAAACATTTAAGATTAAACTTTAGAGATAACACCAAAATTTCATAGTATATGTCAACATCACTACTTATTATAACAAAAGAATCAAGATTCCTGTAAAGATACGGATGATATGAATACAATCATCATTATCAGTGAACTAGAGCTACCAAAGAAGGGGTTGACGAATTATATAGTCATGTTACCAACCTGCAGGACTCTTTTGGAGAAGGCAGCAACACGCTTCACATTTATATCATTTTTCATGGCTCTGAGAAGAAGCCCGATAAACATTTCAGCCTGAAAAACAAGATGGAAAATTATTAGGCAGGGTTATGAAGGAAAGCCTATGGTTCATTCCAGGGTGAGAGTTTTTATCAGAGGATATAAAGTGGATAGAAATGTATAAAACATTCTTAAGCCAACACTGTGAAACCAATTTCAGGCTCTACCAAATTGTAGGGATACTAATCCATTAAACTAAAGAATAAAATGACGTGATTGAAACTTAGAAAAACAGAAGCTTCAAAATTAAGCTTGCCTTGGAAGAATTCATTGCGGAGGGAAGTAGAAGTTTCGAGTACAATGCACGGTAAAATCTGTCACTGACAATCTTATTCTTGGATGAGATCTTGTCAAGAAGCATTAGTGATTGAACTCCCACATTAAAATTCTTCGAGTGTACCTGCACAAATTCAAGATCCCAGTTTCTTTATAAATTTTCTGGATGCAACTAATGAAACTAAACTTATATGGTGAAGCTTCAGAAGTTACCAGTTTAAAAAGCACCGGCGTCTGGGATTCAATAATATCATCAGCCTCATCAGTGGAAACATATGGAAAAGCTCTGTTAACTCCCTGCAATAACGGAGAACTAAGGCATAAGTTGATCTGTAAAGTCTCAGTGCTATAAAACTACAAAAAAAAAACACGCCTGGACTAACCGTCAGTAGAGCTGATAGAATTCTGGAATCCAACTCAACATGTGAATCAGATAACTTATCTTCTTTTGTGTCCTTTGAGTTGGCAATTTTCTTATCACTGGCTCTTTTGTCATCTGCGCCTTGTTTCCTATTTGCTTCTGTGGTTAAAACCTACAAGAATGCAAACACAATAATGTTGTCTCAGATTTGAGTCATAATCCAAGGGATGAAAGATTTCATGTTATGGCTTATGATTAATGACACCCAAAGAGAAAACATTAAGAGGGACAAAAACTTTAAGAAGATCATAAGAACATGGTTGAATTCTCACTTATACAGACTTTAGATGCCAGTTACATACCTTAAACAGGGCAAAATATACATCAATTAGGCGTTTTGCCACCTTGGGATCATCTCCTTTGTGGCTCAATCGAATCTGACTCAAAAAGTTAACCTGTGAAATTTACAAAGGTTAATAATCATGGTTCAAGAAAAGCTAAACGTGGATACATTGTTTCCCATTCAGTTCAAAAGTAGCCAAAATATAAACTCTCAGATGACTGATAAAGAGATGAGCAAGAAAATAAAGAAAGATGGTTATGGTGAACAATGGAAAGATAAATTTGTTTGTAAATATGAACAGTAAAGAATAGAACATACAGCATGATACTTTGCGCGTAACACAAGATGAGGTCGGAAGAGAAAGGAATCAACTTCATCAATCACCACAGCCTGCATAAATAAACTATACATTTAAGCCAAAGAGAAGAACACAAACAACCAAATAATTAACAAATTCCTGAAACTAGGTCTAGGAAGGTTGAATAGCCGCACCTTCATATTAGGATGATCAGCCAAAAGATTTGTCAAGTGATAATCAGCATTAGATGCACTTTTGTTTTGAGGATCTCCCAACTGTGCAAAGTAACCCACAGAACAAAATAAGGTATCACAGTTGAGAAAATTTGATTAGCTACAGATATTCAAATGAACAATTGACAATACCTTGTTCACCAATGACACTAGCAATTTTCGTTCCTGTTCTGATTTGCTTGTTAACATGAAATATATCGTCTGAAACCAAAACAAACAAAAATCAATTACTCAAGAAAAAATCCTGATCATAATACCAAGCAAAAAAACTCATGAAAGCTATAAGAAAACCAAGAACCATATAATAATGCATCATTACTCAAGTGTCTGATATGATAACTCATTAAGAATCTTACAAAACCTGGAGACCAGTGCTACTAAAGAGGCTGCGGGATGCAGAGTGGTAATAGGATATATACCTTTAAAGCCTTGTCTTTGAGCTCTGGAAGCATATCCTTGGATGATTCATCAAGGGCGGTGACAAATCGCTCATACCTACCAAAGTTAGCATAGTAAGCTGTTAACTAAGCCTAACAACATATTAAAAGCAAAATGATGAGATTTTATTTACCTCTGTTTCAGGCATTCCTCCCAGTACCAAAATAGCAAAAGCGAGTAACCATCTTTAGTTTCCGGAATGCTGTTTAAAGGTCGCTGTAAAAGTGTCTTCAGCTTACGATCAGGTAATAACCTTGAAAAAAAACTCAGTCAATGGTACAACAAAAATGCAAGACTGATATGATTCTGAACACATAAATCTATAGCTGGGTGGGAGAGTAAGAAAAAATGTACCTGATCAAAATTTCTGATAGAGCCTTAAGACCTTTAAATGCAAATCTTTTTCCAACCTTTGAGGTCACCATTCCTGCAACAAACAGAATCGATAACATAAAAGAAACATCAAAAAAATGCTTCAGAGGATTTCACCATTGAAAAACTAAAGGAACCAGAAACATACCCAACAAGGCATCAAGAGATCTCATATTAGCAATAGGGTTCTCTCCAACCATAATCTCAAAGGCAGTAATTTTATCAGCTACTGTCCCTGACTTCTGAGCAGAAATCACCATCTTCATATCTCCACTCTTCCCTTTCGAAGTTACAAAATCCTCTGCATATTGCCACATCAATCTCTCACCTAATTCTCTCTTCGCCTCCACCACACCCACCACCTCCTCCTTCTTAGCCACCGCCACTCTCCGGTTACCTCCTCCACCAAACACCTTCTCCTCAAGTTCCGCTGCATCATTGTACCATTCTGAGCTCAATAAGCTAGCTTTCACCAATGGTAACTTAGGCAAACTCTTAAACTTATCAAATCGTTTCGCCTTGATCCCATTATTATCATCATCAATAGATAAAAAATCAAGCTTTGGCTTAGGGTTTATGATTTCTTTCGCCGTTGCATCTTTGGTTTCCTTCTTCTCTCCTCCCAAATTCTTTCCCTTTTCATTTCCAAAGTTTGATTTTGACTTCCTTGTGTCTCCTCCTTCTTGAACTTCATTCTGATCGGAGGCGGTTTTGATCTTCTTAGGCCTCTTCCGTTTCTGGGTTTTGGGTTTAGCTGGTTTTCGGAAATCAGTGTCGTTGAAACCCGAAGAAGAAGCTAAGCCAATTTTGGAAGCGTACGATGCGACTTCAGATGTGAGAATATTCGAATCCTGCGATGATTTACTCAAAGGCTTTGACTTTGACATTGAATTTTGTTTTTCTCTCAAGAACGAAGACGATAATTAGGTTTAAATCAAATCTTTGTACTTTGAGGGTTCTACAAGCTTTTGCTGCTAGGGTTTTAGAAAAACGGCAGCAGACAGAAACAATGGTGGAAGGGTGATTTAGTAATTTAAAGGATACGACAAGGGTAAAATAGACTTAACGCCTAGGCAGATTTTTTTAATTTATATATATTAATATCAAATAACTTATTACTTGCCAGAAAAGAAACCCTATCTGTTTTCATCTTCTTCTCTGATGTCCAAACCTAATTTATTGGGTAAGCGAAATCGAGAAGATGATTTGGAGATTAATTTTATGAAAGCTGATATAAGAGAAAAAACAATATTTGTTACCAATTTAAATCCCCACGCTCATAAATCACAAATCATCAATTTTTTCAAAAATATTGGAAAAGTTGTTAGTGTTCAACTTGCTGTAAACCTCAAGATCAACCAAGTCGGCTATGGCTATGTTGAATTTGCTTCATCTAACGAAGCAAAGAAGGTGTTACAAAACATGAACGGTGAATATTTTGCCGGTCGTAACATTGCTCTTGCTATGTTGCCTCGATACACTACAAGACCACAACTAAAGTATTGTATAGAGCACAAGATTAGGTACGGAGACTATCTTGGAAGAGAAGGAGAAAAACTTCCTATAGAAGAAGATGAAACACCTCTCGATTTTGTTGATGATGATGTACTCTTTGTTGCTAACCTATCTCCACAAACTAAAATATCACATATTATGGATTTCTTTAGTTACGTTGCATTAGTTGTTAGTGTTCGACTTATTGTAAACCACAAGAATAAACATGTGGGTTATGCCTTTGTTGAGTTTGGTTCCCCTAATGAAGCAAACAAGGCGTTGCAAAACATGAATGGTGAATATTTGCATGGTCATCAGATTTTTCTTCACGTGACTAAGTCAGTTCCACGACACAAGAAAAACCTTGCGGATATGCTTTGTTATGAAGACTACCTTAGACGACAAAGTCTTCTGATAGAGGATGGTGAAACTCAAACTCCAGATTTTGTTGAGGCAGTTGCTATAAGGAAAAAGACAATCTATGTTTCCAATCTCTCTTGGAAAACTAAAATATCACATATCATCAGTTTCTTCAAAGATGTTGGAGAAGTTGTTCATGTTCGACTTATTGTAAACCACAAGTGCAAACATGTGGGTTATGGTTTTGTTGAGTTTGCTTCTACTAACGAAGCAAACAAGGCTTTGGAAAAGAAGAATGGTCAATATTACATAATCGTGAGATTTTTCTTGATGTGACTAAGATAGATCCATACCTTCCACGACCTAAGTGGTGCATAGATCACAATGTTTGGTACGAAGACTACCTTCGAGGAGAAAGTCTTCTTATAGAAGAAGATGATGAGGAAGTGGAAGGACTTAATGAAACTGATCCGTATTTTGTTGAAGAAGTTGCCCTAAGAAAAAAGACACTCTTTGTTGACAATCTCTCTTACAAAACTAAGAAAATATCAGATATCATCAATATATTCAAGAACGTTGGAAATGTTTGTGGTGTTCGACTTATTGTAAACGATAGAGGTGAGCATGTGGGTTGTGGTTTTGTTGAGTTTTCTTCTTTTAACGAAGCAAAGAAGGTGTTGCAAAGGAAGAATGGTGAAGCCATGTTTGTTCACATGGTTCAAATAGCTCCATACCCTCTCCGACCCAAGTATAACCTTGTAGAGAAGCGTTGGTACGAAGACTACCGTGGACGAGAACCTAATCTGAAGAAACAGAAGCTACCTATATTCTGCTGTAAGAAGATTACATTCTCTGATGACGAATCATAGATGAAGATTAAGCTCTTTTGGTGTTTTTAACTTGTGATACAATGCAACTTCTATTAAAATATGCTTAATTTTGAATGTTTTGGTGTTAAACAAATAATAATGAAACGTAATTTTGGATTTTCGACTATGATCAGAGTAAAGGACACACTCAGATGTAACACTATGATAATATCAACACTCAAACCAAAAACAAGGTTGTGTATAGTTGGGGTTTAATTAGAAAGTGACATCGCCGTATATATACCATAAAATGCGAACTTAGTACTTCCTAATGTTTATGTGTATGTTGTGAACTTGTGAATTGTGAGTAAAAAATATCAAATAATGTAAAAAGAGATATTATTTAGCTACGTAATACACTATAAATCACTTAAAGATGTCAAAAAGTATGGAAGAATTACATATAAAAAAAATCATAAATCTACGGCTTCACATCCTAAATAGATGAAACAACAAACATGAAGTTGTGAGTTTTATATGTCGAAAAGCTTGAATTCAAGATCTTTATTTGTCCACATCCATCGGCATAGAGTTATGTCCCTTTGGTTTTGGAGGAGTCGCAAAATGTCGCGAGGATTGGTCAGCCTTTGCCGATGATGGACCGGACATATCTGGCTTGGGAGGAAGATGACCACCGTTTTGGTTCAGTTGATATGGAGCTCTAGCCACAGCCCTGAAATATCAAACATAAACAGCTTTTAATTATCTCTTTAACTACAAGATTCCAACCATTTTTCCTAATTTCAAGACTAGGTTTTGGTAAAATACTTGTGGAGTATGACACAAGTATTACCAAAATTAGAACAAATATTTTTCCTAATTTCATTACACAAGCTAATTCGCTCCAAGTTTCTAATCAATTTAAGTAAAGACAAAACAGCTTCCAATTTTAGTCATTACCTGTCTTTTCGTTTAGCAAAGAAACGATGAAGAGAAGCTCTTCTTGCGATGCGTTCAACGACCTGATTTTGCTGTCCTGTTTCTTGATCTTCGTTGTTGTTCCCAGAACTAGTTGGCTCGTTCAGATCAGGAATCACCACATCACTTTTGTTGTTAGTGTTCATGTCGAGAATCATGTGATTCTGAGTCTTCTTCGAGTCAATAGCAACAAGACTTGCTTTTTTAGCTACTTCCATTATCTCCTTTGCTTTGTCTTCAGGAAACTCATTATAAACCATAACTTTTCCTCCGAAGAATATGGTCAACTGTGAATTTTCAGGCACCGGTACGACTTTTTCCGGTTCACTGAAATCAAATCAAATCAAACCGATTTGTACGTTAGTCAAACTCCACACATCTATAATATATAGTCCTTTCTCTAATTCAATTGCCACAAAATGGAGAGATTTGGTTTTTATTTAAAACCAGGATACCAAAACCAGATTTCTCAAATCTGAAAACCGAACCGGAGTTGGAAGAAGTCTGTAAATACCTGAGATTGGCTTTGCCTCCGGAAGAGGTAGAGGCTTCGCCAATGGAAAGCTTCTGAATCAATTCGACGGGTCTTGTTTCCCAAGTTTCTGCCTTCTTAATCACATCTTGTTGACCTAAAACAAAATTCCCTAACCGATTAAAATTTATCTAACTTTGATAAAAAAACTTACACGGTCCAAATATACTATTACATTAAAGAAAAAAACCGATATATTTTTTTTTTAATTCTAGACATTAAATATTTGAACAAATAGAAATCCTATTAATTAATATATCTCCAAAATAAGGCCAAATTCTCATACATGGATTGCTGAATAATCAACGAACCAAAGATTCTAAAAAAATATCATTAAAAAAATGGGTCTACGTCGGCGGCGGCCGAACAGAGAAATAAATACCTATGGGATCGAGTGTTCCGGCGAGCTCAAGATCAGATTTTCGAGCCAAGCCGATATTAATATTCCCAAAACTTCCCTTCTCCTTCAAGTAGCGGCTGAGCAAACTACATCTCTGAGAAAAATTGGACTTCTCCGGCGCTTGTTGTCCGGTCGACATACTGATGATCAGATTGTATAACAAGAAAATATCTTTTTTGTTTGTTATACGTAAAGATCGAGGACTTCAAAGAGTATAAATGTCTTGAGCTTTTTAGCTCATGTGTTAGTTTTATAAATAAACCATTTTAGCCAATAAGTTTATGTGGCTTCAACCTCTCCCCAATATAAATAAAGAAACTAAAAAATAAATAACGTGTTTCTTTTTTTCTTTTGTTTTTTTTATGAAGTGATAGTGGTCCGTGTGCAATAAAGAAACTTTGTCACGAGTTTATTTTGCACCTAACATTTTTTTTTAACTAATTATTACATTCAAAATTTTAACTCCGTAAAAAAAAAAAATCGGAACTACATCACATGAAAGTTGTGACGTACCAAAATATCCTTAAAAACATCAGTTTTGAGTTACAAAAAAAAATATTCTGTATTGGTCAAACAAATCTGAGGCTATTAATTCCCTGTATATCATCATTAACATAAAAACTGAATAATAGTAATTTGTTTTTACAGTATAAATTAATTTGTTTATCAATACTCTCGGCACGTTTTTCTTGCGCATGGCGTGAACTTATTGTTACTTTTTTGTAAAGGAGGCAAGAGTCCACAGTTGACGGCGACGTTACTAGATGGCGTTTACCATTTTCGCCCTCAAATCTTAGGGCCCCAAGAATTGCTCTTAATTACGATCTTATCCTTCGGAAATCACACTATTTGTAACTTTGTGGTGGCATAATCGTAATTATAGGGAATAATCGAGGGCGTTTTCAGTAACTGTAATCTAACGGAGTGAAGTCTGGCGTCGGCTGATGGCTATTAGAATATTAAATATGGGACCCAGTGAGAGTGGAATTTGTGTGGATGGATATTAATCGAGGAAATACTTATCCCCGACAAAGTTCAAAGGACACGTGAAGAATTGCTACGTGACTTTAAGATGTTAACACGTGTTCGAATCTTAACGGTACCAACTCTAATACATGCGTGATTTGCGTTTTTTTTCTCTCCTTTCTTTTACCCAAGTAAGGAAAGGCATATGTGTTCTGTATATACAACTTTTAGTGTTTGATTTTTTATATTTGTCAAGGAGAAAAAGAGAAGATGCAATTATGTGTAATAAATATACATTTTCGTTAAGGAAGATTATTGTTTATAAATATACATGATCATTGACCAAATTCTCTTTGTTTTATGCTCAGTTAACTATACAATATAAATTTTTACCATTTTGGTTTAGCGACGAAGTCATTCGTTGAGTTTTCTTTGAATAAACCCCCTTGCCAACTAGAGACCAACAAAGAATTTTAAATGTATTAAAATTCAATGTCGTAGACGATGGCGCCAAGGGGAAAACATCATTATTCTCCTTCGCAACTTGCAAGATCTTATCGATACGAACATAATACTTAATTTGAACTTTGAAGACTCTTCCATATATGTATTTTTTTCTTCTTTATGTAAATCATGTACTTCAATAGTTGAACAGCAACTTGAGTCTAACATGTCATGTGAATTTAATTATGCAACATAAATCCATCATCCATTATACTGTTTCTTTTGCTTACACAAGACAAGAATAAATAGTCACAATTTCACATATTATCGACATTGTTTTAGGTATGGTACAGAATCCGATAAACTATAAAGCATATTAAATCTTACATAAAATTATGCGACATTTGATGTGTGTATCAGTATATGTATGGCAGTATGATTTTTTGTTTTTGTTTTTAGTATGAATTTGTACATCATATTATGACGTTTCATTCGTATATATGTTCACTACAAGAAAACATGCATTTTTCCAATTGATGTATTAGTCGAAATTTAGTTGAAAAATCATAAATTCTGATAATTTTTTGACAATCCAAAATTAGTCGGAATACGGTTGACGAAAATATTTTTTGTCAGAAAATAGTCAGAAAAAAAAAATTCGGACTAAATTCGGACTAAAAAAAATTCCGACAAAATTCCGACTATAAAAAAAAAAGTTTCGATAAAATTCCGACTATATATATCGATTTATATAAAAAAAAATTATGACAAAACTCGGACTAATATTACAAATTTAGTCAGAAATATTTATATCTTTTTTAAAAAAAATTGTCAAAACAAATATTTTGTTGGTTGAATTTATATAAAAAATATATGAAATAAACGATTTTAATAAAACAATAAAAAAACAAATATTTAAATATGGAAATATTTTTTAAAAATTAAAATTAATATCTTAAATGGTTGAATGTTTGGTAAGATTTTATAAACTTTTACAGATTTAAAATTTGTAGATAGATTTAAGAGAGTTTAGAGAGATTATATAGAGAATGTAGAAAGATGTTTGAAAATAAGAAGTGATGTTGGAAGAAAAAATCGTGTGGGTTATATAGAAAAACAACTCATTTTCCGACTAATTTTCGAGTAAAAGAAAAATTCCGACAAAATTTCGATTAAAAAAAAGTTCCGACAAAATATATTAATTTATATATAAAAAAGAAAATTCCGACAAAATTCCGACTATATATATCGATTTTTTTATATATATAAAATTCTGACAAAATTTCGACTATTTATATCGATTTATATAGATAAATAAAAAAATTCTGACATAATTCTGACTATATATATCTATTTATATATATATATATAGTGATTTATATATATATATATATATATATATATATATATTCTACAAAATTTTGACTATATATATATATATCGATTTGAAAAAAAAAAAAAAATTTCCAACTAATTTCCGACAAAAAACAAAATTTAGTTGGAAATTAGTCGGAAATTTTCCGTGTAAATTTCGACTAAATTTTTTTATTTTTTACCAACAAAATTCCGACAATTTTTTTACAATCCTCAAATTTGTCGAAAATTAGTCGAAAAATAGTTAAAAAAATAAAATAAAATTCCGACCAATATTATTAGGCGGAAATTATAGTCGAAAATGGTCATGTTTTCTTGTAATGGTTTGCCTTAAAACTTCATATATATATAAATTTTGAAAGGTTATGCAAAGTTGCAAACACTCGTTTACATTAATGTGTGACTGCTAGATAGAAAATTTAAGCTTGCGTTTAAGATATGTAGGTAATGGATGTAGGTCCGTCACAACTTTACAACAATGACAAAATTAATTTTGGGTTCATTGACACGGACAGATACTGTGGATGTGAACACTAGAAAATTGCAGCTTCTTCACATGCTTATATGACAATAACGTATCTACCTAAAGATCATTACATACTAGTATTTAGTCTGCACTACGTATGTATTCGGTTATCAAGTTTTTTTTTATAACAAAAAAAAAAAAATCTATCTTCTGTTATGTGATACGTACGTGTGCCAAAAGTATTTAACATGAAATTCAATTTGAATTTAAATGTTTCTATCGCATTGAAATCGTATACATAAAAGCATGTGCTGCGAATCCATTCATTACTTTCTTACAATTAAAAAAAAAACAAATTATAATCAGAATTCTTTGTACAATGAATTTGGTCAGATCGAGACCATCGCTGTCCCATCGTTGTTTGCCTGTTTATGGCTTCCTTGGCTTCTTTGTTCGTTTCAATTCTCAGCTAACCCATATTTATGTTCTTCAAAGTCTTAAAATTGGATTCTCCTTACATCTTCATTGATCTTTCTAAATATATAAAAATGGAGGATGAGAAGGTGAAACAAACATGAAAGGTTTCTTTTTTTGTTGATGGATATTTTATTGTAATTGTAAAAGAAAGCATGCCAAGCTTATGTTAAATCATTTTTTCTTTCCGAAACACAGATTGCAAAACTAATTGAACCAAGCAATAAACCTCGACTTCTTAGTAGATATGAAGTCCAAGCCCTACAAAATATACATCGTAAAAGACTCTAAGATGTAAAATTTTGTCATTAGAGAGTACCTAAAAATTCATAGTGGCAAGACAATACAAATATTTATCAGATTAAACCGAATCTAACCCGAACTTAAACCGAAATGTCCACATTATCCACACACCATTATATATCTGTAAAAGGTTATATAATTGTTGAGTTTGGGCTTGAAAACTATAACATAAATAGTAGGCATATGGGCCAAATAAAAATGCATAAGTATGTGATACATTTTCTATTCCCATTTGCATTTCTCAATCTTGAGTCTTGACTCTTTCAACGAACATTCGCGCCATAAGCTCCTAAGTTCCTCTCATCCAATAGATCACAAATGACAAAGAAAAACAAAAGACGGAGAAAAACAGAGACAGAGCGAGAAACAAGACAAAGAATACAGAAAAAAAAATAGCAACTTTTCATTAACCCAAAAAAAAAAAAAAAAGAGTTTCTTGAAAACTCTCGGCGGCCTATAGCTCCGGTGTTAATAAGTAAATGGCCGTGGCCTGGCTAATCTGGCCGTTCGTGCTATCTCTAACAGCACTATCTACGAATTCAATACCAGAATCAGAATCATTACTAGAATTCAAGAAGTCATTAACCAACACCAAGTCTCTTGATTCTTGGACACCAGATTCTGAGCCTTGTGGTGAAACACAACCATGGGTTGGATTGCTCTGCAATAAAAACTCCGTCTTTGGTCTCCAAATCGAACAAATGAATCTCTCAGGAAACATCGATGTCGCTCCTCTAACAAGATTACGTTCTTTACGTACCATAAGCATAATGAACAACTCTTTCACCGGTCCAATACCCGAGTTTAACCTGTTAACCGCTTTAAAATCGATTTACTTATCCGGTAACCGATTCTCCGGTAATATTCCTTTTGATTATTTCGATAACATGTTCTCGTTGAAGAAAGCTTGGCTATCAAACAACGAGTTCTCTGGTCTCATTCCTCTCTCGTTGGCTACTTCATTGCCAAATCTAATAGAGTTACACCTTGAAAACAATCAGTTCATTGGAACTATACCAAGTTTCACTCAACGGTTTTTAGCTTATGTTGATTTCTCTAACAATCAACTAACCGGAGAAATACCTTCCGGTCTATCAAGATTCGACGCTATGGTTTTCGCGGGGAATCCTGAGCTTTGTGGCGCGATACTAGCAACTACATGCACGCAACCAAGAAACTCGAGTGCTTCGATTACGATTGATGGAACAATGAAAAACGCAGATAAAAGCAAATACTATTTAGCATTTTCTACATTAGTATTTCTTCTTATCGTCGTCCTTATCTCCTTAATTTTCCGGAAGAAGAAGAGGAATAGACGAAGGAAGAAGCCACGTCGTGTATCTGAACAAGGAACCATTCATGATAACCAACACATTCAGGTTACTTCCACAACACGTAATCTCATACTTTTAAAAACGTTCTAGGGTTTTTTTTTTTTAACTTGCGAAAAAGGGAATTATTCTAGGGTTTGTTTTTGCTAACTTACGAAACACGAAATTCTTGATTTGATGGATACAGGTAACTATTGAAGGAGGATCAAGAACTAGTAAGAACAGTCGCTCCGGCGAGTTATCGAATGGATCATCGGGGACGGCGGATTTGGTAATGGTGAATAAAGAAAAAGGCGTTTTCGGTTTATCTGATTTGATGAAAGCGGCGGCTCACGTTCTCGGCCCTAATCCCGGTAGTGGAAGTAGCCGTCCTAGAAGCAGCGGAGGTGTAGGATCAGCTTACAAAGCGGTTATAGCGAGTGGCGTAGCGGTGGTGGTGAAGAGAGTGACGGTGATGAATGAAGTGAGTATAGATGTATTCGACAAAGAGATTACAACATTGGGAAGCTTAAGACATAGAAACATATTAACTCCTTTAGCTTACAATTTCCGAGGAGATGAGAAACTGTTAGTGTTTGAGTTTGTTCCTAATCTTAGTTTGCTTCATCGGTTACATGGAAATCATGGTGAAGGGTTTCAGTTAGATTGGCCATCGAGGCTTAAAATCATTCAAGGAGTCGCTAGAGGATTGTGGTTTCTCCATAGAGAGTTAGAGTTTTTAGACCTACCACATGGAAACCTAAAATCTAGTAATATATTTCTTGGGGAAGAAGGCGAGCCTATAATCTCTGAGTTTGGACTTCAAAGACTGATCAATACCGAAGCTCGAACTCAATCTCTTGTCGCGTATAGATCTCCTGAAGCGGTTCGTTATGGAACCGTATCTGCCAAGTCAGATGTGTTTAGTTTTGGTGTCGTGGTTCTTGAAATCTTGACTGGCAAGTTTCCGTCTCAATACGCCGGTTTGAGTAGAGCTGGTGGGACTGATTTGGTGGAGTGGATTGGGTCCGCCGTGGAACAAGGTGGTTGGATGGATTTGCTTCATCCGACGGTTGTTAACGCCGCCGCTGAGGATAAAACGTGGGAGGAGGAGATTGAGAATGTTTTACGGATTGGTGTAAGATGTACCGGAGATGATCCAGATCGGAGACCACATATGACTGAAGTCATGGATGAACTTACGACTGAAGATTCTAGTGAAGACTTCATCACCATAGAAACTTAGCTCAGAATTAAGATTGATTTAAACAATTTTGTTTTGTTTCTCTTTAAATTTTTGTATATGATTTTAAAAAGAAAAATCAGCTGAGGTTACTTTTTGTAAAAAAAGATTGGTTTAACGTTTTGGGCATAGATTTTATATCAGATTGTTTTCGTGGTTTTTATTACCACTTGTAAACTTTTGGTCATTATAAATGGAAAGTCACAAAATTATGAGCCAATAATATGCCTATATCACGTGTTTGTCTATACGTACGTGATTAGCAAAACAATCATAAAAAATAAAATATTAAATTGTGTGACAGCTAAACACAGCTGGAGATTAACGAATCGTGAAATTATTATTGTTTTTTTTTTTGGGTATTTCAGAAATAATTTAATTATGGCCAGGATTTATAGACGTCTAACATAGCAGACAACAAAAAGACCCATCCATGTATTTGATTATTATACGAGGAACAACAAAAAATTATACGGGTACGAATAAATTATTTTTATCAAATAATAATAGGTTAGATGCAATGGTATATAATAAGTTGCATTAATTATAAATCTATGCACATTGAACCAGGACAAATAAAGATGGATTTAGTGAATTTTCCCAAACATCAAATGGAAAATATATACTAGTACGTACTATAAAGTTAAAATAAAAATTCGTGATGATTATTAAATCGACACATCTAATGACATTTGCTTACCCAATAAATGTTTTGCATAAAGGTGAGCTGTCATTTTGTTATCTTTATATAAACGTCATCGAATTGAACTCGTATTCGTATTTTAAATTTAAGATTTGGATTAGAAAGTCTTAAGAAATTCTCTCACTGGCTCAGTCCAGCAGAGCCACCACTCGTGCAACATTATTTTTTATCTTATATGTAAATTGACTTCATGTTCCTAGACTGTCCTATTTCAATAATAAAAGATAATTAATAATGTTTCCCACAGTAATTTCAGGAAACAAAAACTATGATTTCTTCTCCATAACTCAGTATTAATATATGTCTACATGTATATTATTTGCGCAACAAACAAACTATTATTATGTGAATTATCTTATATCCACCTAAGACCAAGAAAATCACTAATGTATATTTTTTAAGCATGATAATTAGCAACTAATTAATGTGTAATTCAAAAAAAAAAATCAAGTCTTTTTTTATCAAAGTCAAAAACTTAACCAATTTTATCTCGATAAATAAAATAGCTAAGTCATCCAATTCTTTTGTAATATTTCCATGTAACTTTAAATTTGGATTTTTTTAAAGGAAAATACAATTAAAATTGAAATCATCAACAATATTCGATAAACGATCAATGACTTGGTATCTTAGTGATACTTTTGTATAATCTTCCCCCAGACCTCCAACCTATAGTTTGTGCCTCTGATGTAGCTGTTGATCATTTGAAACCAAACATAGTCATTTTTATTTTTTGCAGAGTAATAAGGAAACATACTACAGTTCTTACCGTTTATTTTCTTACAGTTTTTGGTTTTCACTTTTCCTATACTGTATTTTTATTAGCATGGAAATTAGCAACTAAATGTTTACAAATCCAATCAATAGTTTTTTTTTTTGTATCAAAGTTATAAATTTAGTTTGTCACCGTGAATCTTTTAAAAAGGCATAATGCATGGGAAATCGGGTGCAAGCACGTGAATGTCGGCCCATTGTAGCAGTCGAATAGTTGACTTATTTCATATGATTATGATTATTAAAATATTCATATTTTATCTCTCTTTTTCTATAACTGTTTAACCATATACAAGTAGTAGTAGAATTTGTTAATTAACTTGCATCGATTTAAATTATAATTTTTACGTATAGTAATTTAATATATTTTTAACAAAATTCGTGTTGATCAAAATGTTCGATTAACTTGAAAAAGGCACTTCCCATGACGGTTAAGAGCTGTTAAAGGCATCTACAAATAAATTTTTGGACGTATTTGAATATTTTATTAATAAAAAAACAATTTAAAGAGCATAAAAAAAATTCTACTGTTGCTTTTTTTTTTCCCAGTCCCACCATAAAGCAAAGAGATCTCTCTATTATACACTTTTTGTTTTTGTTTCTTTTGAGTTAGTTATCGCATGAAAAACAATGGAACCACATGAGCAGCAAAGCAACGTGCCTAACATCGACGGAGAAGGAGAAGACTGTTCGATTTCCGGATTCGATTCGGCTGAGAAAGTGATTATCCGATGGGACGCAACGGCGTCAGAAGAAGCAAGAGAGAAGATGATATTCAACGATCCACATGAAGTTAAGCTTTACCTCCAAGCCGTCGATGAAATCCAACGGTTTGTTTCATCCGGTGGTGAAATTGAGAACAGAGCTAATTCAGCAATCCAGATCGCTATGGCTCGTCTTGAAGACGAGTTCCGGAATATTCTCGTTTCTCATAGCTCTCCGATCAACTCTGATTCTCTAATGCTTTCGTCTTGCTCTTCTTCTCACCTTGAGGTTGATGAAGATGGAAGTAATAATAATGGTAACTGTAACGAAGAAGATGAGCAAGAGGAAGAAGAGACTGATCTTTTAAAACGATCCGGTTCGAGTTCCGGTTCCGGTTCAGGGACGGTTAGGTTACCAACCGGAAGAGGTAGCTACAGTAGATCCACTAGTAGCATACGCGAGATCGAGCTGATTCCGATTGAAGCGGTGGTGCATCTGAGCTGGATTGCTCGGCGTATGGTCTCCGCCGGTTATCTCCGTGAATGCATTCAAGTTTACGGAAGCGTACGCAAATCCGCCGTCGATTCGAGTTTCCGACGGTTAGGGATCGAGAAACTCAGCATCGGAGATGTTCAGAGGCTAAATTGGGAAGCTCTGGAGCAGAAGATCCGTCGATGGATCCGAGCTGCTAAGATCTGTGTCAGAGTCGTGTTCGCGAGCGAGAAATTGCTCTGTGAGCATGTTTTTGACAGCGTCGGAGCTATCAACATCCACGAAGCTTGTTTCATGGAAACCGTTAAAGGTCCGGCGATCCAGCTTTTCAACTTCGCGGAAGCGATTAGTATCAGCCGGAGATCGCCGGAGAAGCTATTCAAGATCCTTGATCTCCACGACGCTTTGATCGAACTTTTGCCAGACATTGAATCGGTTTTCGATCTGAAATCTTCGGATTCGATTAGAGTTCAAGCGGCGGAGATATTATCGAGATTGGCGGAAGCGGCGAGAGGGATATTATCCGAATTCGAAAACGCCGTACTCCGTGAACCTTCTAGAGTTCCAGTCCCCGGAGGAACGATACATCCATTGACGAGGTACGTCATGAACTACATAAGCTTGATCTCAGAGTATAAACCAACTCTAATCGATCTCATCATGTCAAAACCATCGAGAAACGCCACCGATTCAAACACGCCGGACTTTGATTTCTCCGAGCTAGAAAACAATAAAAATCCTTTAGCTCTTCATCTGATTTGGATCATAGTGATCTTACAATTCAATCTCGAAGGAAAATCAAAGTACTATAGAGACGCAGCTTTATCGCATCTCTTTATCATGAACAACGCACATTACATTGTTCAGAAGATAAAAGGATCGCCGGAGCTACGGGAAATGATCGGAGATCTCTACTTGAGGAAGCTAACGGGTAAGTTCAGGCAAGCTGCTACGTATTACCAAAGAGCCGCTTGGGTTAAAGTATTGTATTGTTTAAGAGACGAAGGTTTGCATACAAAAGGAAGCTTTTCATCAGGCGTTTCGAGAAGTGCGTTGAGGGAGAGGTTTAAATCTTTTAATTCTTTGTTTGAGGAAGTTCATAGGGTTCAATCACAATGGTTGGTTCCTGATTCTCAGTTGAGAGAAGAGCTGAAGATTTCGATATTGGAGAAGCTTAGTCCTGCTTATAGATCGTTTCTCGGCAGGTTCAGGAGTCATATTGAGAGCGGGAAACACCCGGAGAATTACATCAAGATCTCGGTCGAAGAGCTAGAGACAGAGGTTCTTGATTTGTTCGAGGGGTATTCTGCAACTCAGCATCTGAGAAGACGATCCGAGTGATTGAATGAGAGATAAAAAGTATTTATTTTGTTCTTTCTCAAGTTTTTAGAGTTTTTTACGGGAGACAGATTCTTTGCATTCTTTTCGGAAATTCGAGTTCTTTGCGGGAGAGAGCCAAAAACCGAGCAAGAAAGAAACAAGGATTGATGGATACGACTTTTGATTTTTAATTGTTTCTGATTCTCATGAGTTGTAATGTTGTATGAACTTATTATACATCTGTTTGGTTACTTACCAAAATTCTTAGCTTAAATTTATGTTCATTTGTTCATATGATGAAACTGTATTGTGTCAATGTCATATCTCTTTGTACGCTTATTTGCTATTTGGTTTTGGGTTTCTTAGAGTATAATGCAACTTAAATGTATAACGCAACTTAGGAAAAAGAAATTTAAACATTACATAGTGACAAAAACAGGACACATAAACTAACACTACAACACAACACCGAAGACAAGAGGCTGATTTGGTTTCTTGACCTTTTCTATTGTACAAACTAAAACTCACGTGACCTATAAGAATTACATGTAGTAAAATCGATAACGAGAAAGAAGTATCAAGTAGATGATTGTACTTTACTCCCTTTTGTCTTCCTCCAAATCTTTGTCTGATTCTTCTTTATCAGTTTCTAAAGGTCTGGATTCCGAGAGATTCTTCTTAACTTCGTGAGAAGGAATAGGAGATGGTTTAATGAGTGTTAGTGTATAATCATCCTTCTCAAACTCTGTACTTGTATCTCCAGCAGATCCAGAAAATGCATACCTAATACGAAGATAAGAACGTTCAAAAAACGATTAGACTCAGTGCTATTTGCTAATCTTCCGAATGGATATGGCATTACCTAGTCGAGTTCTGAGATGGAGCCCAGAGAGAACAGATAACAATTAGAAGCGAGAAAGAGAGAAGTTGCCAAAACGCTGGAATGATCCAAGCGTTTTGCCAGTGCTCATTGTAAACATCCTTTGACTTGAAATAAAGCTGCCACAGTCAAAAAGCTTTTTTAGTAAAGATCTTGAATTCAAACAATCTTAAGTAAAGACAGTGTAATATTATATATATTTACCTCGTAGCAAATCCAACCCAAGGAAACCAAAATAGCTACAGCCAAAGCATTAGTGAACTTTCTATATATATCCAACTTAGCCAACAATCTTCTCGCTTGAAGTTTCTTGAACGTACCCGACAAAGATTTGAATATCCATATGATGAAGAAAGCATCCAAAATCGCAACAGGAAGAACGAAAAAGATCCGAGCTTTCCCCGATAAATCACTAACAGCACCGACATTTTCCATTATTTCAAGAATCTCAGAAGCAATAAAGAAAGTGACACCAAGCATGATAACCTTTGAAGTAAACCCACCAAGCGTAGGTCTCACAACACCATACCCCATCGAAACCATCAAGATGATAATACGAGCACTCGTACGCTTAATAGCACCGAACGTAACAGCCCAAATAGTGATCACTGTTGGTCTAATCCCTGTCTCGTTGAACTCAGCGTAATCGAAATACCAAAGCGCCATCTCACACATCCCTAATGTAATCACCAAAGTTAAGCAGTTCTGCAATGGAAGCACTTCTTTCCAGAATCTAGCGCATTGTGAGAACCAGAAGATACCAAGCAAGAGAAAAGCAAGAGACATGAACCCGTAAAAGTACATCAACGGAGCCATTCTTCCAGGAAGATAACCATTAGGGTTTTTCCAAATGGTTTTGCCTTCAACAACCAAATCTTTGAGGTCAGAATCACAATGAATGAAGTAAAGATTGTACATTCCAGTTCTAGTGACCTGAATCGATTTCGTTGGCAGTGTAACAGAGAATTCGTTTTCAGGTAATGAAACACCAAATACTTGTGGCCAGTGAGAATCTTTAGAAGAAGGACGATGGATGATTTCACCGTGTGAGCAAACACCGAGTTTGGCTAGGTCAGATGTGCAACATACAGCTCTTTGCCCACCATAAGCTGATCCACCAATGTTTTCTCGATCCTCTACCTCAAAAACAACGGCGTGGATAGGTAATGAGGATCTGTTAGATACTTCCTCAGGTCTCTTGAACTTGATCTTCTCAAAACTGTCAATACAAAATAAACCATTTTTCGCCATGGAATTAAAAGCTCACTCAAAACAAACAATCAAATATAGAAACTTTTCACAAGTGTTTAGCTTTAAGATCTAAAAGCTGTCTAATAACAATTTCTCAACTAACCAAATCGATTACAAATCAGATCCTAAGTAAAAGAAGAAACTTTGAAGCTTAATTAAAGAAATGGAAGCAAAGAGCTAAGAAAAAACCCTAAATTTACCGGATAAATGAAACGGAATCGGAGTCGGAAGTGAAGTTATCAGAAGGAGAAGAAGAGTAAATGCCTTCACTGCCACCATGGAAGACAAAGGCGTTGCCTTTAGAGATGAATCTCTGGCTTCGGTACTCATGCACCGACGCTTGGATTTTCAAAGAAGAAGTCAAGTAAAGGAGGAGAAGAAGATGGAGCAACATTGTAAAACCGATTTGTAGCAGAGATCTGATGAAAGAGAAGAGAAAAGAAAGAAAAGAGAAGGTGATGACTGAGGAAGTCAGTGAGAAGTGAGATGTGTCAATGGCTTGATCGTACGGCTGTTCAAGGTTGCTCCTTTGATCGTTCCACATGTTCCAAGTTTCTTCTATTAAAGTAGTTGGACTTGGGCTAGTGAAGCCTCTAATCTAATAAGAAGGTTAGTAATTTTAGCTATAATTTTTTTAAGTAGGATGGGCCTTTGTGTGTCCATTAACTGTATTATGAAATATGTATGGTCCATGAAAACAAGATTTTACTTTTAGTTGAGTGAGGGAGACAACTTTAAGAAGATATGTTGTGTGGGATTTATTTGTGACAATATATGAAATAGTTGCAATTCATGTTTAAAAAATCGTTAGACGCTAGCTAGGCGGCCGAGGATGAGCCTACCAATTAGTGAAAACTTGAAGATTAAACAGAGATTAATCAGAGATTAGTTTTTTGATCATTTTTAGTATTTTTATCAAAAATTATTGTTATCAACATATAATACAAATATACAATTGATAATATATTTGATTTGTTCTTGATTTTGTTAGTATTTTGGTCTACTTTTATATTTTGATTACGATTAGGATTTAAAATCAAGAATTAGATGTAAAACAAATAAATATAAATAGATTGTTACTGATTTTTTTTGTAATTAGACTAAAATTTTATTAAATTGTGTAAAAATAAAATTTTATTTTTATTTTTTGAAAAAATATATTCAAGTAGGCGGATATTAATCGGCAAGAAATCGGCTAGGCGGTAATTAATCGGCAAAAAACAATTGACCGATTAATTACTATGATTAGACAAAATCGTAGCGAAATATTACCGCAGAGCGATTAGACGACCACCTAGACGACTAGGCGGCCGATTTTTAGAACAAGGGTTGTAATTGATGTTCTTATTTAAGCTTAAAATCTAATATTCTTTAAACATCATGTATATATCTAAAATGGCCAATATACGTTGAAGAGTACTGAGCCAACAACACTATAGTAGTCTACAGGTTAAATGTCTTAAATGTATGTTGTTGACACGAGAGAAATAAATAATAATGACTGTAAGTAAACATGATATCAAAGACTTGAAATCCAATCTGATCGGCTTTAAAAATATCATGAGTGTAAAGTTGATTTATTATGGATCGAATGATTGATAAAAGTTATACTAACAAGTAACAAATATTACAAGGCTTAGACAAAAAATATTATTCATCTGAATAGTGTTGTGTGTTACTGTTACAAGAAGATAAAAAGAAGCATGTAAAAAGAATGACTCAAGAAAGATAGAAAAAGAGGAAGTCTATATAAACCAAGGTTATCCACCTGAAAATACACAACTACATACATGTATGTATATATGTCTATCTTTACATATACATGCATATAGATACGCATATAAATATTTCATGTACTATCTGATGTTTGTTTAAGTTCCCAGAACATGTTTGGTTTGATGGACCCAACCATGCAAAAAAAGGGGACTCATGGGATCTACAGACAGAAACCCAAAAACTTCCATCAGAAAGAAAAATAAATTGACTGATCCTCTCCTCTCTTTGAATTTTCTTTTGTCTTTGATCATATCTCTCGAGATTCTATATCTGCAAAAAACATAAGATCTAATATCAGATTTATCAGCATTAGTTAGAAGCAAATAAAATGGAATTAAGGTTCATTAATCATGTTAATTATTACCTGTACTTTCTTGAATGAAAAATGGAATAGTGGATCAGATATTAGATCTCAAGAACAATGACTGCAAGAAAAAGAAAAAAAAGTTCGAATTAGTTCATGTATTTTTTTTTTGGTTTAATTTTATAAGAAATCAAAAGATCTGAAACTCACAATCAGAATCTGTTTTGACCCATTTACCCCCATCGCTACTACTTCTTCTTTCTTCCTCCTCATTCTTCAACGTAAGCTGTTGCTTGTCTTGCAAGTCTTTCCTTGTTGATGATGTTTGCTTCGAGGAAGCTTGAGCGTTAATCTTCTTGTGTAGCATCATTCTCAGCAACTGTATATACAACAGTGTAAAGAGTCAGATTCATGAAATTTATTTAAATCCAAAAAAGGTGGTTATGAACTTTAATTAACATTACCTTCTCCATTCTTGATTCTTGAAACGTGTCTCTCAAGCTAGGGTTAGGAGCAGGAGAGAAACCTTCTGTGCAAACAAACATCTTCTTGAGAAGATGTGAAACAGAGGTTTTGCTCAAATCTCTCTTACTCTTCTTCTTCTTGTTCTTACTCTCTGTCGATATCGCTTTGCATCTCCCTAAGATTACACTGATCGTACGCTCAATGTCTTCTTCCTTCTCATCACAAAGCGCGTTGCTGATTCTTCTATCGACCTCGAGACTCGAAGGACAATTCAAGAATCTATCCAAAGGAAGATTCGCAAGTTCTTTATTCACATCGGATTTCCTCTTCTTGCTTCTTCTCGTCAAGAGTTTCGTCAGCTCCTTCTGCAGTTTCCCAACTTCCTCGGCAGTGAAATCTTCTTCTAGATCATCGGAGGAGGAAGAAAGATCTTGATCTCTATCTTGCACGTTAGAAGACAACTCTTCTTGAATCACTTCTTGATCAAGTTTTTGTGGTGTCGTCTGCTCTTTGTGACCGAACGTTCCAATCGCAAGTAATCCATGAGGCCAGTCGCTAAACTCCTCTCTCGGATGATCTTGTTTACGTAAGACAAAAGATATTATCAGAGAGCCAATCAATGGAAAGGAGAAATATTAGGAGTATTTTGGTTTTGCACATGTCCCAAGTAGACAATAGCTTTGGTAATCAAATTTTTTGTCCTCGACGAATATGTAGACATTATAATCTAACTTATGTAATTTTGAACTTACGAGAAGAAGCAGAGGATATGCTTGGTCTATGAGTATTCCCCTGTTTCGCATGTAGCTTGTTCTGCATCCATCCAAAGAACTGACCAAAAAAAAAAAAAAAAAACATGAGTCATCATGTTACATTACATTATCTAAGAAATCATGAACCATATCATATAAGTGATTAAACGAACCTTCATATCTTTGTGACGCAGGAGAAGAAAATGATGAAAATGTAAAAGAAGTATAAATAGAAATGAAATAATAGGGTTTATAGTGAACCAAACAGCTTAAAATACAAGTAGAAATAATTTAAAGAACTAAGGTTTTTGATTTTTTTTTTTTTTGGATGAATTTGATGGTTCAAGTTCCAAAAATTGACGGCCTTTAGTTCTTCGTCCAGATTCACTTCTTCAAGAGAAGAAGAAGAAAAAAAATCTCTGAGTTGGTTGGTTTTGGTTAACTTGAGATATATAAAACCTTTACTCACATTCTCTCTTCTTTATACAGCTCACAACGTACGACTCATATCCCCATGCAAACGATCGAGGTCCAAAGAAACATTCTTTCGTCCGTATTTAATTTGCATTTTAGCTTAATTATTTGTAGAATATTATTTAAAATAATACAGTTTTGTATCGAAGAGAACGTCACGGCTTTGATCATGCACGTTTCATATAACGGCACTTCGTTTCATCAAATAGCTAGTCTCAAATCTCTTTTTACCTATTTATCAAAAACTAAATCTCTTTTTACCATTTTTCGATTATCTATAATAGGAGAAGTAGTATTTTTTAATCCCTAGAAACAAATTTGTATTGTCATTGAATGGTTACTATGCTGACACGAAGATATAGAGGCTTCTACACATTTTGTTATTTGTGTGTGGTTTCGTGGAGTTTGTCGTTTTTAATAGGTTTCTTAAATTATATGGGATATCGCTATATTGGCTTATTTTTGTAATTAGGTATACGCAAAATCCGCCATTATTATTTGGAACTCGTAAGTTCTAATGGGTATGTGTGTGTGAAATATAAATTTCAAAAAATATAAGAAAAAATTAGGTATAATATACATTGAATTATTGAAATGTAGAGAAAAAATTACCTGAAAAACAACGACGTTTCTAAAAACAAACTATTAGTTCTTTAACAAAACTATTAGGCTACGTATGTGTGGATCAATGAAAATATTAGACATGTCAGCTTAACAAAAATGACGAAGGGGGACAATTATTATATGATCTTTCATTCACATCGCTTTAATTTGTACTGTGAATTAACGTATTATGGAACAAAATAATTGCACTTTAAAGCTTTGATCCACATGTATATTCTTAATAACAAATTCTAGAGAATTTCAGAAAACTCTAAGAGGGAAAGAGACAGAAAGAAAGAGTGAAATTAAAAGAAGCAAACCCCACGAAGGAACTCATGCCATTGTCCCCTTACCCTCTGGATTTCTCATGTTCACGATACATTTTATCTCTGTTTTCCATCAAATAATTGAGATCATATGTTGTGGGCGTGTAACACATTCGCATCTAATCACTAGTATGTTTACACTTTCCATGGTGCCACGTTAGTATTACAAAACCTTACAAAAATTTTACCAATTCTGGATTTTATAATGGCCACATGAATTTTTCATTGACCAAGTTTGTGCATATTTAGTTTAACGATATCGGTTTTCAGTTTTCTGAACTATTGATGAAACTGATAATGTTTTGTTTTGTTTTTTTTCTCTCTATGTATTATCCTTTTAAAATTTAATAATATATTTTAGTGATTTGTTTGTATATAGGTAAATTTTTAATAATGTTAACACTTAACACAGTAAGTATCATCACTATAAAACAAAATTTTAATATTCTTAATAAGTGAGTTTTTTGTTTTAAAATGAATAAATGTTTTGAATGAAATGAATTATTTTCTGGATTTGCGACACTTCGTTCGTATAATCAATTTTAAGCAGATTACGGTGACTTGATTGTTTTGGAAAATTCCAGTAGATAATTTTACGATTTGGTTATTCTTACCCCAATCATATGATTATGCATCAATTTTATTCAGTTGTTCCGTTGATTCATTAGACTAATGATTCTAATAACAAAAATATGGCCAAAATATCATAAATAGTTAAGCTGATAATTGCTTAAATAATTCAGTGCTCAATTCTTAATTTTTAGGAAAAAAATCATAATTCCGTTGTTTCTCGATCGTTAATAATGAATTAAAGAAAAAAAAGACAAGAGAGTGAGAAATGTAGTGAAGAAAGAAAAAGAAGAAGAAGGAGACAAAAGTAAAGCAACAAAAAGCAGTCTCGCTTTATCATCGGAGAGTTGAGCCCACCTGCAGACCACTCCCAATCACGTGAACTCTTGTCCAATAGACATGAGCCACATCATGCCTGCTTATGCCTTGTCCAATTGTATTATATGAGACATATTTTCTTAATCTGCGTTTACCAAAATTTCCACATACTATAAGGGAGTGTTAGAAAAAATAAACTAACCTTGGAAAATTTAATTTTCGAATATTGTGGTGATTTTGTGTTTAATCAACAAATATTGTTGAAATATCCATATGAATATACTACTAGCATATAACTAGTGGAGTTTATAACATGTGATTGTTTAAATATACATTACAAGGCGTTTTATATATGGTAAGATAACATGTTATTTTTTTATATTTATTTGATAAAATGATGTGATATACAACATGAATTCAAGTCAATAAATCATGATCTAAAAGTAGTTTCTTCAAATTTATTAACATTCTTGTTTAAATTTTTCCATTTTGAGACTTTAATAACGATTTCTATAAATCTTTTCTAGTTTGTGTAATTTGTGAAAACGACCTACAAAACTAGAGATTAAAAAAACACAAACACAAAGAAATGGTGAGAGGAACACGTGTCATAAGGTTGTGGATACGGTGGGTCCAACTATGAAATCATTTTCCAAAGGGGCTGAGGTTGACTTTCAACGGCTACCAATCCCACAATCCACATTCACTAGCCACTACCCGAAGATATGAACTCTCTTGAGCAATTTTCATTACTTTTCTTACATTTGTAGGTTTATTTCTTTGAACTAACTTATTATTTAGAGGCACATGTAGTTTTTTTCCTGTATATAGAGTATAGACAGATAAGATAGGTTATGCTCAAATTATATAAGCAATGTATGGTTAATCAAACACATTATATTACTATGGTTGGGCAAAATACATGTGACATATGTAATAGGGTCAAGGCAAACTAAAGCAGTTTAACAGATTAATTTTACTAATAATAGCAAAAAATCGTATTAGTAACAGATTCTGATATGATTTATATCCACTGATGTTGGTAATTCTAAAAAAATTATACAGCATATATATACGACAATATAAATTAATATAAATTAAGAGAATAAACAAGGTCCAATAGCATTTCATGTTACCAAATGAACAAACATCATTGGAGGAAACATGCATATCTTATTTGTCTCCGTGGAACTTTGTTCTTACTTTTTTTTTTTTTTTGGTTGACTTTGTACCAATGTTTTCAGACCCGGCCGGTCGAAACAGTTGAATCGGGACTCGGATACTTTTTCAGTTAGGATTTTATGGTAAAATCCGATGATTTAAAACTTAGAAAAATTTAGAAAAACTCATTATTAACCCGTCATCCGATTGGTTTGACCGGTTCGCCAAATTACGAGTCAAGATAAATTTTTAAATTTTTTTTTATTTTGTTTTAAAACATTTTTGATACAAATAAAATATTTAATTTTTAGAATAAAATAATTTTTTCCTTTCTATTTTTTCTGACTTTTATATATTTAACTTACTTTTTATATATTTTTCTGACTCAAACACAACAAACTAATTATTTATGTTTTTATCATTTTTTTTATCTTTATTTATAATCTTTATAAACACTTCATAATTTATAATAATAAAATAATTTCAATATTTTGTGATTTTTATCTTATGATCAATATTATTATATTTGTTTATTTATTAATAATTTATATATAATTATATATTTATTATTTTTTTATTGATTCGGCGGTCGGCTCGGTTCGACCGATGACTCGATGACCCAGAAAATCATCCAGTTTGATGTCCGAATCGGATATGATTCTTTGTACCTACTTTAACTTCTTCTATCGCCTTCTTCTCTCACCTTTGGTTGTATCATTAGTAGAAACTAGTAGTTACTAACAGTATCTTTAGCAAAATCGAGACTAGCTACTTAATTAAGCATTATTATAGTGTAGTGTTTGTGGCAACCTGACCATAAGACGTATGCTTTAAGAGTAATTAAGATTTATAAAATGGTACATTGGACCACTTAAACAGATTGTGAACCACTTAAACAGATTGTGGACCACTTAAACAGTCGTTATTGGAAATAATGTGTGGTTTATATGGTTGATACGTCGCCTTAAACATTTGCTAATCTTGATTATTAATAAAAGCGAGTTTTTGAGATGTCTTTGTGATTTTAAGCAGAACACGTGTAAGGCATCAGGATTATACATATGCAAGTATGCAACTGATTATCAAATTACTGAAAGTACTAATGTACCATAATTTAGCAAAATAATAGTACATTGCTAATGTACTACATATATACACACATGTATTAATCGTCATGCAAGTCGTCAGCATCCCATTCGTTTAGGAAAAAATGTTCCTTTTATTTTCTTGGTAAGATGATAGGTTACGGGACAGACTAATCTGAAAAATGTAAAATTTCGGATACTCTTAGCATTTTAAATGCCTACAATGACCAAAAATAATCCATAGTTGTCGTAAATAGTGGGATTCGTTTCTTGGCTTTGATTCACTAGACTAATCTTCGATCTATCACTCGAAGAACACCACTAGACCGACCATATCACATTGGTTTCTAGAAAATACTTTTATGATCAAATTATTCATCAGATAAACCAATAATAAATTTATATACACGGATTTTTGGATTAAAAATATCAAATGATATGTCTTACTGATTATAATCAAAAATGTTACTTGAATAATTTATCTATTAAATTAACGCAATTCCTTTTACACATAATTTTACATACATTTTTTATCTCTCTCTTTTTGGTCGAAACACAACACAGTTTTATCTCTATGTTTTACAAATGACCTGCAAAATATTGTTTTATATTAAAGAATCTACAAAAATAACATGTAAATAACATTAGAATTCTTTTAAAATTTTATATTTCAAATTTAAAACAACACATCTTGTCTTTGAAGGAAAAGTAAGAACATAAATTTGAGTGTTTTGACCGGGGCCGCCTTAGTAGTTGTCAATTTAACATTAGAAAATCAAATTTAGATTAGTTAAATTAGATAGATGAGATAGTCATAGAGACATCGAGATGATGAAAAAGAGAAGAAAACGGGGGAAAATCACGTGAAGTGAGCATGACGAGGTCTCTTTGTGTTTTGTAAACTTTCCCTTAGTCTACCAAATCTTTCCATTTCTGGAATGTTTTCTCTCTTCCGCTTCCTTTCTAAATCTACTCAACTCTTCCCTTCTTCAATGACTTTTTAGTCAATCACCTTTTACCAATACAAATTTACTCTTATCATTAATTAATTAATATATATGAATAGATCATTCTCATTGGATCTCAAATCTGTTTGTCCCCAAATCAAAAATATTACAGGCTAATCTTGTTTAGAGATCATATATATCAGAAAACAATGTTGGAATTTGTTCACTGTCTATTGGTTTATTGGTACTTGTTCTCCCTCGTCGTCTGCCTTTGAACCTGAGCACCGAATTCGAATTTGGATATGTTCTGATTATATAATATCCTCTTCCCAATATTTGTTTTACAAAACTAAGTAATGTATTTTGCCTAGTTTTAGTTCATATATTTTGCTTAGCATCAATATCATAATACAGCTGGATTCAAATGTATTTTAGGGTCAGCTATAATATAAATGACATATGTACACATAAAGATATAACAATTAAATCGTTTTAATTAAAAGCATAAGCAACATCTAATTCTTCACTCTAGCTAGTAATAGTGGGAAACTTGAACCAAAGGCTACAGATTTACATTACCATGTTGAAATTCACACAACAAGGTAGGCTCTCTTTGATGAGTGATTAGCCTTAAACACTACATTAGTCTTGTCTTTTTCAAATTTAGCTTAAATCACAACTCTAATTAATTACACATACAGATATTACACACTAGTTAATATTATTCATTAGTAAACCCTTTGTTGAATTTACACATTCCCTCCTAATATTTTATTTTGTTGTCTCTTACTCTTACTATTACAGTGACCTGATCATCTAGAGATCAAGACAGCCACAAACCTCGAAACAACAACCAAGACACTGGAAACAAGCCAATGCTGCACAAAGCTGAGAGAAGACTATGGTGCACTGATCGCTAACCCTCGTCATGCACTGCAAGCAACACATACAACAAACTCGATCCACTACTCCCGAAGCCGCCCTTATCAGAATATCTGCTCCTTCCGGTTCCTTCGGCTCCTCCATCCACGGCGGAATGTTCTTTAACGTAGCCACCACGTTACCAAACCCAAAACCTTGTTTCCCAAGTAAACTCGTTCTCTCGCTGTTGTTCCTCTGCATCTGCCTGTGGATTTGGTACGATGGGTTGCGTAGAATCTCTTTGATTGAGACTGGTCTAGCTATAGTCTTCTCTGCTTCCTCTTCTTGCTTGAGTGATAAAACCAATTGTGTGTATTCGCTAGGAAACCCTGTTTGTATACTCAATCTTGTGACCTAATCAAGCAAATAAAAAAAAGATGAAATTAGCAAAAGATGAAACATTTGTCAAATCACATTCCATATTACAAACCTTCTCTTGTAGCTCTTTCTTGTCTTCAAACCAAGCTCGAGCAGTTAGTTCATCGATTTGTCTCCTCGCAAGAACCTGTTTATTAAAAGGTAAGTAAAAAGGAACTTTGTCGAAACATTTTCGAGGTTATATATGACAGTAAATGTAACCTTGTCAAGAGGAATGTCTTTAGCTTTCTGCACTGTTAGCTCAATTGTGAAACAGCTCAGATCAGCAAGTGTGCCTCTGAGTTCAACTTCATCTGGGAACTGTCCTTTGTATCTTCCAAACAAGATCAATGGATGACCTAACGTAATATCTGGAATCTGAGAAGGGAACAACTACAAAAACCAAAAAAAAAAGAGACAAGAACAATGTCAATAAAGAAACTCAACAACTTGATGTTACTGAAGTTATATTCAAGTACCTCTACTGAGCGTAAGAGTTTGAGAGCATCAAAAGTGGTATTCGCCACGATCGTTGAAGTAGCCGTATCAAATAGTCTAGTCATCTCAAGCTCAAACGAATCTGGCTAGGTGCATTGTTAATACAAATCAAGAAAATGTTTAGTTTCTTGATTCTGAATTAGTACTATAGTTTTTATTATAACAAATTCAAACCAGTGGTGGTTACAATTTACCTGTGTTGTTTGTGCCATCATAATAACCATTCCCTATCCGAGCTAGCGTTTGCAAGAAGTAATGGTTGCAAAACGAACCTGCGGAAATGTTTCTTGTTAGAATCCCACAACGGATGTATAAAGGTACTAGCACTAGTATATAAGAGATATGAGTCAATTTACGCATTGCCAATTGGTTTTGAGTTGTAAGCCCAAAGAACTTAACATTTCTAATCAAGATTTTGACATTTATATGAAAGAAGCAAGGAAGGAAAAAAAGAGAGTATATATTCTTTTACTTACCAATACCAAAGGTAGATATCCTCGGAGAAATAGATTTTTCGTTTTTGCTACAAGATTCTTTCATGGCATTACATATCTCTCTCTCGTTTTCAACAGATCCATCAGTGACTAAGTATACAAGAGGAACTCCAATTTTGCTTCCTTGAAGCAATTTCATTGCCTTAAAACACAAACATGAAGAAGAATCAGAGAAATTCTTGGCTTATGTCTTAGAAAGAGTTTAAGAGATTTCTAGACTTAAGGACCTGTTTGAGAGGAAGTAACAAGTTCGTTCCACCATTTGCAACTAAATTACTATCAAGCCATTCAGTAACAGAAGAGATAGTTTCATCTGTTGCAAACTCCATTGAAGTTGAGAATTCAAGAATTTCTTCATTAAAGGCAATAATGTTGAAAACATCTTCAGCTTCTAACTTAGCCAAAGACACTAACAACGCTTTCTTCACATCCTCTAGTGGTTTCCATTTCATACTTCCACTTATATCAATCACAAACACAACTCTTCTTCTGAAAAGCTGCACATAATAATAACATTTTACATTGGTCATGACACATCAAACAGAGGATTCATAGTGAAGTGAATGTAAGACCAAACCTGTTTATGTTTGGTAGTTCCAGGGAAAAGATACAAACAGAACATTCCTCTTTCATCTGAATCCCAAGGAGATGGAGACTTAACCAAAACATTACCACTAAGATCACCAGATGAAACCTATGAAAAAAGGAAACAAACACCAATCTAAGCAGCAACAAGAAGAAGAAAGAACACATAAAAAATGCTTCACGAAAACTCACATTGAATGAAACACCAAAATCAACTCTTGACCAAGATGATACTTCTTCAGCTTCATACTCACAACTTAATTTACCTACTTCACGGTGAATAACCTGAAAATGATAATAACACATTATAAATTCCATAGTAACAATCTGAAAAAAAACAGTTTGATACAAATACCTTTAAAGGATGGCTTGTGTAACTACAAGCTACTTCACCACCATTAACACAAGAGTTGAGGTTTAACACAATCTTTTCTCGTTTACTAATATCTTTGCCTATAGGAAACACATAAGCAGGGAATCTAAAAGGCACATTGAGATGAAACTTGCCCTCTCTGTAAATCAATTTCTGACACCAATTCACATTAACTGAAAATATTGATCCTCCAGCAACCTATATAATAATTAAACAACATCATTCAAATTAACTATCACAAATTCCAAAAAAATTAACTATAAAATGTGAGACAAAGAACAAACATGTGGGATCTTGAAAGTATAAATATGAGACTTGAAGAAACGAGAATCTTTGTCTTTATGAACGTTATCAAAGTCAGATGTTTGTTCCTCTGTTACTAGTTTGGTCTTGTAAGACTTTTCATGACTCAAAACATCAATCTCAGCACTTAGAAACGAACCCTGCCAAGCACATAAATCAAAAACGTGTTATACAATTATTATCCTCAAAAAAATATCTTGCTATTAAAGGAAAGAAAGAGAAAAGAAGTCTTTTTTTTTGTCGTTTAGTTGTACTGAAATTACCTTTTCACCCATTGGAACAGCAACACAGCAGTCAAAGCGTTTACTAGGCATTACACAGTGAACGCGCCACCGTCCTGTAACGGTGACGAACGCCGTGTCGAGCCAACAATCTACTTTCATCTCAACTCCGAGCATCTGAAGCGGCACAAGAGCAGAGGGATCGCATCTTGCGTGTACGTACGGCTGATAACTCGGAACGTCGGGGTTATCAACAGCCACCGGATCTGTGATTGAAGCGTAAGCTGTAATCGCCGTCGGGAGAAAATTCTCCGGCGATGATGAAGGAGGATCTTGGACTAAAGGAGGAGTGATGCCTTTGCCGTAGTATATACGTCTTGAGAGCTTAAGACCTTGCTCTACACGAACTGCGAACTCTTCGGACATTTTTTTTTTTAGTTTCCGGCGATGTTGAGAGTGAAATGCGGAAAGTGAAGAGATCTTTAAGGTCCGTCCGTGTTTAAAGGGAGGGATTAAAAATCGGCCGGTGAAAGGAACGGCGATATAAAAGATTTTAATAAGTGGGACGTTTGGCCAATTGTTATTGTACACGTGTAAAGATTACTGCCGCCAGAACAGTCACGGATATTTTTTATTTATTTATAGATATTGTTTATTGGGTTTCTTTTCTTATGGAAAATAGACTTATTTTCTTTATTTTTTCCATTTTGTCAAAGTTTCTTTTTTCTAACATTGTAGTACAGTGTAAACTTTAGACTCAATAAAAGTTTTTTTTGTTATGAAAGACTTTCTTTTGTTTGATAACGCCAAACTAATTAATTTCATAGGATGAGTGTAACCATTAAGTAGTCCATTTACACAAGTTTACTGGCCAAATGTAGCTTCAAACTCAATAATTAGTTTTGAGTTGAATATAATTTTTGACGACAAAATGATTTCTTTAAACGAATATGAATTATATGACAGAAAAAAAATGCTTTCCATCACGGGGTGAATACATACATAGAAAATTATATGTTAGTTATATGTTCTATATTTACAGTCACTCTTATACTTCAAAAAAATAAATGTCCCACTATACCATTTATTATTTTTCCGTCCAATGTAGAATTTACATTAGTGTGGAGATGTCGCTTTTGGATCTATAGTTTATCGCAAAAAGTGGGTTATAAAGCCTTTTAACCAAAAAAGAAAAGAAAAGAAAAGTGTGTTATACTTTTACGTATACACATTATTTGTAAATACCACTTGACTATTGTATATACTAGCTTTTGATTTCAATAAATAAACATTAATGTAATATAAAAATTACACTAAAAATATCTCTACAGAAGCATCCACGTCGAGATCGGACCACGATGAGTCCTCAATATATTCTCAATAAATCGGCGAACCAAATCTTTAGACATGTAGGCCATGTACAATAAATTGCATTAATTATTACGTACAAATAAAAAACAGCATTATAATTTCTATCTATGAGTACTAGATGGTTAAAGAAATAATTACTTAACATGGTTCTTAATTACTCGTTAGTCCTATCGATGATCATTTAATTTTACATATGGATTACAAATATTTGTGTGCATTAGTCACAGTATTGGCCTAAATAGATGCGTAAAAATAAGTAAAAGGTTAGCTGAGTAAAACCTGATTTAACGGATTGATGTCTGCCATGATTTCCATTACTAGTGAGGATTCAGTAAAATTGGCCAAAGTTTTAATTACTCATTTTAGGTTTTGGTCCACTAAAGATTTGAGACGTCCTACTTTATCTTTTTATAAAATGAAGTTGTAACCACTAACCAGTTGGCGCCGGGCCAACCACAGTGCTGACATTTAAATTTTATCTGTTTTCCTACGTTATGATATTATTAGTTGGACTGGGTTATTTAGGTTTTTAATCTTTTGGATAATCCAGTCAATACACTCATAAGTTATAAAAAATTCGTCTATATGATTTTCAACTGAGTCATCGATATATAAATAAGTTAAGACGTGGAACAATCTTAATTTATTTAATTAATTAGTTCGTATATGGTAGTACTAATCACTTTCCGATAGACAAGGTCAGTACAATCATTTGGAAAACGACATGAATATGCGTGTCATTACCAACTCTTTTTGTTTAATATGATTTATTTTGAAAAACTTTCAACTATCTTCTCTTCAACTTGTAATACCATCTCCAATGCTTTATTCTATCTTACTTTTAAAAAATAGAAATTTTAAAAAATATAAAAAAGATTGCTTCAATAATTATCTCTATTTTTATTTTAAAAATAATATTTAATATATATAATAATTTTATCTATTTAACTAATCTATATTAAAATTCTTTATTTTTTAATTTTACAAATTTGATCTACTCACTTTTTTATTTATAGGGATTTTTAGTTTATCATCTTCATATAATTTATATTTCTAATTTAATATAAAATTTTGTTGCATATTATAATAATTAAATAATCAAATTTAATAATATAATTATATATAAGTATATAAATAAATATATAATTTAGTTTTAAGTATAAAATAAGTAAACGTATAAAATTAAAAATTTATATTATAAATAAAAAAATATTTCTTTAAAATAGAAAAATGAATAATGTTTATCTAAATATAGAAGAATATTATACATTTCTCTGTTTTGGAGCAACATATAAAATATCATTGGAAATAATTTTGTTTTAAAAATACAGAAATCTCTAAAAACAGAATACCATTCTAGATGCTTTAAGTATGGATTTTGGGCTATGTTTCTAGTTTATCCGAAGTTTTGTACGACTACAGATCATAATTCCGTTTTCTTTTCTTTAAAGTATAAATACTCGTTGTATATTTCGTTATCAACAACACTAAGTCAAATAATAGAGTTAGAATGTGAAAAAAAAAAAAATTACTCAACCTGGCCGTCAGAGGCCGCAACCCAATATTAATGTTTGAGTGTGAGTCTAATAATAAAAAAATTGAGGCCCACCAAAACCGAAACACATACTGGGCCTTTGGTGTTTGCCCATTTAGCGCGTAAAACTAATGTACTAGATTATATAATTTCAGCTTTTTATTTGTTGTTAATCAGAAAATTTTATAGACCCTGATCCATACATATACATATTTATGTTTTTTTGTTAAGGATTTTTTTTTTTTCGATTGCATTTGATTTTTTAATGGAACTTAAACAAATTCTGAAGAAATATAGTTTGTAGCACTGAATTGTAAACTTTATAATTTATCCTCGTAGAACTTAAAAAAACAATTTTCCACCGGTGATCACATATAAATATATAATATATATTGTTTACTTCTATTTTTTCCTACTAAAAAAACAAAGTCAATTTCTTAAAAAATGTTTCCGATATTTAGATGATAGAATCTATTAATATTATATGTGATCACCGGTGGAAAATTGTTTTTTTTGGCGGCTTATCGGGTCGGCTTCTGTGTGATGGCCCTTCATTTCCAAAACTTTTGTGTCCTTTTTTTCTTTCTTTCTAGTTAGATATTTTATGCATAAGTCAAGTCACGTCAATATCTTACTTAAATAATGTGCGTATTAATTATGTAATATCTACTTCTATTTTTTCTGTATTGTATTTGTGTAGTTCATGACCTATATTAAATTACACTATACCCCAAACTTAATCCATGAAACTCCCAAATTCTACTTTCTTAATGTCAAGTTATCAACCTAACTTTTTGTTTCGTTCATCGAACTACATTGATAAACATGATACTTTTTGAAATATATATAATACCATATCTATGAAATGTTGAAAGGCCAGTTTTTCCAAAATGAAGGACACATCCACGACCACGAATCTGGCTACCTTTATGTATGAGTTGTTAATGCTAATCTATTATCCACGTGAAACACACTTTGAAGATTTCCCATCCAATGATGTGAACACTTTTTATATGACGGCTTCGTAATTGAAATTTATAATATTTTGAATATATATGTATGCTTTGTATATAGGACTCGAACTTGGGTAAATTAACGTGCAAGATCTTACACATCACATATTATAAGAGTTAAAACATGTTTCTAGAATGTACTAGTATGGACGCTAAGAATTAACGATGATACAAAATATTAAGAACTATAAATTTACCTTTAAGCCTTATAAATTATCCACGTTATGTTATACTTATGAAGTACGATGATATTTGAATCGACCCATAGCTTAAACTCTATTTAATAACGCTATTTATAAATGAAACATTAACCATTTGAGACTAAAGGAAAACATCAATTCAACTGTTGAGTTGATTTATTCCTTCATTATAAGTTTAAAACTAGTATTTAGAAAGTGTAAAATAATACTTTTTATTAGAACTACAGAAAATCAAATATTTTGGTTATATATATATATATATATGTTAGTATAGAAAATAGCCTAAATCTTGTTTCTTCCCCAACATTTTGACATTTAAATGTGAGGTTTGAAGCGATAATTTTCTTTGTTTATTGGATTGTTATCTAAGTGCTTTGGATTGTACATATGGAAACACGAATCTAAACTTAAACGTGGCGAAATCGGAACACCATATTTTTAACCGATATACAAGTTCAAATAACATTTATAAATGGACGTCATTAATAATAATAAATTCTAACGTTTTCAATTTTATTGCAATTTTTATGTGAATTAGCAAAGAAAAAACAACTCCATTTTGAATATATAAAAGTACTCGCCATTTGAAAATCTTATACAAGTATTATTTGATTAATCTTGTTTTGTTAGTGTTATTAACATGTAGAAACTATGATTAGTATGCACTATGCATCATACGACATTCTTAAAACTGTTTGTTAAAACCATTGGTTAATTTTCAGTAATTTTGTCCTATTTGGGCGTTTGGCTATTTCTATCTACAGTTGCTTGTAAAATATTTGTCGATCTGTTGCTTCTATTTTGTCAACGTCGATCTATTGCAATTAAATTATTAAAAATTTATGACAACTTGCTCTGTCTTCATTGGCCATATGGTTTATATAGGATCTATAAGGAATCGCCAACAAGGCATATCCTCTCATTTAATTATTCCACGCAATCATTCAACTAAAAAATGAGTTATATACGTGGCCATTATATGTATCCTATTACTTTTGTATAAAAAATATATAGTTTTTTATTCCGTAACCATCACTTCTGCGAATAAACATTACATGATTTCTATTTACTTTTATTTCTAAACTGAATGTATTTATCAGAAAACTTAAAAAGAATATGTTTAACAATGTTAGTGATATGTCTAATTCCAAGTTCGTACTTTGAATTATAAATCCGTTGCATGTGAAATTATAGCTTCTTGCAATTGCAAAACAAAAAAAAAGGGTTTAAAAATGTCATTAATATAACTTTCTATTATTGTCTATAATTAATAATTGGCTACTGTTAATACACCGCATGGGAGCAGCAGCGACAGAAATATAACAACAAAACTTTCCACGATTAACACGTAGTTAAATAGTAATAAGTCTAATGACTTGACTTGGTCGTATATCAAATTAAAGGTTCTCTTCATTTATTACACCCTTTTCACAAACACCCTTAACATTTCCAAATTTACAAATAAACGCCATCAACTGTTGAAATACAATGATTAGACTCAAATCTTACAGATACATAATTTTGATATCAGCAAAAATAACGCGTGATTAACTATATACTATATGGTGGTGCCGTGCATAATTGTACTAATTGATACAATAATTTTGGTCGGAAATAGCGTAATAGACCTCGTGGCAATATTACATTAGCGAAGTTAGTCAAATGAAACCAAACCGAAACGGCTGAAGTAAAATAAAACTTTTTAAAATTTTAATATAATTGTGTCTGAATACGTTTTTAGAGAAAAGGTCAGACTCGTCGCCAGCTGGCTTAGTTCCAGATAGACGGTGAAGATTAAAAGTTGTCAGAAAATAAAATATCTGACGTGGCTTATACTATTGTTCTTCCATTTTTCCACCCTTTATAACACCAATCATTGCTTCTCCTTCGCCTTCACATTCTCTAATCTTCTTTCTCTTCAAATATTTCCCAAAACATATAAACTTTTTTCTTCATTTCTTCTGAAACCAGATTCGGTGATTTTCTATAAACTACTAGTGTTTTTTATTTATTTTCCGTGTGGTAAATAAAGGGTAACTTTCTAAATCTGATATTAAAAAGGCAAAGAAAAAAAATATTTATTTTGTGTGTTTTTAATTTACTCTGTTTGTTGCAATGGTTTTGTTTTGTGAAATTTTTCTTGGAGAAGAAGGGAATTTAGAAGACGGAGAGTGGGAAAACGAAAGATAATAACAGTAATCTAATTTCTTCAAGAAAAAAGAAAAAAAACTTTTACCTTTTCAAGAATCCTCTGTTTCAGAAACAGAGACAAAATCAAGAAGATTGATCACAAGCAAAACTGCGTTGTCCTCTCATCTTTCATCTACTGGTAAAATTTTATCTTCTTGATTCGTTTTAAACCTTAATCTCAAAGTTTAGTATCAGATTATTGAATGAAATTCTCTTAACCAGGTTTTAATTCAAGAAACCATGTCTGCGAGTGTATTAACTGATCCAACAATGCTTGTTTCAACACCAGAGGTCATACTCGTATCACCACCGACACAAGCAACGCAAATCTCTAGCGATGAGCCAGAGTCGGTGACGTGTGACTGCTGCGGATTAACCGAGGAGTGTACACAATCATACATAGAGATGATCAAAGAGCGTTACATGGGGAAATGGATCTGTGGACTATGTTCCGAAGCCGTGAAATACGAAGTCATAAGAACGAAACGTTTGTTAACAACAGAGGAAGCTATGGCAAGGCACATGAACATGTGTTATACTTTCAAATCATCAAGCCCACCTCCGAATCCAACTGGACATTTGATATCTGCGATGAGACAGATCTTGAAAAGAAGCTTAGATTCTCCAAGAATGCTTAGATCTATGCCTAATAGTCCTTCTAAAGACGACCAAGATCATCATGATTGTGTTCCTAATGTTTTGTCTAGGTCTGATAGCTGTTTTGCTAGTTTGACTTGAAAAAAACAAAACTTATCGTTGAAAATAATGTTTATTAAACCGTCGGTTTAGGGACCCACCTTGAAAAAAAAAATCCGGTTCTTTTATCAGGTTTGAAATTTTCGTCAGTAACCAAAATGGTTATCTGTATGTTTTTTTTTTTGGCCGGATTTGTTTGTAATATGTGGAAAATTTTTGGGTTTAAAGAGAATAATTTGTTGCTTTGTTTCATTCTTTTTTTATTATTTCCCCAATTGCTTATAACTTTAAAGGTTCGTGAGTTGTACTGTTGCTATGAGCTTAGTTAGATAACACAAGAACAAAATAAATTGAAAGATATATATGTTGATACTATTCTATTATTATTTAGATGATAAAAAAAAGAGGAGATTCTTAACTAATCTATCATATAAAAAAGACATGTATGATCGAAGGTATTGTAGGGCCATGCTTATCTCTGTGATGATTCTCTATCACAAAATAGAAATGAAAAAGGTGTTTCTTCAAGCCATTTAGACAACACAATTTATTTTCATTTATTTTATAACTTTTAGTTATTTTTAATCAAATGACTATTACGTAACGCATGAAGGTAAGTAAACTGTACAAACTACAAACGTTTTATAAAAATCTTTGATGGGTTGGTTGTCCAATATTCACTAACTCTCAAAAAATTTATTAAATATGAAATTTATTCTAGTAATGATAAAAAACAAAAGACAAGAATCTAATTTGAGCATAATTGTAACGTGTATGCACTCACAATTTGGCTAACTACATTGATTCGACATTTCGACTACTTAACAAATAAGTTTTCCTTCAACTTGCCATATAGTATCTTATTAGAGTATATAATCAATCCGAAAAAGAAAGGAGAAATATAAATAGAAGCTGGAAGGGAAGGAATCACATCACATGCGAGATATGTAAATAAAACAGACAACACAAGTTTCTAATTATGTGTATTGAAAGTCTGAAGCTAAAAATATATGTAACTAAAAGAAAATTTAACTCGGAAGTTTGTTGTTGTTGTTGTTGTTCTTGTGTGTGTTTATTGGTTGGAAGTTACAACAATATCATTCTCTATAAAAAAAAAAAAAGAGTTTCAACAATATCAATAGGCATATGTTGCGTATCGAGCATCTATGCGAGGGGGCAGCTTTATTTACTCTTTTGCCTATTTTCAAATCGAGTGAATGTGTTGTTCTTAGTAGTGTTGTCTTAAGGAGCTGTTGTTGGTAGCTTCAGGCAAGTTTTTGTTTTTTTTTTTTTAATTACAACGCTTTAATTTAGGTTTTAGCTTTTAATGCATTTTGTTCAAGTGTAAACTAGAGACATATTTACAGAGTCGAGGGAGTTATAGTGGCTATAGTTGTCAGTTTTTCTGACCTTAATTTAAATTTTATTTCTTTTTTAAATCAAAATTGATTAATTTTTTTTTTTTCATTAACAATGCATTTGGAACCGGATGTTTTTTAATGTGCAACACCATGGAACAAATACACCTCTAATATTGTCTTTCTTGTTTCTCATCAGGGTGATATAACAAAGCGTCTGGCTGAGATTAATCCTCAAATGATAGTTTAAGTTAGTTATACACAGTTGTGCTACTTACAAGATTCTTAAGCCTATATTTTAATGCAGTTTTTATATTTTTTTCTAGCATTTCACTATTTAAAGTTTTTCAAACTTTACAACAAACTCATCTTTTTCTTGTTTGGATCTTCTATTAAATTGATTGGAAAACCAAGAAGAAAAGATTATGTTAAACAAGGTAGGACAATTTATTTTTTATTTGTTTATTTTTGTTACAGTCTCTCTTCATCATTAATCATTTTGAGCCAACATTCTAATTTATGTCTTCAATTGTTTAATATATGAGCATGTAGTACTTGGAGGGAAACACATAGGGAGACATGTTCCATAGTCCTTTTTGTTATTGGGATAGCCTGATGCATCAACTGCTGCTGAAGCTTGGTTTTTTTAGTAGAGGAGGCCAAATTGAGCTGATTGTAAAAAGATTTCACCATTCTTATAATAACTATACGCTATGTTTTGCTTTTGTTTTCAGCAGTTATGAGAGTATGATAATAATCATACACTATGTGTTGTTTTGTTTTCATTCTGCTATGACATGTTTATTCAGTAGGATTATGATAAAACTGTTGTTTAGACTTTAGTAGTTTGATCTTGTTGAATTATGATAAAACAATTGTACCAAAGTACCAAAAATGTGCACTGTGCTACTAATTTCACATCGAGAAAAATCCTATGTGAAATTCTAATTTAACGTAGAGAAAGATTGAAAACATGTGATGGGCTAGTGGGCTATATATCATAGTCCACAGATTTACATACGTTTAAAAGGTCCAATTCTACTTTCTGGGATAATTAATTTCTGTCGGACTCATTTTTTTTGTTCATTACGGATTTCTTTTTTTTTATTATTATGTTCACTACGGATTTCATACATAACTAAACTAATATCCAATTTTGTAAAAATAATTGTGTGCAACCAGTCGATTTTGTAATATGTATATATCAAAAGTAGCCACAAGATCTTGTGTGGAATCACTTTATTAATTGGCATGCTAATTTCCTAACTCGTAACTCGTAATGCAAGAACTAGGAATTTTTTATTTTTCATGTAGGCACTAATGTACCAACCTATTGCTATTTGAAAGCATCCCTTTATCGCACGTTTAATAATAAAAAGGTGCATGTTTGACTAGACAAAAAACAAGATCTGTTGAAAGTGGAGACATCTATTTTCATATTACGCTTTTCAAATTTCGAATTTATTTTTTATTTCATAATTTAGTGGACGAAATCATACACAATAGTGAATTTCCCGAACTAAATTTGTTGCTTCCAATAATTTGTGGAAATGATGGACCTTATTCACAAAACAATGGAAGTTGACGTCGAAATTCTTAGGTATGAGAAGAGTTCAAATGAATTATTATTCAAACGTATCATGATATTATTCAATGGTAATCTATACATTGTCAAACTAGAGACAGCGCACATTTTTTATATATTTAAAAATCAATATTGATATACAGCTTTTTGCATGGGTTTCAATTTGCTGTTGCACTGTTCAGACGGGTAAAAAAAGAAACTTGTACGTATTTTCATATTTCTATGTTTGACTTTAATTTTTGGATTATAATTTATAGTTTCATACTTTCCTTAAAGTCATACTTTATTAGTAGAGGAGCGGTTCTGAAATTCTGAAGGTCTTAAAACTAAAATTTGGGAACTTTTTATATTTATTAATTATGTTATCTTACAAAACTATGACATATTTGTATTTATAATTTGATGTTAAATGTTCAAATTTTAAAAGTTTTAAGATGGATATTTCATGTTGTTATGCATAGAATCGGTCAAGCAGTGAGTAGCAAAGTGGTGACTACTGACTAGCCTAGCATAGTAGCATCACGTTGTACATGAAGCCGGAGACAAACCTTTTATACCAACTTTCCAAGTTCTATCCGAATGCATTCCTTACTAAGTAAGCGTTGAAGACCAATAAATGATCTATTGGTATACTAATAAAAGTCAAAAAAAGCTTTTAACGAAGTTTCATGAACATAAAGCGTCTAATTGGCCAAACTCAAGAGGCTGCGCGTGATTAACTTTTTTGTGCCAAAATGATGGCTATTTACGACTTTAGATTGATACTCTTCTTCATTGGAAAAAAAACTACTTCGAAAATAGTTACTTCTTAAAATTAGTTTATGGGAACAGAAAACTAGAATCATAATTTTTATGAATTAAACTATGCATAGATGGGCTTGATTAATTTTTACATACCGTAATGGCATATTATTTAAATTAATTAAAGAGAAAAAGAGAGGAAAAAAGGAGCTATAGATGATATATAGGTGAACGAACTAAAGGGGGGTTTTGGACTTTTGGAACGCCATATTGCATGTATATTACCTTAGTTATATGATTTGTGGATGATGGTGATCGAATATAACTTTTGATTAGTGCTTGCGTGCGTGCATATGTTCATGATACATCTGTGAATAAGCATACACATCTACATAGCATCTCGAGACTTGTTTTAAAAAAAAAGGAAAATATAGGGATAAGGAATATGCTAAAAGAGTAAAAGGTGTGCACTTATCACTTCGTAGAGAATTTTATGAAAAAAATGTATAATTAAAGAAAAAAATGAATAATTAAAGAACGAATTAACCAAAACACTACCTAAATACGGTATTAATTCTTAACTAAACGATGTAGTTATACGCATGTTTAAGGAATAAAATAAATTCCGGTGTAAATGATCTGATTATCTTAAGCAAGATGAGCTCTGTTAGCCGTTCTATGTGATCAAGGACACAATTGATTTCATCTCATAATCAACTCACATGCATGTTACATATACTCTAATTTGTTGTTATCATGATATCTATTTCGAATGCCTCCAAGATTTTGGTTCGACGTTTCACGAGATTTCATGTGACCTAAGTACAATTTTCTAATGTCTGGGACATGGTCCACTTTCCTTGACGAGCCCGAGATATAATCACCATTTCCGGTTACATTTAAAAACATTTAGCTGTAATATCTTTTGTATTTTCTTTGTCAATATCAAAATTCACAGTTTTATCAAACTATCACAAACCAATCTTCAAAATCCAATGTCGAATTATTTATTTACTTCACTTGTGCCTTGTGGTGATTTTTTATTATTAAGTAAAAGACACGGTCAACTTTAGTTAACGATCCCGGGATATAATCACCATTTTCGGAAATGTCAAGGGTAATATTGTCATTCACCAATTATACTAGATTCCCAGTGATTAACTTTCGCGTTTGCTTCCTTAAACCTTTTTATAAGACGCGTTTGTGTCTGACTCGGAACTCGGTTTGACTCACTTAAAAGAGATTTTTTTTTTTCCTGGGATAAAAAATATAGACTCGTAATTTCTTGTAAAAAAGACAAATGTGTACTTGAACACATATCTACCGTAAATTTCAAAGTTTTTTTAAAAATTTATTTCCAAGGTATTAGTTACTCGTTTCTATAAAAGTGTTGAAAAATTAGCTTGAGTTGAACATATAAAATAGTGTACGTACTATTTAGAAAATCTACGGCATGTTTTGAAATATTCGGGTCTTTTTATTGTTACCAAAGGAATAAAAATATGACTTGACGAAAGAAAAAAACAAGTAACTACGAATATTCCAATTAAAAAAACGTGTGGACGGCGAAATAGCTTTCTATCTCTTTAAGCTGAGGCATATAAATAGCTGTCACCTGCTCATTATTTGTAACCAGAACGCACCAAATAAAAGCTCATCAACTTCTTCGTCCAAGCTTTTTTTGATTAATTAGTACTAATTAATTCATTCATTTGTAAATGGCCTTGGCTAAAGAAATGATGGGCTCTCGTCTGATTTTCGAGAGATCATCACTTACGACGCCGTTTCAACCTCGTGTCTCAATCAAGAAGAGGACACAAATAACACAGTTCTCGATCAACCCTTTTGACTCGAGACCGATTAGAGCTACTAACTCTAGCCGTATCGTCGCAGCAATAAGCGAGGATTTGGTTAAAACGCTGCGTATTAGCACAGTTGGTAGAAATAATCAAGAGGAGAAGGTGGAGGAAGAGAAGGCTGTGAAGTTTAAGGTGAGAGCAGTTGCTACGGTGAGGAACAAGAACAAAGAAGATTTTAAAGAAACTTTGGTTAAGCATTTGGATGCTTTTACTGATCAAATCGGTAGAAACGTCGTCTTGGAGCTTATTAGTACACAAGTTGATCCAAGTAAGTCATTAACACAAATTCTTTTTGTCGGTAGTTTCAAAATCGTGTAAGTAAAAATAAGTTGTTTTGGTCAAAGTTTTTGTTTTCTTTGACTAATTTTTATCCAACTTTGTAACAGAAACGAATAAGCCGAAGAAGAGTAAAGCGGCGATATTGAAAGACTGGTCAAAGAAATCAAATTCAAAGGCGGAGAGAGTTCATTACACGGCGGAGTTCACGGTCGATTCCGCCTTTGGTTCGCCGGGAGCTATCACGGTGACTAACAAACACCAAAAAGAGTTCTTTCTTGAGAGCATCACCATCGAAGGTTTCGCATGTGGTCCTGTTCACTTCCCTTGCAACTCTTGGGTCCAATCTCAAAAAGACCATCCATCTAAACGAATTTTCTTCACTAATCAGGTAATTAATTAATTATACTAATCAAACCTATCAACAAATCACATTAAATGTGAATTCATCATATACATATCATATAGTCATGTAATGGTAGGGTCCAAATATTGTCTTGAAATATTAACTAACATATGTGACGTTCCAACTACATATTTTGGTCTGAAAAAAATTAAATGTCGTTACAAAATTTTCGCAGCCTTACTTGCCGAATGAGACACCGTCCGGTCTAAGAGGATTAAGGGAGAAAGAGTTGGAGAATCTTAGAGGTAATGGGAAAGGAGAAAGGAAATTATCAGACAGAATCTATGACTTTGATGTCTACAACGACATAGGAAATCCAGACATATCACGTGAGCTAGCTCGTCCCACATTAGGCGGTGGTGGTGACTTTTCTTACCCAAGACGTTGTCGAACCGGCCGGTCTTCTACGGACACTGATCTAAAGTCTGAGAGACGAGTGGAGAAACCCTTTCCGATGTATGTGCCAAGAGATGAGCAGTTTGAGGAGTCTAAGCAGAATACTTTTGCTGCTTGTAGGCTTCAGGCAGTTTTACATAACCTTATACCTTCTCTAAAAGCTAGCATTTTGGCTGAGGACTTTGCTAACTTCGGTGAGATTGATAGTCTTTATAAAGAAGGCTTGCTTCTCAAGTTAGGGATTCAAGATGATATGTTCAAGAAGTTCCCTTTGCCTAAGAATATTGTCACTACACTCCAAAAATCTAGCGAAGGCTTGCTTAGATACGATACTCCCAAAATCATTTCAAGTAAGCACATTAATTATACTTATATCTTTTACTTATGTCATTAATTCGTTTATTTGGAGTTTCATAAGTTAAACACATGCATGTGCCATCACATGTCGTTTTGATGGACCAATCCTTAAAGAATATCCTAATGATTCTCATTACCAAATTTTGCCTTTATTTGATGGTTTGCTATAGACTATAGAGTTCCTGTCACTTCCTTGTATTTGGAACCAACAGTGAAACTTCCACTTAGATTCCTTTCAATAAGGAAATATGATTCACGTGCTCATTTCATTTTTTTAATTTGTTGTTTCCACTTTCCACTACAAGTTAAAATTTCTCTAGTGGTGGTAGTTATATTAGTTTGCGAATAATTAAATTAAAGCGCGTTTCTGTTTTATATTAGCTCTCTAAACTGCTTACACTTTGATTATATAGTAGTTTTATCTAACGAGTCCTTTTACCTTATGGCAGAGGATAAATACGCATGGCTTCGAGATGATGAGTTCGCACGCCAAGCCATTGCTGGGATCAACCCAGTTAACATAGAACGAGTCACGACTTATCCACCGGTCAGCAATCTTGACCCCGAGATCTACGGTCCTGGTCTTCACTCCGCTCTCACCGAAGACCACATCATTGGCCACCTTGACGGCTTATCCGTACAACAAGTAAGAATTTCACATATATATGATCTCATCACAAATATATAAATTTTTTTGAGTAAATTATTAATGATTTAATATTTTGTTTCCAGGCGTTGGAGACGAACCGATTGTTTATGGTGGACTTCCATGACACATACTTACCATTTTTAGATCGAATCAACGCTCTCGATGGACGCAAAGCTTATGCGACTAGAACCATATTGTTCTTGACTCGTCTCGGTACACTCAAGCCTATAGCCATCGAGCTAAGCCTCCCTCCTCAATCAGGCTCAAACCGAAAGTCCAAGCGCGTGGTCACACCTCCCGTAGACGCAACCTCTAACTGGATGTGGCAGCTAGCCAAGGCTCACGTTGGATCCAATGACGCTGGTGTCCACCAGCTTGTGAATCATTGGTTACGAACCCATGCGTGTTTAGAGCCGTTTATATTGGCTGCTCATAGACAGTTGAGCGCAATGCATCCAATATTCAAATTATTGGATCCTCATATGAGATACACTTTGGAGATCAATGGTGTCGCACGACAGACTTTGATTAGTGCTGATGGTGTGATTGAGTCTTGCTTCACTGCTGGTCAATATGGTTTGGAGATTAGTGCCACTGCCTATAAAAATCACTGGCGGTTCGATATGGAAGGCCTTCCTGCTGATCTCATTCGAAGGTAATAATTTCTAACGTTTATAATCTCTTCATAATATTTTAGTGTTAAACTAAATCTCATGCATACTCTTTTATAAATGTGAAAGAAACAATTATACGAGTGAGATATATATTTTTTTGTTTGGTTAAATGTAAATTTTTTGTTTTCTAATAATAATTGTTGTATAGAATCTAACTATTTTTTGTAATATTTTTAAAAAAATTTTATTAGGGGCATGGCAGTTCCTGACCAAACACAACCACATGGTTTGAAATTACTTGTCGAAGACTACCCATACGCTAACGACGGTCTTTTATTATGGTCCGCGATCCAAACCTGGGTCCGAACCTACGTGGAACGTTATTACCAAAACCCGAACCTAATCCAAACCGACACAGAGCTCCAAGCCTGGTATTCCGAGTCAATCAACGTAGGTCACGCCGATCACCGCGACGCCGAGTGGTGGCCGGAGCTTTCCACCGCCGACGATCTTGTCTCCGTCATCACCACCATTATCTGGCTCGCCTCCGCACAACACGCCGCTCTCAATTTCGGACAGTATTCTTACGGCGGCTACGTCCCGAACCGGCCACCGTTGATGCGGCGGTTGATTCCCGACGAGTCAGATCCCGAGTTCGCGAGTTTTATGGAAGATCCGCAAAAGTATTTTTTCTCGTCGATGCCGAGTATATTGCAGACGACGAAGTTTATGGCGGTGGTTGATACTCTATCGACGCACTCGTCAGATGAGGAGTATATCGGAGAGAGACAACAGCCGTCGATATGGACTGGAGACGCTGAGATCGTTGATGCGTTTTATGGATTTTCGGCGGAGATCGGACGGATAGAGAAGGAGATTGAGAAGAGGAATCGTGATCCTAGCCGTAGGAATCGGTGTGGGGCCGGAGTTTTGCCGTATGAGTTGATGACTCCGAGTTCTGAACCGGGTGTTACGTGTAGAGGCGTGCCTAATAGCGTATCGATTTAGAGAAAATTAAGTTTAAGTGATTTAAGTAAATAAATAGATTTTTGAAGCGAATAAAATTAGTTGAAAATTTATAATTTATTGAATTTTTTATTTGTAGAAAATCTAAACGAGTTTCTCTCTCCAAGGATTTGTAGACAACATAAATAAATAAAATTGATAATTTCATGAAAATACCGTTTATTATTTTCATTGATTCAAATACAACAATGGCTTTACAAAGCGACTTGAGCTTTTCCACTGGTTAAACTCATCATTTTCCGTTGGTAAATTTTTGTTTTGTTTTTTTCTAATAGATCCTACATTTAGTAAACAAAAAATTACTCGAAAATTTATTTTTGTAGAACAATCAACATATCATTTGATTATTTAATTATTTGAGATAAAACCGAAATGAATGTAAAAATCCAAACTGAACTAAAACGAAATACAATTAAACCAAATCAAAAACCAAACCGAAGTGAACATTGTTGTTATTCGGTTTCAGCTCTTATAAAACCGATAAAATCTATTAAAAAAAATAGAACCAAAACCAAACCAAACCATAAATCGGATTTCGTCGTATGTTTCGACCATTATCAATGGCGAGCATCATCAGAAGACCGTTAAACTTGACGGCGGCCGTCCGATTTCGACTTGCTCCGCTATCTCCATTCTCCGGTAACTCTGATTCTGCTAATTCAGCTACGACTCGTTCCTCTGAGTTAATTCGGGTGCCGAGCTTAGTTGAAGGATGCGACTACAAGCACTGGCTAGTGCTCATGAAGCCTCCCAAAGGATACCCACCTCGAAACGACATCGTCCAAAGCTTTGTCAAAACACTAACCATGGCTCTAGGGAGGTAACACTAAAGTAGTACATTGCAATCGAAAAGCTTAATTTTTAAAAATAAAAATCGAATCTTTTTGGTTATATGATATGAGGTTTATTGTTGTATGCAGCGAAGAAGAAGCCAAGAAATCGATATATTCTGTGTCTACAAAGTACTACTATGCATTCGGATGCAGGATTCATGAATCTTTAACTTACAAGATAAGATGTATATTGACATAGATCATTGAAAAAATCTCCTTCTTATTCCTAAGTTTTTGTGTGGCAAATGATGTAACTGTATGTTTGTATATATTTTGATTGCAGCTCTGCCTGATGTTAAATGGGTTCTACCAGATTCATTTATAGTTGATGGTGACAATAGATATGGAGGTTTGATTTGCTTCTTAAATTTTGTTTCTTTTCCTCTATAGAAACATATGGCATAAATTAACATTTCTAATTGCTTGTTCACACTAACTCTCTGTCTTTTCGTTCTGTTTCTTGTTTCTTGTATGAATCTATAGATTCTTTTTGGCTTCTTGTCTTAGGAACGATTTGAATTTTGCACCATTATATCTCATATTGTTTGGTAGACAAAAAGAAGTTGTAGCTTAAATTTAGTAATTGCATCACTATTAGTTTTCATTAAACATCTGTAGTTTTGTGCAGGAGAGCCGTTCGTTGATGGTGAGGTTGTCCCATACGATGAGAAGTACCATGCGGACTGGCTACGAGATCCAACGGATGATGATGATGTTAAAAAGAAGCCTAGGAGGAAAAGAAACAAGAAGTTGATCTAAATTCGAGATATTTCCAAGTCTTTCTTACTTTTTTTAGTGTGGTGCTAATGCATCTTCTAAGGGAAGTGTTACTAATTGTAAAGAATCTTAGGTCTAATGGTAGTAAAAAAGTTATTCAATTGAGTAGATTCCACATCATTGTGTTTAGAAGCTAACAGGAACATGTCTTACATATATGGAATCTTGTGTTTTTAAGTGGATGATATATTCTTGAAAATTAACTGATGATGTAAGCCTGTAATGCTGTACTGATCTCATGAAAATTGAATTAATCAATTGAGGTGTTGATCATAGTCTATTTCACTGTATTGCGTCAGTTTTTATTAGTGACATAACCTATTAGGTATTGAAGTCTCCCATAGAAATAGACTACTACACCAAAAGGACTGCTTCTTATTTGTCAATCAGGGCCAAGTAGAAATCTAGAGGAGACGAAAGCAACCAAAGCAGAGTAACCAACACGTCTTTGAGTGGGGTTTGGTGAGATTGAGAAAGTCTTCTTTCTTCATGACCAAGGTAATGTAATCTAGTTCTTGTCTTTATATGCAACTGTTTTTGTCTGAAAATTGAGACTTACTTGCTTGCGTATGTATCCATATTCTAAAACATTGACTAGTAACAACAAAGCTCACCACTGAAATTATTTTAGTTGGTAAACTGCAGTCAAATTTAGGATTTGATGTAGTGGAAACAAATATAAAGTAACACTGTCCCTTTTGAACACGCATACAATTCAGACGTTACAACATTTGAAAAATTGACTGCTTAAAAAATATCTATGTAACTCACTTTTTAAGCTAACGTTTCTATCACATGAAAACCTTTATGGTATTTTCATTTTTATCTAACACAAACCTCTATACTAATGTTTCCTAGTATATCTACACTTGTAGATTAATTAAATAATTTTTTTGTTTTTTTTTCTGTGCAATTTACTTGGCTGGAGAGTATAAACTAGTTCCTAGACTCTTGTATAGAGTTGTATCTGAATATACAGCACGAGACCTCATTGCCTTGTGTTTACGTCTGTTTCTTCGACCTGCTCGATGATGTTGTGTGAAGACTTTTGCTTCCTTCTTTGTTTCCTCCTTTACGACTTTGACATCATCTTTACATATGATGTCATCAACTTCATTTACACCTGCCACTGGAACAATGTACACAAATGGTCCGTTTTGAATGTCTTTGAGGTCTAGAATAGGCTCTAGGGTTTTGACCACTGTGGTCATAGTGGGTCTTGACTTAGGGTTTTGGCTTAGGCATTGGTAAGCCAAAGCAGCTGCTTTTCTGATGCCTTCAACTGAGTATCTTCCTTCGAGACTCGGGTCTATGATCTCTTCAAGCTTGATTGGATCTTTTAACATAGGTCTTGCCCATTCAACTAGGTTCCTCCCTCTCTGTGACCTGTACTTCTCAACCGCTTTTCTAGCTGTTAGTAACTCCAAAAGCACCACACCGAAACTGAACACGTCGCTCATTGTTGTTAACTGACCTGAAAATGTATCAAGAAACATGTAAGGTTATAAGAATACAAATGGCTTTGGTTTTATGATAAGTTTCCTTATTTGTTATGTTCTTATAAACCTGCTGAGAGATACTCTGGAGCTGCATAGCCTTCTGTTCCCATTACTCTTTTAGTAAAGTTTGAGTCTTCTTCCTCTGATCCGTCTGTGGCTAAGCCGAAATCCGAAAGCTTCGAGCTGAAGTCCTGAAAGTTTCATATATAAGTTTTTGGGTCATTGTCTAAAATAGACCATTTTCAAAATTTATTTCCAAACCGGGTCCATGGAAATGATTTTTGAAGCATGAAAATAAATTTTAGTTACAAAATAGGAAGAAAAGCATTTGAATTACCGAGCTCAAGAGGATGTTAGAAGGCTTAAAGTCTCTATAGATAACAGGTTTCTCTTCTTTGTGAAGAAACTCAAGGCCTTTGGCAGCACCAAGTATGATCTTCACTCTTGTTAGCCAAGGCAAGGCTCCACCATATTCTGTATTAGCACCAAAACAGTAGTCACATTGTTAGTAATTCTGCATCTATCTATATATAACAATCATTTTTTTAGATTTTTGGTAGTGAATCTTGTAACAAACTCACTTTGAAATAAATGATCTTCGAGATTGCCTCGTTCCATATATTCGTATACTAGAACCCTTTGATCATCCTCACAGCAGTATCCAATCAGATTCACTAGATGAGGATGTTTTAACTGACCAAGTATTATAACTTCAGTCTGCATAATCTCAAAGAAATTTGTAGTTATTAATGATGTAATTAGTCAATATGTAGATGAAGAAAATAAACATTACTTACCAGCCACTCTCTATGGCCTTGTCCACCATCTTGTTTCAAAGCCTTAACAGCAACAGGCTGAGCTTTTAAACCAGTCTTGAGGCTATCATCAACAAAACCTTTATAGACTTCTCCAAATCCTCCTTCACCGAGGAAATTATACTTTGAGAAGCCTTGTGTGATTGTTTTGAGCTCTTCATAGGTGAAGATGTGAATGCCTATGAGAAAAGAGTTTGAGAAGTCGTTGAGTGAGATGGTTGAATTGCTGAAATCTGACAAGTAGACTTTGCTTGGAACAGAGGTTTGTCTTGAGAGAATAAGAAGTCTTTCCTTTGATGGTGTTTTATTAGTCTTCTGGTTTGTGTTGTTGATACAGCTTATTGGAAGACATAGATTCTTCCAAGAGAACTTTATTGGTTTCATCTGAAAGAATCTATCTTTTTCTTTTTTTTTCAGAAGATTTTTGTGTCTTTATTTGTTTTAAGGTTCTTTCTTTTGTTTTCTGAATATATAGAGATTATGAAGCTTCTTTGAAAAAGGGTTAGTGCGAAATTGTGAGGGAGAAAGAGATTGGTGAAGACTCTCAAAAGTAAGTCTTCTAGCCCATATAGAGCCATCCAAGGAGGCAATATTCAAATGTGAATAAATATTTATGCAAACGAGTCAGATTTTTCTTAAACTTGTTATTTTATTGTTTTCTCAATTTCACACTTAATTTTTGAGGCAAAACTCTATTTATAAGGTTGTATAAAAAGTTTCCTAAACTACCAAAAATATCTTTTATGTTTCTATAATTATTGCAAAGTTTATTCTACTTTATAATTTTCCTTTCTTTTCAATGGAATATTTTGGTTGGTTATATGATGATTCTGTATCAATTTCTAATAACAGATGGCTAAGATTTTGTGTTATTATAATGTGTGTTAGACATTGTCCAAAGAAGGCTAGAGGCATCTTTGGATCTATTAGAAAAATTCTTTGACTATCTTAAGCCATCTCATTTTTTCGGATTGGCTATACAATCATACACTTGTAAGTTGTTAATGAAATTGTTAAATATATTATATATTCATTTTCATTCTAGAAGAACGTTGCTTCTGCTAAATATATTATGTTTAGTTCTCTTTACAATACTAATAAGTTGGAATACTTTTAACAAAGTAATAATAATAATAGGTTGGATAATGTTCTCTCTCATTCTCTCTGTGAAGTTGGAATGTAAATTCAGTACTTTGGCCACACCATTGACTTGAAACAATGGTATACTTTGTTTTCTATGGTGGCATAATCAAAAGCAAATTCAATAATTATTTTATTTTGAAACAATGGTTTCCTTTGTTTTCGTCGTTGGTTTTGTGTTATTAAAAGCAAATACAATAATTATTTTATGGTCAATTGTACTCTTATTTTTGTTTTTTAAAACAATTGTGGTTAATAGTTAAAAATAGAACAACTGTGATTAATATATTCACCGAGAATCTTTCGTAAATATGAAGTTTATAATAGACACTGATCTGCCATTTTTGTTTAATTCTTAGAGATTTAGATGTTTTAATTTTTTATTTAACTACAAAATTTAGAATTTCACAAAATCTGCCAGCGTCGTGTCACATATAAAATATGGTTGCATGCGCAAGAAAATTATGTTCGAATTTTTTTTTGTATATTACTTTTGAATCAAATTTAAATTGGTTATGTTACTAACTTACTACGTGGTGGCCGTGTGAGATAAATAATGCACCATTATATTTTCCAATAGTTAGTTGTTAATAGGGAGAGAACGTAGGTTTGCTTTTGGTTAAGGTCAATTTGCTCATTATCATTAATTTATTTTTCAACATTTAAAATATTTCGAGAGCGACATGGCAACAACTTTATGCCAAATTTTGAACCTCAGTTGAAAAATTCGTCTCTCATTTATTTATTTATTTAATTATTAACCTAGTCTCTCATTTTTCTTCAAGCTATATACGAACAGAAAAATAGTATCGAAATTCGAATTACACTTTGTTTTGAGGAATCTGATTTTAAAGATAATTGTTTTTTGGATAAAACAAGATACTTTCTTTTTTCCGCTAAAATGAATATAAAGAGACTTGAAAAAGTGATCAATCCCCAAAGAATGGCTCAAACAAAGATGTGAACTGTTAGAGTACAGTCCAGTGACACATTTAAAACGTGACGTCGATATTCTTCAAATCCCACAAACCTTATATTAGTTATATTTAGTCAGCATGATATATTCTCTCCGTTTCTTTTTATTTATCATTTTAGGTTTTTTCACATATATTAAGAAAATATTTAATTTGTCTGTTTTATCTTCAATTAATGTATAGTTAGTTTTATTTTATTGGTTATGACAATAAAATAAGAGGGGTAAAAATAGAATTCTCACCAAACATTTGCATTGAAAACCCAAAACAACAAATAAAATGAAACAAATTTAAAAATCTAAAACTACAAACAAAAAGAAACGGTGGGAGTATTCATCAATTGTTTCTGGATAATTAGCAAAGTATACATCATAATCAAAATATATATTGGTTTATACAGTGATGCAGATGGTATATATGATTCCAAAATATAATTGAAATTTAACCGAACTGAACTAAGTTGGTTGGTTAAACTAATTTGACCTGGAATATAAAGTGGCGTTAGACTTAATTAATACCGAAATGTATTTGGATTTGAATAAGATTAAATATGAATCAGATCAATGTATTCAATTCAATCAAACCGGCTAGTAGTGATACTACAAAGGTATTAGAAAAAAAAAACTGACGGAATGGTTGAAGTTATTCTTATTTCTTCGAGTGTGAAACATATTAACAATTAATTAACTGTGAAATATTGAATTTGAATGTAAAAAACTTTTGACTTCTATTTTACCATACGAAAATGAAGAAGAAAAAAGTGTATTATAAGATTAAGAAACGAAAAAGAGAGAAATGTAATCATGATTTCAGGTGTTTCAAATATATGTAAAAGAATATTGGATCCCAATTTTGAGTACATTTGAAAAGAAAAAACACAAAGTATAAAATGAGATTTTGAAATTGTGGCAGCCACGGAGTGTGTCATCATTAGAGGTTGATTTTGCTTTGGTCAATGTCAGTTTCACATCTACTACATTTTATAAGAGAAAATACATTCACGTGTGTAAATGTTATTTTCTTAAATATAAAGACACTATCATCGAAAGAAATTAAACTCGTTAGCCGACGACGGCAAACAAACCAAAACTCGTTAAGTCCCTTTCTGTTTTGAAACCACGCGGCCACCAAATGGATTGTTTATACAACGTCAACATATTGCGTCAATTCATTACACACATACAAGTGCCAAAATATAACTACTTCGAGTTTACAAAACGAAATAACTAGAAAACAATCTAAACTAGACTGGAATTTTAAACTTCAAAGAATATACTTGTTTTTTTTATAGGTTTTTAGAGTAGAAAATTTAAGGTTTACGATTCATAATATAGGTTTAGGACTATAAATATTTAGAGTTTAAGATTTAGATTTTAGACTACTAATTCTAAAATCTTAGACTACCTATTAATTTAACTTGGCCACAATCGTTTTTAGGCTAGCTCCCTTATTACTAAAAAAATGAGTGGTCAGAGGCTCTAACAAAGATGCTAGCTTGCCTGCCAAAGTTACAACCTTGTTTCTCTCTAACAAAGATGCTAGCTTGCCTGCCCGGTAGAAACTCGGGCTCCTTTACAGAACGCAATAGAGATAAAGATTACGAGGATATTGAGTTAAGTCAATAATCAGAAACTTGAGGATCGAAAGGAGAGCTTACATGAGAGAGCTCTATATAGTAGCTTATCTTACCCATCAATACATCATCATGTTATTGATTTTCTTAATGACGTGATTTTCTTTTCACATCTAATTAAATTCATCAAGTTATATCTTGATCCTTACCACTATTTTAGCATGATAAGTATTTTATTAACTATCCAAATATCTAAAAGAAATTAATTTCAATTTAAAGGATAATTATTTTGTTACCATGGTAAAAAAATATTATATCACAATTCATTTATTATTTAACATAGAATCAAAATAAAATATATACATAGTAATATATGAATCCGATGACGAATGATCAGTAAATTTTTACGATGATTTATTTATTAACTAAACATTAGATTACATTGATAAACATTTTTATAATGTTAACAAATAAGTTATCGCTAGCAATTTTTATCCATTATATGCAAGATAAGTACATTGCTATATTGATAACATATATTGTGGGCAATTCTTTTAAATACCACTAAATTATGTATTTTTTCCATAAATACCACTAATTTTAAAAACTTCCATCTATACCACAAAATGACCATAAATTTCCTTGACCATTTAAATATTTTTAGGGTTTAAGATTTATGGTTTAGGGTTTAAATTCTAAACCCTAAACTCTAAGCCTTAAATCCCTACTCATACCCCATAAAACTATACCTAAATCTAAATTAGTGAACCCAAAATCAAAAATTTTAATTATAAACTTTATAAAATTAATTTTGTGTTTGTGGTATTTTTAGAAACTAAAACTTTTAATGGTATTTTGGAACACTCAATTAATGGTGGTATTTTTGGTAACAAAACATAAAAAGGGTACTATTTTAAAGAATTTATCATATATCATACCTTGTTAAATAATAATTTAAATAAAAAATTTATATATGTTACATGATATAAAAGTTTTTACCGTATTAATAAAATAATTACATGTTGATTTTGTGATTTAGTTTTCCCAAAATTTTTGTTCGGTAACAAAATATTTATCTCCAATATAATTACGTAGGGATATTTTCGTCCAATTTATATAAATTGACGAGAGATAACTAATAATACAATACTTATGTATGTATTCTTAAATTTTATGTCAACTAGGCCTAGGCATTCAAATTTTTGGATCGAATCGGATTGAATTTTTTGAATTCCTGATTGTTTGGATAGGGAAATTTTGAATCCATTCAACTTTTAACATGTTTTCGGTTCGGTTCGGATATGATCTAATTGGATTTAGATCAGATTTTAATTTTTTTATGAAACCCGATATAGAACTGAACATATATTCGGTTATTTTGGATTCTAATCTAAAATCCAAAAAATCTGAAAAATCCAAAATAAATTCTGACAAAACCCAAAATATCCAAAATAAATCCAGACAAAACCAAAAAAAAAACAATAAAAAGAAAGTTCAAAGTAACAAAATAAATTCCAAAAAAAAAAAAAACTTCAATTCCAATTTCAAAACTGCATAACCGAATCAAGAAAAACTAAAACAAACAGTATCCAAACATAAGTCTCTCATCTTTCAAAGCCAAATCATAGTATCCAACTCCGAATTCCAATAAACTAATCAAAACATGTGCAAAAGTATTTATAGAAATTAGATAAGTATAAAGTAACTATTAGTTTTGTTGAAGAATGTAAAAATGATTAAGAAAAAGAAACATGTTCATTTTAGATAACTTATCGGATTCGGATTCGGTTTGATTTGGATTCAGATTATTCGAATAGGGAAATATTAAATTTCCTTTTTATTGCAGATTGGATGCCATTGTTGGAGAAGATCAGGGCAAGAATAAACTCTTGGAAAAACATGTTTCTATCTTATGCAGGCAGTCTTCAATTGTTAACCTCAGTGATTGCAAGTCTAACTAACTTTTGGATATCCGCTTTTCGCCTTCCGAGTACTTGTGTAAAGGAGATTGAGAGTATTTGTGTTTTTTTTTTCTCTGGTCAGGGCCGGATTTAAATAAGAGAAAAGCAAAATTCTCATGGAGAGAAGTCTGTCGACCTAAAAAAAAGGAGGTTTGGGAGTGAAATCTCTCGCTGAAGCCAATAAGGTTAGCTCTTACAAGTTGATATGGCGTATTGTATCTGGTATAAATTATTTATGGGTGAATTGGATAAAGAGATCTCTAATTCGTGCTGGGTCCTTTTGGTCAGTAAGGGATACTTCATCTATGGGTTCTTGGATGTGGAAAAAACTACTCAAGTTTCGACCACATGTTAAGGAGTTTCATCGTAAGAAAATTAAAAGTGGTATGCAAACCTCTTTCTGGTTTGATAGTTGGTGTTCCTTAAGAAGAATACATGACCTTTTGGGTGACAGAGGTTATATCGACTTAGGGATCAACGCATATGCTACAGTTGCAGATGCTATGGCTACACATCGCCGGAGGCGCCATAGACAGGAGGTTCTAAATCTTATTGAAACTGAACTGGAAACTCTAAAGCTCAAAGGATCAAGCCGAGCTGTAGACATTTCACTATGGCGTGGCAAAGGAGGACATTTCAAAACGAAATTCTCATAGACATGGAATCAAGTAAGGGAAGAGGTTCAGGCTAAGGATTGGTACAAGGGAGTGTGGTTCCCTAATGCATACTCTTTTATTGTTTGGTTGGCGGCACACAACCGTTTAACAACTGGGGATAAAGTGCTAGCTTAGAATGTGGGAATTGACCCAAAATATGTGTTCTGTCAAGATCTAACTGAATCACGTGATCATATTTTTTTCGCTTGTTCTTTCTCTTCACAAATATGGGAATGGTTGACTAGAAAAATTCTTAAAAACCGATACACATGCGGTTTTAGACATATTCTCTCTATACTTTCAGACTCATCTATGAAAGGCACGACCAAATTTGTAATAAGGTATGTATTTCAAGTCTCTATTCACACCATTTGGAAGGAACACAATAGAAGAAGATATGAAGAAATCCCTGTTCCGCCCAGCAGTCTAGAAAAGAGCATCGACCGCACTGTTCACAATCGTTTATCATCTCTACATGATCCACATTCAACAACATCAAGTGAAGAACTCAAACTCTGGTTTGCGTCTAGAAGCTGATCTCTATCCTCTCATTTAAATTAATTGTTCTTGGTTTTTTTTAATTACCTTTCAGTTAAAACAATGGGTGCATTCTTTGTAAACAAAGTTTTTTGGTGAATACAAATTTAACATTCATAAAAAAAAAGTTTCCTTTTTATTTCTTTATTTTATTTATTTATTAAGAGAACAAAAAAATTTGAGAAAACGAAGACGGGTCCGATTATTATCATAAGAACCCTAGTCCCAATTCTGCAGAATACACTCGAGAACCCTTCACAATGCCTACTGTGACTCTCGGCAGAGACCGCTTGTTCGCTGCTCTTGGAGAATCCTACAGTAATTCAATTTGCAACTCTTCTCTTCTTCCTTCTCTGATTTTATCGTGTCTCTAACTTCGTCTTATCTTATTTGCAATGTAGCTCGGGAAGATTTCGAGGCTCTGTGTTTCCGTTTCGGTATCGAGCTTGACGATGTGGTGAGTGGCATTTTCCGATTATTAGTCAACGTTTTTTGTTTGCCTGATTAGTTTTTTGCATCGTTTACAATGAACAGACTACTGAGAAAGCAATCATCAGGAAAGAAAAACATATCGATGAAGAAGCTGATGATGATGAAGAAATCATCTACAAGATTGAAATCCCTGCCAACAGGTGAAATATTTGTGACTATTATTCAGCTATGTTAGCTTTTGTATTGATTAGAAGATAAATTAGGGAATTGAATTTGGTATTTTTGTATCTTAAATCAATGCAGATACGATTTGCTTTGCCTCGAAGGGCTTGCGCAAGCTCTTCGTGTTTTCAACAAGAAACAGGAGATACCAACGTATAGCCTTGCTAAGATTAGCAAAGACGATATCATCAAAATGCAAGTTAAATCAGATGTGTGTATATATTTCTTTCCTCACAACCATCTTCTGTTTTGGTTCTCTCATGATTGAAAGTTTGTGAATCCAGTAAAACTTTTCTCTTTTTTTGCAGGTATCCAAGATTCGCCCGTATGTTGTCTGTGCTGTTTTAAGAGGTGTAACCTTTGATGAGGCTCGTTACAACAGCTTCATTGACCTTCAGGATAAGCTGCACCAGAATATTTGCCGGTAAAATTACATGGATCTAATTGGCCTCTCTTGCATCATTTCAATAATCAGCTACCAATCACTGTGTAGCTTGTATTTTGGGATTACGATTTGGCTTTCTTTGCTACATATTTTCAGGCGAAGATCCCTGGTTGCAATTGGAACTCATGACCTTGATACATTGCAGGGCCCTTTCACATACGAGGTAACTGTGTGTTATCGTCTTTCCTATTTGTCTCTCTAGTCTTCCTCTACCTGTACATATCGTGTATCTGGTCTTATTTGGTCTTGTTCTTTTAACTAGAATGCTAAACACAGTCTGTTTCTTTTGATTTATCTTAGTTGAACTTTACTGTGAGTCATTGATACTATTGTCTTTACATTTTTTCAGGCTTTACCCCCAACGGAAATAAATTTTGTACCTTTGAAGCAAGTAAGTCGATATCATTACTAGTTCATCAACTAGTATCTCTCATTCGATTTAGTTCCATGTACCTGTTGTTTCTTTGTTAAATTCTTAATCATTCTTTCTCCTCTGTTATATAGATAAGGTTTTTTTATTTCAGTGGTTAAAACATTTATTTGTTTTAATTTCTGATACAATTCTAGCTTTTTTGGTTTGAGAATTTAGTTAAGGATCGTTTCATGTTTGTACCTAATTACAATTTCTTGATTGCAGACAAACAGTTTCAGGGCTGACGAACTAATGAAATTTTACAAGGTAAACAGTCTTTTACTTTCTGGTCATTGTTTTCTAAGAAGATATATCCCTGAACTGGGATTTTATAGACATGTATAATGAGACTAAATGATTGTTGCCGTCTTTACTCTTGTTTGCAGTCGGATTTGAAGCTGAAAAAGTTTCTACATATAATCGAGAGTTCACCCGTCTTCCCTGTTTTATATGACAGCAAAAGGTATTTGGTTCTATCAATCGATGATAACTGCTTTCTTGTTCAATCACAATAATTTTACTATCCTAATGAAAGTTCACTTTTGCAGAACTGTGCTGTCATTGCCACCTATTATCAATGGTGCACATTCAGCAATTACCCTTCAGACAAAGAATGTCTTCATTGAATGTACAGCAACTGATTTGACAAAGGCGAAGATTGTGCTGAATACAATGGTATGTAGTAAACAGATCGAAGCTAACGTGCTTAACTGATCAAATACATAACTACTTCTTCAACGTTTTCCAGGTTACAACCTTTTCAGAATACTGTGAGAGAAAATTTGAGATAGAGCCTGTTGAAGTTACATATGACGATGGGAAGTCATACAACTATCCGGAGTTAGCTGGCTATGATATGGAAGTTCCTCTCTCTTATATTACGGACTCAATTGGAGTCTCTACTTTGACGGTGAAAGAGGTAATAATCACTATTTTCAAGTTGTTACGAATGAACCAAATATCATTTTCTTTGGAGGCTGCAGTGCAATCAAATTTTAGTAATTCATATAAGGAATTCGTCTTCAGACTGTAGCTAGTTTTTTCATTAATTTTTTAATGCATGGTTTGGGTTTACTGCAATACCAAGCAAATTGTTATTTCTCATAGCTGTGAGTGAAACCCTGACCGGTTTCGTTTTCTTTCTTTCCCAAATATACATTCTACTCTGCAAAGATTTTAATCATTTTGTTCTGTGAAATGGATTTTGTACCTTTCAGGTTACAAGTCTGCTGACCCGAATGCAGCTACATGCTGAGGAAGCAACATCTAGTGATAACCAATGTGCCATAAAAGTACATGTACCCCCGATCAGAAGCGACGTTCTCCACCCTTGTGATGTTATGGAGGTATATTTTCATAGTCAAAACCTATCTGTTTGGTGCCGTTATGATGAATTCTATTTAACTAATTGCTTTGCTTATATTTCACCAGGATGTTGCCATTGCCTATGGTTTCAATAACATTCCACCAACAAAGCCTTATTCGATAAAACCACTGGTTTTGAATGAGCTCACTGATCTTCTCAGAACAGAGGTATTAGCACCTCCATTTTGCTTTTGTATCATCTCACAGTGATCTGTGTCTGTGTTTCATGTGAAGTAACTTTCAAGTATTTGTTTCTCACGAAGGTTATCTATTTTATACTTTGAATTTTAGATTGCGATGAATGTGTACACTGAGGTGATGACGTGGTTACTATGCTCGAGCAAGGAAAACTTTGAGATGCTAAATAGAGTTGATGATAATTCAGCTGTTATAGTTGGGAACCCGCGGTCTGCTGATTGTGAGGTTTGTTCTCGTATATCCTTTGGTCATCCCTTTGTAAACATCTCCAATTGCAATTGCTGAAAATTGTTTGATATTATGTGGTAATAGGCCTTGAGGAGGACTCTCATGCCTGGAATATTGAAGACTGTTGCTTCAAACAAAGACCATCCTAAACCTATTAAGGTAAAACCATATCTGTGGTGACCGTTAGTCTTAGATTTGAGATCTGCGTGTCACTTGAATAACAAAATTCTTGTCTTTTGGTTAAAAGATTTATGAGATAAGTGATGTGGCCATGTTGGATGAGAGCAAAGACGTTGGTGCATCCAATCGTCGCCATCTCGCTGCACTACATTGTGGTGCTACTTCTGGATTTGAGGTATGGATTTTCTTTGCCTACTGTTATCTTTATTATATAACCCCTCAAGTTTCCACAAACTTCATCAATTGATATGCTTTCTCTTTATGATACTTCATTCAGCTTATACATGGTCTCGTCGATAGAATTATGGAAGTGATGGCAATCCCATTTGTCCCAATTGTACCAGCTGATGACAAGACAGTTGATGAGAATCAGGACAAAACCGGATACCATATAAAGCTCTCTCAAGTAAGCTCCCCTTTGTATTCTCAAGCATCGAAAGATTTCTCATTATTGACTTAATAACTCAAGATCCTAATCTCTCTATCTATTGCGTTATGTAAAAGGAGCCCGAGTTTCTACCTGGCAGGCAAGCTAGCATCATTGTCAGAGGGAAACAAATTGGTAACTTTGGAATCGTTCATCCTCAGGTACTATACCTCGTTTATATCTCCTTCTTGTTCGATCGAAAAAGCTGCAAGATTTATGTTATTCTAATAGTTGATTTACTCTTTTTTTTTGTGTTTCCATCAGGTTTTGAACAACTTTGACATCCCTGATCCATGCTCTTTCGTGGAGATTGACATGGAAGCTCTTCTATAGAAAGAAACCAACCGAATGGGTTTCTTCTGGTTCATCTTGTCTGAACTTTTGCACTTTTTGATTTTGTTTGTTTCTAGGATCTAGAACACGCAAGCAGTAGAGAACTATTACTACTACAAAGATTTTTATCTACTCGGTTGTTTTTGAAAATTCGTGCCCTTTTGTTAGAATTAAGTTATATTTTCCTTTGTTTTTTTTGAGAAAATTGCATTTTAAGACAAACTATTATTTATTACTTGAAACCTCGGAACTCATAAGTATTATTCTAAGTTCTAACACTTTTTTATCCTAAAAACTATTCTTTCTACCACTAAAATCTCTAAATATCGCGCTTTTTTCTCTCATATAATTGGAGTTAACAACATCGGAATTTCTTTTGACTTCATTAATTCGTCTTTTCACTCGAAAAGTTTCGAGGTCGTCGTCAGTATTTAAAAGCTATTTCATCCAGTTTTACTGCAAAAAAAAGAAAAAAAGAACTAATTATATGAGTGTAATACTTCTAAAGTTATGTTAGATTTTGTTATCTTGAAAATTAAAATACGATTACTCCCTTTTTTTCAATACGTATATACTTTTCTCTTGGCAAGACAAAAGATTTTGGTTTCCTTTTTTAGGTAATAAGGGAGCTAGCCTAAAAAAGATTGTGGCCAAGTTAAAGAAGTAGTCTAAGATTTTTGAATTAGTAGTCTAAAATCTAAGTCTTGAACGCTAAATATTTATAGTCCTTATATATTATGGAGTCTAAACACTAAATTTTCTACTCTATAAACCTATAAAAAAACAAGTATATCTTATTGAAAGTAAATTATTTAATCAATAATTGCGATTTTATTCCAATAATCCATACTACATGAAATATTCTGAAGCAGAAATTAAAAATAATTCAGTCAAAAAACAAATATTGTAATAATTTTAGATTAATTGAATAAATAAAATCAGAAAACAAAAAACCAGCCAAAATTTTCTTGTTTCTCTGTTTTTTTTCTCTCTATTTCCATGGAACAAAAAAAAACACGAACAAACTGACTGCAGAAAGTTATAACATAATAAAAAACTGGAGATAAAAGACCCCCAAAAAAGAGTTGTTTTATAGACACAATCTAACAACAAAGCGCAAAAAAAAAGAAAAAAGAGTAACAAATCTGCTCGGAGTGTGTGCTTCGAGGAGAGAATCAACAAAATGGATTTTGGTAAAGTACAACTGCAGGAATAAAATAAAATCGACATCAATAAACAGTAATAATCTCTATATATAAACTTTCTCAAAAGATTGATGAAAACAAACCTTGTTGCCTCTCAAGAAGACATTGACAATAGTATTTACATTTGGAGAAACCTGCAACGAGATGAAAACATTATATTAAAGACATAGCTTCAAATCTTCAATGTTGAAAATTAAAGAAGGGAACATTTTTGTAAAACCTTTAAAGCTCGCAGCGGAATCGACTGAGAGAGACCTTCCTATGAAAACTATCTGTATTTTGAATGCTATCTGAAAACGTGACTTCCGTTTTGTTGAAGACGGAGATTTTCTATTAGGGATTGGTAGTATGACTTGAGGCCCCTGATATCGTTACCCTGAATACACAATGTAAGGCAAAGGAGAAACAATGTTTAAGAACAAAGACAAGAAGATTTCTATCTACTTTACAATTGTTTCGAGGGAAGGGTGAAAACTTATCGAACCTGCAATCTTTGGCAATACTGCTCCGCCAAATCTTGTGGACAATGTGCTGATGGAAAACTTTTCGACATAAGATGCATGAGAAACGCATTACCAAAATTTTCATACATCACTTTCTGGACCGTGATGATTTCACCGAACAAGGCGTGCTGTGTTAATAAGGTAGATTGCATTAGGGAAAGGAAGAAATCCAAAAGGAAAAGAGAACTGAAGTTTCTTATTATGCTTACAGTATTCGCATCATTGAACTCAAAGGATTTATCAAGTACACTGTACAAACAGCAATTTGGTGCAAAAGCTTCGATCATGAAATTCTGAAAACCTGGAACCTGAAAGCATAAAACATTATTGATTATACCATTTGCGGTTCGTCCATGAAGAAGGAGAGTTAATAAAAAATATTAAGGAGGCAAACCTTCTCTTCGGTATATGGCTTGGCACACCAATCTTTGATAAGCTTAATAAAGATCTGCACACATGCCTATTTTTATGGCAAAGGATAGAAGAAGCCGATAATAAGTAAGCGAAAAGGCTCATCATCATAAGTAAATGAAAATGTAACAGAAGGGTAAGTGTTACAAACCTTACGTACGGTAATATCCTTGTGATTACAAGAAGTGTTCAAAAGCAGCTGCATCATAGGCTCTAGATACGCGCTACTTTTGGGCGTAAGGAATACAGAAGAGAGATCGTGTGTAGCTATCACATGAAGAAATGTATACAGAGTCCTTTGAAGCTCTATCAATTCCCTCATTTCCTACACAGAAGAAAAGGATATATGATTATGGACATAAAAGATGCTACGATATCAACACGCATCCAAGTTACATTTAAGTTTTAAAAAATCAAATAAAAATACCTCAGTAACAGCCCCAGGGCGTGAGGGTAAGCCGTCTCTTGGAATTACATTGAAAATCCTACCGGCAACCACGGGATATACTTCTTCCAGTATATTACGGAGAGAGCTGTTGAACTTGCAGATAAGCTGATTGAGTAATACCAGGAAACCAACCATTTCCTTTGGCTGCAACACAATTCATAAACAATAAGATTATTTTGTTGAAGAAGTTATCAAATTAGTGTGCTCACTCATTGTACAAAATATAGTATCCTGATCAGTAGATATTTTTTGCCAGAGAAGCAAGTGAAGCATAGGAGTCTCAACTAATTGTTATTTTGAGGAAAGAAAAGCAGTGGAGCATGGAACAATATAACATGAGCTTTGAATTTTTTGTTATACCTCACTATCAGCAAGTAGCTGTTCCAGAGCCTTGGGAAGATAAGGGAACACCGATGATCCAAGGGTATCAACCATACGGTGAATAAATGATGTGACCTGCAGCGATGAGGAACAAGCTAATCACCAAACTGTGATAGAAACTAGAAAGAAATATGTAATACTACTGGTCACAATATGTTTACTTATCATCTTACAACTAAACTCATACCTTATTACGCAAAGGCTCGACCTTTGGAAACTCAATCAGAATCCTTAGAAGCACATCTAGGGTCTACATTACGGAGAAGGTTACCAATTGTTAGAGAAGACAGAGCAATAAATTATACAGCCCAAAACTGAAGTTGCAATAAGTACAAAAACATTGAAGACACATTGCAAAACGATGCATTACATGATTCATAAAAGAGGGGGAAAAAAACCCATCGTACATACAAACCTGCTTAAACATGAGACCAATTCCAGGACGACTCGCAGTAGCAAGACGTTCACTAAAGCCCTGAATTTCCAGTAACGGTGTAAGGACAAGCCCAGAAAAATCTCACATACAGAATGATGTCTTTCTGGAAAAAACTAGAATAAATAAGTACAAACCTTGCTGAGAGCATTAATTGCCACAATAGCAAACTGGATATTTGCAATTTTCACAGGAAAGTCTTCAGGACTAGCACCTTTTGCCTGCACAAATCCGTCCTCAATCTGGTACAATCATATGGAATGGGAGTGAGTACACTTTACCAAATACAATGTCAAGTAGTATCATGGAACAAGAGAATGGTCGAAACAAAAACCTGTTGACATAGAGGGTGAAGCAGCAAGGACAGATACTCTGACTGTTTTTCAGCTGGGACATCTTCCAACCCTATGATTAAGCCAATAGCCTGCAGTAAATCGCATTGGAAAATGTTATTTTAATGTGTTGAAACAAGTTTCTTTTCCATGTCAGAAGTACAAATATGAAAACAGCAGCTCCAAGGGAGAGTCATAACCTCAAAAATGTGACTGCCATCCTCAGATCCTGAAAGTTCTCTAGATGCAGAGTTCATGGTTGTCAACTGGGACAATGTATCTTGGAGGTTCTGATTTTTCCCAAAAAGATATATTGATTAAACAAACAATTATCAAACAAATAAATCGGATATACAGAAATGGCTACTGCCTTGGATCACACAAGCTTTAGAGAAGAGAAAATCAAATCCTTACCTGCAGAATCTTGTCAATGAATGGAACAAGCTTTGATTTCAACAATTTCACAACTCTCATGAACAAATAACATGCTCTGCGACTCACATGAACATTCTGGTGATGCAAACCCCTTTCATCAAGGAAAGCAACAAGAACATTGGGAATGTACTGGGAATTTTCTTGAATAAACTTCATGTATCTTGTTATGTTTTCTAAGTACACTAGAGCAACTAGCCGATGAGAATGACCAGGGAACTGTCTGGTCAAGAGCATTGGGATTAGTTCACTCAAACATCCAGATCCTGTTTTAATGGCCTCCTCCGACATAGCCTCTCCAAGTGAATACAAAAGCGATAGCGCTGCTTCCACTTCTTCGACATTACTCTCGGATGAGGATTCAACAGCATTTGCTAGTGAGTTGCGAATGAAATGCTGAGTAACTTCAGGAGCAACACGGTTCACTGCACGTAATAAGACAAAGAGATCTTTTCTAAACTCGGACATTCTATCTTCCTCTTCTAATCCAATTTTATCCAGCGAATTAAGGTTACTACGATACATAGGATCATAGCAAATCTGAATTCTGATCACTTCGAGAATTTGTGTAATGTGGAGCAGCTGCTTCTCCTTTAATGCAGGGAGACCTTTAAGAGTCGAAACGTAACTCGAGAGAAACTGAACGATACTAAAAGTAGAATCCACCTCACAGTTCCGCATGATGAAAAAAACTGATGGAAGAACTTCGTTCAGCAAGTCCATGGAGACTGCCTTGGTTTCCTCTGAGTTCAACCGCTTATGGCATTCTAGAACCTCAACAGCATAACCAGTAAGCAAAGCAGATACTTTTGATACCAATTCTGAATCAACATCTTCAGATACTAAACCAAAAACACGACTTATTTCAAGGGTCTGCAAAAGTGGCAGTTTTGACTGAGGATCCATCCGCTTAGAAGCCATGGCTAAGACACACCCAGCTGCTGCACCACGGACTTCATCAGACAATCCATCAGATAAAATCGATTCAAACAGCATCGGAGCAAACACATCATTGGCAACCAAACCAATGTCAATCCAAGAGACAAATCTTCTCATGCAGTCCAACACAGTAGCAGAAAGATCAGGATCAGAATTCCTATACAGGGAGACAATATCATACCAAGCTCTAGCTATCTGAGGAACACATTGCTGCCTCATTGCATCCTTGACTCGAGCAGCCACAGATACCTCTTCTGGTGTCCGTGGATAATCCAAGCTAATCAACTCATCATCCAACGCATTCAAAACCCGACAAAACATATCAATCACAACAGCACCTTTACTCAAATGTTGCATGAAATCAACAAACACCGAAGACCAAACCAAAGGATACTCAAAATAGATCAAAGTAACCAAAACCTGAGCAAGCTTATTCTTAACAAACGAAGGTCCTTCCACAACTCTAACAGCATTCTCATTATCAATAACCTCCAAACACGCCATGGAAAACACTGAGTTCCTCACATAACTCTGCTCATCCAAGCTCAAGGATCCGTATTTAGCCCTCAAAACATCCTGCAGCGTTTGCAAGCACCAAAACTGAACTTGAACAAGCTTAGAAAACCAAAGCTTCTCAATACATATACTGCAAATAGATGGAGTTTCTTTGATTTGCTGACAATAATTAACAGCTTGAGACTGTAAAGCCGAATCAACAGCACCAGATTCAAAGCTGATTACTATTGCCTTTTCAAGGTCGTCCATTGTTAACCTCCGCTTAATTAAGAAAACCCTAAAAACCCGAGATTTCAAATCCTGTTTGTTTATTGCATAGAAGTCAACAATGCCTTAAATAAGTGAGCTTTCTCTTCACCCTTCTCTTCAAATTCGATGAGAAGATAAAAGACGAAATCTTTCGCTCGAGAGCTTACCACGGAAGTAAGGATCTTTGAGATTATGCGATAAACAGAGATCGGATTATTGGGAGTGAGCTATATAATAGAGATTGGATTGGAAACCCTAGTTTGAGTTTCTCTTCGAACTTTAAGATTTTAGTATAAAGAAAAAAAAAATGGGATGAATTTATAGAAATTTCTCTTTAGGAAGAAATTTGTGAGACTCGAAAGACGATGGAGTTGTAGGGTTTTTATACAAGGATTTATTAGTTTGCAGAAGAAAAGAAAACTTTAAATATTCCAGTTTCAGTAGATCGGCCCATGGGCTTGAGTGATCCAAAACGACTCGTCAATGTCGTTGACCTCAACAGGTATTTTCTTTTAGTAATTAACATTCAAAAAATCATTTAAACTTTTAAAGTCATATAAAGAAGTCGGGGATGGTCAATCTATCAATCCAAGCATAAATCCGTGAATACCCACTCATCCACCTAGACCAGCCACCCAACATAACCTTACAGAATCAATGCGGTTGAGAGATTTGTGGCAACGTAGGTGTAATCAATAGGATGAACGTAAGTTTCAAAAATTTCTTTCGATCGAAGATATTCAGTTGGCCAGACGTATTTATATTCCTCAACAATAACATCCTGATAAACTCATGTGGCATTACACAAAAAATGTAATATACTCTGTCAAATCAGGGTATTGACTCTCAACTCATTATCCTGATCCAACTATCCCTCCAATCCCACCACCTCACGGAAATATAACGCTTAAAGACCGGATATGGAAAACAAAAACTGCTCCTAATATCAAACATTTTTTTGACGTATTGTCTCTTTGGCTATTGGGACAGGTACAGAATTCAATAGAAGATATATCCAGGTTGATGTTACATGTAAACGATGTTGTCAGCACTTGGAAACAGCAAGTTATCTTCTCTTTCAATGTGATTACGCCAAAGCAGTTTGGAGAGCTTCACACATACCAATAACTGCATTTCCTTCAACAAATAGCCTAGAAAAAAACATCGCTTCCCTCCTTGATGTCTATGACTCCAGCCGATCTCTGGAAATACGACACATACCAATAACTGCATTTCCTTCAACAAATAGCCTAGAAAAAAACATCGCTTCCCTCCTTGATGTCTATGACTCCAGCCGATCTCTGGAAATACGACACATACCATTCTGGACTCTATGGCAAATATGGAAGTCCAGAAATGACCTCATGTTCAAGAAAATTCATATTGATACTACCGTTGTTGTGTCTAGAGCCATGGACAACACCATTGAATGGCTAGGCGTTAATTCAACAAGCACCACAGTCACTCCCTCACCCTCAAATACGACTTCACCACAAGATGCTCCACAATCACACTGGACTCCGCCTCCCCCAGATATCTTAAAGTGTAACTACGATGGTAGTTTTTTCATCAATTCTACTACTGGTGTTGGGTGGATCCTACGAGATGAACATGGATTATATATGTTAGCAGCATCAACAAAGTTACATCAAGGTTCAACACCCCTCGAGGCTGAAGGCATTGCCTTATTACATGCATTACATTCAATTTGGTGTCGAGGAATTCATATAGTTATTATGGAAGGTGATTGTCAAGTTTTACATGATCTTCTTGCTTGTCGTAAAGCTAATGCATCATTAGAACCACTACTCAATGATATCCGCAGTTGGGCGGATCGTTTTACTGATATTTCGTATTCATGGGTGCCAAGGAAATGTAACCAAGTGGCGGACTTATTGGCAAAAGTAGCTCATCAACAATGTGTTACTTGTAATATTCATATTTATCCTCCGAGTAACATTTACGGAGTTGTTTGTTAAACGATTATGTAAACTCTTTTTAACTAGTTCTTAATACAAAACGTTCAAAAAAAAAGTTTTTTTTTTATTATATAAACAAGTTTTTGATATTAAAAAAAAAACGATAGAAAGGTTTTATAGAAAGGTTTCAAAGAGATCTCTTACTAGATTCTCGCACAGCACTTGCTCGCTAATTAAAACACAACTTTTGAAAATTATTTCTGATTTTGTGGAGACAATATCTCAAGCTAATTAAGGCCTATGTATTAATTCTGATTTTGTACACAGCAAACTAATGAAGGTTGGAGTATTTCATGTGCACACGCAACAAAAACATAGAATCACTCCTCATTTTCTTGACTATTGTGCATTTTCTTTTCTCTCAGAAACAGAGGATCAAGCGAAAATGTTATTGGTTCGACTCCCTATTCCCTAAACTAGCTTGTAGTGGTGTGACATCCTTAAACTATGTTTTCAAGTTTAGGCCCGATCGAAGTATGTTTTCCCACCAAGTCTTGACTGATGACAGCTTGAAGAGCAATTCTTTATATACATGTAGCCTATATATATATATATATATATATATATATATAGGTACTATACGAGATATTCAATGAAACAAGAGGTCACATATTCTTTTGTTTTTTTTTTAGTAAGGAAAAGTTTAAAAACACACACATGTCTTCTTGGACTTCAACACTTGAGTGAGCAATTTTATGAGATAGCTTCACACAGCACATAACATAACTAAGCACTCGAACCATCTCTTTCAGATTAATAGCCACCAAAACTGTGATATATGTCTTTTGACGTACAGCCGCATTTTATTAGCCACCCAAACTGTGATATATGTCTTCTCAATTGCGGCCGCAACCTTTTCTACAAGCGGATCAAGCCAGAAATCAAATTAAACACACATTCCCCTACGACGTCAATGGTTTTGTCTATTGTACTACATTTTTTTCATTTAAATTAAGTAAAACCGAAATGATACCATTGAAAAGGGCCACATAAATAAAAGACATGTCTTATGTGCTAAATTTATGGAAAAGAGAAACAAACCTCAGAGAAAGAAAAAAATCTCATTAAAGTGTGACATGTTTACCCAATATGTATGTATATAGATGGAAAAGATCTGAGGGAAAAGAGGGCACAATACTCTATAGACGTCAGATGCAAGTGTCCCAGAAAATAATGTGTAAGAGTCAGAAAGAGTGAAACTTCCTCTTCTTTTCTTTCATGTTACGACAAATCTTCACCGCGCCACTTGTTTTGTCTAAACATTTCCATTTATAACACTTTAAAAACATTACAAACATAAAAAATACGAAACCCTACCTATACTGGTAGAGAGAAAGAGAGAGAGGAAATTAACAAGAGAAGAGATGAACAATTGGTTGGGGTTTTCTTTGACACCTCGTTTGAGAATCTACAACAAAGAAGAAGAAGAAGAAGAACTTAGACACGACGATTCTGATGGTTCTCTCTTCTTCACCGATCATCTTACACATCTTCTCCTTGGTATACATACATATATTCTTGGTTTGGCCTCTATTAATTACATTCTTTATTTGATTTCTATGTGTAGTCACAAGATATGATACTAATCTTGATCATCATGAAGAACATGTGCCAAATCTGGAAGATTTCCTCTCCAACTCTCATCAAACCGAGAGTCATATAAACCATAACCAAACCGACGTCATCTTTAACCCATTAAACCCACCTGGTTACCTTCTCCTAGAACAAACCGTAGTTACACCACAATACCTAAACCAAAATCCTAACCTAATAAGCAATGATTATGCAGCTTTTGAGTATGACGGTTCGGTCTCGGTTTCCAAATCTTGGTTAAGGCAAGACACTCCAACATTTCCATTTTCGAGTACTTATGTTACTGAAGAAGGTGGCACAAGCGATATTAGTCATTTTAGTAGCGAGGAGACTGATTACAACACCACTGGCTCGATGCTATCATTAGCTATGAGCCATGGCGCTTGTTGTGATTTGATCAACGAATCGAATGTAACTGTACCGGTGGAAGAACCGGCTAAGGTAGATGAGAAGCGGAAGAGATTGATGATTGGTAAATCTCAGGTAAAGGAATCGGTTCCTCCTCGGAAGACAGCTGATAGTTTCGGACAAAGAACTTCTCAATATCGTGGAGTTACAAGGTACGTACATTACGATCGATGCCTCAAACTCACACGTAATAAATATGTGAACTTCTCAGCATATATATGTCACTTTTATTTTGTAAGTTATGTAATTGTGTCAACATACATATATATGCATGTACGTGTTTAGGCATAGATGGACAGGGAGATATGAAGCTCACTTATGGGACAACAGCAGTAAGAGAGAAGGGCAAACAAGAAAAGGAAGACAAGGTTAATTAACAATTAATTTTCAATTATATATGTAGCTAATGTTTTATTTTTGAGGATTTACTAACTTTTTTTTTTAATTGGTTTCATGTACATTCCAATTAATTTCTTTCTTGATCAATCACAGTGTATCTTGGTAAGTCAAACTTTTTATTTCAACAACTTATTTATAATGAGTACTACTCTCCTATTAAACTTTGATTAATACTGAAAGAAATAATATAACAGGAGGGTATGATGATGAGGAGAAAGCGGCAAGGGCTTATGATTTAGCGGCCATGAAGTATTGGGGTCCCACCACCCAATTAAATTTCTCTGTGAGTTTTAATGTGGACCCTACCTCCATTTCTAACTGCTTTATTCTATTCATATACATGCAACCTAAACCATTTTATTACACATTTCGATATTTGGATCTTGAATGTAAATATTTTACGAACTTGATTTATATGGAAACTATACAGAGTAATTGACTTGTAATGTTAGCTTTTTCACGCTCTTGAATTCAGTTGAGTAATTACGAAAAGGAGATCAAGGAACTCGATAACATGAACAGGCAGGAATTTGTTGCCATGTTGAGGAGGTAAAATCAACCTCAAAATTACTCTCTGAGTCTCTTCGCATTGAAAATATTTGATATTTATTTATATATAATTAACGGTTCGTGTCGAATTTCTCATATATAGGAACAGCAGTGGATTTTCAAGGGGAGCTTCGGTTTACAGAGGAGTTACAAGGTTTAAATTGGATATATATATATATATATATATATACTAATTGTGACTTTTTTATATTATATGTATGAGCAATTGAGGATCATGATCGATCATGCATGCATGCAGGCATCATCAACATGGAAGATGGCAAGCTAGAATTGGAAGAGTTGCTGGAAACAAGGACTTGTACCTTGGCACATTTAGTATGAACCACTTCTATATATGAATAAATAACATAAGATATTTTATTTTATATACATATAGGTCTTAACTTATTAAAAAGTTACCAAATATGTTTTATTGTGACGAAGGTACGCAAGAAGAAGCAGCGGAGGCGTACGATATCGCGGCAATTAAATTCAGAGGCGTAAACGCTGTAACCAATTTCGATATAAGCAGATACGACGTGAAGAGGATATGTTCTTCAAGCTCTACGATTGTCAGTAGCAACCAGGCCAAACGTTCTCCCACTAGCTCTGGCGCTGGCCAATAACGACCACTGTGAACCTCCTCGCGCGCCGGAGAGACTATCTCAGCTTTTGCTTAGGAACCTATGATTGAAATAATATAAAGAATTATTATCATATGGTTTAAGCATTAGAGAAATTTACTAAATTAGGCCAATGCAAGTTTTTTTCTAGCAAATTAATTAGGTTCCAGAATCCAGGGTTTTTATATTATGATATCATTAATTTGATTTAAAATGTTATGCATGGACTAAAAATGAAACTTGAAAATTTGTGGCTCGTATGCATCCACTACTTGCTAATATTTATTAACTGGACGTCAATGAGATCATCAGAAGATTCCTCAATTTTTGTGCCTTCTTCTGTCGTGCTTGTACCTTAAGAAAAGGCGTTACAAACTTGAAACGTAACTCATATTCGAATCCGTTTCCTTTGATTTTGAACACGTATCAAGCTAGACAGCTTGTAGTTATAAGCTTAGGTGATTTAAGTTTTTGAAGATATCATAGTAGTAGATAATAGATTCGAATCGTGTCTCTCGTCTGTTGATAATATATCATGTCGTGTCTTTTATAAGGCATTGCTTGATTTTACTTTCTTTGCTTCTTCCCAGCTTCTATATATGATTTCGTTTCCGATACCATTCATATAAAAGCTTCGTACATACATCTTTTATAGGTTCGGAATAACATATATTTTACATTGTGCATATCATGATAAGAATTCAAAATACTATAAGGTTACCCAAGAAAAGAAAAAGAAATACAAGAATGCATGATGTTTGCCCGTAAAAGTGTATATATATATATATATATATCTTGCATGCCTTTTAGGCCTTTAGCATCTTTCACGTTATTATCTTTTATACAAACTCTACTAAAAAGGAAATCGCTCAATTAAATTAAATCACCCACAACAGAAAAATCCTAATCATAATTCGCCATTGTCGACATAATTTGGCCACATGCATACTTTGATGACGAAGGTGTAACTTTATTAAATCGGCTCCAGGCCTCCATATACCTCACACAGATAAATGATTCATCAGAATCCACATTACGTTTGTCTCTTCCATCCCAGCACATTTCCTTCGATAATTATCACTGAAAGGTAATTCATGTAACAAAAATTAATTGCAATTGTCATTCGTAATCAGTAACCTTTAAATTCATTCATAGCTATTTACTTTACCTCAAAAGTTTAAAGTAGTTAATAAAGAATTATGTTATTTATATAATTCAGCTTTATAAATCTTTTTATTGTCTAACTCCAATTATTTGTAAAATCTTATCTTATATACTATTATAATTGAAGTACAAATTTGGGAAATCATGTATCCAAACACTCTTTATCTTATTCTTACATCCAAACACGAAATAGTTATTAATGTATTCAATCATTTAATTCTAGATTTCTCTTTTTTCTAAATAAATATTAAATTAATTAGCTACAACTATTTCCTTATCTAATATTGCTATTAAATAATATGAGTTCTTATTCCTTATATCATCTTTTTTTTTTTTTTTCACATTATTTTGAATAATTATATAATCAATACAATTAATAAAATTTTAGATTTGTTCTACATATATTGTGATTCAAATTTTTATAAACGGACGTATATTACTCAATCAATAAAAAATAGTGTATGTTCAACATTCCACATCGGTAGAAATGCCAAATAGATTATGATCCGCAAGATAGATACAAGTAAACCTGACATAGGGGTTTGTTGACCGCAAATTAATGGATAGTTGATGAAAATAATATATGATAGATTTGAAAATATAAAGAATTTTATGATTATATTATTTACGAAAAGAGAATATTAAAAATATTTTTATTAAAAATATTGTTTATTTAAAAAAAAAGTTTATATTTAAATTACGTAAATAATCAAAATTTTGAGCCAGTTTGCTATCATGTGGACATAGTGGAATACATTTGAACATAAAATCTACTTACAAAAATGAAAATATAGGTTAACTAACCAACAAGACTAATTTTTTATAATTTAATGAAGTTAAAATTATCTATAAATAAATAAAAAATTATATAAATGAAACAAACAAAATCTAAAAAAATATAAATTATCTAGAAAACATTAAAAAGTAAAATATAATTTTGTTACATTGATTAAAAAACATTAACTCGCGGTGTATTACAAATTAAACTCTAGTATATAAGCATAATGTGTGACCATGAACCTTCTTTCAGAAATTCAACAAAAAATATTGTAGTTGTAGTCAATTTTTAAGTTTGGACCCAAATAATATGGTTTAGACTAGTAGGCCACTGAAATCACGCCATGTATTGCATAAATTCCAAATACTTTTAAAATCTTCTTATTATATAGTATAGTCAAACTACAAAATCTTCTTAGCATATAAAAGGAGTGATGAGATGGGCCTTAGGAATAAAATAATAATAAAGAAGAGATCCAAAACGGCCCGATTCAAACGTGGGTTGGACCCCACCGGATCTTTAAATTATCAAAATTTCCATAAGTCTTCGGTCGTCACCTTCCTAATTTAAAAACATAACACAAAGAACACGATCTTCCCCAATCTCCACATCGCCTTCTCTGTTAGTGTTTCTCAAATCGATTCAGTTTATTCAAACGTTTTCGTCTGATTGAGAATCCCAATTTCACAACTCTGAGATTTGTCAACGAGTTCAAAGAACTGAAGAAAGTAAAATCCCCCAATTTCAAGAATCTTAGCTTCCCGCAAAATCTAACTTTGTTTCCATGGAACCTTCATTACAAATTCTCTTGTGCTTCGTCTTCTTCTTCATCTATACTTCTGTCTTCGTGGACTCACAACCACAAGACTCAATCATAACTCCTCCGCCACCTCCACCGCCACCTCCGCCGCCTCCATTTTTATCTCCACCGCCACAGCTATTCCCACCTCCTCCTGTAAGATTCGGGAGTAACAACAACGAGGCGATTCACGAGAAGCATCGCCAAAGAAAAAACTGGCGAGGGAGAAGAAGGAACCATAAACATCATCCACCTCCTCGGAAGCAGAAGCTGAACACGGGAAAGACAGTGGGGCTTTTCTTCGCCGGAGTAGCTGCAGCTTTACAAGTGGTTGTTGCAGCTTTCTTGCTTTTCAAAAGAAGACAGCTTCTCCACAAGATCAGTGATAGACACTGAATCAAAGAACAGAACACACAAAGAGATTCAATCTGGATCTTGTCATAGAAATCGGACATTTTCGAAAAGAGCATTGTGGAGTTAAGTCATCTCAATTTTGGTCCTGTAAATTTTTAGTCTTTTGACTGCAACTCCAAATTTGTTGTTTAGATCTGAGTAATCCAAATGTTCTGGTGAATTAAATGTTTTTGATATTGTTAGTAATGTTAATGAAGTTGTAGATTCACAAATTTGATGATACATTTAGAAACAAACAAGAAGTATCATTGTGTTATTTTCTAATTCACATTTATAGATCTAAGTTAAACCAGAAACTGAATGATGTTTCCTTTAGGGTTAATGTCATACAATATCATGTAGAATAATTGCAATGGACCGATCTAAACTTATGGAGTTGGGACCACTTTAAATCCCATGTGACACTAGAGTCTGCTCCTAAAAGTTAGCATATCTTTTGTTCCTTTTTCTAAAATTGGAATGGTTCAAAGAAATGTTTAATTTTAGCAAATGAATGAACTCAGCTTCTTAAATGAAAAAAGAACTCACATATAATATAATGTAAATAATGTTGACAGGTTTTAAAGGAATACAACAACAGATAAAAACAAGAATCAATCAAACAGAACAAGAAGAGCAAGTGTTAAGGAGTTTACAAGTCTATATTTTAGCCAGTTCCTCCAAGAACACCTTTAAGCTTCTTAACCGTAGTAGCATCAAGGAACGTAGTACCAACAACAAGATCAGTGGGAAGATTATTAGCAAAAAGAGCGAAATCAAGAATCTGTAAACCAGGATTAGCGCTGTTGAAAGTAACAAAAGCAGCAGCTTTTGAATTTCCAGCATTGATTTGGAAATGAAGCAAGCCTTGTGGGAAAATCATGACTTGTCCTGGTTTTAGCGTCTGAACGTAAACAGCGTTTGCAGAGGAAGAGACAAACCCCGCGGTAATAGAACCGTCAAGAACATAGAGGACCTCAGAGGCACCAGGGTGAGTGTGCATTGGTATAACACCTTTAGGAGCTAAGTCAAGTCTAGCTGTAGAGAGACCAAGACCATTCAAAGCCGGGTACTGAGCTACAAAACCCGGTGTAACCGCAGCGTTGATGATGTTAGTTGTGTTTCCTGGAGTTAAGCCAGAGAAGACAAAGTCACTTGGTTTGACATGTATGGGACGGATACATGGGTAGCCCGCAGGTGTTTCAGCGCGTTTTAGGTTCGCAACGCAGAAATCTTGAACTGAGGCGTTGGATAGAGCAAAGAAGAGACATAAGAGGAAGATAATACACTTCATTTTGAAATGGTTGGTTTTAAACTTTTAAGAAGTTTTTTTTTTGTTTCCTCTACTATTCTTACTTCTCTTCTATGTGTTTATATAGAGAGTTCGTTGGATAAAGTGTGTGGTGAACATTCGAAAGACGGAGATAAGCTTTTGGAAAACCATTATGGACGTCTATTAAGAAACAAGGACCACTCTTAGATAAGATACAAACAAAATGGCTCTTTTCTTTGCCTGCCTGTTCTGCATCATTTAGATCGTTGCTCATCTTAATGATGATGTAGACACTGTTATATCATTGGTTGAATAAGATTTCCGGTTTTTTGTTGTAAAAGATTTCAAGAAGAAACAGAGAGAAGACAAATTTTTAAAAACACATCAAGCTCAAGTTTTATTTTTCTTGGGAATTTTTACTTGTTTTTGATCAATTTAAGTATAAGAGAGCAAATCACGCATATAAGATAAGACACTAGTATGTATTACATTTGGTAGTTGGAGTTATGAGTCTAGGGCCAAAAACATTTGTCACAAGTTGAGTTAAGTTGACGTAGAGAATACGAGAAGAAGAAGATGTGAATTGTAATGTAGTGTGGACCAGAGATACATGTGATGAAACCATTAAAAGACACTATTTGACAGCAAGAAGAAGCTTAACAAAGATGTTGACAACAAGAAAAAGTTTAACAAAGATCCTTTTATTTTTGCTATATGTAAGTAACAACAATGTGTGGAGTTAAACAAATCGTAGTATAGTGATATGTTGACAATTATGGGCTGAAAGATAGATATTGACTCTTTCAAAGGCCTTTGGCCCATATAACTGAGGTTTTTGATTTTGGCGGGAAAGATTAGTTGTTATGCCACACGTTAGTTAGTTAATGAAACCAGCAAGCAACAGAAACGATTAGACTACTCAATCGAATTAAACCGGATTAGACCAAAAGAGATTTAAACGGCTCTGTTTTTCTAATTTTAACCATAACCAATTTTGTCTCACATATACACATGCATCACCATTTTTCCAGATGATCATCATCACAACTGTAAAATGGCGTCAATGAAACTCATTCTTCATATTCTCCGACGATACATCTCCGTCGCAATAACAATTCTCCGGAGTCTTATTTGGTGTTTATTCGATAATTTCGATTATCCGATTCTAATCAAGCTCGCCGATTCATTCTTATCTTTATATTTTCTGATTTTCTGCGATCTCCGTCCAATCACCGTCCATTTAGACGACGGAGAAACCACCGTACATTTCTGGATCTCCGGCCACCGTAAAATCAACAAACCTAACCTCGTCATGTTACACGGTTACGGAGGAAATTCAAAATGGCAATTTATTCATCAGATCTCAGATCTGTCGAAATCGTTTAATCTCTTCATCCCCGATCTCGTTTTTTTCGGGAAATCGTACTCGAGAAACACCGACCGGAGCGTTGAATTTCAGGCGAGGAGCATCGTCGGAGGTTTGAAGAAGCTTTGTTGTGACGGTGATTTGGCGGTTTACTCGATTAGTTACGGTGGATTTGTAGCGTACCGGATTGCGAAGATTTGGCCGGAGATGATTGGGAAATTGGTGATCGTTAGTAGTGGAGTTGGGTTTACACAGCAGCAGAAGATGACGGAGATGAAAAAACACGGCGGAGATGTATCGGAGATTCTTGTTCCGAGTAATCCGCGTGATCTCCGGTTGTTAGTTAGGGTTTCCATGAATACCGGTTTAAGGTTTCTTGACTGGGTTCCGGATTTTATCCTCTCCCAATTCATCGCTGTAAGTTCTGTTTTCTTTTGTTAATTATCAATTTGGTCCTGTAAATAATTTTATTCAAAACTTAACCCATATGTTAGTAAATTGCAAACTAAGCCATTGGGTTTCAAAATAATTAGGCGATGTATGAGACAAATCGGCAAGAACTTGTTGACCTAGCCAAGAATTTGCTGGAAAGAGAAGAGGATCCAGAGTTCTCTGCAATATCACAGGTCATATTTTTTTGTTATTAAATACTATTTTTGATATATAAAGTCAGATTTAACAGAGTAATTAAAATTTTGAATGGTTTATTCAGAAAACGTTAATCGTTTGGGGTGGTAAGGATCAGGTGTTTCCTTTGGAGCATGGTCGTCGTCTACAAAGGTAAAGAACAATTATGTATATCATAGAAATCTCTCATTTTTAACTAAATCGTTAATTACTAATGTTTTTCACATATTTCGTGGTAGGCATTTGCCAAACTCGAGTTTAGAGATATTGAAGGAAATTGGACATGGTGTGAACATCGAAGCACCAACTACTCTTAACAATTTGATTATATCGTTTGTTTTAGCTAAGTGTAACGTAACTTCAATTGCTATGTAATTATTTTTACCATAGTAATATATATATACCAAAAAAAATTGATATGATCCGAGAATATAAATCTGGTGCGAAACTACCGGTCAAATCATAACCGCTGAGAGATTACGAGCATTATACATGTCTCAACTAGCTTTTGAGGCTTATCTTGAACTTAGACACACTAGGAATCTCTAGTATCAAGAATTGGGATCTAAAACTCACATGAGCATCAAACAAAGGATGTCTCTACTTTTGGGAGCTACTGTTGGAAACAGAGGATTCGGTGGTTCTTGTCGATGTCAACGTCTTTGCTTCCCATGAACCCATTTGAGTTCCGTAATTGATGCTATTCTAGGAGACGGACAAACTTAACAATGGTAAAGACACTTACATAAATATAATCAGAAACTACATAACAAATTTTCAAAATGGATTTGGACCAAAAGATAGGCTTATTGGACCCAATGCTCATATATAACTCAAACCTAAGCCTGATCCAGTTCGGCGCACGTAGTATTACATGTATAGAGCTCTTTTCTCCTTTAAAGTTTTGAACCATAGTTAGTGGCTAGAGTTAAAAATCTCTCTACACTAGTGGATTTTTTTCCCCAACCTCTAATGTGTGACAAGTGTTCCTTTCTCCAATCTATGCATTTCATGAACTAACTTTGACCATTCATTTTTCATTCAAACAGATTTAAATTTATCCACAAAATTTATTTATACTGCTAAAAATTATCATAAAATTTGCAAAATTATTTAGAGTGTATTCGAAATACCCAAATCTGAATCCATTTATTTTTATCTAATATAAAATTGGACAATTTTCATAAATAACATTAAATAAAGTTTTTGTTTCACAAATAGCACTACTTTTTTTTATTGAACAAAAATAGCATTTTCACTAAACATTATTTTCTTTATATAGCACAAAATCTCTTAATCTCATAATTTTATGATTTAAGATTTAAAATTTAAAAATCTTAAATTTTAAGCCCTAAACCCTAAATTATACCTTCCACTTTAAATAAACTATATCTTAAATTGTACATTATTTAACCCAAACAAAAAATTTAAAATTTTATTTTTTATAAAAATATTTTTTTTATCCTAAAAAAAATATTATTTGTGTAACAAAAATTTCATTTAATATTATTTGAGGAAATTTATCTATAGAATATCTGTATTCTATATTTTAAAAAGAAGAAAAAAATACACTTGAAATAGGAACATGAACAATAATTAAAAGATATTCTCCTAACCCGTGTCGACCTCTATTCACTATTACCTGAAATGAACGGGCCTAATAAGGACGTAATGACTAAAAACAAATATATTTACGGGTCGGGTCTTAATTATCCGCTCCAGATGTCTGGCAGTGGCACACCTTTAACCTCCATATCTCTGCAAATTAAAAAGATACAGAGTAAGTACAGAAACAGGAAAAGAAAAAGAAAAAAAGATAACAACATTTATATATATATATTCCCCTCAAATCTCTCTGTCTCACACTGTTTGTCTACAGACGACAACTAGATTCCTTTTTTTTTTCTTCTTCTTTCATTGCTTTCCCAGCATCCAATAATTGTCATATTATTTCTCGAGAAATAAATATTGATTCTTGTTTATTTCCCGAGAAAATTATCTTGATTTCCTCCTCTTCCTGGAGCTTTTTTTGAAGGTAAGGAACTGAATTTAGAGGAGAAAAAATCTATCTTTTTTCCTTCCTTGTTTTGAAAAATCATGCTTTGTTTTTAGGGTTCATAGATATGAATATTTTGGTTTCTGGGTCTTTAAAATTTATAGACTTTGACATAATACTTGCTACTTTTGATGTGATTATCTCAGTATAGGTGAAGGCTACTTATAGAAGAGCTATTACTTGTTCTTTTTTTTTTTTTTATCTATTTATAGATCTCTCTTTTCCTCAAAACATGATTGTTGTGTCTTGTCCGAAATTGAAGGTTTTGAGAATGAAAATGTAACTGAAACAATTTTTTTCTTTTTATATATCTTTGCTTTGTGTTACTGAAAAAAGTTGAAATTTTTATGTGAGATTATAGAAAAGGTCAACGGAAGAAGAATAAACACTTTGTAACTGATAGTGTTAATCTCAGGGGGACAAGAACAAATCAAAGATTTGAGCTTTTGATGGAATCAAGAATGGAAGGAGATGTGTTTTCAGGATATGGAGAAAGATACCAAATGGATGGTAAAGTATTGCAGAATTTTCAGAAGAGTTTTGTTCAAGTTCAAGACATTCTTGATCAAAACCGGCTTTTGATCAACGAGATCAATCAGAACCATGAGTCAAAACAAGCTGATCACTTGGGTCGTAATGTTGGTTTGATAAGAGAGCTGAACAACAATATCAGAACAGTGGCAAGTCTTTATGGAGATCTCTCTCATTCTTTTGCTAGAAACATTGATGCTTCATCAGAAGGTGAATCTACTGGGACACTTAAATCTGATGGCAAGGCTAATAACCAGAAGAGATTTAGATCCGGGTAATATATTAAACCACAAAAAAAAAAAAAACAATCTTGATTTTGTAGATTCAAAAGCTAATTTGATTGTGGATTAAGGAAAAAAAAAAGAGACATCTTTGTTGTTGTTGTTGTTATGGAACTGAATGACATTTAATATTGTGTGTTTTCGTGAATTTACATATCTACATAATGTTCATGTCTTTTTTGAATTTTTCAGAGAAGTTCCTGTTATTGTTAGATTTGAAATCTCTTAAGTTCTGTCACCAACTGATTCATTTATGACAATCTCTTAATCATTAGACTAATTAAATTCTCTAATCATCATTATGCACCTAAAAAGCGTTCTGAATCTCAAAATTTAGCAATGCTTATCTGTATCTTTATTATCTTAAAAATATAGAATGAAACTCAAGCAAAATAAGAAAAATAAAATAAAGTAGAGTAACATCTGATTTAGCAAAAGAAGACCACAAAAAAAAATGATTATCCTCGTTGCCTTTGTGTTTGCATGATCCTTAAAGTCAAAAAGACAAACAGAGACTTGTAGTTTTAACTTTAGTTAGGTATATTTTTATTCTTCTTTATCCCTTTTTTTTTTTTTCATCTTCTCCATTTTTACACAAGTTTCAAGTTGTTTTAGTGTTTTACAATACAAAGCTTCTTTTTTTCTTTTCTTTATTTGTTTATTTGGCTTTTGGACAAAAGAATCCAGCCAAACTTTTTGGTTCACTTCACCTTTAATAATCAATTTCTTGGCTCACTCACACCATCTCTTTTCTATTAAAACCATCCATTTTTTTTCAATCAAACTTTCTTTTTGGATATTTTATAAAATGTGGCCCCTTTAACTTTGGTAAGATCTCATGCTTGTTTATAATAATACTCATGCTACTTTATTCTTAGTACAGAAAATGAAAAAAAAACAGTACAATAGTGAGAAAAAAAGAAGTTTATTTGAGTAACAATGATGATGTCTTGATCATCTCAACTTCGAAGCTTACTTCTTTGTACTTTGTCTCTGCATCACTTTCATCAATTGTCCTTCCCAGTCAGATACAGCTTCTTCTCCATTCGTAACCTTGACCCAATCAAAAGCCTAATCAGTAACAAATACTACACTTTATATTGGAAGCAAAGAATGTGATCAAACCTCAAATATTAACCCTGTTGGTGGGATCACACTAAGAGCTTCAACACATATACGAGCAGCATCTTCTTTACTTATGCTTCCTTTGGCTGCAGCTCCCTGGTTTCATTCATTCAAATGTTGTTGGAAAAACAAGTTTTTGTCTTATCAAATTAAAAAGATGACTTCTTTTACCTGGCTAAAGTCAAAGCCTTGATTCCCTCCAGGACTGTTCTCTAGCTTGCCTGTTCTTATGATTGTATAAGGAACATTCGAAGATATAACAGCGGTTTCATCTTGCTCGGCTAGCTTTTTCGCTTTGTTATTCATCATAGCTTGAATTCCACCGCTGCTTTCATAAACAGACAACTGCAACTTCATTAAACCATGATCTTCTCACAGACACACAAAACATGCCAAGAAAAGACAAGCCCAACTTCAAAGCCTGATATATCATGGAGATGTATTCTTACCTGAGACAAGAGAACTGCATGTTTTACACCTCTTAAACTATTTACATTGGATAAGAAACCTTCCTGCCAAGTAAAAGAATGAAATGTTTGATGTTTTAGACCAATCTACAACTCAATCAATACAAATAATGAAGGGTTTAGTTAAACATACACTTGGAGATATGATTGCACCAACGCCTCTAAAAGCTTTCCTTAAGAAACGATCATCGCTTGCTTCTCCAGATGTCAACTTCACAATTTAAATTCCAAAATGAAGAGAAACACCATAGACAGAACCAGGAGTATAAATTCAGTGAACTAACCTCAACATAAGTTCCAAAAGCATCCAAAGCCTTTTTTTTGTCCTTCACAAGTGCTTTAACAGGAGTTCCTTTCACAATCAGTTGCAGTATAATCATCTACATCAGCTAAAAATTAACACTTTTCAGTTTCAATTTTTTTTAAAAGCTTTCATCTTGTTTCATTGCATCTAATGTTGTATGATGATTCTTGTGAAATCATACACACCTGACCCAAATCACTGTCTCCATCCGTTACAAAAACAGCCTTATCTTCTCTTTGAAGATCATCTTCTTCTTCTTCCTCTGCTTCATAGATTCCAAAATGAGATAGAAAAATGCAAATAAAGAACTATCTTTGCACTTTTCTTGCTACTATACCTTCAAATTCATCATCGTCTCCATCAGAAGATTCATCCTTTGGCAAAAGTTTAGGAGCTCCATACCATTTCCTTAGCTTCGGACCGCCTTAAAACAAGACAAACAAACACACAGACCAAACTGAATACAGTACAGTAAAAAGTTTCAACTTTTTCTTCAGACACGAACTTCAAATTGAAATTTCTTTGAATACCTTCGATATAATCGAGGATTTGATCGACAAAACTGATTTTCTTCTTAGCCATACAACGAACAAGACAACGTTTTCCGGATGTTGTTGTAATCACAACTCGACATTTAGCTTCTGAGATTTGATTTGAAGAAGAAAACAGTAACGAAGGTCCTTGACTTAGGAGAGATGAAGGTAGAGAAGTACCCGCCATGTCTGCAACTGCACAAAAGATAAGGTTTCGACTCCTCACTGTAGTCTCCTAACGGTTTCAGTGTAACCCTCTAGATGAAAAAGAGTTTCTTTAGACCATTAATTGCAAAAACACAAAACTTAGTTATTGATGAAAACTTATCCACTCCTACACCTTTCATTTTGCAACCTTATCTCAATGTTTTCTGGTGATAAAGATTGAGACTTTCTTCTTTTCAATACCATAGTTGATCTAATTGTTTGCTTGCTCTAGGTTCTAACCTTCTTCTCTTTTTAGTGATATCTTTGATGAGTCTCTTTATACATAAATGTTTTCGTTTGATTCTATATTACTAATAATAGTATGATGTAGCTTGTTTGTACTTGAGAATGCAAATAGAAAAAGGAATATATCATTGACCTTTTTCGTGAAACTAATTTCTTTTTCTTGATCTTGTTGTTTACTTCTACTTCATGGAAACAAACATTTACATCTTGATCTAAAACTCCCTCTAGATTATTCTTTATTGTATAGAAAAGGTGTTTTGTGATGATTTTTTTTATGTTTTATTTAGCATTGATTTATATATACTCAATCCTTACACCAGATTTGATGGTAATAAGAGGATTCAATGACAATGCTTATAATGAAAAATGGAGTTTATAGTCTCTCTGAACTCTCTATATCCTCAAGTTCTTGGGAGTTCGGAAGCTCCTTACATCATCGTTGACATTTTGTTTTACGCTTACTTATGGTTAAATTTCTGTTTTGCCTTCTAGTCCAAATAACAAGCGTTTAGTTTATGATGTACTTAAGTTGATGCCGGTTTGACCAAACAAGCGAGTTCAGTTTAAGATTTACTAAGGTTGATGCGGTTTGATGCTTATTTCTTAGTTACTTATAACACTACCCAATCCACTCCAACTTAATGACAATGTTAACTTGGTTAGTGGTTATCATGGAATTTGATTATACATGTATAAGTTCTTGCTGATCTGAAATACAGGAATTATATTGTAGCTATTTCTTACCCTCCTGATGATGCCTTTTATTAAAGTTTCAGATTACTCATGCCATGCAACTGCCATTCATATGTGATACAGCAAAAGGACCATCATTGATTGAACTATTGAAAGAGAACAATGAGGTCTCAAGGACATTGTTTACCAAAAATACTCAACAACTTTTATAGTTAAAAACTGACAAAAATTTAACTCATTTAACAACAAGGATTAAGTCTGGGACCAAAGGATAAATTTATTTACAAACTGACAATAATTAAATCTAGACTAAAATACTCTTAACAACTTTTGTTTTTCTTTTCTCATAGGAATCGGATAACAGTTACCCTAAGTACTAGACTAGACTAGTTTAGCCATGGTCCCAGCACCAGCAGCAGCGTTGGCAAGTATATTCTTCAATGCCAAACAGATCACAGCAACAATCTGAAAAGGATAAACCTGATTCCAATCCATCTTGGCAATTATAAATTTTTGAGCAATTGCTGAGGCAACACAACCAGTCACCAAGTCATAATCTTCACCAAAGTCCAGCAAAACCATCATTGCTATCAGATGAAAATACAAACAAGCTTCTAGATACACCAATTGCTTTGTGAAATTTTCCAATAAGTAATAATCTAGATATATAAATCCAAACAAGACTGTAACCTTACTCATCACTTTAGACAACAAAAAGAGACAAGGATATCTGTTGGTTTTCAGATTTGGTTGCTCACGGAGGTTCAAGATCGATGACAACAAAATCCCATAGACAAGAACAGGGACCCAAACACATAAAGCATAGTAACCGTATTTGGCAGTAATCCCTTGATGAACAATAGCAACACCTAATCCAAGCGAAACCCACATGACACCGTAACAAACCCATCTGTTCTTCACTACCCAATTACTGAACCAAGATAGACCTTGTTCAATGCTCGTAAGAAGTGATAGAAACAGAGACCACACTCCCAAGACAGCTATTTTCTGAAGAGACGTAACACTCGCACACACTTCACCAAACTTCATGTTAGATCCATCAACTAACGAAGAAGAAAGAAGAAATTACGAACAAGCGAAGAGAGTTAAAATCACCGAGGCGGCAGTAGAGAAAAAGAGAGAAGACATAGTAACCTGAAAGTTGGAATACTTCTTTATATACATCAAATTCAAAGACGCCGTGCTGTCCTAGTCTATATGTGTACGACGACAAGATGTTCTTGTGCACGTGAACAAAAACGGATCGTAGTTCATTCAGTTTTGGCGTATCTAAACTATTTTTACTGACGTTGCAATGTCTCGATATTATACGGATTCCAAACCCTCAAAATAAAGATTTGAGTTAATAAAACACTTTGGAGTCCGGACTTGTTAATTTGCTTCACGCACTGGAAAAAAAAAGGCCTAAAGCGAGCCAACAAAAAGCAGAACCAAAAATTTACCAATTTTATTTACCCTTTTTGCTTATCCAAGAAGCTTCTCCTCTGAAATCATCAGAGATAAATCCATTGGTAAATTGACTGTGTCTCCGACGCTTCGAGGTCACGTAATCGCTTGATGTTGTAATTGTCACTCTCCGGCGACTAAACTTGGTTTCTGGTGGTAAGAATTATAAATATTCCACCTTTTTTTCGTCTCTGTATTTTCAATCCTTGATTTCGTTATTTCGTGATAGGATTTTGTCTTTGTTTGTAAACTGTGAAATTTTTGAAATTCTTTGGAATTTGAAGATAGATAGATAGTCTTTAATTTTGTATTATTTTAATGGGAATCCTATTTGGTTTAGGTTGTTGATATAATTTCAGGGGTGAGAGTAAATGCAAATTTGCAAATAATAATCTTTTTCTTTCTTTGGTCAAGTTTAGGACTGTAACATCCTTTGGTGGATTGGTTCTTACTTGAAGAATAAATTTGAGCATTTGTTTGTTTTTTTCCTGTTTGGGATTTTCAGACTTGTGTGTATTTGAGTTGGATTTGCGATGGGAACTGTGGTTGGAACTGTTGATGACTGCAGAGAGATGTTTGAGAGCACTGCTCAGACAAGGATCACACCATTTCCTTCAACAACACAAGTTGAAAATCCTGTTGCTTACAAGCTTGTCCGGGTAATGACTATAACATATGTGCCTTTTTCAGTGTCTTTCTTATAAGTCAATCCTCTTGTTTGATTTTATGGAAATGGTTAGGTTGCAGGAGATGGGAGACTGGTTCCTGCAACAGATGAAGAAATTTTGGAAGTCAATGAGACAGATATGGACATCGCATCAGATGCTTTTCAGACAGCAGACTACCTTCCCGCTGAAGAGTTACCTTCTCAGTTGTCACTGTTTGAAAGTTCTCAAGGTTTTGTTCTCATAAGTCTTTACATGTTGAACCAATCTTGCCTACAAAGCTTATGCTTATGTCTCTTTGGCTTTCTTTATCTGATGTTCAGGTTTATTGCAGTCTGACAATGTGCAACCATATACAGATCAGGTAAAGTCTCCACTTGAGGTTAGTCCCATTTCACATATGTTGAAAAAACAGAACTTTTATTTCTAGCATTGTATCTATTCTACAATGACTACTTCTTGTTTCCGAATCCTCAGATTTTGCTTCATCTTTAACATTTCTGCAGTATAACGAGGCGATGTTGCAAAAGGTTGAACATGAAGAGAGGCTTGAGAATGTAAATGGATCTCAGATTCCTTCTACTCCTCCAGATGCTAACATCCAGTGTTCTAATGAAAACAACTTGTTTGAGGAAGATCAAGAACCTGTTCCTTGCAATACCAAACAATCTAGTAAGATTGAACCATGCTCAAATGCGGAAGATAGTCCAGAAGAAACTGCATTGTCTCCTGCTACTCAAAAACCTGATTTTTCTAGAGTTAGAGGAGAGATCTGCTTGGACAATTTACCGATTAAAGCACTTCAAGAAACATTCAGGGCAACGTTTGGTCGTGAGACGACTGTTAAAGATAAGACATGGCTCAAAAGGAGGATTGCAATGGGACTTATCAATTCCTGTGATGTACCAACAACTAACCTGACAATCAAAAATAACAAGTTAGTTGGAAAACAAGCGAAGTCCAGTGATCATATTGTTAGTAAGGATATTGGTGACGAGGGAAGAGCTACAAACCCAAAAGATGTGAATGGTCACAGTAGCCACCACTATTGCCCTAGTGAGGATTATTCCAGTGAACAAAGAGCTGCAAAAAGAGTTAGGAAGCCTACAAAAAGATACATTGAGGAACTTTCAAAAACAGATGAAAAACAACAAAACGACAAGTCATTGGTTCCTTCAAAAGATCTGAGGTTGTCTGAAAAATCTGAAGTCAGGTCTATTAGTGTCTCTTCGGGGAAGAGAGTCACTGTCACCAGAATGGTATCCCTAGCTGGATCTGAAATTGAGGTTCCTTATGTTTCTCATGTCAGGAGAAGCCGTCCAAGAGAAAACATTATGGCTCTTATGGTATTTTCTCTTGCTTACTAATTCATTTCTCCAAACATAATAAAACTAGTGATCATTTTTTATGCACCAATTAATTAAGGATAATGCAACGTTTGTGTAGGAATGTCATAACAGTTGCTTGGAAGATAAAGCTAATGCAGAAGAGAGTAACATCAATCTGAGCCCATCTCAGTTAAACAGTGAAGTTGTGAACCAAGATTCGATGGTAAAATCTACTTCTCGACCGGTACAAAAAGAGGTAAGTTTAATTAGTCTAGCTGTCTAGGGTTAGATTTCATTTACCATTTTACATGATATTTTAGATGAATTTGGTGTTTCAAATAGTATGACACAGTCACAGTTTCTTGGTTTTACGAATGCAGTTTGCTACAAGTCACAAGAACAGCGAGGAGCATATTCTTTCTGAGGTTGATCAAGATATGGAGCCAGAGCATATAGACTCATCTGGAAATAGCTCAGATGATAATAATAATAACAGTGGTGTGCCAATCATGCAAGGTGGTGCACTTAGAAGGAAGCATCATCGAGCTTGGACTCTTTCTGAGGTTACAAAACTAGTCGATGGAGTATCAAAATATGGAGCTGGGAAGTGGTCTGAAATAAAAAAGCTTTCCTTTTCATCACAGTCATATCGTACATCTGTAGATCTCAAAGTAATTAAAACTTTTTTTACCCTCTTCACATATCCTATCAAATTATCAATTAACCATCTTGTTGGTTTTATAGGACAAATGGAGAAATCTTCTGAAAGCAAGCTTTGCTCAGAGTCCTTCCAACAGCATGGTACCTCTCTTTAGCTTGTTAACTAGAGTTTTACTTTGCCAAGAACTTAGTTGTGAATATGCTTGCTTTGTGTTTTCCAGGGAAGTCTCAAGAAACATGGGTCGATGCATATTCCTATGCAGATTCTGGTAAGGGTAAGGGAGCTCGCGGAGAAACAAGCTCTGGTTCCACCGATAAGCAACAGAAAGGAAAAGGAAACAAGATCTGACTTGTTGTAGCTGAGTTTTTGTAAAATAGCAAACCCCAAAGTATAGTAGACGAGAAATGTGAGATAAGATAACAGTTTTTTGTAAGACTCGTAACTTTCTAAAGAAGCTTTGTGGGTTAGTAAGAACTTATATATATATATATACAAGAAAACTATAAAAGCAGTGTCTCTGTCAAGAATTGGTATGAATGGTTCTCAGTCATGGTCTCATGCGAACTCTTGCAATTGACTCTGACTTTGAATTGGGCTTTTTTTTTGTATTCGATCCATCATTTCTAGACCCATACTTACATGTTTCTTTCTCGCTTTCTCTAGAACCATCCCACGTTCGCCATCAATCATCAAAATTCCTCCTTTTCATGATAAAAGCTTTGATTTTGGATGTTGTTTTTTTTTAACCAAATTTGCAAACACTTTGCTTTGTCAGTACCAAGAATCATATGTAAGTCTAAGTTGCCTAGCTTCGCATGTCTTTAAATGGTTAGTTGGTGATTTTATGATTTGCCTATAAATGATCTGTCTGATTATTGTTGGTGTTTTTTTCCCAATGCTGAAGATTGCCTCAATCCTTACCTATCTCCAGCAATTGTAGTAGTAAATTCTGAAAGAAGATGGGAATTGTTGAAAGGATTAAAGAAATTGAAGCTGAGATGGCTCGGACTCAGAAGAATAAAGCTACAGGTTTCTCTAACATATAGATATATAGACATGAGAGTCATCATTAATTTTTATTTACAAAACTATAACCAAACTACAGAAGAAATGGTCAGCTAATAAATATGTTGTTCTATTTGATGGACAGAGTATCATCTTGGACAGCTCAAGGCAAAGATTGCAAAGCTCAGAACACAATTATTAGAGCCTCCAAAAGTAATGCAACTTCTTTTGCAAAGATTTCAAAACACTATTGTCTATGTGCATATGTTATATTCTTCATTTCTGATTTTTTTTGTTTTAATTGTAAATGTCTTTCAAATCTATCCAACAGGGTTCAAGTGGAGTTGGGGATGGTTTTGAAGTTACAAAGTATGGCCATGGACGTGTTGCACTTATAGGATTTCCAAGGTCTTATCTTCAGTTCACACCCATCCATGGATATGTATTTGTTCCAACTTTGGAGTCCCTCACTTTTAGTGGTAACCAAATTTAGTTTTGTGGCTCTGATATGCAAATGCAGTGTTGGAAAGTCCACACTTTTGACAATGTTAACTGGCACACATTCTGAAGCAGCCTCTTATGAGTTTACAACGCTTACATGCATCCCTGGAGTAATTCATTACAATGATACAAAAATTCAGTTGCTTGATCTTCCTGGGATTATTGAAGGTGCTTCAGAAGGAAAGGGACGAGGGAGGCAGGTTTATATCCAAATAGATCCTTTAATATCATTTTACTTTTGTCTCAAATGAAAATAGTAAGTAATTCTATGAAATGAAACTGTTAATTTTTTAGGTTATTGCTGTTGCAAAGTCTTCAGACCTTGTGTTAATGATTCTTGATGCCTCAAAAGTAAGAGTTATGGTTTTAGTTGTCCATTCCAAGTGTTTGGTGGTTTCTTTTTTCTTATTTTTCCCTGTGTCCGTTTTTTTTTCCATTCAAAACCGTTTTAGAGTGAAGGTCACAGACAAATACTAACTAAGGAACTTGAAGCAGTTGGTCTACGTCTAAACAAAAGACCTCCACAGGTAAAACTGATCATTATCAATGGTCTCCCTTTATATCTTTTAAACTTGACTCTAATTTCTCTTTCGCTTTATCCATTTTCTTTTACAAGATATACTTTAAGAAGAAGAAGACCGGTGGAATTTCTTTCAACACTACAGCACCTTTGACTCGCATTGATGAGAAGCTCTGTTATCAAATCTTGCATGAATACAAGATTCACAATGCTGAGGTACTTAACACCAACAATAATCATTCCAGGCCTCTTTTCTCTGCAATGAGTTTAGTAATGAATATTTCAGGTCCTATTTCGTGAGGATGCTACGGTGGATGACTTTATAGATGTCATTGAAGGCAACCGAAAATACATAAAGTGTGTATATGTCTACAACAAAATAGATGTTGTTGGAATCGATGACGTTGATAGGCTAGCTCGGCAGCCAAATTCTATTGTTATTAGCTGCAATCTAAAGGCAAGTTCTATTACACTGGAAAGAGTAGCTTTGTCATAATGGTCTGAAACTTGTGAATGATGGTGTTGCTTGAAACAGCTAAACTTAGACAGACTACTTGCAAGAATGTGGGATGAAATGGGACTTGTTAGAGTTTACTCAAAGCCTCAAGGCCAGCAACCAGATTTCGATGAACCCTTTGTCCTCTCAGCTGTAAGTATAATGTTTTTACTTCACAGTAACATCTATGGCAGACTTATTTGATTACTTGTGATACTCCTCAGGATAGAGGTGGCTGCACGGTTGAAGATTTCTGTAACCACGTCCATAGAACTCTAGTGAAGGACATGAAGTATGCACTGGTTTGGGGTACAAGCGCTAGGCACTACCCTCAACACTGTGGTCTTTCTCATCATCTTGAGGATGAAGATGTTGTTCAAATCGTCAAGAAAAAGGTACAGAAGCATAGACTTTTCTGTGTTCTCTGTCTGATGATGAGAATGCAACATCAAAATGTTGACGCTTGTCGAATTTTCTAGGTTAGAGAAGAAGGAGGAAAAGGAAGGTTCAAGTCACACTCAAACGCACCTGCTAGAATTGCAGACCGTGAGAAGAAAGCTCCACTTAAGCAATAACTAGAAGACAGACTTCAAGTGTATTAGTACCAATGTAAACTATGTTATTAATCCTTGAAAATGTGTTTCATGTCTAAAGATGAAGCATTAGAAAGTAAACAGTAAAGAATCAAAGTGGACAAACAACGGCATTACAAGTCTTCAATCTAATTCCTTAACAATGATATCTAACAGATGCACAGAAGTTGCTTCTGTATCTATATTCCTTGTATGTGTGTTCGTGGAACCAACAAGCTGTTGAAGTGACTTTGAAACCTTGCTTCCTTATTTAGCCTCTCTGGCTCTTAGCCCACATATGTCTCCCTGTTACTTGAACCGGAGGATATAGATCAGTCCACTGGTTAGACACTGGATCCGAACCAGCACTACGCCTTACATTTACATCTCCGTTGTAAGACATGGACTGTTTCTTCTCAAACGGTGTTTTGGACAAAGACCCTGATGATCGTCTCTGCTTAGCTTTGATAGATTGTGTAAGGCTCATGTAGCTTGGCTTTCTGTAGTAACCTCCTTCCTCAAGGAAACTTCCAGAGAAAGGAACTGGAGATTGAGATGTTGATGAAGACTCAGAACTCGTTGCAGATGATGACACCATTGGAGGAGGTCTAGCCGAAACTCTGGTTGTGAGATTGTTCTTCCTGACCTGAACTGTGTCATGTTCAGACACACTGCTCTCACTTTTCCTTCCAGCATTGTCTGATGAGTTTGTTGGACCTTCCATCAACCTACCTTCCCATGGCCTATCTGCAACCCATCTGTCAAGCCAATTCCAACCTGGACTGCTCTTACACGACCCGTTATTCTTTTTAACACTCCCTTGTTTGTTCACCTTAACGTTTGGACTTGGACACGTCCTTGGCTGTCAAAATATAAGAAACTCAAGTAAACACAAATAGCTCTTGAAATGTGTTCTTGGTTTAAAATAAATCCATTACCTGGTGTGTCAAGGCATATACCATAGCTCTCTCCCTCTTGATTGCTCCTTCTTGTCTCATTTGTAACTTCGTTCTCACTTCATTTACACTTCCAGGGCTATCACACCAACCCTTCTGAAAAAAACATCATTGCAAAGTCTTTAGATTTATTCCCAATTTATCTTCCAGTTCATGTCTGATATAATCATTAGTTCATTACCTCAGCTTGCTTTGCAGGATCATCGTTTTGTTGATCAGATGGCTTCTCCAACTCCTCCTGTCCATCTGAAAGGACTCTATTGCAATGAGCTCGTACACGAGCTTGGACTCGAACAAGAGCTTGCATACACCTTAGTGTCACATCTGCTTGTTTCCGAACTTGTCTACCACGAAATATCGCTTGAATCCTCACCACTGCCTTTAAAGCTCTCAGTGCCTGTCTTGCCTATAAAAGACCACAAACCAAACACTAGCTGCTCAATTGAAGTGAAGGATCCATTAAGTCTAAGTCTTTGATTAAAGTTTCTAACTTTATAAAAGAATTGTAATCAGATCCCTAAACCAAAGCAGAGTAGTAAGTGATTGTGGTTAAAAGTGAATGTACCAGGAAAGCTCGAAAAGAAGCCTGAATCCGTGTAGCAGCCCATTCTCGTTTAACAAGAAAGAAATCTTTAGGTGGAGCTCTAATGACAGCTGCAACAGCCGCCGTGAAAGAGTCGTCGGCAGAGAAAGACGGCGGATCTGAGCCTAGCGAAGGAGTTCCGTAGCTACCAGCTCGGCTTTTGTAACCCTTGGATGAAGAAATTAAACCTTCTGATGAAGTCCTCCATAGTTTCCATTTCTTCTTACTGTTCTTCTCCTGCAAAAAAAAAAGACAAAAGATTCAGTTTTGAAATGTTTCCAGAAACAAAGAGAGCTACTTTGAGATTACCTGATCATCAGTGATTGGCTTTTTGTTAGTTATCAGAGATTTAATCCAATTTCCAGAGCCACCCATCTGTGCTGCTCAAAATTGGAAACTTTCTTCTTCTAATCTGTAAATAAAGTTGGAGACTTTCACAGGTTTTCGAATCAGATCCGGCGGAGAAAGGTGGAATCGAGAATATAGTAGTAAAAATTCTTGAGAAGAGAGGGAAGAGAAGAAGAAGAGAAAGAGAAAGTTTCTGGGAATATTGGTGGCCTGAAGAATGATGTAGACAAAAAAAAAGTTTGTAAATGTTAAAAGAAGAGAAGCATTTTGAAATTTGAAATTCTGGGGAAGGAAAAAAAAACATTTATTTATTGTCTTTTTAGAAGCAACGGTAATATTGACAAATCGCTATCTCCGTCATAAATAAATTGACTCATAAATATACATTGGAAAAATAAATTATCTTTCATGCCTCGCGTGATAATCGTCTTCCTTAATTTGCGTTAGGTACATTATATATTGTGATAATTATAAGATGACCACCTCATTTCTTGTTTCTTCGTTTTTTTACCCGTAAAGTGTATTTGTGAATCTCTTGTCCTCCTTTTAACAAGTTTTGTTGCTTAATTTATTATTCTCTCAATAATCTCCATTTATTTGATTTTATTAATGAAAAAAGGGCAATAGCAGTGAATATTATTCTCTTACAGACCTCTCCATATCCATATTATTTGTGCCCAAAGATGTATAAGTTTTTGTTTTTGCTTATATCTGATTTATAGACTTTCAGAGTTGTCTATAAATGAGAACAAAGGGATTCTCTAAATCCTCTCTTGCCTATTTGAGAGAATTCTTGATATCAATCACGAAACGGTACTTGATGTCCTTCTTCACAACCCTTTCAAGAGCTTCATTGATCTTTTGAATAGGAATCACCTCTATGTTTGGATATATCTTATGAGCTGCACAGAAATCAAGCATTTCTTGAGTCATTTTGGTACCTCCAGTCACACTTCCCACTAGCATTCTCATACCTGTCAAAACATCTTTAGTTTTCAGCAACTTAAGAGTATGTAAAAATGGATTATAACTTATAAGACTTATTTAGATGGATACCAAGATTGAGATTGGCAGGACTGATTTTAATTTCACTTGGGAAACCAACCAAGGCATAAGTTCCAGCAATCTTCAAGAGAGACATGTAAGGATCAAATGCATGATCACCAGATGCTGTGTCAACTATAAAGTCTAGAGATTTCTCTAGTGCCTGCATTAGATTCCCAAGATAAGTTTTTGATTCCATTCCTAATGATCACTAAGAACAAATAAAACCTCTTTTTTACCTTCATTTGATCAAGGTCAGAGGAGATAACAAAATTATCAGCTTCCAGCAGATTCAAAGCTTCTTCTTTCTTGGAAATGCTGGTGCTAAAAACCGTCACTTTAAGTCCAAAAGCCTTGCCAAACTTAACCGCCATGTGACCAAGACCACCTAGACCAATCACACCAAGAGATTTACCAGGTTGGTTCATATGGTGACGTACCATAGGCGCATAAACAGTGATTCCAGCACATAGTAATGGAGCAGCTGATTCCATAGGATAATCCAAAGGTATCTTGTAACAGTACCTATTTAATTCAATATTTGAAACTCACTTAGCAGTCATAAAGTATGAAAATTTGCAAGAGAGAAAGATGATTATATATAAAACCTCTCATGAACAACAATGTGGCTGGAGTAGCCTCCGTTAGTAACAGAGCCATCATCATCAATGCCATTGAAAGTAAAAACTTGGCCTTTTACACAACTGACTTCTTGTCCTTCATTACAATATTCACACTCCCTACAGGAGTTAACATAGGTTCCAACACCAACATGGTCTCCAACTTTGAATCGATGAACATTAGACCCAACTTTACTCACTACTCCAGCAATCTCATGCCTTTGAGAGGAAACCATTAAACACATTAGTAAGCTGAAAAATTTGACGACTACTGAATCTAAAGTTTGGTTTTTTAAAACATACCCAGGAATCAAAGGGTACTTAGAGTCTCCATGTTTGTTCCTAGTCCAGATAACATCAGCGTAACACACACCACAGTGAGTGATGTCGAGTGAAACATCATCACTTGTAACAGACCTGTAAGAACATTATATATCAAAAATGATTGCTTGAAATGATTGGAAAAAAATGATCAGTGAATAATGAATTCTCACCTGCGAGTGATTGTGTGAGGAGAAAGAAGACCAGATGGATCTTTTGCAGCCCAACACAAGCACTTGTCTTCCCCAATCTCTGAAGAACTCATTGGCGATTTCAATTCTTACACCATTACCTATTCAAGAATCAAGCTATCATCTTTAGAACAAAAAATAAATAAAAAGCTGCACATATAAGAAATCAACAGCGTCGAGAGAGCATATAAGTAGCAGGAAGCTCACGGATCAATCGAGAGTGGCGTCTTCTGATAGCTTTCTGAAGAGATATCAAAGTTTGTTTTTTGATCTCTCTTGATCACAAAACAGAGCAATTTATGTTGATGTGACAGTGATTCAATCTGCTAAATCATTGGTGGTTGGGCTCATGTACGAACAAAGAAGTCCATTATGCCCAACAAGGCCCATTCTTTTAGTTTAAATACAATATTTTTGTTAACTATTTTGGCAACCTATAAATGTTTTTCAAATTGTAACATTTTAAAGAATCGTATCATAACTTTTTTAATCTGAAATTTGTTGTTGTTAAAGTTAATCAAATAAAACTTGAACGATTTTCGACATTTATTTCATTGTTGCAGAATAATAAGTGAATTTTAGTCGCAATCGCATACATCCTCCGTTGTTATACCAATTTACTCAGAATTTTCTGAATGTTGTAAAACACATGATTTAATATGTGAACATTTAATTTATCAATTGAATATTAATTTATGGTGGAAATCATACGTTATTTATTTCATTATTATCTAAGTTTTCAATATTATTATTTTGTGCATTAAACATTTTTAAAAATACATATGATCAAATAACGTGTTTCATTATTATTTTGATAGAATTTAAAGCTAGTAAAACTCTCTATTAAAAACCTTGCACATTGTTAATTTGCTAATTAACTCAGTCTATTAGTCGTAACCGGGTATTTTAGACATTGCCAGGTCCGGGTCATGCCCAATTGCCAGGTAGTCTAGCGGTTATGGGCCCCACTATTGTGCTTTACTGTAAAGCCTCTGCATCTGACGGTCCACATTTAACGCGACTCGTCTAGTAAAATCCCAAATCAAGAACCAAAAATAGGAAGAAAACCGAAGAAGGAAGATCATCTCGCAGAGAAGAGACCTTGAAGAACCATCCATGGCGGAACAAAACCCTAAATCTTTATCAGGTACATACAACACAATCAACGTTTAGATCTCATCATGAGTCATCGGTTAATTTAATTCAAAACGCTTCTCGTGTTTAAAATTTCTTGAATTAAAGGAAAAAAACTTTGCTCAATTTATATTCATTTTCCTCAATTGTTACTTTCAAATTAATTTGTCTATCATCAGAAAAATCTCGAAAGATAAAAAACAAAAACAAAAAATTGATTCGTTACTCTATTTGGGACCTTATGTGATACGATTTTTTTTTTCCCTTTTCTTGATATTTTTGTTCAAGAAGAGGAGAAAGTGAAATCGCCAAATGTGTTGGAACGGGTCAAAGAAGAAATAGAAGCAGTGACTCATAATGAAAAGTCAAAGAGGCATCATCATTACAAAGAGACTCATGGAACAAGTGACGACATTGATGAAAACACTGATGTTGATGATGTCAAAGGACCTGGTTTCTTTGAACGCCTCAAAGAAGAGATCGAAGCCGTTGTTAATGCTATTACTCCTAGGCGTTCTTCTAAGAAGTGATCTTTCATCATATCTCTCTGTGTAACAATAGTATATGTATTATGTTAATGCATAAATGACGAGAAGAACCAGATTCAAAACTCAAATTTCGTGTAATGAATCGTGTTAAAATGTTGGAACTCTAAATGTGACGGGTTTTTTTAGTAGGATTCCTTTTGAATGTTAGCAAAAAGATGAGTCGTGTGTCTGAAAATTGATGAATACTCTTGCAAAATGACTCAACCAAATGTCATATCATAATTTGTTCTCGAATTGAGATCGGTTTAATCTTGGTTCAGCAGCTGGTTCGTTAATTAAGGTGAAGTCCGGTTTAGGAGAAGCCGTGTTTTCGATCAGAGACTTTGTTTTTATTGATCTTTTTTTAAGGTGGTGAACCAGTTTATCACCTCACTCAAATGTATTTTCATTCCAAGATTCTGAATGTGTAAATTCTCTTGTGTCATATTCTTTTGTTTTCTCAAGTTCAATGTTTGATCATAAAGTTTTGGTTGTTTCTTAGATTCGTATGTTCGTGAGGGTTTAGTTAGAATCATGTGAAACCAATGAATTCAGACTAGAAGATAGTAATCCAGAGACGCTACGAAAATAAAATATCTAATGACACTGAGATTGTTTCTTGACACCATCTTGTTGGAGTCTCTATCTTTTTTTTTTTTTTCTTTAAACTTTGTTTTTGTTTGTAAAGAGAAGAAGAAAAAGAAAAACGAAAGAGACTTGAACGATAGGTAAATGACACACCAAACGAAACAACTCTTTTGTATTTGTGAGAGTTGTCTTGTACTCTTATGAATGTGATGTGCCTAACCTTTTCCCCATCATTTTGGATATTGAACTACTCCAACAAGAAAGTTACAATTGTCACCACTATTCCATTTCTGTTTTTTTTTTGTTTTTTTATTCTTCTTTTCACACTTTGTATCCCCCCCACTTTAATATTTTTTAAGAATTTTGGGATACATCATAGAAATCCATTTTTTAACGAGACGAAATACATAATCGCTTAACTGATATTTCAACGTTGAAAACTACTATCAAACTGTAAAACTGGAAATGGTTATTTAATTCTTCTTCTACGATTTACTCGATAACGTGTCTGATAGTATTATTTATAGTTAGCTTGATTTGTCGCATAAATACGGCGGGACCATCTAATTTATATGATTACTAGATTCTTATTATGTCCTATTGGGACAGAAATGTACGTAATAGCATACGACACCTGTGTTTACATCCGATGGATATTAAATTTAAAACGTTTATTAATAGGAAAAACTATTGGGATTGTGAGTTTTATACAACAAATAAACACTACTATCAATCAAATAAAATTATTCTCTAATCTAAAGTCTTCGAAAGTTTCATTACTCTATCTTTCTCTCTTTAATATTTGTCGCATTAGAACCCGACAAGCCCCATATGAAAAGTTCAAAAATTTACAAACGTAATACAATAATACAACTAAACTAAAGTGTATAATAAATTTTGCTACTAATTTAGAGCTTATAATAAGCCGAAATTGCATTTATTTGAATGAAATTTGGCGCATTGATATTTGCTTTCTCCAAGCCGTGTTGGGTTGCACGTCAACAGGACCACCACGTTTGATCAGTGAGTGTTAAATGGACCGGTTTATAATCCGTTGTGGGACTCCTCTTTGTGGGTCCTACTCCCTCCCTCCACGTTTCGAATTTTGGCCGTCCGATTTTTGATGATTCGGGTTGAAAAGTCATACAAACCAACGGATGCGATGAGCTGTTCGGTGACTTAATCAATATTATGGTCATTTGACCACGACATCACAACGGCTAGTCCAAATCATGTGGCATTTTTTTTCCACAAATATAGAGTGAATTTTGGTTTCAATTTAACAATCCTCGTTTTTAGTGGAGGATATCTCCGAGTTTACTCACAAAACAATAAAAAAATTTGAATGGGAAAAACATTTATAGAATGGGACCCTAGCAGTAAGAAATGCGATCGGGTCCATGAAAGTTAGTGAAAATAGTTAAAAAGTGGTCAATATCGTGTGCAGGGAAAAAAGAAAGTACAAAACTCGAAAAAGGTCTATGGAATCATGGACGTGGACCGATCCCATGTGACTATCCTTCCAACCAAAGTAAACTTGAGAGCTTTTCTGAGTAAAAGATAAACTTAAACCTTAAATATTCCACGTTGACATCATACTTCTGAAAATCCTAACACATAACAGAAAAATGAACATGTAAATCCAAATTGAAATCTTTAGTAAAATTGGAACAATGCATAGAAGATTAATATGGCTCTTTCACACTAAGATGACATGTATAAATCAAGAAATTATCCAAAAATAATTAACAAAAATAATATCAATACTCTATTCATTTTATTTTAAAAATAATTTTAGAATTTAAAATTTGTTTTAATATAAGTGTTGTTTTGTATTTCCGATATATTTTTTTGTCAAAATTTCTATTTTTGCCTTTAATATTTTAGTTTAGTGATCAATGAAAATTTGTTTACAATACATTAATGAAAGACAAAATAAACAAATGCATGTTTTTTTAATTATTGTAAAAAAACTTAAACTATAATTAAAAAAAAACTGAGGGAGTATTAAATTTTTAAAAGCACTAATTAGCATGGCAAGTGGCAACGAGGGTTTAAAGTTTAAACTTTGATTTGGCTAGTGATAGTCCTTTTACTATTTACTCACTTATTTTGTCCACAAATATGCTTTATTGATTTGAAAGTCAACACCAATCTATGTCTAAGCTCCAATCAACCTGTATAATTACATTTAATTGAAATAAAGATACACGTAGGGGCCAAATACATATAATCTATAAATACGAAACGTGTCATTACAAAGTTTATATCTCTAAATATATGCACAAAATAAATGTCTGGTTGGTTAGAAGAATGTTACATCTACGTTGTTATTTAATTTATGTAATATTAAATACATTCACGTCTTTTTCCATAAGTTGTGTGTCATTGATTCGACTTCGAGTCACTAAAGTTAGAAAACAATCTCCACTGTGTATGAGTTTATCATGTACTATATATAAGTCTATAATGTATCCAGATCTTACCCTATTAGTGAAAAAAAAATTAAAATATTTATTCCATTATATGCTCGATCTATCACTAACTTATAACTTATTTCCTCCCTTATACGGAAGAAGTTTTCCTTCTATAGAACTGTACATTTCATGTTCTTACGTGTCCAACCAAACCTACCCACCTGTCTCAAAACTCCTAATTAAGTACATAATATGTTTCTAGAAACACGTTTTCTCGCTTAAACTAAATCACTTAAATGTTTTTTCCCTAAGTTATTTATACCAATAATCATTTTTTTACTAACGGTTTTCTCTATATATATTTTCATAAATAAAGTCCATTTATGGTTTAATTACAGCATGGTTTTTCACACGAAAAAGAAACGGTGCGGATTGGTTGAACGACTCCCTGAAAGTTTGCTTCGTCATCACTATCTTTCCTAATGTTCTGTATTAGATACCTTTTCTTTCATCAAATCATAGACCTACGAATACGATTTTTTTCTTTTTTTTGTCGGGACAAAACAAGAACTTTTTTTATCTGCCTTTTTTTTTGCCCCTTTCCCCGTAAGAAAGTGGTATTTAGAAAAAAACGTCTTTCCAATTATAGACTTTTACCAAATATACTCTAAGATTTTATATATATAGTTTTCTATTTTATTATTTCATACACGTAAAACACTAATTAATATCTGTTGCATTCAGAGTATATTTTTAAATTACAGCTTATTCATAATTTTTGGTTATATGTTACTATATTATATGAAGTACATCTTTTTTTTTGGTTATATGTTACTATATTATATGTTACAATATTCATAAATTTATGTACAGCTTAAATATCTTACTATATTTCATGAAAAAATCAGAGTGTAGCTTAAATTTTCCTTTTGAGTAATGAAGTACACTAGTTATGAAAATTAATTATAATAGAAGGAATATAATTAATTTACATGAAAAATCAAGATATTCTACCAAGTAGAGACACTTGGTTTTTCTGGAAAAATAGTAAAGTCAAAATCACTTCACCATCAAAAATGAATACTCTCAAATTTAAAACGCGCTTTAATTACTTTATTTATTCAATAAAAATTTACAGCTGGGCTCATAAATCACCTTATAATTCCCAGATTTTGAATCTGATTTTTTTTTTCTTTTACTTGCAAAAAGCTCACACAAAGTCACAAGTTAGAAATTATACTGTTTTGGTAAATGGCATACGTATATTGATAATAACGTATCTACCTAATAGACATTTTAAAATGTTTTGTTTAATTAGATTATAGTTGAAGAAGAGAGAGAGAAGACGTAGAAGAAGAAGAAGAAGCAGACCCGAAAGTACCTGCACTCGTTCAGATTTGCAGTCCTTGACGAGTGAAATTAGGACATAAAAATAAAAACAAATCTCTGTCTTTCTCTAAAACCCTTTGTTTATTTTTTTTGTTTTTCCTCCATTTTTTGTTTGTTCTCCTGAGAAAACAAGAGAAGAAAAAGACAACAGATACACAGAGAGAGAAAAAGAGAAAAAGCTGCATTTTTTTTTCTTGTTGGGTTTCTTCTACTTGTTCTTGATCTACCATTGCCGACAAATTCAAAGCGAATCATAAAGCTTTATTTACTGAAATGGGTTTATGTTAGTTTTGTCATGTTATCATCAACAGAATCTATCTCTCTACTTGGTGTGTGATTCCTGGTTTGTCTCCTGATTCTCTACTTCTCCGACAAATCTCCTCTGAAAATATCTCTTCTTTTCTGGGTTTTCCCATTTGTGCTTGACTTGCTATTGGGTTCAGGGATCTTGTCTCAGCTTTTTGTTTTTTTTATTAACACCTGTCAAAATTGCGTTTGCGTGTTGTTCATCACCTCCTCCTCCTTAATCCTTATCTGAATTTAAGAATCAAATTGGGCATTTCTAATAGTCTTCGTTTTTTTCATTTCCTGTGATTACAAGACAAATGTGTTTGAATTAATCGTTGTTTGGTAATTTTTTTATTTTCCTCTCCGGGTTTTATAAATTCATCATCTTTTGATTGATTTGCCATTTGATATATATAAGTTTAATCGATTTTAAGTTTCATATAGATGGTATAAATTCAGATTCAAGTCTGTTGACCAATTTTGATTATGTTTTGGTTTTAATAAATTATGTGACGAGCTTCCGAAATTTAAGCTTTTTTTTTTTTTCAATTTCTGAGTTTTGATGTTTTGGGTCGTTTCAGTCTTTCTCAGAAAGATCAAAACTTTGGAAGTTTCTTATAATGAGTCATTTTAGTCTTCTCTGCCATTTTAATTAAGTCTCACAAAGATCGAAACTTTGGAAATATCTTAACAACGTATTTGTGTCATATTATCTACAGGGTTAAAATTCAAAATCAATATGAGACCTGAACCAATAATCTGATTCTTGAGGAGCTTAAGAGTGCTGAAACCTGTTGAAAGATCATAAAGATTTGAGGAATAATGGCTCGAGGTAGAATCAGATCAAAGCTGCGACTAAGCAATCTTTACACATTTGGATGTCTAAGGCCAAGCACTATCGAAGGTCAAGACTCTCAACCAATCCAAGGTCCAGGTTTTAGCAGGACTGTGTTCTGTAACCAGCCTCATATGCACAAGAAGAAGCCTTTGAGATACCGTTCTAATTATGTCTCTACGACGAGGTACAATCTGATAACTTTCTTTCCCAAGTCCTTGTACGAACAGTTCCACCGAGCTGCGAATCTTTACTTCTTGGTAGCTGCGATCCTCTCGGTGTTTCCTCTCTCGCCGTTCAACAAATGGAGCATGATTGCACCTTTGGTGTTTGTTGTTGGTCTTAGTATGTGTAAAGAAGCTCTAGAAGATTGGCGTAGGTTTATGCAAGATGTGAAGATCAACGCTCGGAAAACATGTGTTCATAGAAGCGAAGGTGCGTTTCGTTATAGGAAGTGGAAGACGATTAGCGTTGGAGATATTGTTAAAGTGGAGAAAGATGAGTTTTTTCCTGCTGATTTGCTTCTCTTGTCTTCGAGTTACGAGGATGGGATTTGTTACGTTGAGACTATGAATTTGGACGGTGAAACGAATTTGAAAGTGAAAAGATCTTTGGAAGTGTCGTTGCCGTTAGATGACGATGAGTCTTTCAAGAACTTCATGGCGACTATAAGATGTGAAGATCCAAACCCGAATCTCTACACTTTTGTTGGGAATCTTGAGTATGAGAGACAAACGTTTCCTCTGGATCCTAATCAGATTCTTTTAAGAGACTCTAAGCTAAGGAACACAACGTATGTTTATGGAGTTGTTGTATTTACAGGTCATGATACTAAAGTTATGCAGAACTCAACGAAATCTCCTTCCAAGAGAAGTAGAATCGAAAGGACAATGGATTACATCATCTACACTCTTCTTGTACTACTGATTCTAATCTCTTGCATCAGCTCGTCAGGTTTTGCTTGGGAGACTGAGTTCCACATGCCGAAAATGTGGTACTTAAGACCTGACGCGCCTATGGACTTAACGAATCCCGCAAGTCCAATCTACGCTGGTGTTGTACATCTAATCACTGCTCTATTGCTTTATGGATACTTGATTCCAATCTCTCTTTATGTCTCTATAGAAGTTGTCAAAGTATGGCAAGCAAGTTTCATCAATCAAGATTTGCATATGTATGATGACGAGAGTGGAGTACCTGCGCAAGCACGGACATCGAATCTTAACGAAGAGCTTGGTCAGGTTCATACTATCCTCTCTGACAAAACAGGAACGTTGACATGTAATCAGATGGATTTCTTGAAATGTTCCATCGCTGGGACTTCTTATGGTGTGCGTTCAAGTGAAGTAGAAGTAGCTGCTGCAAAGCAAATGGCTGTTGATCTTGAAGAGCATGGAGAGATTTCAAGTACTCCTCAGTCTCAGACTAAAGTTTATGGTACATGGGATAGTAGCCGCACGAACGAAATCGAGATGGAGAGTGGCACAAATCAGGGAGGGGATAATGTTTATTATAATAACTCTAGAGCTCCTATAAAAGGATTTGGTTTTGAGGATATCAGACTCATGAATGGGAATTGGTTGAGGGAATCACAACCAAATGATATTTTGCAGTTCTTTCGGATATTAGCTATTTGTCACACAGCTATACCTGAGCTGAATGAGGAGACTGGTAAGTACACTTATGAAGCTGAGTCACCTGATGAGGCTTCGTTTCTTGCTGCTGCTAGAGAGTTTGGTTTTGAGTTCTTTAAGAGAACTCAGTCAAGTGTTTTTATACGTGAGAGGGTTTCTTCTTCAGGGCAAATAATCGAAAGGTGAGAGTATAGTAGCAAAAGTTTTAACTCTTTAAGCTCTTTTTGTTTACACACATTCTGAGTAAGTATCAGAAACATTGCAGGGAGTATAAAGTTTTGAATCTGTTGGAGTTCACTAGCAAAAGAAAACGAATGTCAGTTATTGTACGTGACGAGGAAGGTCAGATTCTTCTACTGTGCAAAGGAGCTGACAGGTTAGAAAACCATCTCATAATAAAATGTGTCACATTTGTCTATATCAAGAAGGTAATAATAGGTTTATTTTTCCTGAATTTTTTATAGTATCATCTTTGAGCGGTTGGCTAAGAATGGAAAGACATACTTGGGACCTACCACTAGGCATTTGACTGAATATGGAGAAGCCGGGCTACGTACATTAGCTCTTGGTTACAGAAAGATTGATGAGGATGAATATTCAGCTTGGAACTCTGAGTTTCTTAAGGCTAAAACTTCAATAGGATCTGATAGAGATGAGCTTCTTGAGACTGGATCGGATATGATTGAAAAAGAACTTATCCTTATAGGTGCTACTGCTGTGGAGGACAAACTCCAGAAAGGGGTATGTGTTATTTTTACACATACACACTAAGACCATATCTTATCTTGCTTATGTAACTTGAGTTCTCATTCTTTTGTTTTCTATTTGAATTAGGTGCCTCAATGCATAGATAAACTTGCTCAAGCTGGGCTCAAGTTATGGGTTTTAACTGGGGACAAAATGGAAACAGCTATCAATATTGGGTTAGAATCTCTGATTTATCTTTACCATAAAATAGAAATGAGATTTGTAATCTGCTTTTACGAACAAATTACCTTTTATGAACTGCAGATTTGCATGTAGTTTACTTCGGCAAGGCATGAGACAGATTTGCATAACATCAATTAATTCAGAAGGAGGATCCCAAGATTCAAAAAGGGTATGTCAAAAAGAAGTTTCGTGATGCAAATTTTCAAAAGTATTCATTGAAAGCCCCTTCAGGCTTCAACTACAACTTTGAAGCTCACTATATATCTCTGTTGATTTTCCAGGTTGTGAAAGAGAACATTTTGAATCAACTCACTAAAGCTGTACAAATGGTGAAGCTAGAGAAGGATCCACATGCTGCGTTTGCTTTGATTATTGATGGGAAAACTCTAACTTATGCATTGGAGGATGATATGAAGTTTCAATTCTTGGCTTTGGCTGTCGATTGTGCATCAGTCATTTGCTGTCGTGTGTCCCCTAAGCAGAAGGCTTTGGTATATATACATATATATTCCTTCCTTTAAACCTTTTATAGCATTGCTTCTTGACACTGTAAAATCCTAAATTTCTCTGTTTGACTATTTTTTTTCGCAAAAAAAAAAAGGTTGTTCGGTTGGTTAAAGAAGGAACCGGAAAAACAACATTGGCAATAGGTGATGGTGCAAATGATGTTGGAATGATTCAAGAAGCTGACATTGGTGTCGGAATTAGTGGTGTTGAAGGCATGCAGGTTCAGTTTTTTTACTCAGCACCACACATTTTCAAAGCCATCTAGACAGTTTTTGCTGAACCTTCTTACTTTTTTTCAGGCGGTTATGGCTAGTGACTTTTCGATAGCCCAGTTCCGGTTTTTGGAACGATTACTTGTCGTCCATGGACACTGGTGCTACAAAAGGATAGCTCAAATGGTAATAAGATTAGTCCTTGTGGCTATTTTGATTACTCTTACCTGTAGTTTATTTCTAAATTCTAACACTAAGTTTGTTCTACTTACAGATCTGTTATTTCTTCTACAAAAACATAGCATTTGGTCTCACTCTCTTCTACTTTGAGGCTTTCACCGGGTTTTCAGGGCAATCAGTGTACAATGACTACTACTTATTGCTCTTCAATGTTGTTCTTACCTCGTTGCCAGTGATTGCTCTTGGAGTCTTTGAACAAGATGTTTCCTCTGAGATCTGCTTACAAGTAAGCCTTTTTTTACATATATCTTCCTTAAATCTTGAAAAAGCTATTTTGAATATCTAAGCTCACATCAACTTGTGTGCTTCTTGTGTAGTTCCCAGCTTTATACAAACAAGGAACAAAGAACCTCTTCTTTGATTGGTCAAGAATACTTGGATGGATGTGCAATGGAGTCTACTCATCTCTTGTCATATTCTTCCTCAACATTGGAATCATTTACTCTCAAGCTTTCAGAGAAGGTGGCCAAACAGCTGATATGGATGCTGTTGGCACAACCATGTTCACTTGCATAATATGGGCTGTCAATGTTCAAATCGCTTTAACCATGTCTCATTTCACTTGGATCCAACACGTGTTGATCTGGGGAAGTATCGGTATGTGGTATCTCTTTGTAGCCATCTACAGTATGATGCCTCCGAGTCTCTCTGGAAACATTTACAGGATTCTTGATGAGATTCTTGCTCCAGCACCAATCTACTGGATGGCTACGTTGTTGGTTACAGTGGCTTCAGTTCTTCCTTACGTTGCTCACATTGCTTTCCAGAGATTCTTGAATCCACTGGATCATCATATCATTCAAGAGATCAAATACTATAAAAGAGATGTTGAAGATGCGAGATTGTGGACACGAGAGCGTACTAAAGCTCGAGAGAAGACAAAGATCGGGTTCACAGCTAGAGTTGATGCGAAAATCAGGCATCTAAGGTCGAAACTGAACAAGAAACAGTCAAATCTGTCACATTTTTCAGCTCAAGATGCAATGTCACCTAGATCATTGTAGTCTGTGTATAGGTTTGTTTTCTGCAGATCCCACGCTCTGATGCATCAGACATATTCTTGATGCTGTTTTGTTGAGAGTTAATAGAGTGGGATCATGTAAAGAGTCGCTGATGTTTTTGTGCTTGTTCGCTTCTCATTTTTTTTTCCATGCTTTCTTACCTTTTGTACACTATACTTAGGTTTTGTGTATACTTAGAAACAGAATGCATAACATAACAAAGTATCTTCCTTTGTGCCTCTGTTATTCTCTCAGTCACTCTAATCATTAATTGGTCATTTATATGTTAGTGAATCTTTGATTTTAGAAAACATTTTCCAGAAATTAGCACTACAAAAATTGGAAGGATATATTTTGTGATAATAAAAATATAAATTCAAATACATTTCAAAAGGAATGATGGGATTTACTCTTTTAGAATTATGTATTAGCATATAACATGTTAGACTATCTCCAATCCTCTACTTTTTACTCAAAATTTTATTTTGGAGTAGAATTTGTTCAACCCTAATTAGTTTTAACTCCATAATTGAGTTAAAAATGAGATTATTCCAAATATAAAGTAAGTTTATTCATCACTCTATTTTTTTACTCACTACTTCATTTTCAACTCTATTTTAGAGCAGCGATAGAATAAAATTCAACTCTATTTTGAAGTTAAAATATTAGATAATACATTAGAGATGCTCTTAATAACATATATATGTTTTTAGTGGTGGTGGTTTCAAACTTTCGGGTCATAATAAAACAATGATTTTAAAAGTTGAATTTAATTAATAAAATTGAATTAGTTATTTAAAATATTAAATCCAGTAACATTGAATTTTATTCTTTGATGTTAACTTATTTTAATTTAAATATAATAACCAATAAAACTTGATTTTTTCAAATTTTATTTAATGAAGATATTGTTAAGTATACATGTATACAAACTAATAACATTTATTTTGGTAAAGGTTAAAAAATTAACTAGTGAATAACACTATCACTCTTATATCAGAAAGTAATAATAATAACATTATTTTAGTATGATTTTGAATCATGTCACTACACTTATTTTGTCTAAAATTGTTTGGTTTCAATCCTCCAATGAATGGTATTCCTTTTCTCATGTGAGCTCCCTTTTCATTGAATGAGTTCTGAGATTTGATCCCAAGAAAGAGAGAGAGAGAGAGCAATTATATTATTGATGTTGAATTTGGTTTAATTGATCATATAATTTATGCTCACTCTCGACCAAACCAAGTATTGTAACTGTTTAATTTCTGAATGTTTTTTTGTTTTTGATTCCAGAATTCTGGTGATAATCCGACGGTTTAGGTTTTGCCGTGAATTCTAATCCAACTTTTTTGATTTAAAATTTTTTTTTTGTATCAACTTTCCTTATTTACTTAGGTATTCCTATATCATATGTTTATTTTCATTTCATATATTATATGATTCCATAAATTTTATTTCATACTTGGAAATTTATGGAACAGTAAAAAAATAATATCATAAATTTAGTATTAGAAAGTTTAATTTTACCATTCCATAAATTTCCACAAAGTAGTATTATATAAACATGTTAACAAAAAAAAAAAACTGTTACATTAATATATTTGTTGTTTACGTAACTGATTTTCTTCTATCCCATCCACCAATAGACTTTAACTTAAGGTTGATTGAATCCCCCAAACTTATTGTGTGTGAGTTGAGTGGTTGCGTATAATATTATTGAATTCATTATTATGGGCCGTTATTTACCCAATATGGTTTCAGTACGGCCCAACTACTCCAGCAATGATTATTATTTCCTTAAAAAAAAAAGAGAATAATAGCGTTTTGCTTTTTATGTAAGTCTAACCTCTCTGTGTCTATCCCTTCCCTTTTGGGATATTTTCGCCGCGTGTAGAGATATGTCGACGCTCTTTCGCCGGAAGTCAATCGGAATCAATCACTACTTCTTTCTTCAATCCGTTTGATTTTTAGATTTACTATCTCTTACTCCTCAATCCTTCTTCTCCAATCTCGTTTTTTTCTATCGTTTGTGTTTTTTTTCTTCTTATTTGTCGGTGAAAGGTGAAGCAGCTTATAATCGGATTTTGATAGTTTAGAGTAGTTTTTAGGATTATTAGCTTTCGATTTGATGGAGCCGAGAGTCGGAAACAAGTTTCGGCTTGGACGTAAGATCGGTGGTGGATCATTTGGAGAGATCTATCTTGGTATGCTCTCTAATTCTTGTTTTCATTTTCTTGGATTCAGGTTTCGTTTTTTGGTTTATTTAACATGGATTTGAATGGATTGTGTTTTTGTTTTTTAGGTACCAATATCCAAACAAATGAAGAAGTGGCTATTAAACTTGTAAGTAATTGTATAAAAGTTCAATTTTTTAATACCATTTTCAGTGTATATTGTAGTACAGAGATAATTCAAGTACAGAGAACATAGTTTGGTAATGTGAGATGTATTATTTACGTTTGATCTGTGTCGACATTTATCCTCATTTAGTAAATAATGAATTTTTCTTGGAAAGTGGAATGGAAGCTGTGATTTTGTACAAGTCTTATGTTATTGCTTGGTCTTTCTTAGCTTGTAGTTTCTCCTTTTACCTGTTTTAAGAGGTTTGCTAAAATCGAGTAGAATGCAGTATTTAATAGGCTATACACAGCTATAAGCTGTTACTGCTTTTTGTGTTCTTGTTACGCGATTTTGTATTTAGTTATTAGCAATTTTAACTTGGTTCTTCCTTTCCTTCATCTTGATTGTTTATAACTGTTGCCATTCAGTGCTAAACTCAATTAAATCAAAATGCTTTTCCTGGTGACAAATTTCAACCTGAGTTTTTGTAAGAGCTGAGAGCTATTATTGATTCTTGAGAAAATAGTGTAGTTAATGCTTAATAAATTCTTAGAGTCCACGACAAAATTACCTGCAACTGGTGGGTCCAACCTGTTTAGAAATTTGAGAAGTTTGTTGTGGCCTACAAACGGATAATTACGAGGCTGACAGCTACACATATTACTGTATTGAAACGTTGGCTGTTGCTTTCTCTCTTACCTGTTTGTTCTGGTTTTGACTGTCAAGTAAATCAAATCCTCATGTTTGTTTTCATTTTTATTTGTTATTCTGAGATGTGACAGTTTTATCTTAGTTTGGCTAATGTGTTTGCTGTATGTGTTCTGACGGCTTTTTTTCTTTTCTTCTTTCAGGAAAATGTGAAAACTAAGCATCCTCAGTTGCTGTATGAATCAAAATTATATAAAGTATTACAAGGAGGAAGTAAGGATCTAATTCTGTATATGTTTACAATTTCAGTTTATGATTTCTTATTTCTTATCCATGAGGGGTTGCTTTCCTTTCCTTGATTTTAGCCGGTGTTCCAAATGTGAAATGGTATGGTGTTGAAGGGGATTATAATGTCCTGGTGATAGACTTGCTGGGGCCTAGCCTTGAAGATCTATTCAATTTCTGTAGTAGGAAACTCTCACTAAAGACTGTACTAATGCTTGCTGATCAAATGGTAGGATCCTGTCTATTCCCTGAAAACAGTTTTCTAATGTTGAATAGGAGAATTTGCTAAAATTTAGGAATATTGGTTCTTCTTCTTGTCAGATCAACCGCATTGAGTTTGTCCATCAGAAGTCATTTCTACATCGGGACATCAAGCCTGACAACTTTCTGATGGGTCTTGGGAGGCGTGCAAATCAGGTAGCTGTTGAAAAATGCTGTTTGTAAAAATTTGTTTACTCTCCTCAGTTATTTACTTAACGATTTACTGGCTGAATACAGGTATATGTCATCGACTTTGGTCTTGCAAAGAAGTATAGAGACTCTAATCATCAGCATATTCCTTATAGGTTGGCCATAGCCCTGTGTTATTCTTGTCTCTGTTACTTATTTACGCGCATAACTGGACTAAGCATGCTGGACTATAAGAATAATGGGTTTGTGGGTGTTTTAGGGACATTTATTGCTTACAATATGCATAGTAGTGTGGTTATTTTTCTCCTGTCTCAGTATCTTTTACCTGTTTTGTTGGTTAAATTTTATCCTTTCTAGAAAATGAACTTAATTTTCCTTGGTTTTGAGTATAATGATTGCTTCTATTTTTTCATGGCTATAAGTGTTTATAGTTTATAAACGAGTTTTATTATGTTTTCTTTCATTTGGAATAAGGTCGTAAAAGGAGTAATGTTGTTTAAGTATTTACATAGCCTCTTAGTCAGGATATTTAGCTTATATTTTCAGTTTTTTGGAAGCTGCATTAGTATATGAAAAAATCATTTTGATGTATTGCTAGGAGTTAGCAACATTTTCGATGATTGCACTATATTATGTATCAGCATAGCAATCATAATCCTAATATTTTGCGTATCACAGGGAAAACAAAAACTTGACTGGAACTGCTAGATACGCTAGCATGAATACTCACCTTGGCATTGGTATGCCGGTTCATTTAGTTTCTAACCTTCTAATTATTTAAAGATTCTGGATTTTAATGGTCAATTGTATTACAGAACAAAGTCGTCGAGATGATTTGGAGTCACTTGGATTTGTTCTCATGTACTTCTTAAAAGGAAGGTATGTACCGTTCTTACCTTCCATGTTGGCATGTTGCTGTTGGTTCTTTAAATGGCGTTTTTTTTTGCTTACTTACCCAATTATATGCAGTCTTCCTTGGCAAGGACTGAAAGCTGGCAATAAGAAGCAAAAGTATGAGAAAATCAGTGAAAAGAAAGTATCAACATCTATTGAGGTAAAATAATCTCCAGAGGCAATGTGTTGATGACAGTTATTGTCTAATAATGATTAAATATTCGTTTCTTCTTTTAGGCTTTATGCCGAGGTTATCCATCTGAATTTGCATCTTATTTCCATTATTGCCGTTCCCTGAGATTCGATGACAAGCCAGACTATGCCTACCTGAAACGGCTCTTCCGTGACCTGTTTATTCGCGAAGGTCTGGTGCCCTCATCGCTTTTTGTTAATTCTGGTGAAGCAAATATAACTTGAACCAGTCAAGCAACATGTTATTTGAATGTGTGTCCTCCTTTACTTATATTTTAGGCTTCCAGTTTGATTATGTATTTGATTGGACGATCTTGAAGTATCAGCAGTCACAGATTTCTACTCCTCCTCCCCGTCACCATGTAAGAATCATGGTTTTTTTTGTCCTTTTCGGAATCTCATCTTTCTACTTAAATTTTACTGATGTACATAGCTTTCTTCCAGGGTCCTGTAGCTGGGCCAAGCTCTGGCCTCCCCCCTGCCATTGCTAGTGCTGAGAGAGCAACAGGTTGTTCCATCTACTCTGAGTCGTTTTTTTCTTCCGTTGTTCATTAGGCATTTAGCTATGATACTCTGTTCTACGGGGACATGGTTTTCACCCATCTGATGTGTTCTTTGGTTCCATTGCAGGTGGCGATGAAGCTAGACCTTCTGGCTGGTTGTCAGGAAACCCTAGACGAAGTTCTGGACAAATTTTTAACTCAGGAAGCTTAGGTAAACAAAAAGCACCAGTTTCTTCAAGTGATCCTGCAATATCTAAAGATGTAGTGGTGAGTACATAAAAGTTTCCCTCATGGTACATAATCATAATCCATAGGATTCGTTTTCTTTTTGTTTGTTAATGGTAACTGAGTTGTTTTGCTCGTGACAGTTATCTAGCTCTAGCTTTCTCCGGGCTACCGGGTCATCAAGACGTGCTGCTGTACCAAGTAGTCGCGAGGCTGCAGTTCCGGGAACTGATTCTGAGCCATCAAACCCTCAAATCATTGAAGCTGGATCAGGCTCCAACTCAAAGATCCCTGCTGTTCGAAGCTCTCCTATTGTCTCATCTGAGAACAACAAGCTGTCGTCACCTTCAAGAGCAACTACTTCAGTCATGAAGAACTATGAGGCTAATCTGAAAGGCATCGAGAGTCTGCATTTTTAGGTCGCTGTGGGGGTTGAAAGATCTCAAAACCCCGGGACATGTGTAAATTAAAAGACCAAAGAAAACCTCTCTTTAGGCCCTCCCACATGTGTTTACGTGCATTTGTGTTTACAGGGAGGGAGACTTTACTTGTGCGCCTGTGTAAGCACACTCTAATAACATAGATAAAGAAAAGACTCTGAAGTATTGATTCCAGAGAAAGTTAAACTCAAAGAGGGTGAGATCAAAGAGTCATAAGACTTAACATTTTTAGTCCCTATTTGGTTTTTACTGTCTCTGTTTGATTCCGCAAAGTTAAAATGGTTTGTGCTTCAGAGGGATTTTAAGAAAGTACAAAAGAAAGGTTTTACTTATGTTTGCCATCTTCTCATGTGAATATTGTGTGGGTAAATGGTCATTTGTTATAATTGATGTACGATTGTACTGTTTCGCCTTAAAAGAGGACCTGAGGGTTGCAGCTGCAAGTTATGTCATGTCAAGTTGAGCCTTGAGAAGACCTGAGAACTGCAGGTCATGTCTACGAATGAAGTATATTGTAAATGTAATTAAGGCCCTAAATCGTATTTATCATAGCTTAATGATCCAGCTTGAATGTCTTGTTGTTACAATCATCATCATACATGGAACTAGAATGAAAACAGACAAGATCAATGGGGAACACAAGAGAAGATTATTTGTAAGATCACCACAAACCATAGACAGCATTTGAACAAGTCTCCTTAAACCATTTGAAGCTCTTCCTCATAGATCCCTTGACTCTTGCTTCAACGCCATACATATTATAAGAAGCCACTCTCTTCTTCCTCTGAATCTCTGCCTCACACAAACCCTTAAACCCTTTCTTCATCACCTTACTCTTGCTTCTCTTCGATTTAGTGTTGGAATCGTCTCTCACCATTGTTGGATTCTTGTGTGGATTATAAGTCGATGTGCTGTATGATCTCAGCATCACTGGAGGCTGCTGGTTTCTTGGGCTTGGTGCTGTTTCAGTTTCTGAATTTCCTCCATGACTGAAGCAATGGTACTTGTTGGTGGTGTTGCTGCTTCTGATCTCTTCTCTGCATGACTTGGATCTGAACATCTCTAACTTGCAACAAAACCTCAAGAAATTGGCTCTGCTTTTAGGAAGACAAGGAGAGAGTTGCTTTTATTTTTTGGCTTTTATCTCCAACCTCTTTCTCTTCTGCTTTTTGTCTTTTGTGATGTTTTGGCATATTTATAAAATAGAGATCAAGTATATTTATTTATAATATTGATTTAGAATTTAGATGAGATATGTTTGTTACACTAGCTAAAGAAAAAAAAAGCATTATTAGAGAGATTTACTAGCATTGTACCTAGTACAGTTTTGTTTGTTTATTCTTCCTAAGAATATTTTGTAAGATCTCATGTCCTTTGGAATTTACACATGGCCGCTGCTTACAATTACATCATCAATTTAGAGATTAGTTTCTTGGGACTCGTCTCCAACTTGAAACAATTGATCTAATTTGTGTAGGTAAATTTAAGGGAATGATCTCTTTGATTTTTAGTATCATTCCTTGTCAAGTTACGTTAACAAAAAGTCATAAATAATTGCCGAAATTTTTGAGTGCCAAAAAAACAAAATCATATGAGAATGAGTTCTTTTTGCCAAGAACTATAAATAACTCTAAACAAAAAAGTAGCCTGAAAAACAAAATTCAAAGCAAAGAAGCTGCTAACAAAAAAGGGTAAAAACAGCAGTTTCTCAGTAAAAAGAAATTACCCATCCGCCATAACAGAAACCAAAAAAACAGGTCTTCAGAGAAGATCAGCAACATTGTTAGGCAACTCCTCAACAACCACATTGTAAAACTTCTGAATATCAGACAACATTCTCTCATCGTCACTTGTCATGAAATTGATCGCCACTCCTTTCCTTCCAAACCTTCCACTTCTTCCAATACGGTGAAGGTAATTCTCAGGCTGAGTTGGTAGATCAAAGTTTATAACCAGAGACACTTGCTGAACATCAATACCACGAGCAAGAAGGTCAGTGGTAATGAGAACACGAGAAGATCCAGAGCGGAACTCACGCATGATAATGTCTCTAGTGTTCTGGTCCATGTCTCCATGTGTAGCTGAGACAGTATGGTCACGGCTTCTCATTTTGTCAGTTAACCAATCAACCTTACGCCTTGTGTTAACAAAGATGACACTTTGCGTAATGGCTAAGGTCTCGTAGAGATCACATAGAGTATCTAACTTCCACTCTTCCTTGTCTACATTGACGTAAAACTGCTTGATACCTTCTAGAGTCAGCTCGTCACGCTTAACCAAGATCCTGACTGGTTTGTTCATGAACTTCCTTGTGATCTCAAGAGCTTCAGGTGGCATTGTAGCAGAGAAAACACCAACCTGAACCTTGGAAGGAAGAAGCTGGAAGATATCGTATATCTGATCCTTGAAACCACGAGAGAGCATCTCATCAGCTTCATCAAGAACAAACATTTTCATAGCATCAGCGCGGAGTGATTGTCTACGCAACATGTCAAAGACACGACCAGGGGTACCAACAACAACATGAACCCCAGCTTGAAGAATACGTTGGTCTTCACGGACGCTTGTTCCACCAACACAAGCGTGAACCTTGACACCAATGTAGTCACCAAGTGCCCTCATGACCTTTTCGATTTGCTGAGCGAGTTCTCTGGTAGGAGCCAAAACAAGAGCTTGGCATTGAAGAAGACTGTAATCAAGCTGCTGCAACACACCAGAGCAGAAAGTAGCAGTCTTTCCAGTTCCAGATTGAGCTTGCTGGATCACATCAAGACCTTTGCAGAATGGGACAATTCCTCTCTGCTGAATTGCAGAAGGCTTCTCAAAACCTGGAATACAGAAGAATTAAATCACCAAGAAAGAACAAAAGGATACAATGAATGAATATATATATATAACTTACCGTAAGCATAAATACCCCTAAGAAGATCTGTCTTGAGGTTCATTGCGTCAAAGCTATCGCAAACTTCGTCATAGTTAGTGTAGAAAGTTTCCTCACCTTCCTCACCGAGTCTGCAAAAAGTATTACATAACTCAGTTCTTGGTTTCGTTATAGAGTGATTCAGATATTAGATAAGTTAAATAACTTACATAGCATTCATCCTAGTATCAAACTGACGTGGATCGTATTGGGTTCCATCAGATGCAATTCCTGCCATGACTAGAAAGACATAACAAAATAAAAAAAAGGACATCGTAAAAGAGAGCAACACATAACCTTTGTAATCAAACTCGTTGTCTAAGATCCAAAACAACTCGTTCAAAGACAAATAAGAACAAAATCGAGAGAACACAATCAAATCAAGCATAAAAGTTTCAATATTTATTTATTTTTATCTTCGTAAGTCAACGAAAACAGAACATTATAAACACTTAGATCCACATTGTACAAAAATCGATCTTTTACGAATCAGCATTGCATAAGATTGAACAAAACACGATTCAAAACCTATATAACCACAAGGATAAATCTAAACACAAATCATAAACATGGGAAAAAGAGATTGAAACAAACCTGCTGTTACAAATTTGAGAGAGAGAGAGAGATTGATTGATTGGTAGAGAGAAAGTTTCAAAAGAGACAAGACCAAACTCCTCGGATCTGCGCCGTGGAGTTGAAGAAGATAAAAAAACTGTTGATGACTGCTTCTTTTATACTTGTATCCTTCCAACTTCTATTAACATTTATTTATACGGTCCTGTTTTTTTTTTTTTTAGGTTTACTTTTCTAAGCAGGAAAAGGAAAAACAACATAAATATCTCTTTTCCCGATTTGCCCTCTGAAATTTTTTTATTATTAAAATCTTTGTTCCCTTCAAAAGAAGAAACTTTAATATTTTTTTGGTCCCAAAATATAAACTTTACTCGAAATAGGAATAAGAAATCTAATCTCTCTAATGTCGATGTAAATGCATATAGGTTTTCATGAATTAAAAACAAAAAAAAAGAGAGCCTCTGAGATTACTCATAAACAGAGCCATGCTTAGTAAATTAACTTTTTTCATATATATATCAACAATAGAACAGTGAGACTTATTCCTACGTTCCATAAACTCAAGCCAAGAGCACAATCTCGCCACGACAACCTGCAAAACATATCATAACTCAAGTTAAAAGACATTGAAACCATGAGATGTTTGTTTTGCTTTGCTAAGAATTAGAAAAAGGACAAAGTCATGGGCTTTACATTTTTCGTGTATCTCTTTAGCTATCAGGAGGAGAAGTTCGGTTTCTTCTGCAAGTTTATTAACCTTCTCGGACTCTTCTACTGCTAATTTGGCAATGTCTATTTTGTTCTCTGCTTCTACGACTTTACAGGCAGCGGTAATTGCAGCTTCCTCGATCATCTCTCGTGAAACAGCAGGAATCTGATTGTGTGTTTGCCGAGGTTTTGTACTTGTTTCCTTTGGTTTTGGCGCTTTTGGGGTAGGGGCAGGGGCAGGGGCAGGTACGGTTCTTATTACTCCTGATGACTCTGGTATCTTATAGAAGTTCTGTAACTGTGTTTATGTGTTTGAAACAAGTAGAGCTTTTTAAAGAACAATGTCATTGATTAAAAGGATTCTATCAAGAAGACCATGCTTCATTAGCTCAGACAGACAAAAAAAGGTGAGTTTCAAGACTTACAGATTTGGAGGTGCTAACCTTTACGAGTTTGCATTGACCTGCAAGCCTCCTCAGTCTTGAACTAAGGGTTCTTCTAAAATTTGCCGGCACTTCATGTCTTGGCTGCTCTTTCCACAGTAAACCCAATTTAAGTAAAAATCAAAACAACGATAACAGTTTTTTTCAGATAGACATAGTAGACACAGCTTCAGGACAACTATCATCATACTATAAAGTCAAAAGTAGTGAATGATTAATAGTTTAAAAACTCAAACTTTAGAACTCAGCGTTATCAAAGGAAGATTGTTGATAGTAGTCATTTAAATAGGTACATAAAACACACAAAGAGGTTCTGATTTCTGATCAATGCATACCAAAAGAGCAAAGGAGAAATCTGACTAACCTCAATGAAATGGAAAATGGAACTGACATCGGATCCATTTGCATCCGCTAAAGTAGAGAGAGCTTCAAATATCATTCCGTCATACCTTAAAAATAATAGAGATTCATCAGAAGTTAAGCAATTACGAAACTTGGAAATTAGTATAAGTTCTGAGAAACAAAAAGATAAAGAAAGACGAACCTAGGAGCGTTCTTTGCATCCACCACAGTAGTGTTACAGCTATCATAGTTGATCAACTCAGAAGATGCACTACGTTGAAGTGAAGAAGCCGGAGGAGACGAAGAGTCATCAATAGTAGATGGAGTAGTGGTAGCAGCAGCATCAGCTCCAACTATAGCCACAGTGACACCTTCCTCTTTAACTTTTGTAGGCCGTGCCTTATAATTTGAACCTTGAGAATTAGGTGCAACATTCAAGTTACGCCATTTATCCTAGAAAAGCATTCAAAAACACAGATTCTTCTTCATAAGGGCTTACCAAGTAAAAGAGTTAAAATCGAGTGCAAAACTAAGTAAAGTAGAGCTCTTTCCACCTTCAAAATTACAGGAATCAACTAATCCTATGAGTAATGATTAATAACAAAAGGGGAATTGAAAAATTGTTCATAATTTGGATTAAACCTTACTGATATAACCTATATTTCTATAAAGTCGGAAACTTTAATGGATCTTAAAGAGGTGAATGAAGAAAAGAGAAACCTTGAGGTCGATATTGGAGCGATGGCTGAGCTGATCAGAAAATTCGGGATCTCGGAGAATATTCTTCCACTTACCAGAACCATGCTTTGCAATTCCGGCGAGTAAAGCCTCTTCTTCCTCCGCCTTCCACTTTAATTTCTGGTTTCCCATTTATACCCTTGTGTAATTTACCTCGTCTTCTATCCTTGTCCGTGTGTTGTTATTGGAATCGTCGCCGTAACACTCGCCGGAGGGTTTTTTAATTCTGGCTAAGCGCAGCTGGGAACTGTCGGAGGTGCCAATCTGCAAAGTTTTATTTATATTGACCCAAAACAAAACAATACAAAAACGATTTATAGTGTCCGAAACATTTTTTTTCATTTACGCTCTCGAATGTAAAAAAAATCAATTAAAACATTGGATTTGAAAACTTAGTATTTTTATTTTAGAGTCAATTTGCTCAATGACCCAAATTAGGAGGGCACCTAAATAAATTGTAATGGAAAAAGGTTAATGGTAATAAGCAAAAATGTTTCAAATAACTCAAATTTTTTTTTATGTAAGTTCATTTATCGAGAAACATAATTTAATCATAAACTTTCAAATTTAAGTTATTTTATGTATTAATTTTTGTTCACTAGGTTTTTTAGACAATAATACAAAATTCATATTTTAAATAATTTAAATTTTAAAGTTTGTGATTTAAATAATATTAAAAATTATCTGAAAACGATATCGTTTTGTCACCAAGAGTTTTTAACGACATAGCAACATCTATCAGTGATTCTATTAATATGCTTAACGTCATGACCAATTTAATTGGGTTAATGAAAATTAGTGATACGATAAAAACAATAATTGATTAGTCATTTTCTTACGATTTTTATGTCTAATATAGTCAACGAAAATATGTGATTTAAATAGTCTAATACAAGTTTTGTTTTAAATGATTTAATTAAATATCTGTGATTTAAATTTATATTTTTCTCTTAATTTATCTGTAACATATTTTTTGATGAGTGTATAACCCATAGTCTTTCTTAATGTATTTTTATATAAAATAAAAACTAAGATTAAATTATTTACAATATTTGGGGTTGTCTTTTGTTTTTTTTTAACCTTTTGTGTTTACTTATTCAACTATTATTTATAATACCCTCTCTAAATTGTACTACACCTTTTAATATTTTTGACATTATAAAGAACTTGAAAAAAATTCACCTATGCTTGGTTATTGTCTGTCAATCGTCACGATTGATTAAAATAAAATATCAGAGATTTAGAAAAGTCCAATCTTAAAGTGGTTAATTTGTATAAAATGAAACTTCATGGGTCAAAATCGAAACAGTTGCATACATGTCAAACAGAGATATAATTGGGTTTAATTGGAGAACAGAAAAACAAAAGGGGTTAAATTCGAAACAATTAACGCGAGTATACAGCGAATCCGGTAATGCAAATCTGGTAACAACTGGACTGGGTCTTTCCCTAAAAACCCTAAAAACATAAACTTTAAGATTATTTTTTTGTTTTCATTTCTCATTCTCATTTCCGCAACCATTCATCGGAGAGAAGAGACACATCACACGTTTCTCTCCCTCTATCTCTCTCTTTTTCTCCGTCGCCGTCGCCGTCTCCGTCGCCGTCGTCTCTCTTCCATGGCGGCTAATAACAGATCCGATCACGGATCAGACGAAAACACGCGTCTTTACAATCCATACCAAAACTACCAAGTCCCAATCAACAAATCTCAGTACCTTTACAAGCTTCCAACCTCACCTGAGTTTCTCTTCCAAGAAGAGTCATTAAGGCAGCGTCGATCTTGGGGTGAAAATCTCACCTTTTACACCGGAACCGCTTACCTCGGTGGCTCCGTCGCCGGCGCCGCTGTGGGAATCTTAACCGGAGTCAAAAGCTTCGAATCTAGCGACACGAAGAAGCTGAAGATCAACAGGATCCTTAATTCTTCTGGTCTTACGGGCCGAACTTGGGGTAATAGGATCGGTGTCATTGGATTGATCTACGCAGGGATCGAGAGTGGTGTTGTTGCTATGACGGATAGGGATGATGTTTGGACAAGTGTGGTGGCTGGTCTTGGAACTGGAGCTGTTTTTAGGGCGGCGCGTGGAGTGAGATCTGCGGCTGTAGCTGGTGCTCTTGGTGGACTTGCGGCTGGAGCTGTTGTAGCTGGGAAGCAAGTTGTGAAGCGGTATGTGCCTATTTGAAAGATGGGTTTGGTTTTGCTTCGAATTTGGAGTCTAATTTGGAAGACTTTGTTCGGTTCGTTGTTGAAATTTTTGATAGGGGAAAAATGGTGAATTTGATAGGTTTGGTGGTATGTCTTGGTGAATCATAAAAATGAAAACTTTTTTTGGTTTTACAAGTCTGTATTCTCATAATTCACAATTTCACTTTGAAGAATAAACCTGCAAAAAACCATTTTTATATTCTTAGTGATTTAATGTTTTATACTACCGATTGGTATTTAGTTGCAATGAGTGTTTTATGATCTATGTTGATTTGCTAAGAAACGGATGTGTTGTATCATATTTGAGATGAAGCTTTTCTTTCAACCAATATTATTTTGTTAGCTGTATGGTTTAGACTCTTCAGAGAATCGTTCTCCTCTGGTCTAATCATTTCATTTTGTCTCCGGGGATTTGCAAGCGATTATGTGGGATTAGTCACTTTTGGTTTTGTGGTCTTATGTTTCTCAAGTTTCAGGCATATTGTGTTACTAAGTAAAAGTTTAACCTGTTTTTAGAATAGATTCATAAACAATTCTTCTTTAAAAGTGTTTAACGTTACATCATCAACAAAACTATTTAAGTGTTTCGTATACAAATATAAGTTACTCCCACCAACACTATGGGAGTTCATTCCATTGAGCTTTGGATGGAGCACAACTCATAAAAGACCAACGCTTGCCTTTGTACTGGCTTGTTTGTGATCTTGGAGGTCGGCTTCTTCTTGGTATAGAATGATTACTTCTCTTATATGGATCAACTTCTTTATGGACTGCCACTGTCACCTTCTTGTTTATCTACGTCGAATTTTCCAATGGTCAATTACTCAATACGATTTTCTCATTTGATCCTCTTTCTACATAGCAGATAAATTATTTCACGAACTGAGATAGTTCTTGAACAAAACATTTCTACCTACTTTTGACAAATATGATTCTAGCTAATCTCAAAACCTACTCCGAATTATTCACTGTGTGGAACTTCCTAAAGTTCAATTTGCAGTTCGTACATCTTTCATAAAGAATAGTTCTAAGAAACTAACCTGAGATGAAGGAGATGACACAAGTGGAACTGAATTGTGATCAGATGACACATCAGATGTTCTGTTCTGGATACGTTCATGTTCCTCTGTTGCAAACTCTCTTAACCTGCTCAGTGCCGGTAACAGAACTGTAGCAAGTTCAGGTCTATCTTTTTTCCTCAGCTCACAACATTGCAAAGCCAATTTAGCCAACTCTAGAGTCTCTTCTTCAGGCCATTCTGATACAGTTGGATCCAAAATATCTTTCAGCTTATTGTTCTCAATGGCCATCTCTACTTTATGTGTTAACCCCATTGCTGGCATGGCTGTTATGATTTGAAGAAGCACCACACCAAAAGAGTACAAATCAGATTTCACTCCAAGCATTCCGGTTTGTTGATACTCAGGGTCAATGTAACAAAATGTACCTGGTCACATAACCCAAAAAGGGTACATTAAAAAAAAACATCAACATTGGTTTGATGTTAAGAGATTGAAAAGAGATGGAAGATAATAAAAAGACTCTTTACCAGCTGCAGAAGTCATGTGATAGTCACTGAAGGAATCAGAAATAGAAAGAGGTACCAAGCGAGCAAGACCAACATCACTGATTTTGCTAGTGAAGTGTCTATCAAGTAAAATGTTTGCTGGCTTCAAGTCACGATGAACTAAAGGCTCAGGTTTTGCCTGGTGAAGGAAGAGAAGTCCTGTAGCAATCTCAGCAGCGATTCTGAATCTTACTCTCCATGAAAGTGGAGGTGTATTGTTTTTGCAGAAGAGACGATCTTCAAGTGTTCCATTTTCCATGTACTCGTAAACTAGACAACCATACTCAGGACATGCACCGAGAAGGATCACCATATTAGGATGTCTCATGCTACTCAAAACCTCAATCTAGTGAAGAAACATATGTATGAGTCAGGAGAAGAAACATAAACATAAGGATTAATTAACACAGTACCTCTTGTTGGAATTGTTTGAGTCCTTGTGTGACACCTGACTTCAAGGATTTAATGGCGACAGAAGTGTAATCAAGGACAGCTTTGTAAACAGGTCCATAACCTCCTTCACCAATCTTTAAAGCATCTGAGAAACCATTAGTTGCACCTTCAACATCTTTGATACTATAACGTCTATAAGAAACCTTATTGACCATGTTTTGTTTCTCCAACTTGGCTTGCATCTCAAGTAATCTTCTCTTTTGGCTCTCCATTTTCGCCAAGCGCTTTGCTATTTCAGCTGCTTGGATTGCAGACTGCCTTCTCTGCCTCTCCTCAGACAATGCTCTAGGCATCTCTATTAGTTCATCTAACCTTCGTGTTTCGTTGGCTCTAGCTAGTTCAGGTTTTTGTGACTAACATAATTCAATAAATGTTTCTTGATTATTATTCATCACCAAGAAAACAACATGGAGACAGTGTAAGAACATCTTACGCTTTCTTTCCCCTTTGAGGTATTAAACTGCTTTAACTCATGTCTCAATCTCCTCACTTCTGTTTCAAGATTTTGATTCTGGTGAGACCACCCGCAAAGAACACAACCCATGTTAGTATCATGTTAAAGATTCTTGCATATCTAAGAACGTATGTTCTTAAAACTTACATGTTGTTCCACGAAATTTCCCGCTCGTGGACTTTCCTGTGGATTAGTTATGTTAGAATACTAAGAATCTGAGTGTCTATTAGAAAGTTAATGATGATATATTACTAACCGTTGACGTTGAAGATATGGAGCTTCTGTTGGTAGTGGAACTTTCAGAGATGGTGTAAGAACTCACAGTTGACACAACACCACAACTGCTATTGTCAATCTCTGACAGAGAAATCTCATTCAGAGATTGTGGTAGTGAGATACGAGGTGAAATAGATTGGGAGAATTCTGGTATTGAGTTGTTAAGCTGCATAGATACATGTGATGATGATGATGATGATGATGATGCCCTGAAAAAAACAAAGAAACCTTTCTTTAATAAAGACATGTTGAAACAAGAACCATGGCCAATGGTAAAAGAGAGATTTGAGATTACCTCTCGGAATCACTAGTAATGGAGTTGGTTGTGTTGTACAACAAAGAAGAGAGATTTTGTTGTTTTGGAAACTTCAGAGGTTGGCTTGCGGATTTGCTTTTTGTAAGCTTGTCTTTGGAGACAACAAAGACTGCACAACTCTCTGGACTTGTCTTAAGCAAAGTGCTAGGCACATCTGGACTCTTAAACTTCCTGATCACAAAGAGAGACAGATGTGTTAACATTCATATAAACCAAAGTTGAGATGACATCAAGAATGAGAAAGAGAGAAAAAGAAAGAGACTTGAGAAATGAATTGCGTGAAGATGCACCAACAACAATATTTGCAATGGAATTATTGGTGATGTAACTGACAATAGCATTGGAGATGTCAATATCGTGAAGAACAACTTCTTTGGCTATAATCTGAGAAGCAAAATGTATAATGAGTAAATGAATATATTATAAGTAATTTGTTTTGCAATGAGATTATTAGGAATGCATTATCCATCACTAACTCCTTTACGAGCACAATATCCTCTGAAAGGAAGAAAGAATTGATGATCCTCTTCTTGATTATCATGTGTTTCTGTGTTTCCTACTGCAAAACAGAAACCTGTTTTAGGGTTCTTTGATGATAAAGATGAGCTAAAGAAGGAGAGATTGCATACGTTCAACATGGAGAAGAACACATTGTGGAGAATCGAGAACGATATTTTCAACGGCCCACTTTAAAGCGTGTTGACTGTTCTTGTCCTTATCAATGGCGATAGCCGTGATTGGGCCAATATCTTCTCTTCTTGCAGACATGTTAAAGAGCATAAAGACTTGCTTCTCAAGAAACCTAAATAACCTGCTTCATAATCAAACCAATATGCTCAATTAATTCATTTTTTTTCTTTTTTTCTTTTTTTAAAACTGATTGTGTTGTTTTCTTTTGTTTGGCTCTGCAGCTTGTGAGAAACAGATTTTGTATTGTGAATGATGAAGATTTAAGTGGTTTTGCATTTTTGCTAATTTTGGAGCATTTTTTTCTGAAACAACTAAACAGTCTTGTGAACAAACAAACAAACAATAAGGGAAATTAAAAAAAAAAAACTCTCAACTTATCTTTAGAAGGTGAATTTTTGGGAAATTTCTGGGTGTGATTGAGCTTGTAATAGAAGTACCGGTTCGATTAACATACATGACTGTAGAGAATTTTCAAAAAACACACACATAAATGACTGAATTTGAATATAGATTATAACACAACAACAACATATCAACGAATTAGCAAAAATGTCAGTAATTAGCACGCAAAAAAAACATATCAACGAATTTATCTGAACTACAAGTTCGGACGTAATTATTCAGTTTTCCGAAATATAAATGTTGCTATTTAAAGTACTACTACATTTTATTTTCGTACAGGATCAGTCAGATTTATAACCACGTGGGCAGGTACAAATCGAAATTATTGCGAAAGTTTGACTATGAGAAAAACAAACACACGTTGCATTTTCTGATTTACGTAGCCAAAAAGAACACAGAAAAAAGTAACGATCAAATATATTGTTCTCTGTTGTCGTCTTCCAACTTTTTTCTTCTTCTTCGCGATATATATATATATCACCATGTCTTATACGTTTCTCTAAACATTATTACCTTTAAGAGAATAAGAGGTAGAGTTCTATATTCTTATTTCATCTAGATATAAAAGCTTCATTTTTTGGTGCTTTCCCCATCGAATTAGCTATAATTTAATTGAAAAATATCATAAAATTAAAAGCATGTGGACAAGCAATGATTAAATACAAGTGTAAGAAGTAGAAATAATGGCTGTAAATGATAAACTTTCAAAGGATTACACAAAAATCAAATAGAAAATTAACACTATTATTTTAAGCCTTTTATCATAAAATACAAAACCACTTAATGTAAAAAACAAAAAAACTATAATCTTTTATTTATTAATTTGGAAACAGTAATAGAACAATTGGTTGTTATTTAGAATAATAAAATAGATGATAATTTTTTTTTTTGTATTGAATTAAAAATTATACATTTTAAATAAAATTTATGGAAAAAAAACATGAGTCCGATGAACCAATATATGCACATTTAGGTGTCAAGATTTCATTCATCCACATAATATATTCATCAATTTTATCCAATTTATTCATTTCATAATTATCATTTAAAAATAACATATGTAAAACAAAATATTGTTGTTAATCATTTATATTTCACTTGTCTATATTTCATCTCATGGTTTACCAATTAAAACCATCGACGTGTATAAATTTGTACCTCTATCTTTATTATAGTATATAATCTTCTTAACATATATAAGAAATAAAATTAATCCCAAATGCGTTGTCATTTCTAAAATAGTACTAGAACTTCAAATTCTAAATTTTATAAATCACTAGGTCAGAACTGAGAATCGTATATTATTATTATTACTACCATTGTAAGTAATTTTAATAGGAAAATATAGAAAAAAAAAACAGAAAAAAAAAGATCAGCTATTAGTTGATCGACAGGTGTTGCCTGAAGCGACCTTTAAAGGAAGAAACCTAAAAAAGAAAAGGACAAAAAGTGGGAAAAAATTAAGGACAAAGTTCGCAAAATGATGCAATACTTCTCTATACGTGTCCTTCTTTTCTAATTGATAATCTTTTTTTTATTACAAGAAAAATATAAAAATAGAATAAGAAAATAGAGAGAAAAAGCTTACCACACAATATTCCCTTCTCTTTCTTCTCTTCCTCTTTGTTTCTCTGATAACTCAAAGCTCGACCCAGAAAAAATCAAATAATCCCTGAGACAAACCATCAATTAAAAGAAACCATTTGTTTACTTTGTTCTCTGTTCGACGATTTCATTTTTTTTTTTAAATTTGTAGATGCGAATATCTTAGATTCATTTCAACTGGTAAGTTCTCTTTAATTTTTTCCCTGATTTTTTATGTTATTTTAAAAAAAAAAATTCTGATTATTTTTGTTGCTGTATGGTTATATTTGTGTATAGTATAGTTACCTTTTAACCAGAGGATTTATGTTATATGAAATCTTTTTCTTCTTTATATTGGTTTTTTGAGCTTTGTGTTTAGTTTCTTCAGAGCAAAGTTTTTCCATCTTTCTATCTCTATGTAAAGCTTAAGCTTATTTAGATCCAAAAAAAATCCATCTTCTTCTGTGATTCTTGAATTTTTAGTGCTTCCCTGTGATTGTTACCGCTGATTTTCCCTCTCTTTTTTTTTTTGTCAATTAAAGCGATTCGTGAAGTTTTTTTTGTTTTTTTCTTGTTTTTTAACTATTGTCTTATGATCTGCAATTAGGTTAAAATCGAGATTAACGATTTTGCAAAATCAACGAAGTTGTTTGGTGATCAAGATAGTGGCGAAACACACACAAGAGGATCTATAGATCCGCTCAGATCTGTTCATCTCCGATACTCAATTCTTCTTGAAATCTTCAACTATGCTAATAAGTTAGTCTATGAAATAAAAGCTGCTGCATTGGAGTCGCTGATGAGGATTTCTTCATTATTGAATTAAGTCTTTAGAAATTCAGCACAAAAGGTACTCAAAATCTCTGAATTTTTTGGGAGCTAAATGGAAGAGATGACTCCAGCAGTTGCAATGACTTTGAGCTTAGCTAACACTTTATGTGACTCATCACCTGTAGAGATTTCTCAGCTCAAGAACGTTACTGATTCTGCTGACTTGTTATCTCATCAACAAAATCAAACCTTTCGCAACGGAGATACCATGGAAGAAGATGTCTTGGAACAAGAAGATCAAGCGCCGGATTTGGTGAAATCTTTATCCGAGTCTTCTTCTACTACTACTAATATCTGTGATGAAGATGAAGTCTTGTCTGTTGTGGATGATACTAGTGGAGTCATTAGTGAAGGGTTATTAGTTGTTGATGATGCTGGCTCTGAGCTGAGATTGTCTGATACAGAGAATGGGAGAGTTCTTGCAACTGCGATTATCGTTGGCGAGTCGAGTATCGAGGAAGTTCCTACTGCGGAAGTTGTTATAACGAATATGGAAGATGCTTCTGAGGTTGTGATTCGGTTGCCAGAAGAAAGTAATAATCTTGTGACTAAAGGAAGAAGTGTCTATGAGTTAGATTGTATACCGCTTTGGGGGACTGTTTCTATTCAAGGTAATAGATCTGAGATGGAGGATGCTATTGCTGTGTTACCTCATTTTCTGAAACTACCTATCAAAATGCTTATGGGGGATCATGAAGGTATGAGTCCAAGCCTCACACATCTCACTGGTCATTTCTTTGGTGTTTATGATGGTCATGGAGGTCATCAGGTAATGCTATATACACTTCTCTGAATCAAGAAAACCTTTAGTTGAAATCATTGTATTGGTTTTTTAAATGTGTAATGGTTTGTTGTAGGTTGCTGACTATTGCCGAGATAGACTTCATTTTTCTTTGGCTGAAGAAATCGAAAACATAAAAGACGAGTTATGCAATAGGAACACAGGAGAAGGTAGGCAGGTCCAGTGGGAGAAAGTGTTCACTAGTTGTTTTTTAACTGTGGATGGTGAGATTGGAGGGAAAATGGGTAGAGACGTTGTTGGTTCTTCTGATAAGGCTCTTGAAGCTGTTACCTCTGAGACTGTAGGATCAACTGCTGTGGTTGCTTTGGTTTGCTCCTCACATATAGTAGTTTCTAACTGTGGTGACTCAAGGGCGGTTTTATTCCGTGGCAAAGAAGCCATGCCTTTATCAGTTGATCACAAAGTATCTAGAGCTTCCTTTTTTCTCTTCCAATCTTAGCTGAGTAGATGAAGATTTATCTTACCTTTTTTCACCATTTTGCTGCAGCCAGATAGAGAGGATGAATATGAAAGAATAGAAAACGCTGGAGGGAAAGTTATACAATGGCAAGGCGCACGTGTTTTTGGTGTTCTCGCCATGTCTAGGTCCATCGGTAAGCAAATGCTTTCTCTTGATTCACCATTGTCTTGGGTTGGTTTATTTGGTTTCTTCAAGAAACATTAGATCCTTGGCTTTTGTTTTTTCCCCTCAGGTGACAGATATCTGAAGCCATATGTGATACCAGAACCAGAAGTGACATTCATGCCGCGGTCAAGAGAAGACGAGTGTCTCATACTAGCGAGTGACGGTCTTTGGGATGTAATGAGCAATCAAGAAGCTTGTGAACTGGCGAGGAGACGGATCTTCGCGTGGCACAAGAAGCACGGTGCACCATCTCTAGCAGAGAGAGGGAAAGGAGTAGATCCAGCTTGTCAAGCTGCGGCTGAGTTCCTCTCCGGGGTTGCTCTTCAGAAAGGGAGTAAAGATAACATCTCCATTATTGTGGTTGACTTGAAAGCTCAAAGAAAGTTCAAGACCAGATCTTGAAGGCTTGCTTGATTACAAAGTAGTACGCTTACTTACTTTTTTTTTTTACTGGGTGGGGTAAGTTTCGATTTTTCTTATATTTTTAGATCGTTACTGATCTAATTTCGACAAGTCTTTACTCAATATTGTTAGAGGGGAGGGGGGAGAAAATATAAAAAAAAAATGGAAATGAGGGTTGGGGAAGAGAAGTAAAGAGTGAAGAAGATGATGATGATGCATAGCTAATTATAAGTACATTCCTTTTTTCTCATGGAGCTTGGATTCGTGTATAAGAAGAAGAAATAGGCAAAGAAATGCTTTTTTGTGGGGTGGTTCTTAAAGTAGATGAATATGTTGTCATATCTTGAGATGTGGCAAATGAAATTGTAATTGGAACTAGTCGTGGGCATTCGGGTATCCGTTAGATCGGGTTTTTTGAATTTTCGGGTTTAAAATTTGAGATATTTTTTGGGTATTTTTATTTTTCGGATCGGGTTCGGTTCGGATTCGGATACCCGAAATATTAAGAGAAATAAAAAAATTAATAAATTTAAATAAAATTTGTTAAAATTGAATAAAAATTTACAAATATGATTAAAAATTTATGAATAATATAGTTATTTTAGATATTTTGACTATTTTAATTTTAAAATAACTGATATATTTGGTTTATAATTTTAATTTTAGATAATTAGACTATATTAAATATAAATATAATTAATATTTATATATATATAAATATATTCAGGTATTTCGGGTATCCACTCGGTTTTTGGTTCGGTTCGGGTTTGGGTTCGATTTTTCGAGTTTAGGATTTGAGATAATTTTCGGGTATTTTTAAATTTTGAATCGGATTTAGTTTGGGTTATTTCGGGTCGGTTCGAGTCGGGTATTCGGATCTAGTTACTTTTGCCCAAAGCTAATTGGAACTATGTTACATTACCCTCTTGCCTTTCTCTTTTTTTCTTTTTTAGTGTCCTTTTTTATACATAGATAATATTTTCTAGAAACAATTATAAAGAATGACAATGAGTTTCTCTTTAATTAACTGATACAAAAGTGAAAAGTTGTTCACTTTTTTGGACAATTTTACCCCTACAACGAGCGTGTGATCGAATCGATGACTTTCTAAAATTGTGTTGTGCTAACGTAATTCTTATCATGTTATTCAATTTGTTATCCGAGTCGGCGTTAACAAAATCTTTACCGATAGTAATTGGTGCATATATCGATGTTAACGCCGACTCGGATAGCACAACCAATAATACGATAAGAATCACATTAACAAACCACGCTAAAGTTTTCATATTATAGTATCAATAATTAACATGTGTGTTGGATATGTTTTCGAAGTTCATGATGAAATCAGGTCGGATAACGACGACGCTAATAACAAAGTATCGATATCTCCAAGTTAAATTTAAATTTAACAGCCCTAATAATCATACTAATGAAGTATCACTAACAACTCAACAGGTAGAACTATATATGGATAACACAATAGGTAGTTCCAAGGATGACAACTCACCATATCAGATATTAGATAACACAACCAATAACACAGTAAGAATCACGTTAGCAAATATCATTAACGTATTCACTTTATAGTATCGATAACTAACATATATATTGAACATGTCTTTAAATCCCATGATAAAATTGGGTCAGACAACAAATACGCTAATAAAGAGGTATTATTATCACCAAGTTAAATTTAAAATTTTACAGCTAAGACGTTAATAATCATATTAGCGATGTATCATTAACAAAGCTATATTTAAATTTACATTATTTTCACATTATAATAACGATAACACATACATGTGTTAATGATCTGAATACCGACTCATCCAATACTAAATATATTGTTAGCGACTCACCACAACGCGTGCTACACGTGTCTTTATCGCTTCTTGAGTTAGTATGTTACAGGGGTAAAAACGTCCTCACACACCCAAAATCATGTGAAAGATTCAGTTTCAGAATTATGTAGGTGAGATAACTATCTATTAAGTTATTTGTATATTTTTAACTAAATAACCCTATTTTCTATTCTGCAACTTCAGTATCATTGAGATCAGACTTTTGAATCTCAAAAGAATCAAGGTTGATTAAAGTGTTCATAACTAAATAAAGTACCAAGCTAAGCAAAAGGTGGACGTGCCGGAGTGGTTATCGGGCATGACTAGAAATCATGTGGGCTTTGCCCGCGCAGGTTCGAATCCTGCCGTTCACGTTTTTCTTTTTTTTGGGTTATCATCATAGTTTCCATAACTTTAATCATATTTTCCTAAACTGAATATAAAACAGAAATCAACCTCATGTCTAGAAATGTGGGGACGTGTATAATTAAAAATCAATCCTAAAAAGCTTTTAATTATTGGCACCGTATAAAATCTAGCTTGTGAAAGAAGTTCTATCATTTTAGATAAGTTATCAAGAAGTTTATGAAAAACATATAACACACAACTTGATAATATATATATATAATATCGCATTTTCACGCTTTGGCCATTTGTTAAAGCCACGACAGCACCGGCTCTCTTCCTTTGACCCAAATGCTATTTATTATTTCGTTTTTTTTTTAATATAAAGTAAACAAAACATCAGCAGTTTATTTTATTTTATTTCGTTAAGACATCGGCAGTTCTTGTTATTATAATTCGAAATTAGATGTAACAGGAGACAAGTTACGCCTTAGATATAGAAAACGTGTTTATTAACACGTTAGACATATGGTTCCGTTGAACAGTTTGATTATTTTGACGTACTAATATATATTTGCTTCATGTAATCCAGCTGTATTAGTAGGCCTTTGAATTCTTTTTCCAACTTTTACAAGCAAATACCACCATTTTCCAGCTTATGTAAAAAGTCATCAAAGTTTTAAGAATTTTCCAAAAAAAAACAAAATGTAAGCCTCATTTGAACCTTTTTGGTATTATTGAATTTTGGTTCCGATTTTAAATATAAAGTTTCACGGTTTTACGTCAATCAACAAAAAAAATAAAAAATAAGGTCACGGTTTCACGGTGAAAGAATAAAGTTTCACGGTTTCTATAGAGAAAGTTTAAGAGCTGTTTGTATAGTGTTGCTTAAGACTTAAGTTCAAAACTCAACATTCCAAAAAGATAAGAGTTTGTGGATTAAGATATTTCAGATATTCCATGAATCTTATGTTACAAGTGTAAATATTGATTTATATAACCAACAAGTCCTGAACCATATTTTATTATTTTGGATCTGAAGTAGTAAAACATGTAAATTAGTTTTTCTCCGTAGTTAAAGACTCAAACTCAAGACCTTCTCTTCTTGAGTTCAACCGGTCTACATAGTCCATGGCATAGCTATAACATCCTATTGATTGCTATGAAAGTGAGAAGAATAAGAAACTTTATGAAATTGAGTTGAATGGCTCCATGTACATGTGTGTAATCAATCAACTACTAATTTGAACATTATACATCTGTTCATTTACATTTTTTCCTAAGCAAACGTGAAAATGTATCTCCATATAATAAATAAGCATTAATAAGTAGATTATGTCAAGTAACATGTCTAATACTGTTAAGACAAAGACATACGTTGTTTGTAAGAAAGTTGTAAAGTAAAGTAGTAATCCACAAAGATATCCATATAAAATGACCAAACCCAACACCCCAACCAAGCACAAAAAAAATCTCAACAAAAGCAAACACATTACAAGCATAAACCAACCACTCCCAAACTAAAAGTTCTCTTTCAAAACTCAAAAAGCCAAATTAAAATAAGAAAAAAGTATGGAAGAAGAAGACGATAGAGACGCGTCTACGCCGTTTTGGCTTCAATCCCGCCGCAATAACACTTACTTCCGCCGCACCGCTAGTATCGGCGGCCGTGCAACCACCGTCGCTATCCAAGCATTCTTCGCCGGAATAGCTGCAATCCTCATTGTCTTCTTCATTATCCCTCCTTTATTTTCCTCTGTTTCACAGATTTTTCGACCTCATTTAGTCCGTAAAAGCTGGGATTATCTCAACTTCGTTCTCGTCCTCTTCGCCGTCGTCTGCGGTTTCCTCAGCCGTAACACCAATAATGACGAAACCAATCATAACAAAGAAGAAGAAATCAGTAACAAATTCTCAAACTCGCCGTCGATCATCGATCGAGATCGTGTATCTAACAGTGCCACGCCGCGTTATTGGATCGATGAACGCGGCGGCGGTGATCAGACGGTGTACAAGAGGTTTAGTAGATTACGGAGTAGTAGCTCGTATCCAGATCTGAAGCTCCGTGAATTTGAATCCGATGAACGGTGGAGATTTTACGATGATACACGTGTAAGTCAATGCCGTTACGAAGATGCAGATACGATCTATCCAAATCGGAACTGGCAAGAGGAGGTTAAACCACCGGAAGATGTAGATCGACCAGAGCACGGCGGCGATGGAGGAGGAAAGGTCCATAACGGCAATCCCGACACTGATAAAGTTGAGGTCGTTACGACGGCAGAAGCTGAAGTAGTAGAAGAGCTAACAGTGCCTTCTGCTCCGCCGTATATTCCGTCTCCTCCGCCGTCTCCGCCTCGTGCTCCTCCACCGCGTAAGCAAACGAAGAGGAAGACAAAGAGAGTGTACCAAGATGTTGCTCCGAAGGAAGAGAAGAAGGAGAGAGGTGATTTTGCGGCGGAGACGTTTCCGATGACACCGATTCCACCTCCGGCGACTGTGTATCAAAAGAGCAATAAACAGGAGAAGAAGAAAGGTGGAGCAACTAAAGACTTTCTAATTGCGTTGCGGAGGAAGAAGAAGAAGCAGAGACAACAGAGCATCGATGGCCTCGATTTACTCTTTGGCTCCGATCCTCAATTGGTAAATACAATGCCACCACCACCGCCTCCGCCTCCACCACCTTTCTTCCAGGGGCTTTTCTCATCCAAAAAAGGTAAAAGCAAAAGAACCAATTCAAATCAACCACCGCCACCTCCTCCGCCTCCACCTGAACGGAGGTTCGAATCACGTCCATCAATGGCGAAGATTCGCAAAGCTCCGATGGAATCACGGTCATCTAAATCCAATCCGCCAGCTAAAGTAACTAAGTTCGTAGGCACTGGAAGTGAATCACCATTGATGCCGATCCCGCCGCCGCCACCTCCTCCACCGTTTAAAATGCCGGCTTGGAAATTCGTGAAACGTGGAGATTACGTTAGGATGGCTAGTGACATCAGCATAAGCTCCGACGAACCTGATGATCCGGAAGTAGGTCAATCAGCTGACGGTAAAGCCGCCGCTGGGAGTGTGTTTTGTCCGAGCCCCGACGTAGATACGAAAGCCGATGATTTCATCGCGAGATTCAGAGCTGGACTCAAATTGGAGAAGATGAACTCTGTTAAAAGAGGGAGATCCAATTTAGGACCCGAACCCGGACCAGATGAATCCGGATCTTAAACGGATTATATTCCGGATTTTATTTTTATGCATTTTTTGCTTACGATTGTGTTTTTTCTTTTACTTTTTTTTCTTTCTTATACGTAATTTTTGTGGTGAATACAATTTACTATATCCGTTTTACAGTTTTCGTCCATAATGTGTGTTTTAACTTTTAAATTATGTTTTTGATAGAGAACATATACTGATACACAAATATATTTTTAGAAATACAAATTATAAACTTACTTTAATTTTATGTCATCACACGACACAATAAACAAAATGTAATTTATAAATTTTAATCTGATTAAAGTCAACTTCTTAACAAAATTTAAAGGTATTGAAAAAATTAAGCATACAAGCACAAAAAAAAAATGAAAAACTTTCCGTTCCTTGCCTTTCTTTCGTCGCTTAATGACTCTTAGTTCCATTTATTTTTTTCCCACTGATATTAATGGAAAAAAAAAAATCTTAACAAAAGCATTAATAAGTAATAACTGTAAATATGCATAAAACCAAAAAATAAATATACAGTTATATTTTATGGACTCTTTATATGAATATGCAATTATATTCTACTGATTTGTTTTCCCTTTGCTATTAATGAAAAAAAACTATCTTAACCAAAGCATTAATAAGTAACAACTATAAATATGCATAAAACCAAAAATAAACTATAAATATGCAATTAGATTTTATGGACCCTTAAATTTAGTGGGCCATGTTCCATATGAAACTTGCTGTGTGCCGGCCCTGATATTATGCCGACGTACACACCATTATTTAAGGTAAAATAAGGTCTCTGGAACTAATTATATATCTTAAGCAGCAAGTCTAGGGCTTTTTGATCGCTCATTCTCTTTACTTTACATTTTCTCCATGGCCGAGTCTAGCAAGAATTACGTGACCAAATTCGAGATGAAGGAAATGGTGGAAGGAATCGCTGATCGTCTTCAGCGGATCGAAGCAATGTTGGATTTGTTGGTAACAAAAAAGGGTGAGAAAGGCAGCGAGGATGGTGAAGTTAGTGCAACCAAGAAGCCAGATGTAAAGGCGGAGACAGAGAACCCTTTTGCTAAGGATTCTTCATCCTCTGGTGGTGGCAATGGTCAAACTATCTCCGTTACGGGATTCGACCCTTCGCTTCCTCTGGGTTATATCGAGTCTGAATTGACTAAATATTTCGGTTCGTTTGGAGAGATCACACGCGTATTTGTTCCCACAGACACTGTAACAGGTATTTCTTTGGGTTATGCTTACATTGATATGAAAGAAGGCGCAGAGAAGGCGTTGGAACTTGGTGTAGTTAATCTGCCGAGAGGAGGTTATCTTGTAATTGGCAAGGCTGAACCAATAGCCAGTGGAAGTAGTTGGCCTTATCCCGGCCGTTGTGGCAATCAAGGCCGCTGTACCTTCTGTTGATGTTTTGGTGGCGGAGCATGCAAGATTTTGTCCAAATGTTGTTTAATTTTTTATGATGTTCTAGGTAATTATTTTTTAATAGTGAATTTAATTTTTCTTTCTTTGTTTTAAAAGAGAAAACAAACAAATTATCTCTTTTGAAAATTGTAACAAAAATAAAACAAAATATAAGAAGAGAAGAAGTTTGCAAATAATAATAGATAATCAAGGGAGAGTGTTATAAATATTAATATTTTGTAATTATCTATGACTTAATTCCTAAGTCTGTTTCTTCCCCAAGTCAGCATCCTCTCCAAGTTTCCTCTTCTCCAAATTACTTCTTCTCCAAGTTGTAACTCCTATAAATAGGATTCATATGCAATGTAAACACACGGCATCGAGAATAATAAAGATGATTTTCAATAATTACTTTCTTTTCTTCCATTTCATTTCATTTGTCTCAGGCTTCTATATTATCTTATTTCTTACACACGTATGAGACACATATTCTTTTTATTAGTTTATTATTATTTAACACAAATATATTTGATGGACATGTTACCATGATATTATGCCGACGTTGATATGGGCCGGCCTTATAGATATTACTAAATTTATATATATGTTATATCGCGGATCTATTGTTATAATATAAATTTATTTTAATTTTTAAAATTAACTTTCAATATTAAAATTTATGATTTAGTTTTAAAATAAAACCAAAACCAAATATACATAAGTGTTAAAGCGGGTTAACCCATTCTGTTGAGTCAATTTCATGAGATATTGAATTTAGTTATGGTTTTTAGCACATTACCCACTGTAACCCGCGAATTGTAAAATTGATAACTCTAATGAGGCCCGCATTAAAATCATGGGTTTAACGAATTAACCTGCAGATTTTTGAAATTGAGAGAACAAAAAAAAAATATACATCATTCTGATAAATTTCATACTTTATTTCTTTAAATAAAAATGGACTAAAAGCTGGCTGCGGGTACAGAAATAGATTATGGACCAAAAGTTTAGAACTCCCGCGATAGATAAATTTATAATAGAAATTATTTTTTCTACATAAAAAAATAAAAACTTAATTTCTTTATAATTTCTCTTCTTTTATAATATCTTTTTTTGCATGTTGATTTTTTATACATCTTTTTCTTTATACTATATCAACATCTCATTAATAAAAGTATTTATTGAATCTATTAACACAACTTTATTATAGATAAATTATTTTGTAAAAACCGTATTATAATTTTTAATAATTATAATTATTTTGTTAGTGGGTTATAAATTTTTTTTTTTTAATAAGTTGGGTTATAAGTTTAATATTGGTTTTGATTTTTTACTGTTCCCGGTTGTTCAATCATTTGATAACCAGAGTCATTCTTTGATAAACTTAAAAGTATATTGTTATTGGATTTAAAAAGATTCAGTTAGTAAAGAACATATAAATTAGGAGATCTAGATTATATTTATTTAATAGTATAAATATCTGTTTGAAAATATATTTAGTAAAAGTGTTTGGAAACTAATTTAATTTTAATATTTTAAAATTTAATTTTTTGAAATGTTTGACAATATATCTTAAATGCACCCTTTTTTAATAGTGGATATATAACTAGATAGATGTCGACGTAGCATATATAAGGTAATAATGTATCTTGAACTGATATATTTTGTGAATTAGTTATATATCTTAGATTCTTAACCAGCAAGTCTAGGGTTTTTGAGCACTCTTTCTCTTTTATTTACATCTTCTCCATGGCCGAGTCTAGCAAGACTTCCGCAACCAAAGGTGAAGCAGCTCCTGCTGTGATTAAGGCGACAAAGCCTTTGGAGAAAGATACGAGGCAGCCGGAAGATAATGATTCAGAGACCAAAGTAGATCTGACGAAGCAGAAGATAGACGTGTTCATATCCGAGATGAAGGAGATGATGGAAGGATTCGCTGATCGTTTTCAGCGGCTCGAATCAAAGGTGGATTCGCTGGCAACAAAGGCTGATCAGGCGATTTTGATCTTAGCGAAGGGTAAGAAAGTTCCTGCTTATAACGGTGAGGTCTCGTCCATGGACACTTCATCAGATGAAGAAGTTACTGTAACCAAGAAGCCTAATGCAGCTGCTTAAATAGTATCTTTCAAGGCCATGACAAATAACAGTTTCCCCAGTTTTAACAGTTTCCCCAGTTTTAACAGTGACAATGGTCAAACGTTAGCCGTTAGGGGATTTGACTATTCGCTAGACGTGGATTATATCAAGACTGCATTGACTAACCATTTTGGTAAATTTGGAGAGATCACACGCGTATTTGTTCCCACAGACCGTTTCACGGGTGCTTGCTTAGGATATGCTTACGTTGATCAGAAAGAAGGCGCAGACAAGGCGTTGAGACTTGGTGGTGTGATTAACATGGGAGGACGTAATCTTAATGTTGACAGAGCTGAACCGATACGCAGTCCAAGTACTTGGCCTTTTCAAGGCCGTTGTGGCAATCAAGGCTTTTGTGCAACCTGTTGAAGTTTTGGTGGCGTAGCATGCAAGAGACTGCTACTGGAAACCGACCTAGTTTCACTCCCTCATCGTACCTAGAAGAAGACGAAGCTCTGTGGTGATTTTTAACTTTTATTACTTCGGTTTTTTACTTTATCTTCTAGTTAAGATTTTGTCCGAATGTTGTTCTTATTATGGTCTGAATGTTAATAGTGAATACAAACAAAGCTTTTTCAATCACTTAGAATCATTACTCTTAAGATACTCCTTGAGAACATCCATAACAGAACCAAACTCTGCTTTAACCTTCACTGGTGGATTAGCCAATCTACAAGCCATATCCTTAATACTCTTAGAATGATAATCAATCTTACTCTGCGTAAACTTCAAACCATGAGCAGTACTCACAACCACAGTCCGATCATTAGCTTCAATAACTCCAGACTTCCTCAGCTTCGTCAAAGCCGTCAACGCAACACCAGTATGTGGACATATAAACATACCAGTAGAATCAGCAAGAGCTGTAGCATCCATCAACTCTTCTTCACTAGCTTCCTCAACAATTCCATTACTTTTCTTCAAAGCATACACAGCTCTATCGATCGAAACAGGATCACCAATCTGAATCGCAGAAGCAAACGTTGTATTCGCTTTCAACGGATTGAAATCTTTCCAGCCAGATTTGTAATGCAAGTAAAGTGGATTTGCATTAGCAGCTTGAGCACAAACAAGTCTAGGGATTCTATCAACAAGACCTAACTCTTTACACATGTGAAAACCTTTGTAAAACGCGTAAATGTTACCGAGATTGCCTCCAGGAACAATGACCCAATCAGGAACTTCCCAATTGAATTGCTGCAGAATCTCAATCGCCGCCGTCTTTTGTCCTTCGAGACGGAGGCTGTTAAGAGAGTTAGCTAAGTAAATCGGAAGCTCCGCCGTGACTTCTCTAATCAGATGCATACATCCGTCGAAATCAGTGTCGATGCTTAACACAAAAGCTCCGTTTGCAATTGGTTGAACTAACTGAGCCATTGAGATTTTATCCGCCGGTAAGAATACAATCGAAGGGATTCCGGCGGCAGCGCAGTAAGCGGAGAGAGCAGCGGAGGTATCTCCGGTTGAAGCGCATCCAACTCCGATGACAGGTTTGTTCATTTTCCGGAGACGATTCACCTGAGAAACTAAAACCGTCATACCTAGATCTTTGAAAGATCCAGTGTGACTGATCCCACAGTGTTTCACCCATAGATCGTTCATTTGCAAATACTGTTTACCGAATCGCTCAGCCCAGAAGAGATTTGAGTTTCCTTCGAAAGCGGAGACGATGTCGTCGTCATCGATCTGAGGAAGCACCCACTCTTTCTTCGACCAAACGCCTGATCCGTACGGCCAATTGGTTTTACCGACGCGAGAATCGAAGAGGTTACGCCAGAACTCGCCGTCGTAGTTTTTCAAGGCGGAGAAATCGTGTTGGACGTCGAGGAGACCGCCGGATTGTGAACGGTAGACGATCTCGTCGAGGGAGTAGGATTCGGTGGAGGACGGTGGAGCGTTGAAAGGGACGTAGCGTGCGGAGAGGTTTTGGAGTTGAGGACGACGACGAGCTTCGTCGCGAATGTTCTCATCGGCGTTACGGCGGTGTTGGTGCTTTTGCGGTGTCTGTGATGGGACCGAGGGATATGCGGAGGAGGATGGGGAGGCGCATCGGACGGTGAAGGAAGCGGCGGCGGAGGAATGAGGTTTAAGTGAGGTTTCAGGGTGGGAAGGTAAGTAGGTGGCGGAGTGGAGGAGTGAGAAGGACGCCATGATCAGAGAGTGTGAAGTGAAATGTTGCTAATATTGATTGGAGAGAAGAATGTTGACACTTTTGTGACTAAACTAATTTATTTATAACCTAAAATATTGGGGAAAACTCTATATGACTAGTTTATTGCTTTTTTTTTATAATTTTTATTCCAAATTCTCAAGAAATAAATTAATGTTTTAAGGTGTACAGTAGGTAGGCACTACCGCACTATGGACAAATGAATGAATCTTTAACATCCATGAATCATGCATGTATTTAGTCGTATAGAAATCAAATCATACATTTATTTTTGAATATATATATTTTTGGCGGTAAAGTGTTTTTTTTTTGCGAGATGCATAAGCATTTCTCACTTGGAGTATATTCTTATATTAGTAAAATGTACTCGTAGCACAATTACTTTGTGAATTCGTGCGATTTTATTTAACAGTTATCTTTATAGATTCTAAAAAGTGAATGATAAAAATTAAGCAATGAGAACGACCTTCATAAGTTCATGGGGTCATTAACATTAACATAAAGTAAAGGACACTTAATGGGGGGTCCTCTTTCTCGCCAGAGAATCTTTAATACGGACTGGGTCAAAGATACAGTAAATGGGATGAGCATGAGCCATGACAAACCAGCCAAATAAGCTTACTTAAAAGACTTCCAATTAGCCTTGGGTCAAAATAATTATCTCAATTAACCGTTGTGTGATTTCTCTAAATTTGGGGCATATTGTTTGGGGAGAAAACGACACAAGAAACTATAAATCAGAAAGGGTCACTTTTCTATGAGTTTGAACTTTTCATGGTGGAACTTGACAAATTCGGTTTCATGAGAGTCCCTTTTCGTGTACTTATGTTACGTGACTCGTGATATTTTGCTTACTAAACTTGATGAAAATGCTTATTTGGCTCTTTATCTCCAAGTTGTGTATATTTTGCTCGTATGCATAATGCAATCCACTACATAAGCAAACACTAATCAGCAAGTAGTTCACAGAATAATGCACCTTCATTTGATGAAACCTTACCTCAAACATTTCACATAAGGATAACAACATTCGCCTTAAAGAAGTAGTTTCTCTCTGGTAGTATTCACTATTCAGTAAAGAAACTGAAAAACTGCCATTGTTACCATTCTTTGTGAATTTAAACTATAAGGCTGCTGAGTATCCACTTTTTTATATCACTTTTTGATCCAAGGTTAATTTTCTTTGTGCAACTATAAAGATGAACTTATGGTATTGCGGATTCAAGGTTGGTGACTAAACATGACGACTGTTTTGAACCAACAAAAGTGGACCTTACAAATAGGGAATATTGTGGTGGGCTGAATTTAGGGTCGATCAGTCCATACAGAACCAACATTGTTAGGAACGGATCGAACAATGGTTTGGTCAAGCCCATCACATGTTATAATGTTCCTTTTCCTTGGAATCAAATCACATGCTGAGTCTAAGTTTCGTGCAAACATTAATTATATGAGGAATAATCTTTTGGTAGATCAGCTGCGCATCACTTTGTCCACCTCGCTTTAACATCTAATCTGTTGAAGATAAGGATTAACGATGTAATAAACGTGGACAGAAAAAATAAATGTATATTTGCTTGGGTAGTGGAAATTTATAAATACTATATTTGATACTCAAATATGTGAAACTCCCAAGGTCAATTGATTAATATTTTTCAAGTAATGTCACTAAATGATACAACGACAAGAGAAATGATTTATGTTGTTTGTTATGTTTCTTGTCCAAGGACCACCACTGTTCGTGAAATTTAGCATCTCTATGAACTGATAAATCTTTTTCCATTTTTATGGTCAGAATATGAACTGATGATAAATCCATAAAAAAATTTCCATAGTGGAGGTGAAACAGTGACAAGTATCGTACAGTAGTGGTCACGTGAAAGATCACGTGCCTCTTACACTGACTTCTGCTCCTTCTGCCCATCTTAACCCCAGCACAACGGCCCAAGGATATGGATGCCACGTCATCTTATCCAAATCACAAAAGCGGATCCATTTTCTCTTTCCTCCGTTCGTCTGATCCAAGAAAAAGAATCATAGCCGTTCCTTCTGATGACTATTTTTAGCTTTTCTGTATCTCTCCCGTCGATCTTCATTCTTCTAAGGGGTACTCCATTTTGCACTAGAACGAATTCTCTCAATTTTCGCTTTCTTTATCCTTAGTCATGATTGACACGTGTCACCTGTCCGCATCTGATTTTAGTAGATCTTCCTTATTTCCTTTAATAAATGCTTATAATAATCAAACTCTAAATTGAATCTTAAATTAAGTAAAACAAATTTGTACATCGTGATCATTTTCGATTAACCTAACCGGAAATACAAGCCGGTTAATACTAAACCGGCATCTCAATTTCGTTTATTTTACAGGGAAAAAAACGGAACCCTAGTCTCGCTCGATAATAACAGTATAAACTGTAAAAGGTCTCTCATTTTCGTGTGCGATTTAGTCTCTATCTTTCTCTCTCGTTTTTTTTTCCACATCCGTCGCTTATTGGATAACTCCGGCGTAGAATTTTGGGTTTCGCGGTGAGACTATCTTTGTCACTTACTGGAGAGGATGATCGTTTCTTCGGTAAGGTCGATTTATCGGTTCTGTTATCGAAGATGTTGTTAGATCCGCATGGTTTTGGTAATCATTTTGGATCCACGACTTGGTTCCACAGAAGAAAAAAATGCCGTCGTCTCTTGGTTTGAGATTCGCCTTCTGAAATCTTTCACCTTTCCTTCTCCGTGAATCTAATTTCCTCTTTTTTTTTTTCTTTTTTTTTTAAAGAAAGTTTTGGTCTTTCTAATCCTGGAGATTTGTTACAGTCTCCGATTGTAAATAGAAATTTTCTCTTCTTCGAGATTAGGTAAAAAGTTGTACAGATAGAAGTTTGTAACTCCGAGCACTGAATCCAAGTTTCCGGGAACATTTTAAAAAGGGTCTTTTTTTTTTTGTTGGTTGAAAAAGTGGCGAAGATGAATATAGGTGCGGCCGAGGAAGAATCGGCACAAGAGATTCATATCCCAGCTGATATTAATTGGGAGATGCTTGATAAATCAAAGTTTTTCGTTTTAGGAGCTGCTTTGTTTTCAGGAGTCTCTGGCGCTCTTTACCCTGCGGTTTTGATGAAAACTCGTCAACAAGTTTGTCATTCACAAGGCTCATGTATTAGAACTGCGTTTACTCTTGTCAGACATGAAGGATTAAGAGGATTGTACAGAGGATTTGGAACTTCTTTGATGGGAACTATCCCTGCTCGTGCCTTGTACATGACTGCTTTGGAAGTTACTAAGAGTAACGTTGGCTCTGCTGCTATTAGCTTAGGGTTTACAGAAGCTAAAGCTTCTGCAGTTGCTAATGCTGTTGGTGGGTTAAGTGCTGCTATGGCTGCACAGCTTGTTTGGACTCCTGTTGATGTTGTTAGCCAAAGGCTTATGGTTCAAGGAAGTGCTGGTCTTGTTAATGCATCGAGATGTAATTATGTTAACGGGTTTGATGCGTTTAAGAAGATTGTTCGTGCTGATGGACCAAAAGGGTTATATAGAGGTTTTGGGATATCGATTCTGACTTATGCACCGTCTAATGCGGTTTGGTGGGCGTCTTACTCTGTTGCACAGAGGATGGTTTGGGGTGGAGTTGGGTGTTATGTCTGTAAGAAAGACGAAGAAAACGGTAACACGATTAAACCGGATTCCAAAACGATAATGGCTGTTCAAGGAGTTAGTGCTGCGATTGCTGGAAGTGTTTCTGCTTTGATTACGATGCCACTTGACACAATCAAGACGAGGTTGCAAGTTCTTGATGGGGAAGATAGTAGTAATAGTAGTAGTAGTAGTAGTAGCAAGCGTGGACCGAGTATTGGACAGACGGTGAGAAACTTGGTTAGGGAAGGTGGATGGACAGCTTGTTACAGAGGATTGGGACCAAGATGTGCTTCAATGTCAATGTCTGCAACAACTATGATCACTACCTACGAGTTCTTAAAACGGCTTTCAGCTAAGAACCATGACGGGTTTTAGTCTAAATCATAGTTTATAACAAAATGGTTTTCATTTTTCTCACTTGTCTTGTTCTTTGTCTATTAGTTTTTCCTGCTATTTCATTTGTTTCCAGTCATATGTAATGAATGTGTTAATTTCAGTTGTTTCTAAATAAAATCAAATGTTATTTTCTCATTTGCTTGGATCGGTTCAGCATAATATGTTACTAAATCGGTATGGTTTGCGATATAACAAGATGACTTGTTAGACATTATTTGGCAATTCACAGTCTTGCTTGCATCAATAATAAGAAATAAGAAATTAAGAAAACACGATAAGTTTTGATTTGGCAATATGCGTTATATTTAGTAATCCATGAATCACTTAGAAAGCGATTTACAGGATTGTGACTTTTATGTAATTCAAAATGCTGTCTTTTTTTTTTGGTTTTTATACAAGTAAATTATGAGCATTGTTAAGTATCTCAGGAACACAGGTGTGTGTATCTGTCACATAAGTCAACGTGTTTTAGAGCAGAATCTTACGTTTCTCCTTACCTTATCAAAATAATTTATTATTTCTTGATAAGAAATAATTCATTGAGAAGACGGCCTTGATATTTTTGAAAAAAATATTCATGAACGTGCCAAAGAAATGGCAATATTTTCAAGTATTCTAAGCGTATAAATATCTTGTCAGACAGATAAATTAGACTCAGAGTAGAATATTTCAACCTTTTTTCTTAATTAATAATCCTAAGAAATGATGTTACATGTAATACTGGATTCTTCATTTAATACTTCTCTCCAAGTGTCAACTAAATTGTAAAATATTTCAAGAATCCAAATGTCTCTCCAATCAACTCAATGAATCAGTGGACGCGGAATCTGTGTTTTTCTTTATCATTTTCAAACAGAATCATAAGACTTCTTCATTGCCGACACAAAAGAAAGGAAAAAGAGAGAGATATAAATCATGAACAAGAGGGATTGAAAGTTTATTAGAACGATCAAATCACTAGTTTACACAAATAGATAGAGATGGTAACATGGTAACAGTCTAACAGAAGATAAAAGACAAGCAAGAGTGTTTCAAAGTGAAGAGATAGATCTTGGTCGTTCTTGTGATGTCTAACAACAAACATAATATGAAACAAAACACTACTAAGTAACAACAAGCAAGCAAAAAAGAACTAGTAAGTAGCCAAGGATGACTTCCCCTTTTTTTGATGGGAACATGAACACAGCACCAAAAGATCCCAATTGTCTCAGATATGGACAGAGAAATGGTGCATGTCTCCTCCACCTCCATGCATGTCATTGGATTGACCATGAACAAGTATGCCTCGGTTTGTAGGAGTTGGGAAACCTGAAAACTGAAACTCAGTGTGTCCAAAGATATCAGCACTGTCGGAAACAGAGGTGATGTCTGATCCAGAAGTAGTTGAGCACCGGTCTTTGCTGTTATGCAGCATATGAGCTTCGAATCTAGACATATTCGTCTTTCTGTTTTCTCGTTGGCTTAACTTTTCATGTTCTTGTTCTTTAGGATTAGCCTTTTCGGATTCTTGAAGAAGCTTTTTGGTGTTTAGGAATCTTCCACCAGATCCTCTTGGCCTTTTGAGAGCATGAACATGTCGAGACTCATGAAGATACGGCTGTTACAATAAGAAAAACATAGATGAGCAAAAAGCATTTCTAAAATGAGATGCTTTTGTTTAAGATTGGCTCCTAAGGTGAAGAAATATATTACTTTACGGGATTTGATTATTTTGTTTTGAGCCTCAAGCTTGGCACGTTGCTGTCTCCTCCTCATAATTGCGTGGTATTGCTTGGCATTAACAAAGACTGGCTCAGTTTCAGTTAGCTCCACTGGTAAAGGAACTCGACCAGGAATCATACCCACCATTTGAGGATTGCATGTCTACAAAAGATATTAAGAGACTTTAAAATCTAAATACAAGCATACATACCAAGAAGAAGAAGATATACACATAGTAGAGTATACTTACCAGTGGCTGTGGTAAGTAAGTTGCAGCTAATAAACCACCATAATGTGGATCACCATAGTGAAATGAGAAATTAGCCTGGATCATGTATAATATAAGATATCAGTCCACCATCAGAAGTTTTTACTAATCATTACTGCTTAGTAGATTTTACATTTACCTGTGCAGGAGCAAAATGAATATTCTGGAATCCTGTCATTGCCCCTGATTTAGTACTTGTTACATATCCCTTACGCTGAGTTTCTTCAGATCCTATACACAAACAAAAATCATATCCTCTTGTAAAATGACATGAGAAGTAAACATATATACCAAGAACAAGATTCATATATCCTCTAGTCTTTTCAATTGAAAAGGAACAAGAATGAACTAACCTGATCTTGCTGAGAAGGAGATTTGTTTGGAAGGATTATTATCATCACCACTACTAGCAACTTCAGTATAAGATTGACCAGTGGACTGACTTGAAGGTGAATCTTGATCCTGGAAACTGATTTGCTTTGTGGTTTGAACAAGTTCAGGTCTTGCATCCACTTTCAAGCTTAGTGATTCAGACATCACAGGAGCAGCAGAACCACGACGGTTAGCAACGGAATCAGTAGGAACTACACCCCATGAGATGCTAGTGTTAAGGTAAGGCAAAGTTGAATGAGTTGCTAAATCTTTCTTATTCATCTGATGCATCATAAGCTTCTTTCTATAACAAAACCTATAATCATAAAACCATTACCTCAAAAGATTATTATACAAAAGAAAGATCCTGTAAATAGAAATACAAAGAAGTTGAAAGTTTCTAAATTTGTGTAATTTTTTATTATCTAAAACGAATTCTGATTCGATCTTGCGTAACCAAAAACGAATGAAGAAGATCGTCACGATTGGTTGAAATTACTAAAAATTTCCGACCAAAGACAAGTTTTGTGCTTGTCATCACTTTTGGGCAACCAAAAAATGGCGTTGACTTGAGAGGAATTTTTGTAAGAATTTTACGAAATCTAATAAACATCAATCTCACGCCACAAGACAGATAGATACACCAATAATTATCAAACAAAAAAAAGGGCAAAAAAATTGAAACAGAAATTAAACATCAGAGCCTTTCAAGCAAGAGACTTTAGATGCAGATATAGAGATATATACCTTTTTAAGTATTTGATGAAACGATGAAGAACAAGGGACACAGATTATGTTTGCATGTCTTCTAGTCTTAATAGAACAGAGTAAAGCTTGTCTCTTTTTAGTGAATCAGAGAGTGGTTTTTGTATTTGTATGGTATGGTTTGATTTTTCTTCTTCTGTTTCGTTGTCCGTCTCTTTACCTTTACTGGGAAACCACCATCGCCATGAGCACCACTACAAACCTTCTCCTTCTGGTTAATTATTGTCTTAAGTGCTTAATTATTCATTTTAATATCTTAATTTATTGGTTTTTTACTTTACCCAAAACACACAGAATATGACTCTCTATTACTCAGAAAAATAAGACTCTTTTTTAAAAATGTTTGTTTTTTTAATCATTTTATTATTTGAAATCACGCAGCTATATCAGATTCTTAAATTCCCTAATACAGTTTTAAAATCTAAATTTCGGAAAATACCAAAATGATAACATTTAAATGCCAAGAAATAATGTAATTCTGGAAAGGTAAACGTACGATTCAAGATTATTTATTTTCTTTTCTAAATTAAACGATTCCTATCTCTACAAATCCGTTTGGCACTTTGCTTTTTTTTTTTTTTTTTCTAATCACATTAACAATATGTATAAATATAAGGTGTTATATTATTAAAAAAAAAGGTGTTATATTAACTTTTCCCCCATCTTTATTTCGAATATAGTATTTAACTAAATTCTTGTTGGCTTTATGATTACTTAATTCCATTATTTATGAATAATGAAATGATGCCAAAAAAGTATTAGCTATCTTGGCCACGTTAGCTTTGTTAAATTATTATTGTGAAGCTTTTAAAATACTAATTTGTTATTTAGCTTTTTGTCCAAAGTGTGTTGTCGTTTCCAGAGTATTGAATTTGAAACTAATTCTGATCGTCCTTAATTGCCCTTAGGTCTTTACACTCTAGTCTTTAGCCGCCCCTCTCATATTCATATCTCACGCGCGCTCCTTTGCTCGTGATTCACATGCTCTTTCAAATAAAACACTTGTAATTTTTCTTATGGGAATGAAATTACTATTTTCTTAAGGGAGAACAAGTGAACAACCCACTAGCATTAGTATAGTAATTTAAGAAAAAGTGTAAAGCATGAGGATTGTAGTAATTTAAGATTGGAATAAGGATTGTATGATACTAAAACATAGGTTGGGTTCTTAATCAAGTACCTAACCTTTTTTGCGATGAAAGAAAGCTTTAGTGCAAGTCAAGCATGGTTATCCTCCTTTATCCTTGGAACAACCAAAACATAATTATTGCTTCTTCATGTTTTCTTAATTCTAACATTTTCTTTTATTCCATATGTTTATGGATCATCCATAAGCTTTATGACACGTGGTTACTTGGTACTCATACCCCTAGGGACCAAAATCAAAAGTTAAATACCTTTCTTTGGACCAAAATCAAAGGAGACCTAAGAGAGCTATGAACTAAGTCCAAAAGCAAGTGAGATAGACCAAATTCTTCCTTTTATCTCTTCCCTTTAAGTTATGAGTACTAGAGAAGATTACTTTCGTGAATATTTAAAAATGTGAATACAAATTTCAGTAAGTGTTAGTTGTTTTGTCATGATATATGATTTGACATTTCCTGTGGGAACATAACTATTTTGGATTTTTGTCTCAAACTTTACTGTCTCCATTTCTAGCCTTATGAAATACGAAACACACAGACAGAGTCACAATCTGGTAAAGCTTGTTGAGCAAAAGCAAACATTGAGTATTTACCAAAGCAGAAAATGAAAGATCATGGTAAAGAGACATTTGTTATAGGATAGCTTTTTTCCCTAGACCCTAGTTGTGGACCTGTGGTGATTCGGAAGAAACGATCAATCACACTATATTATCTTGTCCCCCATAAGCAATGTCACCAATTCCTTTTTGGCATCAAATATTTTTCCATCTCATTCCCTAATTTTTGTTTTTTGTCGTCAATCTCATTCCTAATTTATATGACAAAATATATATTTTCATGTGAGGATTTGGGCATCAGTCATCACAAGTGATTGAGCCTCATAAATCAGATTAGAGAATTAAGTATGTCATAAAGCTTAGTTGGGCTATGTTGTGTTCAAGCCCATTTTGTTACTTGATAAATTAGAGTGTTGTAAAAACCTTTACTTGATCCTTGATAGTAGTGTAGATTGGATTGCTCGCCTGATGAGCCGCCTCAATACTCGAAGAGATGTTTTTAAAGTTGCTGATGCCTGATAGTACAACTCCAATTGCAAGATGGACCAATTCAGATAACGGATCTGGGATCATTTATGAGATAGTAGTGGAAATGTATGCGTGTGAATATTTACGTCGTGGTAAACCAATGAATCTGTTGGTAATCGCAAACGATATCTCATTAGACAAGACTTACATTGTAGCTCTTGAATCTCAGAGGAAGAGTGATATCAATATTTTTGTAGCACAGAATGTAAACCCATCGGAGCTGCTAAAAAGTACTGCGAGTTGAGTATGGCTATGGGAAAGCATGCATGTCTGCTGGAGGAAACGCAGTCCACTCTGGTAACAATGTTTCTGCTTGACGAAAAAATAATGATATGGGTAAGAAAAAGTGATTTATGTGCCTTGTTTGTTAGTTACGAATATAGCAAACTTAATAATAAATCTTCTAGGTTTTTCTGTAGTTTTCTTGTCTCCATCACATCTACCTAAGCTACTAGAGCCAATTTTTATGAATTCATGGTATAAAAGAGGCAGCAACATCAAACCTGTAATTTTTTTTTTTTTTTTAAAACATGCTAAAGTTTGCTGAATGCACACCGGCCACTTCAGAGATGATTAAAAGTAAAAGATTACATCAAGACAAGTCATGCTCTGTTTTATGCCAGGTGTTTGGAATGTCCCACCGCTAAATAATTTTGGACTTAATTAATCGAAACACAATCGCAGAAAAAAACAAACCCTGAAAATAAATCAAAATTGACCGAACCGAGCCCACAGTACATTGGTGTCCCATGGGATCGATAATCAAAAAAAAAAAATCCAGTTCCGGATAAGCAAAGCAATCGTTATGAAATCTACGAAAAAGCGGAACAAATTCATAAATAGGGAATTACAAAGATTGGAAATTACATAACATCTCCACATCATTCTTAATACCACATTATCAAATAAGCAACAACAACAAAAAAAAAACTTTCTTAATAGCCTCCAAGGCACTCCACTAAAAAGTTCAAAGATCTTTGATTAATTTATTCATATTTTATTCTATAAGATTATTTAACATACCGTTAACATACCGTTAACATACAGTTTCATGAAATTACTATTACATTTCGGTAATAGTAATTACTTCCTCAAATAGGTTGAGTAAACTTGTGGAGCCAAACGAGGTATTGCAATCGCATGCAAAGGTTTTGCCATGAAAAGGTCACTCTTGCTTTCCGAAAGGTCGAAGTTACCTTCACCAGGCACTGACCACGTGAACCCTTGAATTAACCTAGCAAGCAACATGTACGTCATGGCCGTCCCAATGTTAACACCCATACACCCTCTTCGTCCCGTGCTAAACGATAATATATTAAGATCTGGATCATTTAGATCCAAATTTACATTATTGCCCAAATGTCTTCCAGGATTGAACTTATACGGTTTGTCCCACACATTAGGGTTTCTCCCGATCCCTATGCGACTAATCAACACGTGGCTTCCCTTGGGGATGAAGTAACCGTCCACCACTGTGTCGGCAGTAGACATATGAGGGAGGTTGAACGGCGCCACGGGATGTAACCGAAATGCCTCTTTCACACAAGCTTTTAAGTAGTTAAGATTTGGAAGGTCTGTCTCAAGGACAAAGCGGTCTTTTCCAACTATCTTGTCCATCTCCTCCACGGCTTTTTGCATGATGCTTGGTTCGTTGATCATCTCCGCCATTGCCCACTCCACCGCATTAGATGGATTATCCACTGTCGCCAACATTAGCTCCTTCACAATTGTTTGCCACAAAATATTAAGTTAGTGGTCATCAAACTAAGGTTTCCCATAAAATCACTGAAAATGAAATCTCTCACATATGGAACGAAAAAGTTTAGAGCTTTCCTAAAGAAACTCCACTATAATTTACTATATTATTTTAATGTCAATTTTGAACCACCAAAGTCCAGTTGACTTAATATAACCGGTTAAGGGGTATTGTTATAGGCTTATCAAACTCGACAACTAAATTGTACGTTTGATGAGAGATGATTTAAGATTATGAATCCACTATAAATATCATCAATTGATCGACGGACCATGCTCTCAAACCTATAGAGACTATATAGGATATATAAAGGCCAGAACTTCATGGTTAATAGAAGAAAATAAAACCTTCATTAGATATAAGTTGATAATAAATTCTTTTAAAGTTAGAAATTTAATTATATATACCGTCATTTGTGCTTTGATCTCTTCGGTTGACAAAGTGGGTTTCCCGTCAGTATCTTTCGCCAATATAAACATGTCGAGAAAATCTTGAGGCTCTTTCAACTCCCCGTGACGCCATTGCATGACTCTTTCATCGACCAAAGGATCGTTATACTTACTTACATTCCCCATTGCCTCACTCACGATCTTCTCATGGCCTTCCAAGTCCAAGAACCTTAACCATGGGATATAATCCGACAACGCAAAGGCGTAAAGATGAGTTAAAACAGTAAACAAAGATTCCACATGTTCAATCTCTTCGAATCCTGGTCCCGATTCATCTTCAGTTCCTTTACCGAAATACCTTACACCAAACATCATCTTCCGAGCCACATTTCCACTGTATTGACGCACTACAAGCCTTAAATCAATAACTGCAGAACCATTACTACTACCATGGTTTTTGAAACAGCGGTTATTGATGTACCGAACAAGGTTATTGGCCTCTTCGGTTACTTTTTCCAGCGCCATTTTGAAGCTCTTATGGCTCGTCACGTGAGATGCCACCACTCTCCTCATCTTCTTCCACTGCTCTCCTTGTGGCTCTACGGCAATTGTTAAGTACCCGCGGCTGCAGTACTCCGTCCCCATAGTTAGGGGTCTAGTGGCGAAAATGGAGTCTTGCTTCTTTAGAATCTCTCGTGCAAGTCTTGGTGAGGTAATAGTTATCACGTGAGTATTTGCGAGACGGAGACATGCAATATCGGTGTTGAGTTCTTTCATAATGAAATGTACCCACCGGAACACTGGTGTGTTCCTCCGTAGTATTACCGGCAGGTTTCCGATTAGAGGCCAACACTTCGGCCCGGGAGGGAGACGGAGATTTTTATTTCTTGGTAAAAGAGAGAGACATATGTTTCTTGGGTAGGAAGTCCCAAACACAGTCAATCCAAGAAGGAGAACAGATAGAATCAAACCAAGCGTTGTGGTGATGTCGAGCATTGTTGTTCTCAACTTGGGGAAATGATTGGTGTTTGAAGAAGGGATTTTCTTGATCTAAGTGAAATGAGGAATGTGGGATATATATAGCCATGAACCGGCAGTGAAACATTGGTTCATTGAGGGGCGAGGCAAGTGTCCATTTTAATTTTAATATATCTAAGACACGTGTCCCAACCCCATTTTAAAATTATTATAACTTTTTTTTGATGAATTATTTAATATAACTTTTACTCATTACTTTCAATATATCTATTGAAATTAACAAAAAAATCAAATTTTTTTAATAATGCCCCAGACAAATTTAACTTCTAGATCCACCATTGCTTGTGTAATCTGTGGGAGTTAAATGTGCTTTGATTGCTCGAAGAAAAATATCTCTATATTACCCTTTTTCTAATTTTGTCTAATATATGAAGAAATTTAGGGGAGTTAAATGTGCTTTGATTGGTGGAAGAAAAATATCTGTGTATTTACCTTTTTTCTAGTTTTGTCTAATATCTATAGAGAAATTTACTATACACTTAAGAATATAAATATAAAACAATATGATTTAAGAATATATATTTTTTATAAATACATTTAAGGGGGATGTATTAGACTTGGAATTTCAGTAGATTTGGAGTTTTTTATTTATTAAAACCACATCTTATTCAACTAATGATTTCTAAATATCATTCCAAATGAAATATTATTTATGTTATTTGAAAATAGAATTTCTATAATAAAAAAAAAAATCTTTTGATTTCAAAAAGCCCCTCATCTTTTTTTTAGGTTTTTAAACCCTCACTTTTTAAGAAATGGTGAAATAAAATTTAAATATTATAAAAAAGCTAAGTACATCATTATATTAAAAAATATATAAATAAGTAAAATTTGGTTTATGATTATTTATCTAAATTTGATTTTGTGAGTTTTTTTTCCAAAATTAAAATTTGAGTAAAATATTATCATAGATGAACACATTCCGTGTTTTGATTTGAGTTTGTTTAAACTTTTCATTTTTAATAACTAGATAAAATTAATTAATATTAGCTGCTTTTGAAATATTTTAAAGATATCCTAATTTTATGTATTTAAATTAAATATACTTTGGTGTAGAAATTTATGTACTTTCTTAAGAATAAAAAAGAAAATCATGTTAATACGGTAAAACTATAATCGATAAAATTCATTCGATATTATATTCAAATTCATAAAATTCCTATTCAGTAAATTTAGCTTCAGAAGAATATGAATTAAAAGATATATATATATATATATATATAACTTTATATTGAACCTAATATGAATGTATGTTAATAAATGTTTATTTGGTTTGGTCACACAAACTTATTAACATGAAAACAAAGAAAATTATTTTTATTATTACAAAAGTACAGAAACTTCCACATCAAAATAATTTTAATTTTAATCCATGAAATCAAGATATATGTAAAATATAACTTAAAGTATTTCAAAAATGACTAATATTAATTACTTTTAGTTAGTTATTCAAAAGATTTTTTTTTACTCAAAACACATAATGTGCTAATCTATAATAAAATTTTAGTTAAAAACTCATTTTTGAGAAAAATAAACCACAAACTCAAATTTTAAAAAATAAATCATAAACCAATTATATATATATATATATATATATACATTTTTAATATAATGATGTAGTTGTTTTTTTATATTAACTATGATTTATTTCACCATTTATTGAAATATGAAGGTTTAAAAACTCATAATCAAGATGATGGTTTTTACCCATTTTCCCAAGTTTATCATAACAATTCTCCAAGCACATATATATTACTCACTCCGTTTCAAATGAATCATATTTTTAAGAGTTTTTTTTTTGTTTCAGAAAGATACAATTTTCTATTTCTTATGCATAAATAGCTTTATATTTTCTATTATGATATTATTTAATAATTATTATAATTACTATTTTTGATAAATAAAAGGTTATAATTGTTATTTCAATTTTTTTGTTAAAGTCTGTGAAGATCCTAAAAATATAATCAATTTTAAACCGAAAGAGTATATGAGAATCTACATAAGACTTATGGTTCTTCTTCCTCGGGTCCAAAGATTAAACTTTCCCAAGACAACATTACATCCAGAGCGTTAATTAGTTTTGGTACTACATTGGCATTGTATGCCAAAATCAATGTAAGCCTTTCTCTGGTAGATTTTAGTAGTTTTTTTTGTTAAAACTTTATCTCCGGTAGGTATCATTATATTCCCCGCAAACCTATTATTATGTGTCCATGGCCACATGGTCAATGCGAACCTATGTAGAGAGATATGGTGTGATATGACACCCCCTTACATATTGTATAATTGTATGTGAATTCTGAAAATATAAGCAACATAATTGGTAAAACGATTTGGCATGCTGATCCCATTGCATCCATGTTTAATACTCATAATTTGTTAATACTGCAACTTTTTCTTATAAAACAATAGTATGATCCCAGTAAAATATGCACAAGTAGAATGTCAGCAAAGGCCTTCTTGCTCCCTTTCACTTCTAGATAAAAAATAAAAAATAATTACCAAACCATTAGTTTTTTTAAGAACCATGAAAAAAACATAAAATGGGTTAACAGCTCACTTTTTCCTCTTTCATATATGTATAATATTGAACCTCTTGGTAGGTATTTGTTGAGAAAACTACTTTATCACCATATCCAAATGCGCTGCTGTAGCATACCACTTGGAGATGAGTTTTTGAAGTACTCTGAACAATATTGATCACTATTATATATATATATATATATATATACAATATTGATCACTATTATATATCCAAAGTGATTTAAATCATGGTTCTTAACTAATATCAATTCAGATTGTAAATTTCCGGTAGCTGAAAAAGAAAAACAACAAAAAAAACTAGGAAAACAAAAACAAGAAAAAACCCTAGCTTTATCTTTATCTTTTTTTTGGTCGTCGAACCCCAGGTTTATCTGGAAAACAAAACAGCTTTATCAAAACAAAACCAGCCTAAAAAAGGAAAAAAAAAAAAAAAAACACAAACCAGTTTTATCTTTAAAAGGAAATAAAAAATCCAGCTGGAGCCCTTTGGATTTTCACTTTCTAATATGTTGTGGTAGCGTACGCATCATATTCTCCTTTCCATTTATTGGTAGCGTCACGTTTAAATTGCTGTTGACTAATTGGGTGATCTCCATTTATTGGTAGTTTCACGTTTAGTATACTGTGGACTAATAATTTTGGTGGGTACGTCCACATCATGTCCCCTTTCCATTTATTGGTAGCTTCACGTTTTAAATACTGTGTACTAATTTGATGGGTGTTGAATATAAAAAAAATCGCTGGCCCACTCTACGTGTAAGAAAGAACGATAGTGTTTAAACTAAAAATTAATTGACTCGGCTTACCTTGGGTTCACCTTTTACAAATCAACATTATAATAAAATATAGTAAAGTAGTGTATTTTTCATGAAATGACCATCAGATTTTTGGTGAATTATAGGATTGACATGTTATTAAATAAAAAAAATTGAATTTCTAATCAAAATATTTCATTAATACACATCAGATTTTTAGAACATTGTAAATAATGCCACATAAATTAAGGAAAAAATATGTAAACCAATTATTTTAATTATACACAAAATAATAACTATAATATTTTATTTTTTACCATAAATAATTTAATAAATAATTTCTAAACTAATCATATCATTTTAATTATACACATCATATAATATTTATTTTTTACCATGGATAAATTAATGAAATTATTTCTAAACAAATCAAATCATTTTAATATACATATTATAATATATATTATTTACAATGAATAAAACTAAAGGTGTTGATTAGTATTATTTTAATTATACACAAGATAATAACCATAATATTTTATTTTTTACCGTAAATAATTTAATAAATAATTTCTAAACTAATCATATCATTTTAATTATACACATCATATAATATAGTGAATAAAATTACATGTGTTGATTAGCTAATTTTTTAACCGACATAAACGAGTCTCATGTTGTTGATTAGCATTGACTTTAGATTTTCTTAACCTATTCTTTTTGGTTGAATTGAGTTAAGATCTTGGATTTTTTTCAATATGTGTTTTTTTAAAAAAAATTATAGAATTCTCAGGCAGATATTTGAGAATTAGAGTTCTCGGATTTGGAGGGGGGGGGAGGTTCTTGATTATGGTATCCTCAAATTGTTTTGAATATATAGAGTTTGTTCAGTAATGTATATACATAATTATCAACTCTCATAATATTTCCTTCATGAACGAAATTTTTGGAAGTTCTTAAGAATATTTTCCCAAGAATGAAAGGTATATTAAAATTTTGGCTAAATTATTGTTTGATATGTTAGATACGAATAAGGAAACATGACTAATGGAGAATGTCAAAACAATAATGGGTGAAGAAGAAGAAAGAGAATGATAAGAGAAGAGGATTATCGGGAAAGAGTACTTGCACTTCATGTGAAAAATAAACAAAAAATATGGCTATGAAACTAAAATTTATGATCTAAAATTTTATACTATGTTTACTGATACAAAATAATCGATGAGTTTTGTCCACAAAACATCCACTAAATATTGATTTTTATTGATTGAATGTTTTTAAACTTTTTTTTTAGTGTTTAAAATGTATTTCTACATATAATATTTAAATTTTTTGATAAAAATAAGAGTGTTAAGTGAAATATAAATTATTAACTATTTTTAATGGTTTGCAGGATAAATCATTAACAATTTTGCTAATAATTTTATTTTAATATATTAAAAAGATCACATGTTACACTAATAAATTAATATCTCGATAAATAAATAAAATATAAATAAATAAAAAAATCCCGAAACATAGCTTGGATATTTATCTAGTCTAATCAACAATATAATTTCAGCGACCAATCGTAGGCAGTTCTCATTCGTCAACTAAGAACGTAACACATAGACAGATAGATGCACATCTTTTGGAGGAGGAGCCGCAAAAACTCGAAGGAGACCAAGAGAAACTTACAATCGAAGTTATACAGATAAGCTACAAATAGAATATGAGAAGGACCAAATCTCTTCATTTATCATTCCAAGTGATGAGTATAAGAATAAAATTCACCTGAAAAAGGTGTTGGCTTTTCAAATGTGAACTAGTGGTAGTTGTATTTTCATAAAGTTTGATTTAACATTTTCACAATGATAGTTAACTATATATTTTGGGATTTTCTTAGTTTTTTTTTTGTATTCAATCTCTAGCTCTAAGCTAATTATTGATTTGTATTCAATTTTTTTTGTATATAATGAACTGCACGTTTATGGATTTGTGGCACAAATAGGCCGAGCAACCTGGTAAAGCTTGGTAAATATAAGCAAACCAATGCATAGCTAACTTTAGTAAATTTGGAATATTAAACGATTTACTTTAAAGAAAAAATTATTTTGCATCACTTAAATTGTATCATTTAACTAAATAATATTATTTTAAATCACTTATTTATAAATAAAACAAATATATTTGGTTTAGCTCAATTATATAAATTGATGTTGTAATTAACTAATCTAAATATTCAAATTTTTTTTTTTAACTAATCTGGCATCAATTCAATTTCGGTTAGTTTGAATCACTTTAATAAAATTGGTATAAAATATAAATTTAAATTATTTAGATAATCGATGTATTTTTTTTTATAACATCACTTTTTAAAATGATACAAAATTTATATCAATAGAAACTGACGTTAATAAAAATTATATTAATAACATATATATTACGAATATACAAACTAATAAGGATAAATTTTGGGTTTTTTGCAAAAGAAACCATCGAAGTTTATTTTTGTTGCAAGAAAAACTTTGAGGTCAACTTTGTGCAAGTCAATACCTTCAACTACAAAGTCACCCGCTAAACTGCCATTGCGTGTATTGTCGACGTGTTCAGTTAAGCTGCTGTTACAAAACTAATAGATTTGGTAAAACGACGACGTTTTTAAACACGAAAACAACACGATGTTTGCGTGAAATATCATGTCGTTTTAAACAAAACAAAACGACATGTTTTATATTAGTGTCGAGATTCAAATCAGATTGGGGAAAAATCAGAAAATTAGGGTTCTTGTCTTCTCTCTCTCGAAATCACGATTTGGGGAAAAATCAGAAAATTAGGATTCTGTTCTAGAAGCTTCAAATCCAACCAGCACTCGTGATAGTAAGGTAACGCAACATGCTTTTGGTCTCTGAATCATTGTCACATCTCTCTCTCTTTCTCAATTGCATGTTCGATTGAGTTTAGATTTAGGTAAATTTGAAAAATGATTTTGTGTAATTTAGATAGATCTGCACAGTTATAGTTGAAGCTCCTTTGAGGCACAAAGTTTTGATTCTGTTGAGAGGGTTTATCAGTTTTGATTCTGGTGACGTAGATAAATGGAACCATCTATTTTGGCTGTAGTGCTGAAGCAAAACAAAATTAATCTAGGTTTTTTTTTTTTTTTTTAGTCAATTAATCTAGGGTTTATGAGAGTATAAATATATGCACTAAATAACCTTTGACTCAAAACGAATTTAAGGAAATAACTTTTGTCCAAAACATTTTAGAAATTAACTCTTTTTAAAAGTACATAATGGCCAAACAAACCTACGAAAAAGTGGAACAAGTTCATATTAAGAGAATTACAAGGATTAAAAATTACATAACACCCACAATATTTTTAATAGCACATTATCAAAGATCTCGGTTCAAAGATCTTTTATTTATTTATTTTATTTTTCTCATGAAAACATTATTAAACACAACGTTTCATGTAATTACTATTATATTTTTGTAATAGTAACTACTTTCTCAAGTAGGTTGCGTAAACTTGTGGAGCCAAACGAGGTGTTGCAATCGCATGCAAAGGTTTTGCCATGAAAAGAATCATTCTTGCTTTCCAAAATGTCAATTTTTACCCTCACCAGGCACTGACCACGTGAACCCTTGAATCAACCGAGCAAGCAACAAGTATGTCATGGCTGACCCAATGTTCACACCCATACACCCTCTTCGTCCTGTGCTGAACGATAATATATTGAGATCTTGATCGTTTAGATCTAGGTTTATGTCACTGCCCAAATGTCTCTCAGGATCTTACTTAAGCGGCTTGTCCCACACGTTAGGGTTTCTCCCGATCCCCATACGGCTAATCAGCACGTGGCTTCCCTTGGGGATGAAGTAACCTTCCACCACTGTGTCAGCGGTAGACATGTGAGGGATATTGAACGGCGCCACAGGATGTAACCGGAATGCCTCTTTCACACAAGCTTTTACGTATTTGAGACCTGGAAGATCCGTCTCAAGGACAAAACGGTCTTTTCCAACTATTTTGTCTATCTCCTCTACAGCTTTTTGCATGATGCTTGGTTCGTTAATCATTTCCGCCATATCCCACTCCACCGCATTAGACGGATTATCCACTGTCGCCAACATTAGGTCCTTCACAATTCAACAAGTATATTTAAGCCAAAAAACTTGAGCTAAAAGTCATCAAATTAAGTTTTTTTTAATATAACAAATGAAAATGAAATCTCTCTTGTATGAAATGCCAATTTGAGAAAACTTTAGAACTTTCGAAAAGAAACTCCACGATAATTACTATATTATTTGAATCTCATTTTTGAACTACCAATGTCCGATTGAGATAATATAACCGGTTAGAGGGTTATTGTTATAGATAATGAGAAGATCGTGAGTAATGATATAAGTTGATATTTGCATATTAAAAAAAAAACAAAGTTGATATACCGTCGTTTGTACTTTGATCTCTTCATTTGACAAAGTAGGCTTCCCGTCAGTGTCTTTCGCCAATATCAACATGTCGAGAAAATCTTGAGGCTCTTTCAACTCTTCATTACGCCATTGCATGACTCTTTCATCAACAAAAGCATCCATATAATTACTTACATTTCTCATTGCATTACTCACGACCTTCTCATGGCCTTCCAAGTCCAAGAACCTTAGCCATGAGACATAATCAGACGATGCAAAGGCGTAAAGATGGGTTAAAACAGTAAACAAAGATTCCACATGTTCAATCTCTTCGAACCCTGGTCCTGATCCATCTTCACTTCCTTTACCGAAATGCCTTACACCAAAAATCATGTTCCGAGCAACATTTCCGCTGTATTGCCGCACCGCAAGCCTTAAATCAATAACGGCAAAACCATCACCACCACCGTGGTTTTTGAAACAATGGTTATTGATATACCGGACAAGGTTATCGGCCTCTTCGGTTATTTTTCCAGCGTCAGTTTGAAGCTTTTATGGCTCGTCACGTGTGATGCCACCACTTTCCTCATCTTCTTCATTGCTCTCCTTGTGGCAGCACGGCAATGCTTAAATATCCGTGGCTGCTATACTCCGTGCCCACTGTTAGCGGTCTAGTGGCAAAATGGAGTCTTGCTTCTTTAGAATCTCTGGTGCAATCCTTGAAGACGTCACGGAGATCACGTGAGTATTTGCGAGGCGGATACATGCAATATCGGTGTTGAGTTCTTTCATGATGAAATGTATCCACCGGAACACCGGTTTAATCCTCCATAGTATTACCGGTAGGTTTCCGATTAGAGGCCAACACTTCGGCCCAGGAGGGAGACGGAGGTTTTTTCTGTTTGGTAAAAGAGAGAGACAGAGGTTTCTTGTGTAGAAAGTCCCATACACAGTCAATGAAAGAAGGAGAAAAGATAGAATAAACCCAAGCGTTGTGGTGGAGTCGAGCATTTTTGTTCTCAACTTGGGGAAATTATTGTAGTTTAGAAGAAGGGTGTTTCTCTACTTAAGTGAAATGAGGAGTACTATGTATATTTATAGCCATGAAACGATGGAAGAAAAAACACATTTTGCTCGAGTTTTTCTTTTGAGGAATCACTAGAGTCGAACCTGCGATATACCGCGGGTTAATGTTTTCTTAATTATTGTAAAAAATGTTTATATTTTGTGCTCAGTTTTCCACATAATTTATAATTTTTTAGATTTTTTTTGTTTAATTTTTATATGTAATTTTAACTTCATTAAATTATAAAATGTTAGTGTTGTTAGTTAGTTGGTGTAAATTTGTGTAACTAGTTGTTATGACCAACTCTTCCCACTTGTCCAACATATTAGCAAGGTCTGAATATTTGATTATTGTAGTAAAAATAATTAAAATATTTTTAAAATAAAATAAATAAAATTTTAAATTAAAATATTTTTAATATTCTATTTTTTTAGTAAATGTTATAATTTTATACATAAAAGTCTTTATATTTTTAAATATATCATATATTATATTTCATCAACTATATACAACTATTATTTTTTATATATAATTTATTTATTTTTACTAAAATTAGGTAGTTTGCTACCGATCCATCAATTTGTGGACAAAATTTAATATATCCACGGTGCACTATGCCCTTGTTCATGACATCCATTTTTTAATGTGCATAAATTTTTTTGTCTATACCCGCCCTATGTCGGACTTACTTGTACATTTTACGCAAGTCACCGATCCTATTAAAATCTCTACCGATGTGAGATATTAAAAATATATTTTTTATTGATTGAGTTAATATATGTCCGTTTATAAAAATTCAAATACCAACATTTGCATTAAAAATCTATAATTTTATTAATCATATGTATTATATAATAATTTAAAATAATTTTGAAAATAATATCAAACAAAAATGATAGGAGAATCATAATTTATATTATTAAAATCACAATATTAAATAAAAAAAATAATTGTAGAGAAATATTAGATAAGAAAGAGATTGTAGAGAATTAACTGATTATTTATTTAGAAAAAAATAATTAATATTAATGTTAATTATTACTTTAAACTTATTTGAATGTAAATATAAGATAAAAGTGTTTAGTAACATGAATTCCCAATTTTGTATTTTCTTTTTAATAGTATAAGATACTACCACCCACGTTTGCAGTTGAACCAATCGTACAACCAACAGTAACCGATGAACCATCTGTTATTTTGAATGAACCATCTAAATGATTTTGAAAATTTAGGCTAAATTTTTATAATCATCTAGATAATCCAATTTGGATCATTTGGATGGAGATGATTCATCCAAAATAACAAATGACAAATGTAACTCTAATTATTTAATTTTATTGTTTAAATTTACATTAAAAATATTTATATCAACAATAATTTATAAAATATATCGTATTTCACGGTTTGCCGCAAAAAGTTAATTTTTTGAATGAGGAAACAAACATGGCTATGGCTTAACTCCTCGAGCTTCATAGCGCTTGAAAGATCTGGAAGTTCTCTTAGACCCTTTGATCTACTTGCATCGAGTCTCTTCAACTCTTTAAGGTTCTGAAAACGTTACAAAATGTAAAAACAGAAGTAGGTTAAGAACTTGTACAAATTGCTTAATTTACCAAATCAACGCCACTTATATAACTAAATATAAGTTAGTGTACCAGATTTCTGTTTTTGCCACAGAGGAGCCGAAGCTTGCTATAACGCATAGTGAGTTCAACGAGATGGTGTAAGGAATATATGGAAGGCAGGGTACTCAATGGATAGGCATCCCAATGTAGTAACTTAAGCATGCGGGGAAGTGAGGGTGCATCTTGAAGGAGCCTCAAATTGGATCCTCTATCACCCAAGTGTGTGTAGAACTTGAGAAACCTCACATTAGGCATTCGTTAAAAACTACTGCTGGCAATAGTTAACAAACCATGCATCTGACACATGTCTAGTGCCAGGCCTTCAATACTTTTTGTACCCTGATGATAGAAACTTGACTTTTCAAGTCATAGGAATAAAAAACAAAAACAAAAACTGTTAATTAATTTGAACTAATCTTAAAACGTGTATAGACGCTTACTGTTTTGTCGTGCAGGACATTACAGACATTCCGAGGATCCCACAAAATTCTTTGTTTCTGTGGAGTATTATTTGATTCTTCTAGCACAATTTATTTTCCCATTTTTTCAACTAGAAAATGCATGTTTATACATTCTTGAGCTGAAATGTCGACGAGAGACTTCTCTACTAAAACTTGTATGCTAGATTCACCATTATCAAGAAGAGCACCAACACGTAGGATATGGTCGCCGTTAAACAGACATGCAACGTGAAGGAAAGCAATTTTATCCGTTGGTTATAAATATGTATAGCTGCTTCTCAAAATATCCACTATAGTTTTGTGAGGTACTTCTTCAAACTTACTCACTGCTTCTTCCCATTCCTCTTTAGTCTTTCTACGCAAGAATAATGAGCTGTAATCTTTAAGGGCAGAGGGAAGGCCATAAGCAAGCTGAGAAGCTCTGAGCAAGAGTTGCTCAAAACCATCAGGAGGTGAGCTTCCTTTAAAAACCATCTTCTTAAACAGCTTGAGCGCATGTTCTTGGTCCAAGCACTTAACTGTATAGACAGTTTCTACCCCACATATTTCGAGCAGACCCTTGTCTCGTGTGGTGATGATGATACGACTCCCTGGACAGAACCAGCTCGTGTCCTTTGCCAGGCCATGTAACTGCTCTTCTTGATCGACATTGTCAACGACAACAAAAACTGTTTGGTGCTGGAGTCTCGTATTTATCTCATGAGATCCAGCTCCAACATTTACCAACTGAATATTTTCAGCACCGAGGATTTCGGAGAGGAATTATTGCTGAAGGTACAATAGAGACTCCTCCGTACAAATCCTCTTAACATCTAAAAAGCAATGAGCTGTGAACTGACGGGAAAACTGGCGATAGAGATACTCGGCAATGGTGGTTTTGCCTACTCCTCCCATTCCCGAGATCCCTATGATTCTAACCTCTTCCTCGGATTCCATTTCCAATAGAGAACTTAAGCCTTCCATGTGACTTCTCATCCCAACTATATCCCCTACATGGTCTCTAAAGTGCTCAGTGAACAACTCGTCTGATATTTTCCCGACAGCTTCTTTAATCATCGTTTCCTCGTCCACGCTGACAATAATATGGAAACGTATATTTATTTATTTTTGGTTAATTGATGTGTACTTCTAGCTATATGATTCCCTACGCTAGCTGTGTTTTATTTGTCTTTGCTCCTTAGAACACTCATATTGAGGATATTTCACCAGTCTCTCATATATATAAAAAAAATAAAAAAAATAAATAATAATAATTAGTTAAGAAAGTCTTTCAGGAAAGTGGTGAGAATCTCTCATTTGAGAGACTATGAGATTCTCTCTTCACTTTTTTTAGAGACTCTCCCAATTAATTATTATTATTTATTTATTTATAAATTTTTTATATTTAAGAAACTATGGTGAAAGATCTTTAATATGAGTGCTCTTAGTCCTTGCTGATTTATTGAAATACATATTTTTAATCTTATTTTGGAATATATGTTTAATCTGTTTTAATTGTAAATTAATCATTCAAATAATCATAATTAAATCTTTTTTGCAAAATTTTGCAAGAATTAGTTACTTTTCAAATAAATTAAAATATTTTAGGTTAATAAAAAAATAACCAAATAAATAATGAATTGGATATATATTATTTGTGAGAAATTTTGACTTTTGTTTTTCTGGAGAAAATTTTCAACATTGAGGAAATGCTATTAAAACTTTATAAAAGGTTATTAGATTTTTAGGCACTCATGATGAAATTTTGATAACATTTCCTATTTCACAAATTAATGTCGAAAATATTTTTTAAGTGAATTGTTTGTCTTGAATTTTTCTTAATATTTAGTATCTTCATTACGTTGTTTATGATTTAAAAAAAAATTAATACCTTTGATATAAAATATTATAATGTTTTTTTCAAATGTGTATAGAAAAAAGTTTTGAATGATTTATAGAAAAATTCAGAAACTATAGTGAGAAATGAAGTTATCAAGAATATTCTTAATTACTCAAATTAGGATTATCAAAGTCATGATAATAACATTCATAATTACATCAATTTATTTAAAACAAAAATTATCAATTAATTCATATGAGACTAGAAACAGATAAAGTTTTTACCATGTTCTGGAGACGTAACCCTCCAGACCGGCGACTCCGGTGAGAGCTTCTCTCCATTTGAGAACCTTCTCATCCGTTTCCAGGCGTTCCATGCCATGCCAGCAAACGCCGTGGCGAAACTTCTCTTCTGGTGTCTGACGTCACTGGGTGCAACTTTATAGAAGATTGGAACCACATTGGTGCCTCCCTCGACCGCTTGAAACTCCATTATCTCTCGCCTCTCTAGTTTACGTATGCATGCGCATGTCAAAAAGAATTGGAATGTAAAAAGTCAGAGCATTTCTGATCGCACATATACAACGTGACTATCTTTCTGTTATCGAATATAGGAATAGGAATAAGACAGGATAATTATTTTATATCACCAATTCATTTTTGAAATGCGGATAAATGACAAGGAATCATCAAATGTTTTGGATTTACTAGTTTACTTATAATAATAACATTCTTGGGATTTGTTTTTTTTGTGTGTACCTTTTAAATGTTACACAGAATTAAATACCATATATATAACTTGCCGTTGAACTCTGATGAGTGATGACTGATGTTGATGGAGGATGTGCATGCTGGAAGTAGTACAATTTGTTGGCGGAGTTTTATTATTCTGTTCAGTTTGAGCTTAGGGTTAGTTTTTGAATTGATGATTGAGTGTACCTAGTATGTATGAGATCATATATAATTAAAACACTTTTGTTTGGTGGATAAAATTATATATTCGATATCCGATGAGCATTCTATTCTGTTCCGTTTAGAAATCTTTGAGTTGATTTTTTTTTTTTCTGGCTTTTTCATTAGCTTTCTTGGGAATATATATTTGTGGATTCTTGGGAGAGGGAATTTTTTTTTTTGGCTTTTTCCGAGCTTGAGGTCTGAGCAGCTTCAGCTTTCTAGGTGTTTTTGGAGCGTCTAATCTTTGAAAATCCTATGTTTTTTCTAGATTATTTCAGTTTTATGAAGCTCATAAAAGCAGCAATAGAGCAAATTAGAAACGAAGAAAAAGGACACAACGTTATGTCATTTTTTTTAATTTCGGGGTCAAACGTTATGTCAATATCTATATGATGTTGTTGTTGTTCTTAGTCATGCATATCATGTAATTTGTCAATTGGTGATTGCATGCCTTTAATTTCCATATTTTGGTAATTTGCCTCTTAGTAGTTAGTAGAGATTGAAAAGTTTGGTCTTATATACCAAATTACATTGATCTATTAGTCTACAAAGAAACAAATCACCAAAATATATATACAAAAGGTAATCACTAATTAACTAATTACATCTCCTTCCTAGTAAGTCTTCGCCACTAAAAACCATCACAAGCGCCAGTGGTCACCGAAGACTCTGAAGCACTTATCTTCAACTCTACCATTCTCGTCAAGAAACCATTGAAACAAAACTAGCAACGAGACAAGAAAAAAAAAAAGAGTTAAAAATAAGGTGACGATATATGCACGTTGTAATGCAATTGTTTCATTTCAAACTGCTGCTCATAATCCATTCGATTTTTTTAGCTATTTTTTTCTATATATTGAAGAAAAACATTAGGGCTGATATGTCAAACCCATTTTTCATAATTTTCAACTAAATTAAATCAGCATTTTTTTAAAAAATCTGAAAATATAAACTTTCAAAATCACAATTTTTTATATCTTTTTTTTTTGTTTTTTTTTGTGTGCAAATCTTTCATTGTTTATCTCCAAAAATACAGTCAAAAGGAAATAAACTAGAGTACTAGGCGTAAGTTTTCTCGATGTGTCCATAGACTACAACGTGTTCAAATTTGAAATATCTCCAAATTGAACAGCTGGCAATTTGATTTTGGTTGTTTGTGAAAGGGAAGTTGACTTTAATAGATGAGTGCCTTTCAAGGCAATAAATTCTCAGATACAAGATAACTTCTTCTTCTTCTTTTTTTTTCGGTAAAGAACAACGTCACAATCACGCAATATTTTCCGATTAAGTAGAAGGACTTCCAACCTCCAACGTTGAAAACGAAACCAAGTTAAGCTCTAGGCATTATTATATCTTAGAAAACCCTTTTCTTACACAAATTTCACAAATTAAGCTCTTTATGCATCATGTGCACATCATCAATATCTTCCAACCCAAAAGTGGAGGTGTTTCTAAATTTGTGAGGAGAAGCGCGTAGAGCTTTCCTCAGCCATCTGAGTCTTGCGCTTGTTCGACTGAACATAAGATGTATTATGAACGTGGAAGAGGAAGAGAAGAAAGAGAGAAGGAAACAGCTTCCACCTAATGTCCTCCATGCAATCTCGGAGGCTGAAGTACCGGTGGTTGTGATATCTAACAACTATGCTTCATCTTCCTTGTGTCTAGACGAGCTAAAAGAGATTACGGAGAAGAAATCAATAACGATAGTGCCGGTTTATTATGAGGTGGATATATCGGATGTACGAGACCAGAGAGGCAGTTTCGGGGAGGGTTTTGAGAGACATGGTCAAGAAGAGAGTCTAGAGACCATGGAGAAGTGGAGAGAGGCCTTAACCTAATTAACCAACATCAAACCTGATTTCTCCTCTCAACTTTCGTACGCCTTGACAAGATCATTTTTAAAAAAAATTTGTTTCTCAACTTTGCATTTACATGCTTATAAATTCTTTGTTTTTCACTTTCTCAAATGACATATTCGGTATTCCCAACTGAAAGAAGATTTAGGGTTTTTTTTTTTTTTTTTTTTTGTATCAAAGATCATTTGTACATGCACGTTAAAAATGTTTGGTTTTTATTCTCACGCTTTGGGCTTACGTGTTAGAATAGTGCTTCCTTCTTCAAATTACATTTCTTGTTTTTTTTCTAATAAATATATATTTTTAATACTCGGTATGATAGTTTTACTTGTGAATCTTAATCATTGACAGGAAAGATGACTCGACGCTAACTCGCGAAATTACACGTCACGTTTATGGTTTGTTGTCAAGATCTCGTCTCCATAAAGATTTGCTTCTAGAAAAAGCATGTGGAGACAAATCTTCTTGGAGTCGACTAGTCTATGATTCCGACAAGCTCATAGCTACCATGTATCGTCAAACAGAGTTGATATCTGAAGCCTTGAAGTTAGAATCTACTATCGATTTCAGGTATCCCAGGGATTGGTAAAACAACTATTGCAAGGCATCTTTACCAGAAATTATCTTTAACTTTTCAAGATCATTGTTTTTGTGAGACCGCGGGGGACATTCTTAATCAATGTTCAGGAACTCATCAAGGAATTAGCAAACCAAAGTATATTAGCCAGAGCTCGAGGAACTTACATGATCAAGGCTGCGACCTTCCTACCTCATCATCGGGCTCACAGGAGGAGCTTCCTTCTCCAACAAGTCTTAAACGAAAAGCAACAGAGACACTATGTTCCGACTTGGGTCTGATGATAATAAAAGGACAAGGTTTTGGCACCAGATTCTGGTCGTAGTTGATAACGTAGAGACTATCACACAATTAGAGGAGATCATGAAGGATGTGAATAGGCTTGGTCCAGGAAGTAGAGTGATTATTGTAACGACACAAGACAAGAGTTTGCTCTTAGCATGTGGAGTTGAACATGTTTACGAAGTGGATTCTCTGAAATACGATGAAGCTCTTGAGCTCTTCAGCGAATGCGCATTCAAGGAACAGTATCCACCCGAAACTTTCGAACAGCTCTCAGTTCGTGCAGTCAAGCTAACCGAATGTCTTCCTTTGGGTCTTAAAGTACTTGGTTCTTTTCTATGTGGCAAAACCAAAGAAGATTGGGAATGTGAAATTCAGAGGCTCGGGGCAGGACAAATAAAGCCATTGCTCAACTATCAGAGCTAAACAAGGCGTAGCACAAGACCAGAACTAGTTTCATTCATACTATACCTATCTTCCACAATCTATGTATCCACTAAGCCAGGATCAGCTTCTCTCTACATGTTTACACTGTCTAAAAAAAATTTCTTCTCACTGTTTGTAAGATATCATGTAAAAACGTAAGTATTTTTATTACCGATTATGTACACTGTAAAATAGCTCTATGCTTTTCAAGAACTTGTAAATAAAGAAAAAGCAGTTAAATTAAAAACGTAATTGTTTCTCAATTCTCAAACTGACATACAAAAAAACCAACAAAACAAGGGCAAAATCACGGCCCTTCAAACAAGAAATATTGCGTGTACTGTGCAAATACATCTATGCATTTCAAGACTGTGGAATAAAGGAAAACAGGAGAGGGTAGTAGTCAAATTAATACCCTGGTCCCTGACCATTCCTTGTCTCAATGTCAAACATAAGTGCTAAACAACAGCTAACATAGCAAACTTACAATATTTTTGAGGGGCAGATAGAGCAAAAAGGCTATTATTTCTACACATTTCATTTCACAACCCTTGTGTCACCATAAGTTCGGAAGTTTTTTTAACAGAAGATTTACCAATATTAGACACAAACACATGAGGTGAACAAAATCAAAACGCTGAAAAAGGTATGCTGAAACAAAATCTCACAATAGCCTTCGAAGGACCACGAGTATAGAATGGTGCCTCGTTACACCATTCCAACTGCTTTTGCATATTCTCTGGAATTTTGTGCACTGGGACATGCCCTTTCCATTCATTGGTCCGCTGAAAAACCAAGCTGTTTTGAATAACCTAATCAAAGAATTTCAGTGGCTTCTTCAACTTTCCAAACTTGAAGAGAGAAGAGAGTCTAGCGATTTTATTCTTTTTCTCTGTTTTAATCCTGTCTTCCCAAAGCAAGCGAACTCCACATGATATTTACCTTCGCGGAAGGAGACGTGAACTCCTTTGAAAATTTCAGATGGGTTTGGATACCGAACTTGTTGATTTGGTCGCTTATGTTTTTTATCCCGCGGATGATAACCAGGTGATCAGATCTAACAGCCTCTTCTTCTTTTTCTTCTTGTTCTTCTTCTTCAGTGCTATGCAAACTTTTGTCCCGGCAATGAAATAAATCTGGTTGAAAGTGTAAGTGAAAGAACCTTTCATAGCCCCAATCCCAGTCATAAGAAAATGGAGATAATTGTATATGAAAGGGTCTCTCGCAAGCAATCATGATACACCCATCAAAACCCACCACTTTCGGGAGTGGCCAAATTGGGGGTAAGCCAACTGTTATGGCATATCCTGTCATTATGTCATCGAAGTAATTGGGAACCTTGGTTCCAGGAAAGCAAGCGAATCTCGGTGAGTCCTATCGACGACAACAACAACAACAAAAAAAGAATGATCATGTTGTCTCTTTGAAAAGAAAAAACTATTAATGGTGTCGGCAAAAGGAGGAGTGGGACAAGAGATCAAAACGTACCTCTTCGTTTAGTCCCCATTGAAGAAACCGAGTGATCAGCTCTTCAATATTTTTTAAACAGAAGCAATGGCTAAGGTCAAGGTGTTTTATAGAATGGTTCAAAGGAAGGGAAATACTTTTCAGGGATTCACAGCCATGTGCGTAGAGATACTTGAGGCACAATGGGAATCCTTTTATCGATTTAAGTTTCTTGCACTTATTGAGGCAGAGAGTTTCCAGCGAGGAAAGGTCTCCAATGCTTGAAGGCAATGCCACAAAGTCATTGCTGCTAAGATCTACATATGAAAGCTTGATAAAATGTCCAAGCTGATCTGAAAATGATTGAATCTTCTTGCAGTCTTCAACCCAAAGCTCAAGCCATCGGAATCTTCCCCAATCTTGTTCACCATGAGATATTTTGAACAATGATTGGAGGTTCATATAGCCAGAGAGTTTGATTCTCTCCAATTGAACTAGTTCTGGCAATGCTTTAATTCTCCAGCAGTTACTAAGGCTGGCATATTTCAACCTGGGAAGTTGATTCATGGTTTCTGGTAAAGTCTCGAAATCATTGCCGCTCCAGTCCAGTTTCTCTAGGAATTGCAAGGCGCATATGTCATCTGGGATCACTTTGATGTTTAGGTTGATTAGATTTAACTCTTTCAAGCAAGGAAACATGGAAAGGCTGTAACAGAGGAAAGTTGCACCATCACTGTTGTAGTTGAACCTGATGATGTCCATTGAATTAAATCCATGGAACTCAGATGTGGGTTGAGCTTTCTGCTGTGACGTCTTCATTGATTCATGACCTTGAAACTCCGGCACGGCCTGAACTTCCTGTGATGTTCTCATAGAAAATTTAAGAGCTTGTTGGTTATGAGGTACTTGCTGGTCCCTACACATCATCCATTCATGACCATGGAGCTCTGGGATGGCCTCAACTGACTGTCCTATCCTCATAGACGAACCAAGACCAGGAAACATTTTTTTTTTATGAGCTGCTTGTTGCTGCTCCTTTGTCACTGCCACTTGTGCTTGTTGCTCAGTACTAAGACAGAGGTGATCTGCGTTGCCATAAAGCGTCAATATCTGTATACATATTTTTCCTCCAATGGATAGATTTTCAATGGACTCCATTTCCACTTTTATACCCGAGAAAAACAAAGCAATCTGAGGGCGGGCCCCAGTAAATTCCGTTATAGTGATGTGGTAATTATTAAGCTCATCACAGTATAAGACATCAAGCTTCGTCAGCCTAGTAAGGTTACAGATGGACTCTGGAATTCTTTTCAGCCTCTTGCAGCCTTGAGTTATCAATTCCTCTAAATTCACGGCCATGGAAAGATCTGGAAGTTGTTCCAGATTTTCAGAGCCTGACACATCCAATCTTCTCAAGTTTGGTATCCCCTGAGCATGATTCAACAAAGAACAGGGAAATTGTGAAAATGTACAATTACCAGAAGATGCACTCTAATAAGCATTGATCTGTTGAGAGGTTTTACCACGGTTTCTTTCCAGAAGCTCATGAGATTGCTGTGATGCAGAATGACTTCAACAAGATCTTGTGGACGGAATCGGCAAGGGAAATGTGTCCCAGTGTAGTAACCTAAGCCTCGATGAAAGTAAATTTGTATCGTTACTACTGAAACGAAGCATGGACTCTATATGGTTAGAGTGCTTGTAGATCTTGAGGAATCTGAGAGTATCGCTGTACTTTGTATACCCACCCAGGTCCAACGCATTACGCATCTCACACATGTGTAGTGCCATGCATTTCTCTGGTTCCCTTCTCTGTGGGATTATCAATGATAAAGTCAGTTGGCATACAGACAAGCTTAGTGTAGAAACCACCAATAATAACAACAGACATTACAGATACTGTAGGGGATTTACCTCATGTCTCAGCATTTCACAAATTTCATGAGTATCCCACAAAACTCTTCGTTGCTCGGATTCTTGACGCACAATTTGTCTTGCCATTAGCTCTACCAAATAATGCATCTTTATATACTCACAAGTTGTTATTTCAATGAGAGACTTCTGAGCCAATATGCTTACTCCCAGAGAACCCTGTAGTTCACCATCATCAAGGAGGGTAGTGGCACGCTGAAGAGGTTCTCCATTAAAGAGGCACGCTACATGAAGAAAAACACTCTTATCTACCTCCTCTAAGCCATCGTAGCTGATTTCCAAGATCTTCATTACAGTTTTAACAGGAGTTCTCATAAATCTCTCTAATGCATCCTGCCACCCCTTCAAAGATGTCAATTGCCGGAGAAATAAACCGTACGCTTCAATAGCTGCCGGAAGACCTTGTGCAACCAAAGACACTTGGATTGATAATTTTTTATAATGTTCAGAAGGAGGGAGCCCTCCTTTAAAAGCCAACTGGTTAAATATCTGAAGAGCAGCATCAGTATCCAAGCACTTAACTTCATATACTACTCCGCATGAATTGAGCAAGCCTTTGTCCCGTGTCGTGATGATAATTCGGCTGCCTGGACCAAACCAGTCGCACTCTTTAGCAAGGGCAAGGACCTGTTTCATATCATCCACATTATCAAGGACAACAAAAACTTTACGATGTCCAAACCTCGCCTTAATATCGTTGGGTCCAAGTTCTATGCTCGAGAATCTCATCTTCTCCTCCGAGAGACCAAGTGTGGTCGAAAGAAACTTTTCTCGTATATACGAGACACCATGCTTTCCATAAATCTTCGAAACGTTATCAAGGAAACAACGAGCTGAAAATTTCCTTGAAAACCGGTCAAAAAGACACTTGGCAATGATGGTTTTGCCAACGCCTCCCATTCCCCAGATTCCTATCATACGAACCTCATTCTCATATTCCATACCCAGTAGATGATTTAGTCGTTCCATGTGAACGTCCATTCCAACATAATCACTGAAATCTACTGGCTGCGTGATTAACAACTGGTATGAAATACCTTCAACAATATCTTCTATCATGGAGGCCTCGTCCTCACTAGCATATTAAACAATCACAGAACAATTATGAACATTTCTATATACATGGTAATGGTAGTATGGTACACATCATCAAAAGCATATGTTGGTGGTGAAAACTTACCAAGTTGCAGAATCCGTGCCTACTAAATTGGCGATCTGAGTGAGAGCTTCTATCCAATTCATGACCTTGTTAGCCATTTCTGTACCTTGGAACTTTTCGAGTGTGTAACTCCCAGTTTGATGTCTCACGTGAGAAGGATCAACTCCATAGAAAATGGGGACGACGTTAATCTTATTCTTGAAGCGAAGATCCATTATCATAAGGAGCTCTTCTAGGCACCAGCTAGATGAAGTGTAATTCTTTGATAGAACAACAATAGCGAATCTGGATTCTTGGATGGCTCTGCTGATTTCTTCGGGAATGGAGTCACCGTTCTCAAGCCTTATATCATCTTTGAAGGTAACAATTCCCCTGTTGATAAGTTTTTTGTGCAAATGGCTGACAATGTTCTTGCGGGTGTCTTCTCCCCGGAAACTCAGGAACACATCGTACTTCCAAGGTAGGAGGAGACGAAGAGGATGAAGCCATTGGTCTCTATGTGGCCAAGAGAAGGATGAAGAATTGCAGTTGCAAGTTCGCAGGTAGAAGAAATTTGCAAAATCTAATAACAAATCATATCAAAACTAATCCCATTGTTACAGACTTGCACGTTGTCCATATAATGATATCAAATTCATGGTTTCAATAGAACCTCCCAAAGCCATTCTGTTGTTACACACTTGCACGTCGTCAATATCTTCTTCTTTTTTAAATCCGTTGACTTTTGGAAGATAATCGCTCTTTATATATTCTGCACCATTGACCGACTCCATCTCATTTCGTTTGTCAAAATTCATCATCTCTTCACTATCGATAATCATGGGTTCTTCTTCCTCATCAAAGTATGATGTGTTCTTGAGTTTCAGAGGAATGGATACCCGCAGAACTTTTGTTAGCCATCTCTACTGTTCTCTGAATCAAAATGGGATTCGAACTTACAAAGATGAAAACCAGCAGACGAGCGACGAAAGGATTTCTCCTGAGGTCACACAGGCTATCAGAGAGTCAAAGATTGCCGTCGTTGTAATATCAGAGAACTACGCTTCTTCCATCTGGGGTGAGAATGGCGTCGGTAAAACGACACTCGCGGAATGTGTTTTCAACGACATCTCACCCCACTTTCAACAACACTGCTTCCTTACCAATGTCAACAACATCTATCAAAACCGCATCTCACCAAGTTTGCTAAAACATCTTACAAAGACAAGGAGTTCCAATATCGACATCTTTGATGCCATTAAACCAAGTCTTGTGAACCTAAACGTCCTGCTTGTTGTTGTTGGTGCCGATAATCAAAGTAAACAGTTTAAGGATTCCATGAAGTTAACCACCCCTTGGCTCGGTCCCGGAAGTAGAGTTATCGTGACATCTAAAAACAAGGATCCACTTGACTCATGCGGGGTAAAATACGTCTATGAGATGGAGTGTTTGAGATATGATGAAGCTCTTCAAGTCTTCTCTCAATTCCCTTTCAACCAGGATTACCCTTTTGTTGGTTTTGAACGGCTCTCCGTTCGCGCTGTCCTCTTTGCTAGACATCTTCCGCTGGCCCTTAAAGTACTAGGTTCATCATTATATGGTAAAGACGAAGAGAGTTGGAAAATTACATTGCGCAGGCTCGAAGCATCACTAGATAACGGCACTTGCTGGGTATCTAGCTACATCGGATCATGTGAATACCTTCCAAGACATCCAATAGATTCGGAACGATATGTAAGGGCAGATGAAGGAGAATATTCACCTTCATATTACATGTTGCTTTGACAATCAACGTGCATATGATGTTATAAGCCTACTCAAAAGATTTGGTCGTCATGCCAAATACAATGAAAGTGGCTTTGTTATCTATGTTGATAACTCTCGCTACATCATTGTTGTTCAGCTTTCAATAAGACTTAAGGGAAAAAAAAATGTTGTTGCCTCTATTGTAGAACCTGGATAGTGCAATGCTTGTTGGAAACTATGCAAAGGCTGTACTACATTTTTCTTCTAGTAGCATGAAACGTGATTCAAAGGTAGTTCATTTATCGGCTGAGGCTATTGTATCAGCCATAGCACTCGGGCAAAAGATGTATACCAAACAAAAAAATACCAAACATCAACTTCCCTAAATCATTGACCAGTGAGGCTCAGATTTCCCAACATCAAAGAATACTGTAACCATTGCAAGCAATATATCATGTTCATCGCAGACAAAAGTTAAACCAAAAAGACAGTTTTTGTTTTTTTATTTTTTTTGTCACGATTTTTGTTAGAAATACACACCTTGTTTGATGATGGTGATGTTAGAATTTCTATGTTGAGAGAGTAGTCTTTAGGGAAAACTCCTTTCTCAATGTCTCTGATAGTTGCGTTTATCAAAGGTAAACAGACACCAACAGCATCCTTAAAGTCACTTTCTTTGCTTTCATCTTTCTTCCTATAATCGATAAGAAATATTATGCCCAACAGTTCCAAATATGTAACAGCACCGTGATGTCAGCACGCATTCCTTCGATATAACTCACCAGTTCAACGATATTGACAAAGAAGGTACTCCAGAAATCAAAGCGTCTCTGGCTCCAGCAACTGCACCTGAATAGAACCTGAAGGACTCTCAAATCAGCAAACATAAATCAGACAGGCACAGACCAGGAATAGCAAGTTATATACAGGACAAAAGCACTTACATTTGATGCCCACAGCTTGATCCCTGATTGATTCCACTAATTACCTGAAGAAAACAAGCAAAGACAAAGATACAAAAATTGCAAATCACCAAAATATCATATAATCAAATGCTGAGATGACTAAAATGCTAACCAGTATTGGTTTTGACCAAGCAAAGAGCGACCCAGATACTCCCAGTGAGATGAGTCCACAGGAGTCCCTGCGACAAAAGAACTAATCACAAAGACTATGAACAAAAACGGTACTCACATCAGAGTATTATGAGAATCAATGGATCTTATTTCAAGAAAGACTCCAACTTTCACATTAAACAACTCAAATTTTCCAAGCTTATAGGTTTGATGAAGCTTCAGAAAAAAAATGCATTAATAATCAAATCCGTATACCTGAAACTGCAAAGGCTGTAGCACCTTTGATATTAACAGAACTAACAGCAACTGTTTCTCCAGGTGTCATAGAATGGGCAGAAGCTGATTTCTCCCTGTAGATTCCACAAGTTAAGAAATTTAACCAAAACTAAACACAAATCAAAACCAAATTAACAATCGAAAACACTAAGATTAGTAATCGCACGTTTGAGGAGCACAAACGTGAAAATTGTAGAGCCCTTCTTGAACCAAAGCCTCAACGAGAGAGAAAAGTCCTGGCGAATCAATCCCATCTTTATTCGTGACTAAAACAATAGGTCTAGAATCATCGATCTCAACGAGAGAGACAAGTCCTCGGCCGATTTCTCGCACACAACTCCTTCATCGTTCCCTCCTCTTCGCTCACAACCTTAAGTTTATGCAAGTACCGTGTTTGAATTATGATGTAAGCCGGTTGTATAATAAACCCGAAATTGTTTTGAAGTCATGGCGGGTTCATTCGACGGATTGTTCAAAACAGAAGGACATGGGCGGCAACGCGACGGTCGATCTACTCATCTACAGACACCGCCACATGGGGTCGACAGAAGACTTCAACGCCATGGTTTCAATCTTGACTTAGCAGAAGATTGACCAGCGTGCTTCATGGGGTCGACGGAGGTCTTCAAAGCCATGGTTTCAGTCTTTGGCTTGACAGAAGAGAAACTTGACTTGATGGGAGTCTTTTTCTTTTTTTCTGGTTTAATCTTGTGTGTTTGGTCCCAAATCAAGCGAAAGCCACACGACTTAAGCTCCGCGGGGGGAGACTTAAACTCCTCTATGAATTGCAGATCGGATCGGATTCCGAACTTGTTGATTTCTTTGGTTGTTATGTTTTTTAACACACGAAGGATAACCAGGTGGTCTGATTTAACGGTTTCTTCTTCCGTACTATGAAAACTACTGTCCTGGCCTTGAAAGATATCTGGTTTAAGGTAAAAATAAAAGTACCTTTCATATCCCCAATCCCAGTCATAAGAAAATGGCGAGAATTGTATATGAAAGGGCCTCTCGCAAGAAATCATGATACACCCATCAAAACCCAGCATTTTCGAAGATGGCCAAATTTGGGGTAAGCCAATCGTTAGGGACTTTCCTGTCACTACATTATCAAAGTAACTAGGCACTTCGGTTCCGGGAAAGAAAGCAAATCTCTGTGAGTCCTATTAAATGACAACAACAACAAAAAAAAATAAAAAAAATGAGCAAGTTCATCGTATTTGCAGATGGAGGAATGGGAGAGAAAGAACTGAAAACATACCTCTTCGTTTTCTCCATCGTTAAGAAACTGAGTGATAAGATGTTCATCCTGTTTTAAGCAGAAACAATGGCTAAGATCAAGGTGTTTCATAGAATGGTTCAAAGGAAGGGAAACAGTTTCCAGGATTTCGCAGCCATGGGCGTAGAGAAACTTGAGGCACAATGGAAGCCCTTCTATCGATTTGAGTTTCTTGCACTTATTAAGGCAGAGAGTTCTCAAAGAGGAAAGCGCTTCGATGTTGCATGGCAATGTCGCAAACTCATTGTTGCTAAGATCTAAATATGATAGCTTGATCAAATGTATTAGCTGATCTGAAATCGATTGAATGGTCTTGCAGTCGTCAATCCAAAGCTCAAGCAATTGAAATCTGCCCCAATCTTGTTCAGCATGGGATATGTTGAACAATGATTGGAGACTCATACACCCAGAGAGTTTGATTGTCTCCAACTGAAATACCTCTGGCAATGATTTAAGTCTTCTGCAGTTACAAAGGCTGGCATATTTCAACTTGGGAAGTTGATTCATGGTTTTTGGTAAAGTTTCAAAATCATTGCCGCTCAAATCTAATTTCTCTAGGAATTGCAAACTGCATACGTCATCTGGGATCACTTCGATGTTTAAGTTGATTAGATTCAACTCTTTCAAGCAGGGAAACATGGAAAAGCCATAGCAAAGGAAACTTGTACCATCACTGTTGTAACTGAGCCTCATAATTTCTATCAAATTAAAACCGTGGAACTCTGACATGGGTCGCGGTTTCTGCTCTGCTTTTTTCATCGGTTCATGATCATGGAAATCTGGCACTGCCTGCGGCGTCCTCATAGAAAATGCAATTGGTGGCTTGTTATGAGGTGGCTTGTTATGAGGTGGTTGCTGCTCCATCTTCATCAATTCATCAGGTGCTTGATGCTCAGTACTAAAACAGAGGTGATCTGCGTTGCCATCAAGCCACAACATCTGAATATGTATGTTTCCTCCAACTGCTAGATTTGCAATGGACCCCGTTTCCATTTCTTTACCCGAGAAATACAAAGCAATCCGAGGACGACCCCCAGTAAATTCCCTTATAGTGATTTGGTAACTATTAAGTTTATCACAGTATGAGACATCAAGCTTCGTCAGCATAGTAAGGTTACTGATGGACTCTGGAATTCTCTTCAGCCTCTTGCAGCCTCGAGTTATCAATTCCTCCAAATTCTCGGCCATTGAAAGATCTGGAAGATGTTCCAGATATTCAGAGCCTGACATATCCAATCTTCTCAAGTTTGGTAACCCCTGAGCATAATTAAACAAAGAATAGGGAAATTGTCAAAATGTACTGGAAGACAGTAAGATACATTGTAATTAGCATTGGTCTGTTGAGAGCTTTTACCATGGTTTCTTTCCAGAATATGGTGAGATTGCTGCGATGTAGACTGACTTCAACAAGATCTCGTGGACGGAATCGGCAAGGAAAGGTTGCCAAGGGAAATGTGTCCCAATGTAGTAACCTAAGCCTCGATGAAAGTAGATTTGTATCGTCACTACTTAAATGTAGCTTGGACTTGATATGGTCCGAGTGCTTGTAGACCTTGAGAAATTTGAGAGTATCGTGGTACTGCGTATACCCACCCAGATGCAACGCAAAAACCATGTCACACATGTGTAGCGACAAGCAATTTGTTGGTTCACTCGTCTGTGGGATTAAGAACGACAAAGTCAGTTGGCATACAAACCAGCTTAATCCAGAAACCGCTGAGAACAAGAACAAGAACAGATGTTACAGATACGGTTGAGGCTTACCGCGTTACGTTGCAGCACTTTATAAATTTCATAAGGATCCCACATAACCCTTCGTCCCTGTGGCCCCTGAACGGATCCTTGATTCACAATTGCTCTTGCAGTTTGGTCTACTAAATTATGCATCATTATATACCCACCATCTGTTATTTCGATGAGAGACTTCTCAGCCAATACTTTTAATCCCAGACAACCCTGTAGTTCACCATCATCGAGAAGGGTGATGGCACGCTGGAGAGGCTCTCCATTAAAGAGGCACACTACATGAAGAAAAACATTCTTATCTGCTTCCTCTAAGCCATCATAGCTAGTTTTCAAGATCTCCATAACATTTTTATGAGGAGCTTCTATAAATCTACATAATGCGTCGTCCCACTCCTTCAAAGATGTCATTCTTCGGAAAAATAAACCGTAAGCTTCAATAGCGGCTGGAAGACCTTGAGCAAGCCAAGACGCTCGGATTGACAATTTTTCAAAAACTTCAGAAGGAGGAAGCCCTCCTTCAAAAGCCAACTGGTTAAATAACTGAAGAGCAGCACCAGTATCCAAGCACTTAACTTCATATACAGTTTTTACTCCGTAAGAATTGAGCAAGCCCTTGTCCCGTGTTGTTATGATTATTCGACTACCTGGCCCGAACCAGCTCGGCTCTTGAGCAAGGGCATGCATTTGTATCATGTCATCCACATTATCTAGGACAACAAAGACTTTACGGCAGCTTAACCTCGCCTTAATCTCCTGGGATCCAAGTTCTATGCCCGAGAACTTCATCTTCATCTTCTCCTTAGAGAGATTAAGTGTGGTTGAAAGAAACTTTTCTGTTAAATACGAGACACCATCCTTTCTATAAATCTTCGAAACGTTTTCAAGGAAACAACGAGCTGAAAATCCCCGTGAAAACTGGTCAAAGAGACACTTAGCAAGGGTGGTTTTGCCAATGCCTCCCATTCCCCAGAGTCCTATCATACGAACCTCATCCTTAGATTCCATACTCAATAGAGGACTCAGTCGCTGCATGTGAGCGTTCATCCCTACAATACTGGTGAAATCTACTGGCTGCATGATTAACAACTGGTCTGAAATGTCTCCAACAATCTCTTCAATCATCAAGGCCTCGTCTTCACTAGCATATAGAAAAATTCAAAGAAGAATTATGACTGATACAATAGATATGATACACTTGAAAACCATATGTTGGTGGTGAAAAACATACCAAATTGCAAAATCCTTGCCTGCTATGCTGGCGATCTGGGTGAGTGCTTCTCTCCAATTGGTGACCTTGTTAGCCATCTCTTCTAAGCCTTGGTACTTGTCAAATGTGAAACTCCCAGTCTGATGCCTCACGTGAGAAGGATCAACTCCATAGAAAATGGGGACAACTTTAATATTCTTCTTCAAGTGAAGATTCATTATCATAAGGAGCTCCTCCAGGCACCAACTAGATGAAGCATAGTTCTTTGATAGAATCACAAGAGCGAACCTCGAGTCTTGGATGGCTCTGCTGATTTCTTCGGAAATGGAGTCGCCGATCTCAAGCCTTTTATCATCCTTGAATGTAACAACTCCCCTGTTGACAAGTTCTTTGTGCAAATGGCTGACGATGTTCTTGCGGGTGTCTTCTCCCCGGAAACTCAGGAACACATCGTACTTCCACACAGGAGACGAAGAGGGTGAAGAAGCCATCGGTCTCTATGGATCAACAATGTGGCGAAGAACAACTAGCCATAAAATAAAATAAAAAATGCCTAAAGTCAAAGTCAGTCAACGTAGAAGTCGGCAAGATCTCTAATAACAAAATCATACCAAATGCATCATTTTTTTCTCTTTCTAATCGGTTGACTTAATCTGACTCCAAAAGTCTTCCATTGCATTTCTTCGAAAGAATGGATTCTTCTTCTTCTTCGTCGGTGTTCCTTAGCTACAGAAGGGAGGACACCGGTAGGACTTTCGTGAGCCATCTCAACCGTTCGTTGAATCAAAAACGAATTCCAACTTACAAAGATGAAAACCAGCAGACGACGAGAGACGGAAGGATTTCTCCTGAGGTGGAGAAAGCTATCAGAGAGTCAGAGATCGCCGTCGTCGTGATATCGGAGAACTACGCCTCTTCCGTCTGGTGCTTGAACGTACTCGCGGAGATAATTGAGAATTCGAGGCTTATGAATATCAAAACAGTCTTCTACGAAGTAGATCCGGGGGATTTAGCAAGACCAACTGGAAACTTCGCCGACGATTTTAGGAGACATGAAGCAATAGAAATTCCGGAGACCGTGAATCGCTGGCGGAATGCACTGGAGCAATTGGAAAGCACCGGCCGTAGATTTTGTTCGCGCGATTGGTAAATCCTTACTAAATTTATTTATCCGCAGATATCAGATAGAGGTTTTTATTTTTATTTTTGCCGGCTTTTAGTGCTTTTACTAAGGTTATTATAAATATGTCTACCAATTCTTGTTAAAAAATCTTAACATGCATTTGGTTATGGTCTTATGGAACCGTATCTAGATTCTAAAATGTCTTTACCGTATTGTTCTTCACAGGGAGGATGATTCCAAGATGCTCGATGATCTAATCATCAGCATTTCTTCTCCTAGGGCCTTAGTACATCGTTCAAGGATTATGGCATCATTCGCATCGCGTTCCATAGTTGGCCGAGAATCAAGCGTTTTGGGATTGATGACAGATATCGGTACCAACTACAAACCCAAAAGCTTGTCAGGGTTTGGAGAAACTGAAACTGGGCTTGAGATATATGCACACCAAGATACGTCTCTTATAGACGATATGTCGAATGAATCGTCTTCTCCCGCATCTGATGCCTCGAACGCTCTTGTTGGGATGAATCGTCATAAGAAAGCTGTTAATGGATTGCTGCATTTAGAATCTAAGAACAAGGTCCATACAGTTGGCATTTGGGGTATCCAAGGCGTGGGAAAAACGACACTCGCTGAATGTATTTTCGACGACATCTCACACCACTTTCAACACTACTGCTTCCTGACCAATGTCAATAAAATCTATCGAAACCGCATCTCACCAAGTTTACTAAAACATCTCACGAGTACAAGGAGTTCCAATGTCGACATCTTTGACGCCATCAAACCAAGTCTTGTAAACCGAAACGTCCTACTTGTTATTGATGGTGTTGACGATACTCGTAACGAACAATTTAAGGATGCTGTGAAGGTTACACGTTGGCTCGGTCCCGGAAGTAGAGTTATCATGACATCAAGATTCGACAATTCGCTTAAGTCTTGCGGATTAAAATACGAGATGGAGTGTCTGAGATATGACGAAGCTCTTCAACTCTTCTCTCTATACGCTTTCAAGAAGACTTACCCTCTTCTTGGTTTTGAGCCGCTCTCCATTCGTGCTGTCCACTTTGCTGGCCGTCTTCCTCTAGCCCTCAAAGTTCTCGGTTCATTCTTATACGATAAAGACATAGAGAGTTGGAAAAGAACATTGCACAAGCTCGAAGCATCACAAGATAACGGTAGCCGCCAGATATCTAACTACATCGGTGCAAGTGAATACCTTCTAAGACATCAAACAGAATTGGAACGATATGTAAGAGCAGATGAAGAAGAAAATTCACCTTCATATCACATGTTGCTTTGAAAATCAAAATGCATTGGTTGTGTTATCTACGTTGATAGCTTACTAAATTAATGTTGTTCAGCATTCAATAAGACTGAGAGGAAAATAAGTGTTGTTGTGTACCTGTTGTAGAACCTGGATAGTGTAATGTTTGTTGGAAACTATGCAAAGGATGTACTAATTTTTCTTCTAGTGTATCATGAAATGTGATTCAAAGGTATTTGATTTATCGGCTGAAGCAATTGTATCAGCCATAGCATTCGGGTAAAAGATCGTTCTTCTCAAACAAAAGGTATACCAAAAAAAATACAAATTGTATGAAGTTGCAAGAGAGAAAAAGCAGATCAACCCTTCTTTTTCCAATTACAAAAGTAAGCGTTCTCAAACAGCTACTGAGAAACAAACAAGCCAACAAAAACAACCCACAAGACTTGTAGGGAGATCAAATAAATAAAATGAACAAAAGGGTTAAATGACAACAAGACCACAAGAACAAACAAATGCTGAATCCAGTTACCAGATTTGTTGGCAAAGTTTTGGCCAAATCATGTAACATAATTTACTGAGTATAAATTTTTTTCATCGATCAGTGTTAAAGGGCTTTGGAGATCCATTCTGATGCTGCAGCTTCAGTTTCCGAGTCAACTTTTGGAAGTAAAGACAATGGAGTCACAGAAACCTGTCATTACCAAAAGGGTATATATATATAGAGAAAGTAGTTTAGAATCCAAATATATTTTTCCTTAGAAATATCTAGATATTTAAGAAGTTTCATGATGAACTTGATTCAGAAAAGGAGAATGGATGAATAATACAGAAAATAGCAATGATCATGTCAACTTACAAAACCATCTTCTAGAGCCTTGATATCCAAATCTTCATCTGTGTGTTCTTGTTCTTTAGTAAGAAACTGCAAATAAATATAAGTTGGAATCTTAAACACAATGGTACACACTGAAATATCAATCCAAAGGGTTTGTGAAGAGAACAGGTCCAAAGTTTTGTTTACCTCTAAGCGGAAGTATTTCTTAACACGGCTATCAGTTTTACCAGCAACACCAACCGATTCAATCTCCACAATACTCTTCTTCTGAGTGGTAAAACGACGAGCTGCCCCCTGAGATTGCCAAATATCTTAATATCAGAGTCGAATTCAATTTACAATCAACCTTGAATATAAAAAGACCAAATTAGAGGTTTGAAACTCCTGAATAAGGAATAAACTCACAGCGGCTGAAGCATCTCTGCCAAGCTGGGCAAGCTGAGCTCCAAGACTTTGTTGGTTAGACATGAAATTCCCAGCACCAGGGTGACGGTGAGCTGAAACAGCTTGCCAACTAGGACTCTGCCTCCACATGCTTTGTTTTGTTACCTTGAAACCCTATTCATATGTACACCAAACGTCAACTTCCCTAAATCATTGACCAGTGAGGCTCACATTTCACAACATCAAAGAATATTGTAACCACTGCAAGCATATACAAACCTTGTTTGAGGAGGGTGATGTTGGAATTTCTATGTTGAGAGAGCAGTCTTTAGGGAAAACTCCTTTCTCAATGTCTCTAATAGTTGCGTTTATCAAAGGTAAACAGACACCAACAGCAACCTTAAAGTCACTCTCTTTGCTTTCATCTTTCTTCCTATAATCAATAAGAAAAATTATGGCCAACAGTTCCAATTTCCAAATATGTATCAGCACGCATCCTACGATATAACTCACCAGTTCAACGATATTGACAAAGAAGGTACTCCAGAAATCAAAGCCTCCCTGGCTCCAGCAACAGCTCCTGAATAGAACCTGAAGGATTCTCAAATCAACAAACACAGAGAAAACGGGCACAGACAATGAATAACAAGTTACATACAGGACAAAAGGACTTACATTTGATGCCCACAGCTTGATCCCTGATTGATTCCACTAATTACCTGAAGAAAACAAGCAAAAAGATACAGAAATTGCAAAATACTAATCATAGAGTTAAATGATGAGATGCTTCAAAATGCTAACCAGTATTGGTTTTGACCAAGCAAAGAGCGCTCCTGATAATCCCAATGAGATGCAGTCCACAGGAGTCCCTGAGACAAAACGATAATCTCAAAGCCTATCAACACTTTTCCAACAATTTGAAAAATCAATGGATCTTATTTCAACAAAGACTCCAACTTTCATCAAGCTTATAGCTTTCATAAATCAATCAATCAATCAAATCCATATACCTGAAACTTCAAAGGCTGTAGCACCTTTGATATTAACAGAACTAACAGCAATTGTTTCTCCAGGTGTCATAGAATGAGCAGAAGCTGATTTCTCCCTGTAGATTCCACAAAGTTCAGAAATTTAACCAAAAAACTAAAAACACAAATTTAACAATCGAAAACACAAAGATTAGTAGTAATCGCACGTTTGAGGAGCACAAACGTGAACATTGTAGAGCCCTTCGTTAACCAAAGCCTCAACGAGAGAGACAAGCCCAGACGAATCAATCCCATCTCCATTCGTGACTAAAACAATAGGTCTAGAATCTTCGATCTCTTCCTCTTCCACCGTTGCAGCAACGGAATCAGATGTAGACGGAGCTTCCTCAGCCGATTTCTCGGTCACGACTCCTTCATCGTTCCCTCCTCTTCTCTTTGAAAGCACATCTTGGAGATTCGATACAAGCGCCGCTGGCAAACCATTTTTCTTCGAGGTCATCGTAAGAGAAAGAAGATTGATTTGGGTTTGTGTTGAAAGAATCAAAACCCTAGAAGAAGAAGAAGAATAAGACTATAAAATTGGAAATTGAGAGCGGGTCTAACGGAGTTGTCGCTGGGAGAGAAGAAAGAGAGATGCTTTAATTGGTAGAAAGAGAAAAGCTTGAAGAAGAGATTACTTGTGAACTGTAACAATTTAGTTTCCGCTTTGATAGATAGAGAGAAGGAGAAGAAGAAGAAGAAGAACAGTGACGCGCTTATTTTTTTCCAACAAAATATATTATTTATATATTTTATCCAATTGGAAAATTTTACGAAATGTTTTTTTTCTAAGTAGATATATTAAATTTTTAATCATGCTTAAAGACAGATATAAATCTTGAAGTTTTTGAAGATTTGTGTATATTAATTGGTTTCTTCTTACTATGGTCAAAAGGATGAAACATGTTATGAATGGTCCACAACTAATAATTATTCAGTTATCAGATGTCATAAGAAGAATTATTACATACATTTAAAGTTATTGGGGAAAATAATTTGAACCGACAACATTATAGTACCATGTTGGTTGAAAATTAAAAATGTTAATTGTTGCTAGATCACATCCTAGTGAAATGTTTTTATTTCTGTAAACAATAGTCATTAATGCTTTATTTACTAGATTTAAGTGAATTAAACTAAAATTTATAGGAGAAGAAACAAATAATTAGCATTTCTAAGTTTGTCTACTTGGTAGCTTATTCCAACCAATAATTAATTTTGTTAGTTAGAGTTGCATACTAATGTAGGACTATTAGTGATTAATGATTTTAAAACTTATTATGAATGGCAAAATATTGTAGGTCTTAAAGTCAACAAACGAATTAGAAAATATAAATTCTATTATTCGAGGGTTGTGGAATGTGGAGTAATTGTGATAATTGTCTTCGTACTCATACAATGTCAATGGTTAGCTCCTTAATTTTTACTTATAATTTAAATGTTGTGATCGTCACGTTGTGATGAGTTATTCGAGTAACTAATATTTGATTAAACTATTCAATTCATTGTTTTAGAGGCGAAAACATAAACTGTTGTAAAGTGTCCGAACAAAAAAAAACTGTTGTAAAGTAAAACGAATTAAAACTTATTCTTTTATTCACCTTATCCATTGTTTGCTTTAACAAATTCAAAAACTTATTTAACTCTTCTCAATGTTTTGGGCTCTCTTTTTCCTTTAGTCTTTAGATCTTTAAACAGTTGGCTACAACACATTTGTAGAGCTTTACATACATCTACTAAAAATACAAATCTATAATGCCAGATAATCAAAATTCAAAAGTCAAAGTTAAGAATGGGGCATTTTTTATCATTCATATTTTATTTTTACTTTAGTTTCGTTTTCTTATTAAGAAACATATTGGGCCAAACTATTAATTGGCCTAGCATAGTGCATAACATATTACTAAACTTAAGAAGCCCACACGGCCCGAGCGAAGGTACGGATTAAAACTCGATAATACGTGAATTTTGACTCCTATATTCCAAATTCCAAGTTCCATCGACAAAATTAGACAAGAAAATTCTCAAAGATAGTTTACAACTTTATCGACTATATTCAAACTAAAAATCAGATTAATGTTCATTCAACCTATGAGGCTATGACTCTTCCTTCTTACAAAATTGTAATTGGTCTGACTTTAGTTTCTTAATCAGGAAAACAATATAGCATAACCGTTTTTAAAGAAAACTATGTTTGACTTCTTTTATAGAGAAAATCGATAAGAAAGTGGTCATTACGCTTTTCCTAAAATATATAGTACAGAAAATACAAATATTTTGCAGTAGTGTTGACAAACATATGACTCGGCAAAGTATAGTAGTATACGTTACTTACGTAACGATTCTCAATGAATACATTGCCTGCATAACGTATAAAATATGTTAGAATCTTTCAAGTTTCAACGAGTAATAAATTTATTAATTCTAAGGCACAACAAAAGTATTCAGATCTCCAATATCTGTGACAATACATGTTTTACACGAAATTAAATTATTAGTTTGGAATGATATGATTGCGAGTTGTGACATCTCTATTTATGGACAACAACCAATTCCAAGATTTTATCGGAGAATACAGAAATTCAACTTTCGGATGGTTTATTTTATTGGTATTTACCTATTTACACGTATACATGTCTCTAAAAGTAGAACAAATCTCTGTTGATTTAGAATAACTCGGTTTCTCGGCGTAAATTTCACGTGATCTAGAAGGCTGTCCAGACAAGGACCGTGCCTTCAAAATTATATCTTCCAAATATATAATATACTTTATTTCAATTTTATCTTTGTCTGAAAAAAATTTATTCGATTTTATCTTTGGTTTGAATTTATTTCTATTTGAATAGTTCATATATCTATGTATATTATATATATTGTTTTTAAGTTTCCATGAAATTAGTAAAACAGTAATCTACACCACAGAAAAGAGATAATTAAAACATCTTGTTAGCTAAGTAGCTAAAAAAAAAACTCCTAGTGGGCAGCTGGACTAAAATTATAATGATAAAAAAAAAAAAAAAAAAACGGAATCTAGCGAATTAAAAGGATATTTTTATTGTTTTATCCTACATTGAATATTTATACCAATTATTCTGTTATCAAAATAAATAAAAATGATAGAATATTCAAAATTTCCTCGTAATTTCATTACCGTGAAGTATTTTTCTTCCTTCCCTATCCTATCTATAAATAAAATTAATTCGTTACTCATTTTTTAGTACACCACACCGCACACTGACCACATGCTTCTAACTTCCAAACTCCAAAAGTCCCCAATAAGAAAATGAACACGATCCTAAAAAAAATATCTTGCTTTAAGACAAAAGTTAAATCTTTACGGATTTTCGAATCCAGCAGGTCAATATCTTCTTCGTCTTCTTCTTCTTTCACTCCTAAAAATTTCGACGTTTTCCTAAGCTTCAGAGGCGCAGATACTCGCAAGAATTTCCTCAGTTTCCTCTACAAGGAGTTAAAGACAAAAGGGATTCGAACTTTTAAAGATGACGAGGAACTGGTCAGTGGCCGTCCGATTTCACCGGAGCTTCTCCAAGCAATGAAAGTTTCAAAAATCGCCGTCGTGGTTGTCTCTGAGAATTACCCTGCTTCGGTCTGGTGTCTCGAGGAACTCCAGGAAATTTTGAAACTTCAAGAAAAGGGCTCACTCACTGTAATACCCATTTTCTATGAGATTGATCCTTCATCCGTAGGGAAACAGATCGGAGTAGTCGCAAAACATTTCAAGAAACACGAGAAGAGACAAACCAAAGAGAAAGTCAAATCTTGGAGAGCAGCGTTGACTAAATTAGCTGGTCTCTCCGGCGAGTGTTCAAAGAATTGGTAAAAATAATCTTCAATTCTGTTTCATTGATTGATGAATTTGTTGAATCGGTAAAGATCATAAGCAAAACGATAGCTGGTACGAGTAAGGTTTGGAACGAAACTAATATTACATGTGATTTTGGATTTAGTAGGATTACGGGTTTTGGTATAGAACCTCGTGATTTTCGAATCAGAAAAGAAAATAAAAATTGTTGAATCATCTCTCATAATTCGATCTTTTTTTCTTTTTAACTTATGTAGGGAAGATGACTCGAAGCTGGTGGATGAAATAACAGAGAAAATATCAAAAATATTGTTTTCAGCAGCACCAAGAAATAGTCATTGCTTATTTGAGATTGATGAACACATGGAAGAATTGTATCCACGACTTGATTTGAATTCTAATGAAGATATCCGAGTCATTGGGATTTGGGGAAGAGGAAGCATTGGTAGATACGCACTCGCTAGCCACGTGTACAACCACATCTCACCTCACTTTGAAGCTCATTGTTTTCTTGAAAACGTGAAAAAAAGTTCACAACATTGCCGCCAATCTCATTTACAAGAAGAGCTTCTTTCGAATATGCAAGGAGAAGGCTTGGCAACAAAGAGATATATGTGCCTTAACGCTATCAAAGCAAGGCTAAGGAACAAGAAGGTTCTGATTGTGGCTAACGATGTAGACAAGATCGAACAGCTAGATGCACTTGCTGAGGAGTTTAAGTGGTTTGGTCCAGGGAGCAGAATCATCATTACCACACAAGATAGACAATTGCTTGTTTCCTTTGGAGTGAGAGATGTCTATGAAGTTGAGCTCTTTAGATGCTACGAAGTTCGTCAGCTCTTTAGATCATTAGCATTTAAACAGATAGAGGATCCTGTTGGTTTCGATCGGTCTTCGTATAGACCCATGAATCTTTCAGGTAATGTTTTTCTGACCCTGAAATATTTAGTTGCTTTGTTATGTGATAGAGGTCAACTTAGAGAAAGAATAAATGCTATAGTATATAGTCTTTAGATTGATTTGATTTAAAAGGCGATTCTTTTAGATAGAAGAGTGTTGATTTAGGTCAAATGTGATGTTTTATTTAATTTATAATGTTTAGATACATGAATATTAACTTGATGTGTTTGTTTATTCTTTAGTTGCATTTTTTTGGATCTTGATGTTCCACACTTGTATAGTATGTAATGCAATTCTTCCTGATAATATAAAGACGACACCATTTTTTTCCAAGATTTGTCTGTACAATTAGGGTTTTTGATGCTTCGATACGCCCAACAAAATTAATTAGTAAAGGAAACATGAAGTTGGTAACTTTTCAAAGTAAGAATCTACAGGTCTAAAGCAGAGAAGAAACGCTTTTAAACTTTTACATGATGATTCAATGCTTAAAAGTTCTGAACCACTGACAAATTTCTCACTCATAATAAAGCTGAATAAACTCGACATATATAACCAAATAAATATGAGTGACACTGGGTTTATCCAGAAAATCATTCAAGTAAATTGGAACAAAATTTCGGTTTAGAATTTGGCAGCGATATAACAAATTTATTATTAGTAACTCCAACCAAACTCGATCACGTTTCTTTCAAACTGGATTTCCATACCAAACCTCCTAGTTTAGTAGTTTCTGCGTCTACTCGTTTATGTAGTATGTGGTTACTAATAACCTCAAGCCGATGTGTGGTTATAGTGTTATATACATCACAATACCGTTAATAAGCTCTCTTTGATTAAATTTTCTCGTCATTTTCTTGGAAAATAAATGGAATTAGACCCACCAAAAAAATTAGATGTTTCGAGACCACGTTTTTTTTAGAGGGCAAATATCGTTTAAAGTGGGTGGTCTTTAGAAAGGCTTGACGAAATATAATTGTTTGGCGGGGGGGGGGGGGGGGGGGGGTTGTAACAATTTGAAATTTTTTAAAAATTGCAAGAGAAAAATAAAATATTTTGAGATCAAATAAATTTAGGCTTTGATTGTGGACACATTAATGGACAAAACTATCAGCAGACCAAACTATCTCTTTTTTGAAGCAGTCTACGAGTTGCAGCGATCTTAGTTTAATTATGAACCGCAATTGATTTATATCAATATATTTTTAGGTTTTCTCAGTAAAAATAGTTTAGTTCATAAATAGTTTTAACCGCTCCGTCCTCTGGATTCATTCAAAACCTTATATTTTGTCAAGGACATAGACAGAACGTGTCAGATTAAATTGATAACTAATTGTTTATTTAAAGTATAAACGATCAACTGTTTCCCCAGAAAATAACTACCAGATCTTTTGTTTATAGCACAAGCGTGTCAGAATTAATTTGCAACGACGTGAGGATAAATTGTTTGATTGGGTAATACAAACCAATAAGAGTTTTTTTTACTGAAAAGAGAACAATAAACGATACCAAAGCACAAAATAGTTAAAAAGGATAGTAAATAGTTGTAAGAGGTAGCAGTAAAAAAACACTTGAGGGTTTAAAAAAATAAAATTGAAGATACCGTTTTATAATATTTTTGTTATTGCTTTTATAACTTGTAAGTTGTAACTATATAAGCTGGTAAATCCATACAACTGCCATACAGTAAGTATTTTTTTTTATATGTTTTATGCGTTATCATGATTCATGACAATTAGACATTCAGAGAACATGATATACTTCATTTAATTTATAGCATTATATACCCACTATAACATAAAAAGTTACACATTGAGAGGAATTTGTATTTGGTGAAAACGAAAAACTTTTATGCAGTGAGGAAATAGAGAGAGAGATTATTCTCTACTTTTTTTGTTGACAAATTTAGGATATCTTAAAACGGTTTTTTAAAAGAAATTCTCTAAAATAATATTAAATGAAGTTTTTTTCATAAATAACACACTTTTTTATTTAGAATAAAATAATATTTTTATAAAAGACAAAATTTTAATTTTTTTGTTTGGGTTAAGTATTGTACAATTTATGGTATAGTTTGTTTGGAGTGGAAGATAAGGTTTAGGGTTTAAAACTTAGAGTTTAGAATTTTAAAACCCTAAATCTTAAAAGTATTAGCTTAAGAGATTTTGTGCTATATAAAAAAAATAATCTTTAGTAAAAATGATATTTTGTCCAAAATAAAAATGAAGTGATATTTGTAAACAAAAATTTCATTAATACTATTTTTGAGAATTGTCCATTTTTTAAAGATTAAATGAGTTGTCAATTTTTATTTGTTTGAAAGAACTTGTGCTCACACATACAAAAATGAGAAGATTAATGATAATAAGTGTGATTGCCTGATTGGTAATGAGTAACAATTATTATCAATCTTAAAAATGATACCATCAATCTATTTACATAGTGCTATTTTTACAACTACTTTATTTCTTATGTTTTTTGTGTGTGTGTATTGTATTGTTTGTTATTCTCTTTTCCCTTTTTTAAAATTACCATTGTTTTGTATCACGAATAAGATTCGAAAATCGAAATTGTTAACTGATTTTTCATATAATTTTATATTTTTTTATTCATGTCCCTTTTGTTAATTTGGCTGCTGATTTTTTTTTAACTTTTTCTAGTAGTCATTAATTTGGCTGCTGATCTTTTCACGATCCCTATGATTACAACACCGTACTACAACACGTTTTCTGAGAACTTATCCGATAATAGATTAACACTTGAAATTAGAAAATCCCACGAAATTACTTTCTTTTTTTTCTGTTATACTAGGAAATTTACTTTAAACGATATCTATAAATTCTAGTCTGACTCATTGCTCTTTACTCAAAAAATAGATAAATCAAATGTCAACTATAATCCCAAAGTTCGATGTTTTTCTGAATTTCAGAGGCAAAGACACTCGTCGCAACTTGATCAGTTTTCTCTACAGAGAACTGATTCGAAGAAAGATTCGAACTTTCAAAGACGACAAGGAGTTGGAGGGTGGCCAGAGAATTACGCCGGAGCTTATACGCGCCATCGAAGGGTCGAAATTCGCCGTCGTTGTGGTCTCTGTGAATTACGCCGCGTCTCCTTGGTGCCTCAACGAACTCGTGAAGATCATGGAGTTAGAAAACAAGGGTTTGATCAAGGTCTTGCCCATTTTCTACGGCGTGGATCCGTCGCATGTGAGAAGACAGATCGGAGTAGTCGATGAACAGTTTAAGAAGCACGAAGATAGAGAAGATCTTGAGAAAGTGATTTCATGGAGACAAGCCTTGACAGATTTGGCAAATATCTCCGGCGATTGTTCAGTGAAATGGTAAAAATTTCGTAACTTTTATGATAAAGTTCGAATTTTTATTGTTGGGTTTGTGAATATCGTTTGGCTAATCTCGTTTTAGGGAAGATGACTCGAAGATGGTCGACGAAATTACTGAGAGAATATCAAAAGAGCTGAAAATTGCTAAACCAAGACGAAGTGGGCGTAAACTAGCGGAGATTGATGCACACATGAAAGCTATTCGCCGGAAATTGAATTTGAAGTCTAAGGAAAGTGTTAGAGTGTTTGGGATCTGGGCAAGAGGAGGCAATGCCAGATCGGCTCTTGCTAAGTTCGTTTATGAGAACATCTCTCAAAACTTCGAAAGCCATTGTTTCCTCGAAAGTGTTAAACTGATTTCTCAAGATCTCCAAGGAGAAAGCTTGAGTAAATCAAGGTTCAAGAACCAAAAGGTTTTGCTTGTGGTGGATGATGTTAATAAACTTGAACAGATAGAAGCACTTGCTGAGGAGTTTAGCAACTTTGGTCCGGGGAGTATAGTTATCATCACGACACAAGACAAGCAGCTTCTTAAATCTGCTAACATAAAGCGTAGACGTGTCTACGAAGTTGAGCTTCTGAGGTTTCGTGAACTCTTCAGACAATCAGCCTTTAAAGAGAGAGACGTTTCTGCTGAATTCGAGTTGTCTTTGTATAGGGATAGGGTAAGGAATCTTGCCACGGAATGGTTTGGTTATCTACGTGGGAGATCTGGTTAGGGGAAAGTGTTTAGAATATACTTTTTTGTCATATACATTTAGGTAAAGTATAGCTAAACTTGTTAAGGTTGTGGCTTAGAGATAGGATTGTTTTATCTATTTTTGGAATGGGTTGGTGGTGGTGGTGTAGAAGTTTATTTATTCATTGATTTTGTGTAAATGATATACAAATTCTTTTCTAAAGTTTGGGTTTTGATGTTTCCATATGCCCAACAAAATTTGTAGAGGAGATCTAAATTTCCTGACTTTCATTTCTTTTTGCTTTTTTTCCAAGGAAAAAAAAGAATAATACTTCAAAGTTGTAACCTAAAATGTCTAACATGCAAAAAGAGAAGAATGGAAGCTTTTGAAAAGGAAGATCCCAAAACCAAAAGGGTGAAAGCTCTGATCTTTTCACTTTTCTCTCACTGACACTTCAAAGAGAATTTTCTGTCTCAGAAATACATACATTGTTTACTATATCTCTCTCTGTCTGGCAAATTCCTTTGCCTGATTTGTGCATTTTGATTCATCCATGATTGTTGGTTGGTTTTAAGGCTCCTGTGATGTCATCTTCTTAATCATAAATCAGACAAGTTCTTTTTACCATTTTTTTGGATTTGGATGTACCAGTTGTAAGTATTACAGTTGGTGGCTTTTGGTGGTTACATGTCCAACAAATTGATACAGAAGATATATATATATATATATATAACTCTTCAGTATATGGATAATATTTTTTTTTCTCTTTTTCTTATATGATTGCTGTCTCTAATCCTTGATTAGTTTGTGTTTCAGTCTTCCTTGGCAACTCCTTTGTTCAGGTACCAAAAAAAGCAGAAGGATGTGACAAGATGAATGAAAACAAAACACTTCGATCATATGTTAGTGAAAATAACTATTTTTAATTTTGGTTTGAATTTATTTTCATATTTTATTGCTCATATGCTATATAATGTTAATTGAATGTGTATACTGTTACTATATACAAGCAGGATAGGCCCCAAATATAAGTAGGATAAGCTATTGTTTTGGGCCACTAATTTTTAAAACTTTTAAGAGGTCATATATTTATTATAGATATATATTTGAGTCATAATATTTGAAATATAATATTTTAGAGAGATTACTAATTTTTTCACTTATCAAAAATTATTTGAGGTATTATGTCGCAAGAAAGATTGAAAAGACTAATTTTATTATCAATCGAAAAACATATAATCAAACAATAGATTATGAAAATCTAATAAATGATTTTGCACAGAAAAACACAAAAAAGTTATATTTACTAAATAAGGTTTTTTTTTTTATCTTTAGTATATGATAATATTTTTGAAATGTTGTAATTACTAAGTTATAGTTACTTCAAAGTTGTAATTACTAAGTTATATTTACAACACATAAAACCAAACTCTTGTTAGCTAAGTAGCTTAAGAATCGGAGTGGGTGGCTGGACTAAACTCTAAATTCTTTTAGTTATATATACAATGGTTCCTTTTATCAGAAAAAACACATGATGTTTCCTGGAAATTTGATGGTAGTTAGTAATTACGTTACGGTAAGTGTTTTCCTTTCTTTATCTATTTAATCAAATTAGTTCGTCACTCCTTTTGAGTACTCTTCCCAAACTCAAAAGCCAAAAAGTCCAAAAAGGACAAAAGCAGAGAAAAGATGAACATAATCTTATAAAAATCATCCTTGGAATCTACAGGTCTGAACACACAGAAGAAAAGCTTTAAACTTTGTATATAATAATGGAATGCTCTACTAACAGTAATAGAATTAGTAAATCTACTGGTCAAAGCTTTAAAAACTCTAAGCCACTGACAAATTTTTCGTAATGGGGAACTCATTCTTTTACTCTCTTTTCTTGTCGGCCTGGAGAACTTATTCTCCCACCCGTTTTATGGATGATTTTATGCTTCTTAGGGTTATTATACATTTAGGAAGATTAAATCAGACCACACGTAATTAATTATTAGGTGAATCTTATTATATAAACTTAAGTTGTATTCACCAGAAAACGATATGTATCAAAATTATAATTCACGAGATTTTTGATACGTGTCACTAATTATAAGTATATATATATATATAATAAAAAAAAATTAAAAAAAAAATCATCAAATAAAATTCATAAATTCCAACAGAAAAGTAAAATTTCCTAAAAGATGAAGAAAGAGAATCACAAAAATATTAAATTACCTAATCGATTACTAAATTAAAAATTAAATACAAAAAAGAAAAAATTGTAGTTTTTCAAAAAGAAAAATCACAAAATTGTTAATTTAACTAATCAGTAATTAAAATTAATAAATATATTTAAATCAAATAACAAAATAGAAATTTTAGCCTAAATTTAGTTTATTTGCAATGTTAGTTTTCAAGTTTCATAATTTTCTACTGAATTACCAATACTGTTATTTTTTATTTTTTATTTGTTTTATAATATTAATTATATATGGATATTTCTATAATATAATGCATATTATTTGATGTAAAAGTTTTGACTTCTATTAATTTATATAGAGTAAACATGAGATTAGAGTAAGACTTTTATATGATTTAAAATTAAGTTAAATTGTATACCAAAATCAAGTGTGTATGAAGAAAACATGATTTATTAAAGAGCTAATAACCTAGACCTTTCATATATTTTGGTTAATTTTAGGTATTCTAATTATATGATATAAAAATAATTGATTTTAGATTTATAATTGTTGGGTAATTGAGTTATATCAAGTCTAGTTATTATTAATATTTGTTGGTATATAATTTTATTTTGAGTATTTTGGATATCTATTCGGTTCTCGGTTCGGTTCAGTAAATATTTGGTCTTTCGAATATAAGAGTTTATGATCCATTTGGATTTTTTTTGGGTTTATACCCTTTTTGGATTGGATTTGGTTTAGTTTTTGGGGTTTCTGATATTTTGTCCATCCTATCTAACATGGTAGTCGAAAAAACAACAAGCAAGAACTAAAAATTTTGGACATTATATTAATTTTTAATATTTTTATAAGAAAATTAGTTAGAATTAAAGTTTTATTTTAGTTTATTTTAAAATTTAAAACCCGATGGTTTTTAATTTATTTTAAATTTTAAAACTCGCTTATCGGACGGATACTAATCTAGTTTTAAATAAATTATAGTCTTTATTATTGGCGGATCCAGGATAAATATTTATCTAGTGCAAAATAATATATTTATAAATAAAAATGACTAATAATGCATAAAAGAGGAATATAACTGAAGACTACATAGGTTATAAGAGCATATGCAGTGGGAAGAATTCCTTAAAATCTCTCAGATATAATATTTTAATATATTTAATTTAATTAAATATTTATTTAAATTTAAAATAATAATAAGAAAAAAAAATCAATCATATGTTAAGATGTGTAAAAACGGTCAGTAAAAGAGTTTTTCAAAAGTTTCTAAAAATATTTTAAATGAGAATTTTTATGAGAAACTCTTTATGTTTATGTCTGTCTCTTTTCTGTTTCATTATTTTTTATTTTTATAATTGTAAAACCACTAGAACCTCTGCATTCTAACATATTATTTAGCACTTGTGCTACTTACTTTTTTTGTATTTTTTATAGAAAATAAACATATATCTCGAATTTAGGTCTGTCAACTTACACAACTTCCTATAACGTGGGTCCCCCCTGGTCTCTACATATATAACCGAAAAGCTAGACCAATCCAAAACATTAATCCAAATAAACCGAATCAACAGACAACGTTGGGAACAAAAGTTTGCATTGATTTTAAAATTTGTTAGCTATATTTTTTAATCCAACCCAAATCTACAAACAAATGTTGTCATTCCAAATTTAATCACATTTATTCCAAACCAAACTTATCATATGCAGTCCTATTTTATGCATGTACTCATTAATGCTTAGTATGCATGTAGTTACTAGTTACTGGTTACTGAAGGGTGGTATTAATTTTACGTCACAATACAATCAGTATGCTCCATTTGTTTAAATTTCTCATCATCTTCTTGGAAAACATAAGGAATTAGGCACATTGGAAGGCCATGACAAAAATATCACTATCGTTTGAGAAAATTGTAGGGAATCACTAACATTTTCCAACAAATTAGCAAAATTGCATGAGATAAAAATACCACAAAACAAATAGAGCACGTTTTCAAATGAACAGTTTTGCCTAATGTAGAAGAGAAAGAACTTGTCAATGTCAACTCAAATTGATAAACAATCATTTATTGAAATAACGTATGTTTTGGCCAAGTCAACACAAAATTTACAAAACTGAAAAAGAAAATGAAAAATTAGGCCATGAATTTGACTATGGTTGTTAAATGGCGTTTTAGATTTTGGTTTTTAGTATTTTCAATTTTTGGTTTCTAGGTTTTTTCATATCAAAAATAAATAAAGAAAATAAAAAATCTAGTTATAACTTTTAAAGAAAAGATTCACAAATTTTGGTTTTAAGATTTTTTTTTTTAAATCTTGTTAAAACATCAAAAAGTTAGTTTCTCTAGACTAATATTTCAAAAAATTGAATGACTAATTAATAAAATAAGACTTTCGAAAACAAAATCCAAAAACCAATTGAAAAACCACAAGCATTGACTCTTTCTGTGTTTGTTGGGTCAAAATATGTAAGGTAGATATTTAAAGTAATAAATAATATTTTACTTATATGCTGTATAATTTTGTGGTTTGCGTAAAAACACATAGACACATACTGAGCATGAGCAACTCCAAAAAATAATTAATATAAAACTAAGTATGGTACTGGTCTAACTTGGCTGCGCGATCTCTTATCTATTTACAAAACCCCCCTCTGTTTCTGACTACTTTCACCAAACCTGACAAAACAAATATCAAAAAGAAAACGCGAGGAACTTGACTTGTCCTTCCCTATAAAATCTCCAGAATTTGATTTGTTTACTTACTCTTACTCAAACAGACTCAATCAAAATGTCTTCTACTCTCCGGAAGTACGATGTCTTCCTGAGTTTCAGAGGCCTCGACACACGTCGCAGCTTCATCAGTTTCTTCTACAAAGAACTTGATCAAAGTAACATCCGAACTTTCAAAGACGACAAGGAGTTAGAGAGCGGAGACAGAATTTCGCCGGAGCTCATACGCGCCATCGAAGAGTCGAGATTCGCCGTCGTTGTCGTCTCTGTAAACTACACTGCTTCTCCTTGGTGCCTCGAAGAGCTTGCGAAGATTATGGAGTTAGAAAAAGAGAAGAAGATCAATGTTATGCCTATCTTCTACGGCGTGAATCCGTCGGATGTGAGGTGGCAGATCGGAGTAGTCGCTGAACATTTCGAGAAGCACAAAAGCAGATATAATCCTGAGAAAGTGCGTTCATGGATTCAAGCTTTGGAAAATTTAGCAAGCATCTCCGGAAATTGTTCTTGTGAATGGTAAATTTCAAATCTTGATGATAAATGTCGAATTTTGTTTTTTTTTCTTAAATTTTAAATATTTTAGGATTAAATACAAAAAAAAAATCATAGATGAAATAAACCGTTTGGAAATAAAGTTTCGAAATGATATATTTTATACAATCACTCATATTTTATTGAATAAAATTTGAAAAAATGTTATTTAAATCGTGAACTTAAGTAAAAACATCATTTAAACCGTAAAATTTGTTGAAAACCATTATAAGCATCAACTTTCGTTGATTTCATTTTTTATACATGAAATTCTCGATAATCCGGCTAAACTGAACATGATGTTTTGTGTGTGTGGTTTTAGGGAAGATGACTCGAAGATGGTGGACGAAATTACAGACAAAATATCAAAAAAGCTGATGATTGCCAAACCAAAGCGAAGTGGAAGTAAACTAGTGGAGATTGATAGACACATGAAAGCTATTAGGCGAAAATTAGATTTGAATTCTAATAAAAATGTTCGAGTTTTAGGGATTTGGGCACGTGGAAGCAATTGTAGATCGGCTCTTGCTAAATTCGTTTATGACAACATCTCTCAACACTTCCAAAGCCATTGTTTTCTTGAAAGTATGAAAAGGGTTTCTCAGGATCGACACATGTCGCATCTCCGCGAAGAGTGTCAGAGAAAGATTCAAGGAGAAAACAAAAAGGTTCTTCTTGTGGTGGACGATGTTAATAAACTTGAACAGTTAGATGCTCTTGCTGATGATTTCAACAATTTTGGTCCGGGGAGTATAGTTATCATCACTACACAAGACAAGCAGCTTCTTAATTCTGCTAAGATTGATCTTGTCTACGAAGTAGAGCTTCTTAGGTTCAAGAATGTTCGTAAACTCTTCAGACAAGTAGCCTTCAACGAGAGAGTTGAGTCGGTTTTGTTTAAGGTAACGAAATGGTTAGGTTGTGTATGTGGTGAATCTGGTTATGAAAAGATTTAAAATCAATTTATAAAATCCTTTTTTCCCATCTTACATTTTAAGTAAGATGTGGCTTATAAATAGGATTGTTTATCTATTTTTGGAGTTAATTGTATTAAATAATATACAATTTCCTCTTTTTTTTAAGGTTGGGTTTTGATGTTTCCTTATGCTTAATAAATTTGTAGAGGATGTCTAAATTTCATAGCTTTCATTACTTGATTTTTGCACTTTCCAAGGAAAAAAATGAAAGATTAATAGTTGAAAGTTGGAAGCTAGAATGACTAACATGAAAAAAAAATGAAAGATTAATAGTTTCTTCTCTGTTTTTAGATTTTTTTTAACTTTTACATGATGATCCTAATACTCGGCATCGTCAAAGCCTTTAAAACTCTAAGCCATTGACAAATTTTTAGTTTGTTCTTACTATCACATCCGCTTGTCTGAATTTTTGTGATTAAGAAAACTACATCAGAGGAAAATGAATTTTTGTATGTAAATTTTAATTACTTAGTAGAAGATTTGAATAAAGCAAAATAAACTTCTAATAAAACCGAATAAAATAAAGAGTTTGAGACTTTTCTATATGTCCACTTCTTTTTTTGTATTCTCTCTTGCAGTCTCCAACTAACGAATTAATTATAAATAATTGTCTACGACATTTTCTGAAATCATATATTTGTTTATGGATATAGAAGAAAATACAAGTATTAGGGAGACTTAACCAAAAATGATGAAAAACTTGGAAGGTTTCATGGGATAACAATACAATCTAGTCGATAAAATATAAATACTGAACTGAGAAGACCAATGTTTACAGGATCACCCCGGCTTAAATGAGATTATGGGTCTTGGATTATAACTTCTTTTATAGTATAAAATATGTTAATGGATATATAATTCTTTCTGTTTTTTTTTCCTTATATGATAATTGTCTCTAATTCTTAGTATGTTTTAGTCTTTTCTTGGAAACGAATTTGTGCAGGGTACCTAAAAAAGCTGAACGATAATAAGATTAGTGAAAATAGGTTGTGAACATGCATGTGCTGAGTGGAGCATTGCACATTGCCCCAAATAAATTGACAACAAATTTAGTGTATTTTAAGACCCAACATAATTGAAATATTTTAACGATGAAATGATTAAGCAATGTATACAAACACAGAAAACCAAACTCAGCCTATTTTTTTTTTTTTTTTTTTTTTTTTTTTTTTTGGTTTTAGAAAGTAGAAACCAAACTCATCTTCTTGCTAGCTAGGCAGCTCAGGACTCTGTGCGGGTGGCTAGACTTAAACTCTTCTTATAGTTTTACCCTCATTGAATATTCTCAAACAATGGTTCCCTTTAAAAAACAAAAACTGAATGTTTCCTGGAAATGTATTAGTAATTCTACCGTAAAGTGTGTTTTCCTTTGTCACTCCTTTTTGGTACACTTCCAAACTATAAAAAGTCAAAAGAAATCCAAAAACGAATAGGACAGACAAAATTTGAATATTATCTTTTTCATTTTTTATTTTATTTTTAACTTACATTTCATTATTTTGGAGAAGAATGTAGAGAATCACTAGCAACTTCAAATAAATTAGCAAAATTGCATTAGCTAGAGAGATACATACCCCCAAACAAAAAAATAGAGTACGTTTTCAAATGAACGGTTGTGCATACATAGGAAAGACTAAAAGAATTTGTCAACTGAACTGATAAACAGCCATTTATTTAGATAACATACATATATTTTGTAAAATCTGGTCAAGTCAACGTAAAGTTGGAATTTTAATTCACAAAACCAAAACAAACAAAAAAAAACTAAAATCTTTGCCCAAAAAAGAAAATTAAAACAAAGAAAAAGATGAAATTTTATATGGTCAAAATGAGTAAGGTAGATATATTAAAATAATAGTAAAATGTTTACTTTTATGTAATTATGTACAGTTTGGCTAACTTGGCTGCGCAATATCTCTGTTTCCGACTACTTTCAAATGAACGGGTGTGCATACACATGAAAGACTAAAAGAATTTGTCAACTCAAATTGATACACAGCCATTTATTTAAATAACATACATATATTTTGTAAAATTTGTCAACGTAAAGTTTAAATTTTAATTCACAACAACCAACAAAAAACTAAAACCTTTGCCCAAAAAATAACAATAAAACAAAAAAAAGTTGAAATTTTATATGGTCAAAATTAGTAAGACAGATATACTCTTAAAATAACAGTGAAATGTTTACGAATATGTACCATCTACATCGTACAGTTTGGCTAACTTGGCTGCACGATCTATCTCTGACTAGTTTCCCAAAATAGAAGCTGCCAAAAAGCAAAAACAAGAAGAAAATGCGAGGAACATAACTTTACTTTATCCCCAAGGAGGAGTAGTGTCAGAGTGAAACTCCTTCCTATAAAAATCTACAGAATTTGATTTGTTTACTTACTCATACTCATAAAGAAGAATCAATAAAATGTCATCTACTCTCCGGAAGTTCGATGTTTTTCTAAGTTTCAGAGGCCTCGACACTCGTCGCAACTTCGTCAGTTTTTTCTACAGAGAACTGGTTCGAAGTAACATCCAAACGTTCAAAGACGACATGGACTTGGAGAGCGGCCGGAGAATTTCGCCGGAGCTCAAACGGGCCATCGAGGAGTCGAAATTTGCGGTCGTTGTGGTTTCTAAAAATTACACTGCGTCTCCTTGGTGCCTCGAAGAACTTGTGGAGATTATGGAGTTAGAAGAAAACGGTTTGATCGAGGTGATACCAATCTTCTACGGCGTGGATCCTTCTCATGTGAGGAGACAAATCAAAAAAGTCGAGAAACACTTTAAGAAGCACGAAGGTAGAGAAGATCATGAGAAAGTGCTTTCATGGAGGCAAGCATTGACCAAGTTAGCAGATTTCTCCGGCTATTGTTCTCGTGAATCTTGTAAATGGTAAGTTTCCAACTTAAGATGATGATAAAGGTCGAATTTTTATGTTTGGTATGAATATAATATGGATAATTTATTTTTTAAGTTAGTTTGAAATTTTAATTTTGGATGGAATTCTCTAGCAAATTTTTTTTATTTAGAATAGTAGGGGTCACCATTTGAAAATAAAATTTAATGAACTATTTTTAGTTGTTACACGTTGAATATATTTGATTAAATTCTAGGTTTTTTTTGTCTTTAGGGCAGATGAGTGGGAGATGGTCAACGAAATTACTGACCAAATATCAAAAAGGCTCATGACTGCTAAACCAAGACGCAGTGGTAGAAAACTAGAAGGGATTGATAGACACATGGAAAATCTTTATCAATTATTGGATATGAATTCTAATAATGAAACCGTGAGAGTGATTGGGATTTGGGCAAGAGGAGGCAATGGTAGAACGGCTTTTGCTAAATTCGTCTATGAGAGCATCTCTCAACACTTCCAAAGCCATTGTTTCCTTGAAAGCGTGAAAAGGATTTCTCAGGACCGCCACATGCAGCATCTCCACCAAGAGTTTCTTGAAAAGATTCAAGGAGAATACTCTATGAATAAACCAACGCTCAAGAACCAAAAGGTTTTGCTTGTTGCTGACGACGCCAATAAACTAGAACAGTTAGATACTCTTGCTAATGATTTTAACTGTTTTGGTCCGGGGAGTGTAGTTATTATCACTACACATGACAAGCAGCTTCTTAATTCTTATGACATAAAGCTTGTCTACGAAGTTGACCTAAAATTCCAGGATGTTGCTGACCTCTTAAAACGACAACCAGCCTTCAAGAGAATTGGTGTACTCTGCAGACAATTTTCCTTCAAAAAGAGAGATGAAATTGATAGGTTGTCAACGTGGTAAATCTGGTTATGAAAAGTGTTTGAATTAATATTTTTTAAAATCTTTTTTTTTTTCCCATAAACATCAAGTTAAGTATAACCAAAACGTAGTAAGATGAATGTGGCTTAGAAATAGGATTCTTTTGTCTATTTTTGGAGTTGGTTGCTCCCTGCTGGTGTGTAGAAGAATATTATCTTTGAATTGTATTAAATAATAATATAAAAATCCTTTTTTCAAGTTTGGGTTTTGATGTTTCCATATCCCCAATAAATTTCTAAATTAAAGAGGAGTAAATTTATGTAGTAAATGAAAGAAATATAGTTTTGACTTTTGACTCCTTTCCATATATTGACTTTTTTTCTTCCCTACTTTCTCCTACAATCTCCAATCAACAGTTGCATTCTAAGGTTGCAAATATTAGTAATAAAATAAATGAATTAAAAAAAATAATTAAATTTTTTTTGAGTTGAATGATTCAACTCCAAAATAGTAAATGAATGAGTTGAACATTTGTTCTTTGTAATTTATGCATTTATTCAATTTTTTTAGCTGAACAAATTGAACAATCTTTTCAACTTATTTATCTTAAATGGTAAAATATTAGATGAATATTCATTCAACTCTTTCAATTTATTAATTTAAATACACCATTTGCAGCCTAAATGTTTTGTCCAACGTATCTTCTCTAAAACATTTTCTGGAAATTAAAACACTAGAGTATCTTTAATAGTACTCTATTTTTAGAAATTTATTTATTTTTAGAAATCATCTTCAATGGTATTCTCTATGTAGCTTTAAAAATAGAGAAATACTTTTTTTTTTACAATATGATCTTTTAATTGTATTATTTATTAATTTTATATTTAAAACAAAATTATGTGTTTATTTATGTACTTATATATAACTATATTATTAAACTTGGTTATTTAATTACTATAATATGCAACACAAACTTATACTAAATTAGAAATACAAGTTACATGAAGATGATAAATTAAAAAAATTCACAAATAAAAAAATGAATAGATCAAATTTGTAAAATTAGAAAGTAAAATTTTTTAATTTAAATTAGTTAAGAAGATAAAACTATTATATATATTAAATATTATTTTTAAAATAAAAATAAAGCCAATTATTAGAGCAAATCCCTCCTCTATTTTTAGATATCTCTATTTTTTAAGAAAGAAAAAGAGCAAACCATTGGAGATAATCTTAATTACTGAATAAAGAAAAAAATAGCAAGTTTTGAAACAACTCATTGAAAAGATGATGAAGAACAAACCAATTTTTATTCTGGGAAGACCAATGTTACAGGAATATATATCATTTCAACCTAAATAAGATTACGGATCTTGGCATAAAACTACTTCAGATGAAAAATTGTTTACCAGATCAACTTGGAAGGATTTTTGCATTTTCCAAGGAAAGAAAAACAAGAAAGATTGATAGTCCAAAGTTTGAAGCGAAAGTTCTCTTCTTTCACTCCTGTGATGCAAAGCCCGCTCTTGACACATTAACACAAGGCAATTGAATGAAGTTACCAATTTTATGGGGACCCATTTATATAAAAAATATTTTTTATTAATTGTTTTGTAAATACTTAAAAAAAAGTTAAAAAGCTTCACTTTTGGTTTTTTTATTAGTTTTTTTTGTTGAAAATAATTTATAAAAAAACATTATCATGTTAAAAACAAAAGCAAATATAGAGATTAATTGTATCCAAGACGAAAAAAAATCTAAGTATAATATAAAATAACATATTAATAGAGAATTTTTGTAAATTTTAAAACAATTAAGCTAATTTTGCAAATTTTATGTGTGCATCCACCATTGATTAGAAGAATAATAATAGGATATATTCAAAAAAAAAAACATTAATCATTCTTTGAAATTTTTTTGAAATATTTTATATTTGTTTTTAAAATTAAATAATTATAGCGATATTTAAAATAATTAAAAATAGTATATTTTGGTTAAATTTTCTATGATATAAATTTTTGTTAATTATAATAATATTTCGTATGGGGCCTCGAAATTATCAGAACCGGCTGTGCTGTGATGTAATCTTTTTAATCATATAAGTTGCTAACTTTTCAAAGTTAGAATCTACATATATAAAACAAAGAAGAAAAAAAAGCTTTTTAACTTTTACATGATGATCCTAATATACTCATCATCGTCAAAGCCTTAAAAACTCTAAGCCTTTTAGTTTGTTTTTTAGTTTTCCTAGGAAACGAGTTTGTGCAGGTGCCAAAAAGCAGAAGTGTAACAAGATCAGTGAAAAACAATTATTCAATCATATATTAATGAAAAATAGTTGATTTAATTTATTTTTCGTTTGAATTTAGGTTCTTACATGATTTCTCAAGTTCTATATACATAATATTAATAGATTTTAAGTTTTCATGAAATAAATTTTGTTTTTTTCTTTGGTGCAACAGTTTCCATGAAATGATTAAGCAACATATATATACAACACACAAACCAAACTCAAGTTTGTTAACTAGGCAGCTCAAGACTCAAAGTGGGCGGCTGGACTTAAACACTTCTTGTAGTTTTGCCCTAATTGAATATCCTCAAACAATGGTTCCCTTTATCCAAAAGTCACATAATGTTTCCTGGAAATTTATTGGTAATTTCCTTACTGTAAAGTGTTTTTCTTTTTCCCTCTATTAATCAAATTAATTCGTCACTTCTATTGGGTGCACTTCCCAAACTCAAAAGTCAAAAGTCAATTCCTCTCTTTTTCTCACTCTCCCAGCCGCTTTTTGGATTTTATGCTTTTTGGATTTACTTATAAATCAAAGCTTATGTAACTAATTACTTGGAGAAGTTTTTATTAAACTCCGGTCTCTCTATATATACAACCGAATAACAAGATTAATCCAAAAGGTATATCCAAGTAAACCAAATCAACAGACAAAATTAGAAACATATTTGGGTTTAAATCTGTTAGCAATATTTTTAATCCCAAACAAAATCTGAACCCATTCCAAATTTGATCACGTTTGTGATAAACCAGACTTCCAAACCAACTTTATCAAACGGATTCTGTCGTATGCTCCATTTAATTAAACATAATGAAAGGACGTAAGAAAATTGTAGAGGATCACTAGCAAATTTCAAACAAATTAACAAAATTGCACGAGAGAAACAACTTATCAACTCAAATAGATGAGTCCATTTATGAAACGCCACACATTTGAAAGCAAGTTAGATAAACAGTCATTTATTTAAATAATGTACTCTATATTTAACAAAATGGATATCAAGTATTGTATGAGTAATAATATTTTAAATTATCTTTTTATGATTACGACTTTCCAATTTTTAATGTCCAAACAATTTGCTGCGCGATATTTCACCATTTTACAAACCTCTGTTTCTGACTACTTTCCCACACTAGAAGCTGACAAAAAAACATTTACAGATAAGAAAATGCAAGAACGTGCAGTAGTCAGACTCAGAGTGAAACTCCTTCTCTAGGTCATGGCTATAAAATCTCGCGAATTTGATTTGTTTACTTACTCTTACTCAAACAGACTCAATAAAAATGTCTTCTACTCTCCGGAAGTACGATGTCTTCCTGAGTTTCAGAGGCCTCGACACACGTCGCAACTTCATCAGTTTCTTCTACAAAGAACTTGATCAAAGTAACATCCGAACTTTCAAAGACGACAAGGAGTTAGAGAGTGGCGACAAAATTTCGCCGGAGCTCATACGCGCCATCGAAGAGTCGAGATTCGCCGTCGTTGTCGTCTCTGTAAAGTACGCTGGGTCTGCTTGGTGTCTCAAAGAGCTTGTGAAGATTATGGATTTAGCAAAAGAGGATAAGATCGAGGTGATACCCATCTTCTACGGCGTGACGCCGGCCGATGTGAGATGGCAGAACGGAGTAGTCGGTGAACATTTCAAGAAGCACGAAGGTAGAAAAGATGTAGATCTTGAGAAAGTGAGTTCATGGAGAAAAGCATTGACTAATTTAGCAACGATCTCTGGCTATTGTTCTTCGGATTGGTAAATTTCAAATCTTGATGATAAATATCGAATTTTTATGATAAGTTTTTTAAAATACCACATTTTTATGGTAATTTGAATGTTCCAAAAATATTATCAAAAGTTTTAGTTTCTAAAATTATCACAAACACAAAAATTGATTTTATAAAGTTTATTATTTATTGAGTTAATTATTTTATATTTAGGGTATAATTTTTATGGGATGTAGTAAGAGTTTAGGATTTAAGATTTAGATTTTAAAGTTTTTAAACTCTAAAGCGTAAATATTAAACCTTAAAATAATTACATAATTCAAGAAATTATGGTTATTTTATGATATAGATGGAAGTTTTTAAATTTAGTGATATTTTTATGAAAAAATATAATTTAGTGATATTTAAGAGAATTATTTTATTTTTATTGATAAATTTGACTATATTTTTTTATATTGAAATTCTTGTTTTTTTAATCTGTCTTTAGGAAAGATGATTCGGAGATGATCGACGAAATAACTGACAAAATATCAAAAAGACTACTGATTGCTAAACCAAGACGTAATGGGAATAAACTAGAAGGGATTGATACACACATGGAAGCTATTCGACAAAAATTGGATTTGAAATCTAATAAAAGTGTTAGAGTGTTTGGGATTTGGGCAAGAGGAGGCAATGGCAGATCGGCTCTTGCTAAATTCGTTTATGAGAACATCTCTCAACATTTCCAATGCCATTGCTTCATGGAAAATGTGAAAAGCATTTCTCAGGATCGCCACATGCCGTATCTACGCCGAGAGTTTCGGGAAAAGATTAAAGGAGACGGCTCGAGTAATTCAAGGCTTAACCAAAAGGTGGTTCTCCTTGTGGCAGACGACGTAAATAAACTTGAACAGATAGAAGCACTTGCTGAGGAGTTTAACAATTTTGGTCCGGGGAGTGTAGTTATCATCACTACACAAGACAAGCAGCTTCTTGAATCTGCTAACATTAAGCTTGTCTATGAAGTAGCCCTTCTAAAATTCCAGAATGTTGGTGACCTCTTCAGAAAATCAGCTTTCAAAGAGAGAGTTAATGAACTCTTCAGACAATCAGCCTTCAAGGAGAGGCAGGATTCTGCTGCGTTCGAGTATGATGTTGATGTTTTGTGCTCTCCAAGAGACGAGTTTATTATGCAAAATTGTTGGACATCACTGCCTGCGCAATGATATGCATGGTTTGGTTATAAATCCTTTTTTCATATACATCAAGTTAAGTATTACTTGGTAAAAGATGTGGCTTAGAAATAGGATTGTTTTGTCTATTTTTGGAGTGGTTTCAAGTTTGGGTTTTGATGTTTCCATATGCCCAATAATTTTTAAATTTTACATGATAAAGAGTTATTAAATGAAAGAAAGAGTTTTGACTTTTGAGTCCTTGAAAAGATGATGAAAATTGAAAAGCTTGGAAGGTTTCAAGGGAGAATTAACAAACCAATTTAGTAAACAAATACCAAACTGAGAAGGTCAATGTTTATAGGATCACCTCGACCTAAATAAGACTAGGGGTCAATGTTCATACCTTCTTTATATACAATTTTTTTAATGGATCATCAACTTGATATGCAAGTTTAAAACCTATCTTGGAATTTGTGAGTTTTTCCTAGCTTCTTAATTCTCATATGTGCACGTAGCCATTGTCATCTTTTCTTTTTCCGTGAAGTTGTATATATACCTGAAATGCTTCACCACTTTCTTAGTAAATAAACTGATGTAACTCTTAATTTTAGTAAATGGATAATTCTCTATACTTCTTATATGATATGGTTGTCTTTCCAGATGATAGTTAATTTTCTCTAAACTTTAGTTTGTGTTTCAGTCTTCCTTGGCAACGCCTTTGTGCAGGTACCAAAAAAAAGAGAAGTATGACACGATCAGTGAAAAGAAAAAACTTCGATCAATGTTAGTGAAACTAACTATTTTTTTATTTTGGTTAGTATTTGTTTTCTTATTTGATTGCTCAGATTATATATATATAAATCAATTGTTTTTTAAGTTTCCATGAAATGATTAAGCAGAGTATGTACAAGTACAATACAGAAAAACCAAACTCAGAGTGGGCCGTGGGCGGCTGGACTATACTCTAAAATTCTTTTTAGTTTTACTCTAATTGAATATTCATACAATATTTCCTTTTATCAGAAAAATCACAGAATGTTTCCTGGAAATTTCTTTATCGTAACAGTGTTTTCCATTCGTCATCTATTTAATCACTTTAATTCGTCACTCCTTTTTGGCTTGTTCGTACACTTCCCAAACTCATAAGTAAGCCACGAGCCCAAAAGCCAAAAAGTCCAAAAATGAAAAAGACAGACAAAAGATGAATATAAAATGTTCTACTTTTTGGAGTAAAAATGATCGTTGGAATCTACAGGTATGATCACACAGAAGAAAAGCTTTTAAACTTTTACATGATGATGCAACATACTAAGGTAAAACCTTTATAAATTAATAATATTAAGATTAATTCATTTTTACGGTGATATTTAGTTCAAAATAGTAATTGGAACTGAAAAATTTATTATTTTAATAAAATTATTAATAAATCAAATATTAATTTATAAAAGTTTAACTGTAGTGGTGTAAAACTGGCCAAAGCCTTAAAAGTTCTGAGCCACACAATTTTCTCGCTTATTGTCTCCCATTCGTTTTCTGGATTATGCTTTTTGGGTTTTATTTATAAACTTAGGAAGATTAAATCAGAGCGTATGTAATTACTTGGTGAATTTTGAAAACCCACAAAGCATTCAAGATCTCTTATTTGGTCAAAATGAGTAAGGTTGAAATCTTTAAATAATTAAATACTGTTTTACTATTAGTATGTACCACAATGCGATTTGTCTAAAACACATTATAAATTTTTAAAAAAAATAGAAGGTATTTTCATAACGAAAAAACAAAAAACAAAAAATAAGACTTGGCTGCACGATTTTTCACCTTTCACACATGTTTCTGACAATTTTCACAAAATAGAGGCTGACAAAATATCAAAGAATAAAGAAAATGCTAGGAACTTGCCTTAAGGATTTTAGTAGTCTGAGTGAAACTCGTTCCATGGCTATAAATCTCCCGAATTTTCTTTGTTTACTCACTCATCATACTCATTGAGAGACCAAAATCAATCAAATGTCTTCTTCTACTCACTTTGAGTTCGATGTTTTTCTAAGTTTCAGTGGCCGCGACACTCGTCGCTGCTTCATCAGTTTCTTCTACAAAGAATTGTGTCTAAGTAACATTCGAACTTTCAAAGACGACAAGGAATTGGAGAGTGGCAAGAGTATTTCCCCGGAGCTCATTCGCGCCATCGAGGAGTCGAGAGTCGCCGTCGTTGTCGTCTCTGTCAATTACACTGCTTCTCCTTGGTGCCTCGAAGAGCTATTGAAGATTATGGAGGTCCAAGACAAGGGCTCCCTCACCGTGATGCCCATCTTCTACGGCGTTGAGCCGAAAGATGTGAGGAGACAAATCGGACAAGTTGCTGAACATTTTAAGAAGCACGAAAATAGAGAAAATCCTGAGAAATTGATTTCATGGAAGCAAGCATTGACCAAATTAGCAAGTATCTCCGGCGATTGTTCTTCCAAATGGTAAAACTTCCCAACTTTATCATAAAGTTTCCAACTTTTATTGACTTTTTTTTGTTTTTGATTTTAGGGAAGATGACTCAGCGATGGTGGACGGAATTACTGAGAGGATATCAAAACAGCTGATGGTTGCGAAACCAAAGCGAAGTGGGAGTAAACTAGCGGAGATTGATAGACACATGAAAGCTCTAAGGCAAAAACTGGATTTGAATTCCAAGAAAAAAGTGAGAGTTTTTGGGATTTGGTCACGTGGAAGCTACTGCAGATCGGTTCTTGCTAAATTCCTTTACCAAGACATCTCTCAACACTTCCAATGCCATTGTTTCCTTGAAAGTGTGAAAAGGGTTTCTCAGGATCGTCACATGTCGCATCTCCGCCGTGAGTTTCGGGAAAAGATTCAAGGAGGAGAAGATCCGAGTACATCAAGGCTCAAGAACCAAAAGGTTCTTCTTGTGGCAGACGACGTTAATAAACTTGAACAGATTGAAGCACTTGCTGAGGATTTTAGCAGTTTTGGTCCGGGGAGTATAGTTATCATCACTACACAAGACAAGCAGCTTCTTAAATCTTATGGCATAGAAGATTTCTACGAAGTTGACCTTTTGAGATTCAAGTTTAGTGAACTCTTCAGACAATTAGCTTTCAACGAGAGAGCCATTTCTGCTGCGTTCAAGTCGGCTTTCTTCAAGGCAAAGAAATGGTTAGGTTATGTGGTAAATATGGTTATGAAAATGTTTAGAATCAATTTATAAAAAAATCCTTCTTTTTTCCCATATACATCATCAAGTTAAGTAGTATGACTAAACTTAGTTAAGATGTGGCTTGGAAATAGGAATGCTTTGTCTATTTTTGGAGTGGGGTTGCTTGCTTGTGTGTAGAAAAATGTTATCTTTGAATTTGTATTAAATAATATATACAAGTTTCTTTTCGCAAGTTTGGATTTTTGATGTTCCCATATGCTCAAAAACGTAAGAATAATAGTTCAAAGATCGAAGATAAAATTACTAACATGAAAATACAGAGAAAGGTAAGCTTTTGAAGAGAAGAAGATCCTAAAAGCAAGAAAAGCTCTGATCTTTCGCTTTCTCTTACTGATACTTTGAGAATTTTTCTGTCTCAGACAAAGAATGGGTACGTACTATTTCTCATTTATGCTTTTTTGAATTGATCCTTATTGTTGGTTTGTTCTTAGGCACTTACGTCTAATGAATAAATATAAATTTCTTTGTTTTTGTTAGCAAATCATCTTGTAGATCCATGTAAATTAATGCGTAAACACAATTAGGATCCATTGATTTGTTTTTGTCTTACATATTACATATTGGATACAGATAAGAGCGAAGGATGTTCATCTGTACAGCTAATCGATGGAGACGGTATATACAATGTCGATAACATCGATAATTTCATTAAAGATGTGAAGCTTGGAGAGTGTGGACTCTCTTATGCTGTTGTATCCATCATGGGTCCTCAAAGCAGCGGTATGCATTCTTTTAGATAAGAGATAATGTTACTGAATAGTTAAGTTCATTTAAAGAAACTTTTTTGTGATTTGACAGGGAAGAGTACATTATTGAATCATTTGTTTGGAACAAACTTTATGGAAATGGATGCATTTAAGGGAAGGTATGATAATTTTCATCTGATAGTATTTTTTGCTTTTTTGACTTGTGTGTTAAAGTTTTTGGTGTTGATTATAAACTCTTTTATAGGTCTCAGACCACAAAAGGTATATGGCTTGCAAGATGTGCCGGTATAGAGCCTTGTACACTTGTAATGGATTTGGAGGGCACTGATGGAAGGGAGCGAGGAGAGGTTTATTTTGGTTTAATGTGTTGCATTGGTTGGGTTTTTTTACATTAAGTTTTTGGATAAACGGTGTTTTCTTTTGGCTAATCAGGATGATACTGCATTTGAGAAACAGAGTGCTCTGTTCGCTCTTGCTATCTCGGATATCGTCTTGATCAACATGTAAGATTATAGTAGAAACTTTTCAAACATTGAAATGTGCACATAGCTAAACCTAATATCTCAATGCTTGTGCTTTTAGGTGGTGTCATGATATTGGCCGTGAACAAGCTGCTAATAAACCTCTCTTGAAAACTGTCTTTCAGGTATATTTCTTTTGTGATGCTCAGAAAGTTTAAAACTTGTTTATGTTTGAATCTTTGGAGTTGTGTAATAACAGGTTATGATGCGATTGTTTAGTCCAAGAAAAACAACAATGCTGTTTGTAATACGAGATAAAACCAGGGTTAGAATCTTCTTCTTTTTTTCTTTTGTCAATCTATTTACATTGCAGATCTGTAACTGCTAACCATTTTACCTAAATGATTTTGGCTGCAGACGCCATTGGAAAATTTAGAGCCTGTCTTAAGAGAAGATATACAAAAGGTAAAAGAAAAGTGACTTTGAGCTAATTACAAAGAAAGGAAGCTGATCTGTCACTGGTTTGTTGTTCATTGTGACAGATATGGGATTCTGTTCCAAAGCCTGAAGCACATAAGGAAACTCCTCTAAATGAATTCTTCAATGTATGTTAAGTTAAGCTACAGCTAGATCTATTGAGAAATAATGGTTGCCAAATTTCAGAAAATGTAATGTTGTTTCTTTCTTTGATGGGTTAGGTTGAAGTTGTTGCTCTTTCCAGTTATGAGGAGAAGGAAGAACAGTTTAAAGAGCAGGTGTGAGGCCAATCTTTTTTTCACAGATGGTTGATACTTAATGTTGTGTGTTTCAATTTGTGTGTTTTGGAACTTAATTAGATTGCTAGTTTGCGACAACGGTTCATGCATTCTATTGCACCTGGTGGTCTTGCTGGAGACAGAAGAGGAGTGATTCCAGCATCTGGTTTTGCATTTAGTGCAGATCAAATCTGGAGAGTTATCAAAGAGAATAAAGATCTTGACCTTCCAGCTCACAAGGTTATGGTTGCTACTGTGCGGTGCGAAGAAATTGCTAATGAGAAGTTTGCTCATTTCATTTCAAACGATGTAACGTTTCTACAACTCCTTAGACTTTCACTCCCATAATCACAAACTAATTAACCTTTTTGCTTCATTTACTAAGGACTGGCGCCAACTAGATGGAGAGGTGCAAGCTGGTCCAGTTTCTAATTTTGGAAAGAGACTTACTATCATTCTTGGTTCTTGCTTATCTGAGTAAGCACATCAATTCTCATCACGCTACACACACACACACACACAAAGTAGTTTCATATTAGATTTTTACTAATGTTTCTTAAAACCTTCCTTGTGGGTTTGATTTAGATATGATGGGGAGGCTACGTTCTTTGATGAAGGTGTTAGATCTTCGAAGAGACATAAGCTTGAAGAAAAGCTTCTCCAAGTAAATACAAATACAATCTAAGATCTCTTGAGCATAGAGTACTTAAAGCTATATGCAGATGTGTTAGTTAGACAGAACCTAACTTTGTTTAATATTATTATTACCTTACAGCTTGTGAATCCAGCGTTTCAAGATGTATTGGGACATATAAGATGGGGAATGCTTGAAAAATTTAAGGCTTCTTTTGATAAGGCTTTAAGCATTGGTGAAAGGTTTTCTTCAGCTTCTCAAGATTGGTTCAAGGCTTGCATGTCACAGTTCGATGAAGAGTGTGCAGGTGCCATCATTGAACAAGCTAATTGGGACACGGCTAAAGTACGTGACAAGCTAGTCCGTGACATCGAGTCTCACATTTCCTCTGTGCGGACTTCTAAGTTATCTGAACTTACCAGTCTATACGAGGTAACAGAATTAATGATTTAAAAAGAAAGGTTTGGAAAATTTAGTTTTGTTTTTACTGATTTTAGTCTTTAATTTTTGCAGTCAAAACTTCATGAAGCATTGTCAGAACCAGTGGAAGCTTTGTTGGAAGGAGCTAATGATGAAACATGGACAATAGTAAAGAAGCTTTATAGACGTGAAACTGAATCTGCTGTCTCTGGATTCAGTAGTGCATTAGCTGGTTTTGACATTGAAGAAGAAACAAGAGATCAAATGGTGAAGAGTCTTCAGGAGTATTCAAGAGGTGTCATTGAATCTAAGGCAAAAGAAGAAGCTGGAAAGGTTTTGATGCGTATGAAAGAAAGGTATAATAATAGCAAAAGCCTTGCTTCTTCTATATATGCTCAGTGATCTTTATGTTTAATCTGTTGTTGTTATTTTATTTTCAGGTTTGCTACAATCTTCAGCCATGATTCTGATTCAATGCCCCGTGTTTGGACTGGAAATGAAGATCTTCGAGCAATTACTAAATCAGCTCGATCCGCTGTATGATTTGTTATTATGCTCAAATTAATCCTTGGAGCTACTCTCTCGAATTAAGTGATCATGCAGTACTTAGGATCGAATCCACAAGGACTGTATTAACGTTCTGAACACTTTCTTATGCTTTCTTGATTCAGTCCTTGAAGTTGCTATCAGTAATGGCTGTGATTCGGTTGGGAGATGAACGTGATAACATCGAGAAGATACTAACTGTTTCTCTATTGGATCCAACAAAGAATGAAGCTTCTAAAAAAAGCATTACAGCATCTGATCCACTAGCTTCAAGCTCTTGGGATGATGTATGTATAACTAACTCTGCTCCCATTAGCTTTCAGTTTATTCTTGATCTAACAGATATGGTCACATTTACTAATTATTTGTAGGTTCCATCATCAAGAGCTTTGATCACACCAGTCCAATGTAAATCTATATGGAGACAGTTCAAGACAGAAACAGAATATACAGTGACTCAAGCCATATCTGCACAGGCATGTGATTACTTTTAACTCATACTTTAACTCTTTGCTTATGAATACTTAATGAAAGTGTTTATACTTTAAATTCAGGAAGCAAATAAACGTGGTAATAACTGGTTACCTCCTCCATGGGCGATTCTTGCATTGATCGTACTTGGATTCAACGAATTCATGACTCTTCTAAGGTTTCATCAAAGCTTAGTATTGATTGCATTCATTATGTTATATAACATTCTGAAATCTATTTCCTTTCTTTATGTAACAGAAACCCTCTTTATCTCGGTTTCATCTTTGTCGCTTTCCTACTGCTAAAAGCATTGTGGACACAACTTGATATCCCTGGCGAATTCCGCAATGGTGCAGTAAGTGTTTTTGCCAATCTTTGTACCTTTTCATGAATCATGGACATGAGAAAAGTTGCAAGATTCAAGATTTCTTGATAATATATAATACTAGTATGATGTTACTACATATGGTTTGTTTTTTCAGCTTCCAGGGATTATATCGATATGCGCAAAGTTTGTTCCCACGGTTATGAACCTTCTTAAGAACCTTGCTGCGGAAGGCGAAGCTCCTCCTGCAGCTAATCCAGAGAATCGTCGTTCGAGCAACAACACTTCTACATCAGAAAATGCACCTGATCACAAAAGTTCCTAAAAAAAAGACTAAAGAGGAGAGTGATCTTTCCTACTCTTCAAACGTTTTTTTTTTCTTATTCCCTTACTCATGAGTTTCAAAACGCTGCGTTTTAGGGACCTTTTTGCTCTTGTTTTAGACTACAACACAAGTGACTTAAAACTTTTAATACTTAATAGCTTTGTGATATGATTTGAATCGGTTGAGTTATTTTCTCTTATGTAAACGGAAAAGAAAAAAAATTGAAGAAGTATAAATTCACGTACGTTCTACAGTAACTCGTTTCATCATTCAAGGAAGTGGGATAATGGGATAAGATGCCAAATCCCATGCAAAGCGAGCAAAAATTAATATTTACATTAACTGCTATGTGGGGAAGTTATATAACCATTTTTGAAAAATACTCAGAATCCAACTCATGGATTGGTGTGTGTATTTATTATCATTATTTCTTTGCATATCTACCGCCAATAACTCCGTCAAATAAAATGAACTTTTTACAGCTAAATTCAGATAATATACTCTTCTTATAGTAACTGTCCAAAAGCCTTTCTGTTTAAATTCGAAAAAATAAGCCTTTGTGAACTACACGGAGTAACATATTTTTAAAAATGATTTGAAGTATTTTTTGCTATAATATGAAGTTATCTTTCCCTCCCAAGAAACATTCATTAATAAATTCGATATCATAACTACATTTCTGTCATTCTGTGGCTGCTTAAATATTAAACGAAACTATTTAGAATTTAGTTATGGTTGTGGCTGATATAAAGACGGAGAAAATCTCATACGATATATATGAACAGACCACCGTACGTGACCCGATGTGACATTATTATAATCAATACTCGTAGTATCGTACACTTATTTTAACATCAAAATTAAAAATCTTAAATTGGCAACTAACTAATCCATGGTGATTGAAATTTTGTTAGTAACCCCTTGATCATGATCTATCAATTAAAATGGATAGTAGTTTACTGGTTAGGTGAAGATGATTAATTATAACTAGTTGCCAAAGACATGTCTCGTGAAGATTTGCTAGTAACCCACGGTGATGATTATAACTAAGATAATCCATCTGCTAATAAATAAAATTAGTTGCCAAAAACATGGCTCTATAGTCTATATATTGTAGTTTTGTGATTTAGTTAGGTGAAGATGATTAATTGATACACGTTGAATCTATGAAAGTCTTGATCCAACGGCTATCAGACCTCCTACTTCAACCGTTTTCATATCGCCATTAATGATACAGACAAGCTTTACAACTCACCCTTTCATCTTTAAAATTATTTTGTATACTCCATATGATACTATAGTATATATACTGTTAGTTTAGTTACTATTAATAAATTACTTTTACAGCTGGACCCAAATATCAAAATCAGAATCGTGGAACAAAGATGAGTTATTACTATTATCACCGAGGTAAAACTGTGAAAGCAATCCTTTTGAGCATTAGTTTGGTTACAAAACAATTTGATAGTCATTGTTCACTGTAATTAGCAGTGAAGGAGTTACCATCAATTTCATTTGCAAAGTAGTAATCTAATTATGTACCAATATAAGTCTATTTTGAAAAGAAAAGAATAAGTTACTAGGTAGTGTGAAAAAGCTATTAGGTGAATATTTATAACAAATTGGGGGTAGCAATTAATTGAGTAAGATGATCACATGTCTTTTTCATTCGCTATTTTCGACAAATATAGGAGACAGACACACACACCCAAAGGCCAAAATCAAATCTAAGATTTTAGTGTGTAGACCACCAACATCTATCTATTTATTAACTTATTATTTTTACCGTTTAACTTTTCACCGAATGTTGTCTAACCAAAAAATTGATGTAAATGTATAAGTAATTTAAGTACTTCGTATAAATGGCTACATATAATGTAACAACATATAGAGACACATGTGGGTGTAATTAATATTAGTTGCTTTGTTGGATCGTAAGTGTTATTTATAGGAGAAGAAACACACAAAACAAGACCATTCATGAAAAGCCACATAATAAGTTGAAGCAGAAGCAATTAAAAAAAAAAAAAACATAAAAAAAAAGTTCTTGAGTTTTGGTTTCTGAAGTCTCCAATGGCTCTCAAGCTCTTTCTCTTTGCTCTTCTTCTATGTCTCCCTACTTCTCTCTCCTCCACTGCTTCTCAAGGTCACTTCTCTATCATTCTCACTTAACACATTGTTCATTACAGAGTTTTACTTAAACTTCATTTTCTACGTAGATGATTCTGTGTAGTTGTAGAGAACTCTGTTTTGTTTGTGTCCGAACTTGTTAATAGACATATACTTACAGATACATTATGCATAACTATTGTGTGTGTGTTTTTGGGTTATGTTCTGCTAAACACATTAATGATGTAATTACTTCTACCAACTACCCATAATTGTTTTGTCGATTTAAATAACTGAAAAGAAAGAAAAAAACAACATTTATTTTTTTCTAGGTAAAGAGGAGAAGTTGAAGTTTAATCCCTACAGATACACATTCATCGATAAAGCCAGCTCATTCTCATCATCATCCTCATCGTCATTTTCATCCAACGGTCGAGATTCATCCTACGACTACATTGTAATCGGCGGTGGAACCGCAGGCTGTCCTCTCGCCGCAACGCTGTCTCGTAATTTCAGCGTTCTTGTTTTGGAAAGAGGCGGCGTTCCGTTTACAAACGCAAACGTCTCTTTCCTTAGAAATTTCCACATCGGACTTGCTGACACGTCAGCTTCCTCCGCATCACAGCCGTTTGTTTCCACTGACGGCGTTTATAACGCTCGTGCTAGAGTTCTCGGCGGTGGTTCCTGTATTAACGCCGGTTTTTACTCCAGAGCCGATCCTGCGTAAGTAGTTGTAAAAAAAAACATAATTGGTAATAATCAATGACTTATGTCGTAACGATAAGTGTTACATTTATTTAAACGCACCGATCGAGAATGTTGTGTGTAATAATGAGCCACGTCTTTTAAAATTTTGACACGTATTAAAAAAATTTATATAATAATTATTTTTGACAGAAGATTCTTAAAAAATTTAAATATTGGGTAATAATAATATTCAGGTTCGTGAAGCGAGCAGGATGGGATCCGAAGCTGGTGAATGAGTCGTATCCATGGGTGGAGCGAGAGATTGTTCATCAGCCTAAGTTAACGATATGGCAGAAAGCTTTGAGAGATAGTCTTTTAGAGGTTGGAGTCAGACCTTTCAATGGTTTTACTTACGATCATGTCTCCGGAACCAAAATCGGCGGTACGATTTTCGACAGATTCGGCCGTCGTCATACTGCGGCGGAGCTTCTCGGTTACGCTAACCCTCAGAAACTCAGAGTCTTGATCTATGCCACAGTGCAAAAAATCGTCTTTGACACCTCAGGTATTGATATTTTTTCTTGCCTTCCAAGTGTTCGACGAAATTACTGAATGAGGTTTTTTAGAATATCAAAAAGCTAACTTTTTTTTTTTGGGGTTTGGATTCAGGAGCAATGCCTAAAGTAACAGGAGTGATATTTAAAGATGAGAAAGGTAATCAGCATCAGGCTTTACTCTCGAATAGAAAGGGAAGTGAAGTGATTTTATCTAGTGGAGCCATGGGGTCACCACAGATGCTGATGTTAAGTGGGATTGGACCTAAGAAGGAGCTTCAGAGGCTGAAGATTCCTTTGGTGTTAGAGAATGAGTATGTGGGGAAAGGAATGGCTGATAATCCGATGAACACTATCTTGGTTCCTTCAAAGCAGCCTATAGAGCAGTCTCTTATTCAAACTGTTGGAATTACAAAGATGGGTGTGTATGTTGAAGCCAGCACTGGCTTTGGGCAGTCCCCTGAGAGTATTCATACTCACTATGGTATTATGTCAGACAAGGTAATCTAAACTTCAACTACATAACTTGAGAAATGTTGTTTGATGTAAAGAGAGAAAGAATGATCTTTTGATTTTGTCTGCAGAATGAATTGTTTTCTACCATTCCTGTAAAGGAAAGAAGACCAGAAGCAACACAAGCTTATATCAGAAGGAACAAATTCGAACTTCACGAAGCATTCAATGGGAGTTTCATCTTGGAGAAACTAGCTTACCCAATCTCTAGAGGGCATTTGAGTTTGGTCAACACAAACGTAGATGACAACCCTTCAGTGACATTTAATTACTTCAGCCACCCGAAGGATCTTCAACGCTGTGTCGAAGCCATTCGTCTGGTTGCAAAAGTGGTGACTTCTAATCGCTTCCTAAACTACACGCAGTGCGAGAAGCAAAACGTTCACAAGATGCTTAGCAGAAGCGTCAAGGCAAACATCAATCTAAGGCCAAAGCAAGTGAACGACACCAAATCAATGGCTCAGTTCTGCAAAGACACTGTTGTCACAATCTGGCATTACCATGGTGGGTGTCTTGTGGGTAAAGTTGTGAGCCCTAACCGAAAAGTTCTTGGTGTCGACAGGCTCAGAGTTATTGATGGTTCGACGTTCTCTGAGTCTCCAGGAACCAATCCTCAAGCCACGGTCATGATGATGGGAAGGTAAATCAGAATCTGTACTAACATAATGAATAGGAGATTTCGGTTAAATTCTGTATATAAACAGAGGATTTTTGTCAATCTTTGCAGATATATGGGAGTCAAGATTCTTCGAGAGAGACTTGGAAACAAGGCAGGTGTTTAGTTTACATATTGAGCTCATCAAAGGTAAACAAATTCGTAGCAGATTTGTGGGAATTGCGTTAGAGAATATATCTCTCTGTCTCTTTCTGTGGTTAGTTGGATATTGGATTCATTAAAGTATAGGATTAGATTTGTCTAATGAACTGTGTAACCCTATTTTGGGAAATCGGCATTGTTGCTTGCGTGAAAAGTTAATCATAATTTCTGTCTGAATAAATATCTTGCAGTTCTTTCCTGCCCTGATTTTGTTTTCAGATCATTTCTCAACTTCAAACAAATTTATACATGTTCCTTCCGGTAATCTCAATATTTCAAGTGAAAGCATTAATGTTTTGTCTACCTTCGTACATTCTGAGAACTGAAAAGATGCAATACATGAGAAATTACCAATTCACTAAAGCAAAGTTGAGAAGAAAAGACTAGTAATAACGAAAACATAAACCTGAACTAGAGCTAGAGCTAGAGCTTTCTGTGAGAAAACACACAAGGCTCAAAAACCTAAACCGGACTTAAAACTGAATGATCTACGAGGACATGAGTATTTGGCTCAAGAGATTGTTTACTTCCGAATCAGAGACTTTTTCCTTCTCAAGCTTTACCTTACTGGTTTGGTCAGGCATCTTCTTCATGAACATCTCGTAGTTTAACAGATTCTGCTGCTGCTGCTGCATCTCTTGAAGTCGTTGCATGTTCTGATGATCATAACCATCAACATTAACGTATTCGTCTCCTTGTTCTAATAAAGCTCCGTAGGAATAACAGCCATAGGAAAGATCTTCTTGCCTTTGCTGCTGCTGCTGCTGCTGTTGCTGAGCTAGAGAGCGACACAGAGAGACTTGTTGATTAACTAAGTTAAGCTCCGCACGACAACACTCAATCTTGCGTTCAAGATCAGAGATAATTCTGTAAACCCCTCCTACTGGATCTAGGGCACGAGCATCAGCGTGGTAGATAAGGCTTCGCATAGCGTCGTCACGTTGAGATTCTTCGAGTCCTTTGAGGAGCTTGGTGATGTTGCTTACTCCAAAGAGTTTATGTGCGTTTTGAAACTGCTTTTGGCGTTCTTGTGGGAAATAAGGAGCAAGAAGACAGTTTTTAGTGCACTTTTTGCGTTGGTATTTACAGGCAGCGCAAGCTGTGGTGGAGCCACCGGAGAGGGTGCTTAAGGACATTAGGGTTTGTGCCAGGGATATATGGTGGTTAGGGTTTCGAGGTTCCCTTTTTTTGCTCCTTGAGAGAAGGAGAAACGGAGAGAAGATCGTGGAGGAAGAGAGTTCTGCGGAAAAAGCGAGTTGTGGATTAGAGAAGTTTTCGGAGATGGTTAGGTTTAAGAGAAGAAGAAAGATTTTTGTTTGTTAAATAAAGTACCAATAATAGCCATTTTTCTGATCTGTTTCTGATTTGTTCTGTACTAAATCTTAAAATATATTAATACGTATATTCAGATATTATCTGTTAGGAATTAAAATTTTATTAGAATTTGGTTTTAGATTTTTAGTTGATTTTATGTTAAGAAAGTTCTACTTTAACATATAGTTTAGTTGGATTTTTATGCTTAATCTAAATAAATAAAAAGGGTGTACGTCTAATATCTTTGATTGTATTTATGGACAAGTCATCTAATATTTGTAGGATTTATGTTCTTTATATATTTTAGTTGCATTTTCAAGGGTTTTTATGCGAGTAAAATGAAAAATTATTTCAACAACTTTTATATTTTTTGTTAAAAACTGTTTCAACATTTTCAAGAGTTTTATTATTATTTATTTGTAAAACAATTTTCATTTTACCACATAAAAATTAAAAACCCTTGAAAAGTGTTTCTAACATAAAAAAAAGTGCATTATGGATTTCAGTTGAGACGATTTTTTTTTGTTTTGTTTTTTTTTCCTAAGTCTAAAATTTGTATATGAAAAAACATACATACAATATGTCTTAACCAATGAAAAGGACAAATAAAAGACAGCAGATTCATAATAAAAGTTTGGTCATTTGAGGACAAAGTGTGTAGCCTTCTGCAGAACTGAACGGCTACAACTGATTAACTTTGAAGTCATTAGAACCGCATGTGAAGTCTTCCCGGTCCACTGCCTCCAGCAAAAGCTCGATATGTGGAGATTCCAACTCGAAAATCACCTGCAAAAGTTTCCAACAAATCTAAGTAAACGAGAACGTATAGAGACAACAAAACAGTAAAATCTCATGTTCTTGTTGACAGACCAAAGTATTTTTGCCAGGCTTAAGAAGCGGTGCAGGAACATAGAGGTTGCACTGTGGTCCACGAGACTGCAAAACGAATCATGTTTAAGAGAAACTATACATTGGATTGAGCTTTATAAAGAAGGAGAGTGAGTGAGTTTTACCGGCCAATATCTTCCGATGTTGAAATTATTGACAAAAGCAACTCCTTTACCCCAACCATTGAATGATACATATGTGTCTTTGATTTCTTCTACAGTATTATTGATAAAGAACTCACCAGCAAACAGAGCTGGTTCCTTTTGACCAACATCTACAGTTTATTAACGTAAAAAAGCAATTAGATTCATTCATGTCCCTTACTGGTAGAAATTTAGCATTCTTAACTTAACCATTAGTAAGCTCTAGAATATCTCACTTCTATTTTTGGTATGTTGCTTGAGACTGAGATTTGGCATTTGATCATTCAGGTTGTGTAAAGGAATTGGTATCATCTTCCATCCATTGAGAATTTGACCATCTAGATAAACCCAAGACAATATACCCTGAACAGTGATAAAACATCGACATTTTGAATGAGCTTCCAAAATGTTGAAAACCCTTAATATCTCTTTCACTTTAATATAGAGCTAAAGTGATCTAGGAATTATTTCTTATACCTTCTCATCAAAAATATATGGCCCGTAATTTACACGACCCATGTTTTCAACCTATAAGAAACAGGAGCAAAGTAGTGGTGACTCAAATAAGAATTCTCTTAACAAACTTTTTATAAAACTGATGATTCTGCAGCTCCATATAGAGGTAAAGAATCTTATCTAAGGATTCTCTTACCAGAATGAATAAGCTAGTGTTAGAGGTACACTCAGTTGTCGGAAGAGAAACAGGTTGGTTGTTCCATCTCTCAGTTGTACCAATGTATCTCAGTCCTCCTTGAGAAAGACATGAAACAAACACTTGAGCTCTGTCATGCACCTGAAACTCTATCATGTTAGAAGATGACCCTTATGTTTATATATTACCATCGGATTAAGATGAAAAAGGAAACAAGGTTTATTTATACCTTGGGTATCCTTAGTATATTCCCACTCTTTTTTGAGATGTATGAAGATTCATATAAAAGAAATCCATACATCTAGGAGCAATAAAGGACAATGACATTAGACTCATTTAGGCTGAAGTGTTAAATATAAGGGGGACAAGAGTATTTGATATTAATATTACCTGTCCAGCAGATTCCATTGTCATTGGGTTTGTGGAGGTGATCACATTTGCAGGATCAGTCATAGTAACTAAATCAAATAGTGATGTTGTCATCTCCATCTTGATAGGACCATACGCTTTCCGTTCCTTATTGGAGGGAACAATGGAGGTTGGTGCAGCATTAATGTACTTCTTAATCACTCTTTGAAGAGCTGAAAATAACACAAAAGTTTAATAAAGGAAACAAAGTACAATCGCTAAAAGTAAATCATAAGATCAAACCTTGGAATTTTTGATTATCTATGTCACCAGACTCCTTAATTGGAGCATCCTGAAATGGAAAAAAAAAAAACTAAATTACTTTGGTACATAGCTAAGGATTTACAGTAGTAAGTAATGATGTGAATTTGTCCTACATAATCATAGGATGTAAGATCTGGTTTGTAGTCAAATTCGTCAGAGCCAGTATTTGCTCCATTGTAGAAACCAAAGTTTGTTCCTCCATGCACCATCTGAACATAACTTTCACTATTAGTAATCATTTAATCAACTATCTAGTAAACGCTGATAAGTGAAGAGTTTTAAGCACATACATAAAGCACAGCAGAACCATTTCGAGACAGTATTTTTTCAAGAGAAGCTGCTGTAAATTCGGCGTCTGTTTTTGCAATCTTCTCACCCCAATGCGTGAGCCAACCAGTATAGAACTCACTGTAACAACAAAAAACTACTCAATGGGTCTAAATGAGTATATTTCATTTACTGTAAAAGGTTGGGAGAGCACAAGAGAGTTACGAGGAAAGTGGAGGTGATCTTCCTGGAGGATTAAACTTCTTTTGCAATTCAAATATTGGCCAAGGATCATCACCGGTTGTGAAATCAACAGCTGTCATAGAAAATATATCAATAGTATAAACAAACCACTAAATCAATTTATCAGAGTAGCATATAGTTTACCAGAGTAGACATCATCTACAGGAACAGTTCCTTTCTCAAGAGTTTCTCTTGTCCCTCCATCTGTTGTGTACCTAAAGATCGTTATGAGCAACAAGATAACATTCTGATCAAAACACTAATAGATAATACCGTTGAACGAGTGTAAAGATATGAGATGCAATTGTTAACATATGAAACTAAGTCTTACACAATTATGTCATTCCCCAAGTGTCCTCTAGCCATACTAACTAGATTACGAAGATAAGCTTTGTCATTTCCATATGAACCATATTCATTTTCAATCTGCATAAAAGATAGCCTAAATTTAGTAAAGAATCATGCTAATATAAAACATCTATGACATGGATTCGTTCTCTAGCTTCACATTAATTAACCATAGTGTTCCAAGTCTAAGGTAACTACTATCACAAAAGGCATCATATTTAGAAAATAAACTTAGAGCTCCTCGTTAATGAAGTCAACACTATCAATTGCAATTATTCAGTAATCACTAGAATATCAAATCCGGACAAAATAATACATTCGATAATGTACCTGAACCATTATAACAGGACCTCCGTTGCTGTAAAGCAGAGGAAATACCTTCGGAAACAGAACATTCCACCATCTTTCAACCTGTAATATGTTTTTGTCATGAATAACTCTACTTTTCAACATAATGTGCATAAGAACAAGCTTGTTAGTTTGCATAAGAATAACCTTCTCTTCAATAAATTAAGCAAAAGTGATCATAATTTCCACTCATTCTCCAAAAAAAAACACTACATCATTTTTCTTTAATTTCCACAAAGATAGTTGAGAACTCTGGAATCTAGTAATACGAAAATTGCAAAGGAGAACTTAAAAGAACCAATTACAAAAGATGCATATATCTAAGACTAACATAGCCGATTAATAACAACTCCAATTATCTACGACTTGCTTCATTTAACTGATAACTTACCAACTTAAGATACGCAGGATCTGATGTCCTTAGTTGGAGACGTGGTCTAACAGAAAGTAACCAAGCAGGAAACCCTCCCAAATCCCATTCTGTGTTGGAAACGGGAACATGTAATTAGCACATGATGAGGTAAAAACATTGGTATCATCTGAATAAGAAACTAAAACAGACCTCCACAGATATAAGGTCCAGCACGCAGCATAACCAAAAAAACAAGTTTCTCGCAAAGCTTGAGAAAGGACACAAGATCACCAATACCCTCAAAAACCATCTTCCCAGGCATTGGTTCATGAAGATTCCAAGGAACGTATACTTGTATAGTATTCAGGCCTAAAGCCTTGGCTCTTAGAAGCCGATCTTCCCAGTACTGCATCCATAATCTGGCATTAGTCCATCAATCATATATATCATAAACACCATGATGGTTAACAAGGATTAGTATTTAAAATCGAAAACTTTCATCCACAGAAAGGAAACAGTACCTCTGGAAGAACACGAAAGTAATGCAAATCACCACCAATGATCTGAAAACGATTCCCATCTTTCCAGAAAATGTCATCTTTGATATCAAACTTGCGAGATATCATCATCTGCGACTTTTTAAAATGAAAGTTAACAACTTGTGACATGAAATGAGAACTATATAACATAATTGATTGGTATACATCTACTCCATCAGTGGAAAGGAACCAAAACTCTTATATTTTGTCTCGTTGCAATGAAATCGTGAGGAACAAAGCACACCAGGAGTACAAGTTAACAAATTGTGCAAGAAATGAGAAGCATGCTTACATTCTTGTCCCGAGGTAGGGCTAGAGGCAGAGACTGAGGAGAGGAGAGTAAAGGAAGAAGAGCGAAGACAGGAACACAGACTCCGACAGTTACAAGAAGCAAAAACAAGACCAAAGCCAATTGATGACTTGTTTGTCTTCCCGATGATGGCCAGCTTCTCATCGCCATCGTCCCTCTTCTTGCGCCGGCGCCGGTTTCTGGTTAGTTCGCCACCTCTGCCGATTTTAACAGATTCAACTATTAAACCGGGAGAAACCGGTTCCTGTGAACTAATTCCGGGTTTGCATTATCAAACATTCAAACCATTCTAATTTGAGACGGAGACGATTAGAGCAGTCGAACGGGTCAGCCCGCGCCCACTTGGGCATGCCCGCCACCAACTGCGTCTCCTCTCCACCCGTCGTGGATCGCCCGCCAAGGACCACGGTCCATAGAACCAGTGTTCATACCCACCCTGCTAATTCTAGCGGGTTTATGGGTCGACCCGCAAGCATCTTCTCTACTTTCAATTTTATGTTTGATCTTCAGTTATGTATAATTTTTATATATTATATGGTTAGACTTACCTATATGATGATATGATATAGAGTTTTAACCTTAAATAAACTACTGCAAGTGCACACCAAATATTATTGTAATATAGGAATCGAATTCATAAGGACTAAAGTTACATTTTTGTAAGCGGTCAAGGGTTTATACTATCTATTTTCAAGCGCATATCAGTATTGTTATCATATCCTCCGCAAAGATGCGATCAAGTTAATCTTCCCAAAAAGATGAGATTTTCCATAACACAAATGTTTTCCAAGTTTATCCAGATGCATCGACATATAAGTATCTTTATAAAACATATACTAAAGCAGATATGAAGGAGCATATTCAGATACTAATGAAAAAATAAAAAAAGATGAAATTGTATCTAATAAAAGATTTTTCTTGGAATCCCTTGAAGTATATGACAAGCCCTTGGAAAATTCTTCTGAGTCATAAGCTTTCTATGTTGGCGGACCGTCCACAAGCCCGCATACCCATTATAGATATGTCCATCAAGATTGCACACCTGTCTGGACATATCCGTTATATCCACCAAATTTTAGGCAAAGATTAGTCTTTCCAAACTCACCTCACTATAGTACTAAATGGACGAGGCTCACGAGCGGCAGACCAAATTAACGCTCTAAAGACAATCGTCAGTCGCCACATTTGAAATGAACAGTAATTTCAAACCAATCAAAATTACTTAACACAAACAACGGTTGAAGTATTACCAATCGATTTCCTAACTTGATGTTACTTAAAATCCAGATTTGAAAAGGACAAATTACCTGAACTTGTGCAGTCGTTATTATTTAACAGTCTCCACCCATTACTTCTAGTCTTCTATGGTTTGGTCCTATGCACACATACAACAGTTCATTATATTATTGGACATGGCTCAACTTACGTTGTATAAGCAATTTTTTTTTGTTTTTTTTTGTTAAAACATATAAAGAGATATTCGGCTTTGCATAGTGGTTTACACATTCTTTCACAGGGTTCTTAATCTTCATTCCAAATACATATTAGTTTTTTTTTTTTTTTTGGTAAAAGTACTAGAAAGATTATCATATTCTCATATCAACATTAAGAAAATACTAACTACACGTTAGATCTTTTTTTGTAATGGAAAACACATTAGATTTTAAGAATACAGTACACATTATAAATCAGAAATAACTCTTCTTCCACTGTATATACACCCCTAAGAGAGGCATTGATCTTTCAACTACGTCTTGCATATCATTACATTAACATTAACCGAATTTAGATTCCATTTTGATGCTTCATTTTATATATTTAATCCTTGATATATAGGTAGCTCCTGAAGGATCCAACGGGTTATAAAATAATGAGATTTGATGTCACGTTCACACTTTCACACCACTTTTAAATAAGAAACAAAAAACAAATGTCAAAGGCAATTTAGTGCATCCCAACTCCAATATTAGTCAAACAACATATCAATATCTCACTTCTCCATTATAATATACACTTGTATAATATAATAACATATTATATATCTATTTATACGTATGTCAAGAGAATCGGTCCTAGCTTTGTACACCATTTTCTTCTCAAGATTACTAGCTCCCTAAAGCATGAAACCTAATCATGATCCATCATCATCATCATCATCATCATCATCGATACCATACGGACTAACGAAGGACGAGTTCTCAACACTAGACTCAATCATCCGAACACACCACACGTTCCCAAGGTCACCAAACACGTGCACATCCCTCATAGCACACACCGTAGACGCACCGGCACATGCCATATGGAGATTGGTCCGTGATTTCGCGAATCCAAACAAATACAAACACTTCATCAAGAGTTGCACCATCAGATATAACGGTAACGGAGTCAAGGAGATTAACGTCGGGACTATAAGGGAAGTTAGCGTGGTGTCTGGTCTTCCAGCGTCAACAAGCGTTGAGATACTTGAAGCTTTAGACGAAGAGAAACGAATCTTGAGTTTTCGAGTTCTTGGAGGAGAACACCGGTTAAGAAATTACCGGTCGGTTACATCGGTCAACGAGTTTGTCGTCTTGGAAAAGGATAATAAGAGGAGAGTGTATAGCGTTGTGTTGGAGTCTTATATTGTTGATATACCAATAGGTAATACGGAAGAAGATACGAGGTTGTTTGTAGATACTGTCGTTAAATCGAATCTACAGAATCTCGCTGCCGTTTCCACCACGGCTTCTCCGACCTGAAATATTTTTGTGTTTGTGTGAATATGTTGACAGTGGGCCATAATGGGCCGATTATTTGTTAACTGGATGTGTATGTGTGGAATGTGAGGTGTGTATATATATAACCTATGGACCGTAATGGGCTTACGAGTTCCGACCCAACTAATATACTAATTCTGTTTTCGGTGAATGTCCAAACTTATTTATTAATTAAGGGCATTCAAATGTAAATATGTTTGGCTGTAAATTTGTAATGGTAATTGATGTACAAATATAATCAGTAGAAATATATTGGGTGACAAATAAAAAAAAAAAATTATAGGGCCCAAAAACTGGTTGCATCTGCTTTCTCGGCATTTGTCACAATATTTCTTGATATCATTATCATGAAGTCATGAACAAAACGAATACATGTATCGTCATGGCAACAGCATGAAGAATATTCGTGTCAAATGATTCCAAGTTGTATGATTCTATACTTGTAAATTTGTAAATATGGGACCGCATGGCTCACGTGGACTCTATTATTTAACTTTCCTGTTATTCCAATATTATTTTTGTTGTCTAGTAAATTAGTTGTTACCATAATTATTTATCATAATTAATGTACTTAAATAAATGCAAGCCAGAATACATGTGATGCATGAACAAACGGCAGAATATCAGATGAGATTCATTTCGCAGGAAATTATTTGAAACAAAACATATACAAAATTCTCACTTGTCTTCGGAATAAGCGGATTTGTGTTATCAATAATTAACACGCATCTTGAATATTGTATGATAAATAACTAAGAGAAATTCTGACATGAATTTAAGCGGTTACATCGAAATTACATATACTAAAATTTAAAACCAAGGAAGTATAATTGCTTATGTTAATTATCAAAAAAGCAAAAAAAAAAAAAAAAAAAAAAGTAATTCTTAAAATCCAAAATCACAAATTTATTGCAATTTTCATCGACGTCCTAGTAATATTTAAGATAAATTCCAATCTTTTTGGAATACTCCGAATTCTGCTGATGATGAAGAAGAAGACTAATCACCATTTACCACGAGTTTATATTTTTCTTCTCCATAACTAACTAGACTGAGAAATTCGAAGAGCACGAGGCAATATTGGTTCATGATGAGCATTAATCCCGACAGTCATGGTTTGCATCTTGAAAGTATTATTCTCCGTACTATTCAACAGCTTCTTCTCCTTCTCTTCTTCCAATACAATCTCCCCTATTATTCCCATTAATATCATCTCCAAGCTTTCACCGTCGGTCCATTCTCTAATCGTTGCTTCAATCAAAACCGGATTTTGACTAATCAGTTCCCAAACCGGAAAATTCTTACGTGGCATCACGTAATCTTCTGTGTTTAGTTTCAAACTCGGACAGTAATCACCAGCTCCATCTCCTAGATAGACAATCTTCTTCTTCCCTTCTTTAGCTAAAGATTCTTGAATTCTCTCAATGACCAAACCCTAAATAAATGGAAAAAAACTATTATAAAACGCAGTTTGATATTTGTAACAACCAAAGTGGGACCATAGAGATGACTTGTTTTGACTGATTTGGTCAATACCCGACCAAAACATAGTATAGTTTTATAACAAAAAATGTCAAAATGTTTTTTTTTGTTGTTGTAATAAACAAAATTATAACGCTAACTAAAAGAGATGATAAAATAAAAATAAATGTAGAAGTACCTTGCACATGTTAGGAGGACAAGTGCAATGAGAGCAGCCATGAGAGGATTTGATGAAGTCGTGGTAAGGAGAGATTCTCAATGTGTCATGTTCATCGACAAATCCTGGGTTTGAGTTTATCTCAGAGAAGTATTCACTAATCCCGAGATGTTCAACGATGGTTTCGATGAAGAACATGTTCGCATCGCTCACTATCCTAAGCTCACACCTGGAAAAAACGAAACCAAACCGTAAGTATCGGATCAGAAACGGTGGGTTTTGTCTAACATTAGACATATATAAATTTTAATTAAGAAAAAAGAATATTATTAGGAACTGAAAATGATTTAAACAAAAAAATAGAAAATAATAATGAGAATTACCCTAAATCATGTGCAGATTTGATGGCAGGGACGACTCGTGGATGAATTGGGATTTTTCTCAAGACTTGTTTGATCTCCTCAATTGTTTTACCTTGATCATGAAGCTCCTTCATCATACGATCCTGTTATTATGACCAATTTTATTTAGGGTTTCATTCGAAATGAAGATGATATGTAACAAAATTGCGAGATAACAAAATAAATATATATTTTCCAAGGAATTTGGAGAAAAACTATAGAATGAAAAAAAAAAAAAAAAACAGAGAAGAGAAGGTATAGAACAAACCATGAGTGTGTTCCAAGGCATGGTGGGGAGAAGTTGATTGAACAAATCAGTGAAGCCAAGTTCATCGATTACCCAATTATCGCTATCAACATCGATGATGGTCTTGTCGAAGTCGAAAACAACGACAATGTTATTCTTGTTATTCATATTGTAAGCCATGACTCAGAAATTTTCTCAAGGAAAAAGATAAATATATATTATGGATCTCTCTTTCTCTTTGAGTTCTCGTTGGTTTGTGGATTGAGGAGAAGAGAAATGTGGTTAGGTATTTATACAAATGAAAGGAGAGAAACAATGGGAGGATTTTCTTGAAGATGCCAATGGAATATTACCACAAGGTAACAAAAAACGAAGAAGAAGAAATTAGAATACTTTTGATTTGGTCTGTGAACCGTTGGATTTGATGATGTTTAGAGGTCAAACATGTATCTTTTATGGAGATCCAACGGCTGTGAGAGTGCTAAGGGTGATTTTTTGCCTTTTTTGAAGTTTCCTGGCGGGTTTTTAATAAAAGATGAAGAGTATTCGGAAACGCGGGAATAAGAGAAGAATATTCGGAAACAAAAATATATCCTATATTATAACAATTAATAATTTTAATTTTCTTTTTTAAAAAGTTAGTACTTTTTTGGATACAGATATTGTTGATATTCTTTTAATTTATATTAAAAAATTTGATCATTATGCATTAAATAAAATAACTTCAAAAGTTTATGGTATTTTGAGATTTTCATCATTTTAATGTGATATAATTGGGAAAATAAATTGGAACCACATAGGATAGGAGGAACTAGAGAGGAAGAGAGACTTAGAAAAAAATCAAGAAAGAGAGAAGGAATCGCGAGGGACAAAGATTAACCAAAAAAGAATATCCTAATTAATCAAGTATCAGCCTTTTTCGGTGGCTCCAGCTTTCTTTGTATACACCTATTTGATTTTTTCGTAATCAACAATTATGGTCTATAGTTTTATCAAAAGAAAAAAAAAAACAATTATGGTCTATTTAGTTGTATACTACACGAAACCGACGACCAAATTTTATCAAAATAGACAGACAGTCCACGATTTAGGACTGAATTCAATTATATTATAGTTCTTAAAATTTGACTGATCTCAAATTCTCAATATCTCATACCCACAAAGTTTGATTAAGAATGTAAATAAAGCTTTTGAAACCTATTTGAATAATGAACATTTCGAATACAACATTGTTTCCTATTTTTTTTTTGTCACTCACATTGTTTCCTTTTGGTGTGTTTTCGCAAGTAAAAAGTATTAAAAGTATGACACACAAACAATCGCTACATGTCGAAAATCAACGAATGTTGTAGAAAGAATACTAATCAGAAATCAGTAAATATTTTATAAAAAAAAACAATAATTAAAAATATCGATAAATGTGGAAAGTTGTATCCGTGACAGAACATCAATGGCAAACCCATAAGCTGCCACCAAATAAGATATATTAGAAACACGTTGCCTTGTAAATGATATAGTTTGTGATTTACATGACGCGTCGGCATTTGGAACTTAGCAAACGTGACATTCGCAGCAACCATTTTTTAAAAAATATAGAAATTGATATTCTAGTAGCAAATCCGAAACTAATTAAAGAGTGTAAATGATTTCATTTTTTGACAAAAGAATCCGTTGTATTTCGCATATTTACATTGTTAAATAATGTGTTGCGATTTTACCAAATTACAAGTTTACAACCTAGTTTCATAAATTTGATATGAATTCAGGATCTATATCTTATGGAAAAGTCTAATGTCTAGCCACGATTTCTGAATATTAAAATTACTCCCGAACACTACACTAATTTTTACAAGTTGTAATTTGACACATACACTTATTCGATAGCCTAACAACACTGACATTATTCGAGAATCGATATAAGTATATAAAGCTCTTGAAATTGCTGTTGTGTCCGTTGAGAAAAAAATGAAAAAATATATGAAGTTTGATAGATATTCTCATTTTTGATTAGTGCGATTATTAGATGCGGTTCGTACTTCGTATGAGTAAGTGTTGCCGGCTGATAGATGTGGAAACAAGAAACAAATTCAGCGAAATATTTTATGAAAATACTAATATGAGAAATATTGAAAATTAGTTTGTTGTTCAAAAATAATTAAAAACAATTAAAAAGTAGATTCGTCCTTTTCTGTTTGTGACATGTCACGAGTGTCCCACTAAAACCTAAATGATCCCACTTACTAAAGCTGCCAACAAGTTCCCAAGTATCGTGCAGTCCAATAATTAAGATTTAAGGCTAATGATATTTAAAATAGCAATAGTTACATTTTACGACACGACATTTGTCTGTGTCAAACCAGTATCACGCGAATGTCTGTCTACCAAATGCGTAGGTCACGCGAGAGATTCATACATTTTTACTAGTCGATAATTTTTTTTGTGTTCTATGCTTCTTTTTTTTCCAAAAGCTCTCGCAGTTTCGTGTGTGATGGAGAGAGTGTATATTAGTCGCTAATTTACATATGCATATACTAACATTTGAAATGGGTATTGTAAGTTGTTTATATCGAAAATCTTAGTCGTTATTATCATGCGAATGTCTATCAAATAAGTGCGTCACCCGAGAAGATAGATACATACATTTTGTATTAGTCGAATTTTCTTTTGTTTTTTTGGTAATTGATTGTAGATATCAATACAAATTAAAATACAAATTCAGTATATAACGTTGTAACAAATAGTAATAAAAATAATTCTTATATTTTGATATAAATCGCGTAGTCATATGTTTTTTACACTATAGAATTGAGAAATTGACTGCATGCATTGGCCACGACGCTGTCTCTCTAAATACATAAACCGAGGAAATATAAACCAATCGGCCATATTTATTGCACACTTGCTTTCTCGCTTTACCTTTCTTTATTTCTTTATATAAAATAATGAATTAAAAAGTTTTTAAATAATGAAATAATTTAAAGCTAATAATTTATATTCGCAAATCAATCTAGATGAATTTATTTTCGCTTTACCTTTCTTTATTTCTTTATTTATCTGGTCTATGTTGCTTGCTATCTCCCGCAAGTCTGATTTGAGAAAATAAATCATTAGCTTTACTAAAAAGAAAAAAGGAAATACAATTAAAACTTCTATAAATTAATACTCGATTTATTAATAATTTCGTTAAATTAATATTTTTTTCAATATTAAAATATTATTTTAAATCAAATATCACTTTTATAAATTAATAATCTCTCTAAATTAATAAAATATTATAAAAATATATTAGTTCAAATATTATTAACTTTTAGAAATTTTACTGTATATTGTATATTTTGTATATGAAATGAAAAGATAGTATAGAAATGTCTAATTTGTAGTGTCATAAACAAAAGCGAATTGAAACAACAATCAAGATCAAAAACGTTTGATAATTTAATTAGGTGAAAGAATACCAGTAACCTAACCACTAAAAAGAAAAGAAAATTTCCACTAAATTTTAAAGAAGAAATTGACAAAAAAAACCATCTTTCAATGAAAAGAAAATTTGATATGTTTGACTCAAAAAGAGAAAATTACTGTGCTAATAATTCGATCTTTACAAGACTTAACCATAAATGAGAAAGTGGTTGATGTTGATCCCAAAAAAAAAAATCATAAATGAGAAAGTTTCCTATACTTCAACCATTCATGGATGTTGAGTACAGAAATTACAAGACAACATTTGTTCGTTGTGAACATATTATAGATGTTCTTCTTTATAGCTTCTGAACTATCATTATATAACATATATATTAAAATGATTTCTTCTTAGTTAAACAATACAGACACCCAAAGATAAATATGTCTATACAAGTTTCAAAAGATATTACACATTTTTTATGCACAACAAAAGGACGTAACGAAATATCAAACTGTCACACACAATTTTTTTAAAAAGCCTCTCTAGCTAGCCTTTGATTATAATTTTTCAGGTCAAAATTGCTCCCGAGTCTTGTTCTTGTTCAGGTCTTGTCATGGAGGCAAATTCACCAGACATGCTTCTCAAGAGCTGTTTACAGTACATGTCTTGTGCTTGTGTCACATTCTTCACACGGTTGGCTCTAACCCAAGCAGGCTCTTCAGGGACAAGACGAGACAGACCAAATTTCAGAAGCAAGAGAACATGTTCCATGATGAGAATTGCAGCGAGCCCTGGTTCGATCTTCCATTTGCCTTCTTGATCATATAAGCATACCAAGAGTGCCGAGTTTGTGCATATGGATGTTACTACTAGAAACTGAAACACAGATCGAAACAAATGAGATAGGATCAAAACATATAAAGCTATCTTTTTGTGTTATTAAAGTTACCTGCAATATGTTTAACCATGCTCCAATTGTTGCAGCAGCACGAGGAAGAGGTCTTCGCAGTGTCACCAATAGCTTTAAAGCATTTGTTCTTATTTCCATGACATTGCTCTGTGTGTAACATATGATCATGTCTTTAAGAGAAAAACTAAAAGCTAAAGATGAACCTGAGAAAATAGTATTAAAACAATGCGAAGGTTACCACTGCAGCAAGGACAAAAGCAAGAGGGAAGGCACAAGCAAACATCATGATCATTCCAAACTGCAAAGCCAGCTCAAGCGAATCTGCAATGCAAAATGCAATTTCACACATTTGCAAGCTACATCGAAACATAAATCACACAAGATCATTGACTTCATATGTTTATAACCATCAAAAAGTCCATCTTCAAGTTCTACACCAATGCTTGCTGAATATGTAGGCTTGAAATATTCCTTCTCCACTCTTGACGCTATTTGAAACTTTCCTGGTGATGATCCACCTTCTTTTTTCTTCTTAGTCCTGGAAAAAAGAAAGCAGTTATGATATTGCTTATATGCTTTGATACCGTGCTTAAAGCTTTACACTGCTTAGGTGAAATAAAGAGTGTACCTAGCTTTATATTTTCTGTAGCTGTACTTAAGATAAGGTAAAGAACCATCCATCACAGTCCAGAAAACCTGCAGAGATTTGAGTTTTTAACGTATGTTGGTATCAACATCTTCACCAAAGGAGAGTATCTAACCATTCTTGTTACCTGTGAGATTATTAAACGTTGGATCAATACTTGTCGAAGTGTCATGAAGTTTCGATGTAAGAGAACGTGGTAGAAGATCCCGATGTATGTCTGCATAAAATAGAGCCCAAAAACCTGCAAAGGCCAAAGTTTTTCCATAGCAATGATTAGAAAAAATGAACAATGACTCTGTAAAACAATGTCGTCCTTACTTTATAAATCAAGCTGTTAGCTCGATATTCCACACTCTCGTTGATTTCTCGATTTATCAGCTTGACAGATACTTTGCCTCCCAACCGAGTGAGGTACTGAATGATTAGAAGGTAGATAGCTGTCAATATAAACCTGAAACCATCATAGAAAAAAAAGTCATGGTTCTAACAAAGTTGCTTTAACACATGGGACTGGTAAAGAAAAAAAATGAGTGAGCTCTCACTTGATTATATCAGATGAGATAATCTCGTAAATATGAGCATACGCCAGCTCAAATGGAAGTTGGAGGCAGATTATGCCAAGGATAATAAGAACATCATTCCTAAACCTCTTGCGATAAGCAAACCATTCATATCTTTGATATGCTTTCTTGTCTTTGGCTTTCTCATTTCCGAGATTCTTTATAAGCTCCTTTGGAAACGGAAGAGAACTCCATTCCATTCCGAGAAATCTATACCCTTGACTTGGGCCAACCAAACAATTTATCTGCCATCTAAGGAAACAAAAAACTGAAATCAGTAAACAGGAAAACAAATTTAAACTGTTGCATAACTATTCATCAATGTAGTAGGGTGATCCTACCTAGCTAACAAGGCTGCATTTTTACGTTTCCAGAACTGAAGAAACAAGGCAGCCCAGAGTATTGTGCTCACAAAGAAACTTGGGAGAACAAGAAACTGCAAGGATCTGACCAAAGAAAGACCGCAAACAAGGCATGATGATATATGTGCCGGTATGTCTATCTTAAAAGTGTGTAACAAAATTAAGAACTTACCCGAAATCAACCATCTGCACTATAAAACCAAGTAAGGCTGGAAACATTAACCATTGCGTATACATTCCCAAGAACGAAAAGTAGACTCCAATCTGTCATTTTTTTACATTATGAGTTTCATACCAAAAGCAATTTATTACAGTATGCATAGCAAGTTTTATATATTGATCTATTTGTCTACCTTTGCGCCAAAGTAAGAGTAGATCTGATCAATTGGTTGGTTTGTGAAGTTCCACCAATTTAATGCCCAATTTTGGAGAAGTTCTTTCCTCTTGAATTCATCTACAAACAAACGTATGTGTGTGTGAATTTTAAACCATGCTAGAGTCTTGACTGCTTGTAAGACAACAGATACAACGGATTAGCTTACCATGAAGAGGAAATATTTGTTTAATGGCGCCCTCAGATTCCAACCTTCTAACTAATGATTCTCCTGCTGCCCAACAAAACTCTCTGCCGTCAATTTTCAGTATGACGTCGTACCCACTACAGTTTACCTGTAACTCAAGAGTTCATTTGCTGTGTCATGAATCAAGGCAGTTGTAAACTGACACTCTAAAGCAATAAAAATCATGCTAACAGTTAAATAATAACCATAAGGATGAGTTAGAGAGACGAAATTTACAATTCCATAAACAAGATATTGATAGCACCGAAAACGTTCAAACCAGCTGAACAGTAATCCATCAGGTTGGCGAATGAAAGCCTCAGAACCTTGCATTTCAAATGGCAGATCAATTCCTGAAAAATGAGAGAAAACCATTAAACTTGTGAAGGAACACAAAACGAGAAAAGATTTACAGAGTCATTAATCAACTTAAGCTAGTAATACAATGAATCAGTATTTACCGAGACGAGTAGGTTTACGTATATGAAGCTCTGCTGCTGCATTTCCCAAGGTTTCCAAAGGAGCTGCTACCTGAAGAAATGTTAATCTCAAACGTTACTCTTACAATAGCAAAACAGTCTTCAAAGCATTCTACAGAATTCTAGCTAAATAAGTCACCAATCTGTTGAATCCTAGACACTAACTTAGAAAGTTTAATCAAGAAAAACTTTCTTCTTCAAGAACTCACTCTTCCAGGGACACTACTAGACTTTCAGATCAGTACTCTTGTATGAAAAATGCAAGAATTTCGAGTTACACGGCTAAAAAATACCTATGAAGAACCAATATAGAGACTTCACACTTGTAAAAACCTATGTGATCTTAAAATTACCAGTCAATTAGGCAAAATAAAGATGAAAAAAAAAGGACCGACCTTTAGAAACTCATCTGCGAGACCGACGACTCTATCAACAACCATCCCTCTCTTCTTCAGTTCAGTCACCAAAACCTCAACACAGTTTCCTTCTTCTTGCCGAATCCTCTTAGGAACCACCATTGCCAGCTCGTGAACAACTCGCTCCTCCTCATTACTCCCATTCATTTCCAAAGAAACAAATCACAGAAAGAAAGATGAAGAAAAATTTGAGATTTCTTGTAATTGCTACGAGCTTACGACATCTCAGTAGCTGAAGCTTCTACCTTTTCAAGATCTGACTTAAATGCTCAAAATGGGTATTCACCAAAGGTTCCACCTTTTTCACTTTTTTCTCTTACTCCGTAATAAATCTAATTTTCCGGTTCCTGGGCCATTAAAGGGGATCAGGGTTTAAGTCGGAACACTGACAAAATTCGAGGATACAATTCCAAATTTCCACCGAAAAAAAGATCCGACTTTATTTGAAATTCTCTCGTTATCTCTTCCGAATCTCGTTGGGGTTTGGCTCAGCTTCTTAAATCTTGTGTCAATTTGATAACGTTTTCTGGAAAAAGGAAGAGACAAGTTTTGGTTTGAATTTGAAATCGGAATTGAAGTAACATGCAAAATTCCAAAAGCAGCTCGTTATGAGTTGGCACGCAGACGATGAGTGATCCATCGTGGCAAGAGTGACACATCAGACAGTGCTGAGTCACTATTGACACGTGTAAAACGGAATGGATAAAACATAAACCGGGTATGACCGACAACGTAAACCGCGATTCAGGTATAACCGGTAAAGTCCAATCTGAATTAGGAAAACCAAAGTTGACTTTACTTTAATAGATTTCTTCTGCCTTCTCTTCTTCTTCATCTTCCATTAACGCGTCGAGATCTTTTCACAAATATCGGAGAAAGCCCTAAATTCTCTCTTTTTTTTGTTGTTGCGAATTTCTACCGATAGATCCAAGAGACTTCAGGTCTAGAGAAATCGATTCAACATGGGTAACACAGATAAGTTGATGAATCAGATATTCGATTTGAAATTCACGTCGAAGTCTCTGCAAAGGCAGTCAAGGAAGTGTGAGAAGGAGGAGAAGGCAGAGAAACTCAAGGTGAAGAAGGCGATCGAGAAAGGGAACATGGATGGTGCTCGGATCTACGCCGAGAACGCCATTCGTAAACGTAGCGAGCAAATGAACTATCTGCGTCTCGCTTCTCGTCTGGACGCTGTTGTTGCTCGCCTTGACACTCAGGCTAAGATGACCACTATTACCAAATCCATGACCAATATCGTTAAATCCCTCGAGTCTACGCTTGCCACAGGTATAATCATCATCATCATCATCCTGGATGAAAAAAATCTGAGCTTTAGATTCGTTTGTGTCGGTGGCTGTGTCGTTGTTAATACCGTATTCGTTAAATTTAGTATATGTTTAAGATAGGAAGATTTTGGTCTTATGGAAATGCATAAAGGGCTCATCTTTTTGCTCTGTGATTCAAAAGTCCTTTAGTTCGGTTATGTATATTGTATAGCATTGGTAGACAAAGTCTAAGTAGCTTCATTTGCGTTGTATTTTGAACAGGCAATCTACAGAAGATGTCAGAGACAATGGATTCATTCGAGAAGCAGTTTGTGAACATGGAGGTCCAAGCTGAGTTCATGGAGAATGCTATGGCTGGTTCAACTTCATTGTCCACTCCAGAAGGTGAAGTCAACAGCCTGATGCAGCAGGTAGCAGATGACTATGGTCTGGAAGTCTCTGTGGGATTACCTCAGCCTGCTGGTCATGCCATCCCTACTAAGACAGAGGAGAAAGTCGATGAGGACGATTTGTCCAGGAGGCTTGCTGAGCTTAAAGCCAGAGGATAAATGAGCTAACCCAAGAACCGAGCTTGGACTATCTGCCACACTTTGCACGCTATCCTTATTGAAATGTTGCTTCTATTATCCGCAAACACGGGCCTATTTGTGTATATTGCTCACTTTTGTTTATAACTTTATATGAAAAACCTTCGTGTGCTTTTAGTTTTTACGATTTCAATGATATGCGTCCCTTTTGAGTTGTGCATTAAAAAGAGTATTTCTCACTTGCTTTTGGTCTTATTGACTAGGATACATCTAACATCTTTATTGGTTGAGTCTAGTGTGACATTCTATGCAGATATGTTCTATATGCAAAGACTTTATCATGCTACTATCTTTGTGAGCCAGTGAATCTTCTTTCGAAGCTTGTTGATCATCTTGGTTGATTTGGGGCGTGATAGATGGAAGCCTATGGAGTCGAGGTACCAGCCGCTCCTACCGTTCATGCCAACAATGCGTCCTCCATTGACTGAGAAAGTGAAGGGTGTTCCTTGTTCAACTCCATAAGGTCCATACACTTGTTTATTGCTCTTGAAGGTCATTGATCTGATCACATGAGTGCCACCGTGAACAACTGGACAGTAGTAGCCACTCACGCCAGTCAGATACTCATCTGGGTATTGCAGCTTTATCTGCTGAAGCTCAGTTCATGTTAAAAAAACCATAATCTGGGAGAAAGAGAAAGAAGGAATCCAGAGTGAGTGAGGAACATACCTCTGATGTTTTGTTACCTCCCACACCTCCATGCTTCTCTGATCTTGTAGGTTTACCATTTTTATCGTAAACCACCAAGATGGAGTCAATGCAATGATCATATACAAGTTTGATCTCACGGACACCATGATAGATCCCATCATCCCAAACGCTTCCTCCATTTCCTCCCCAGGGTCCTACGAACACAGTCAGATTCTTATCTTCTTTTTGTTGTTGCTGATCCATGTGCCCGTCCTGATTTTTAGTTGACAGCTTACTTTATAAGGACGATGCAAAGAAAGTCTTAGAACAAAGAGGAAGATGCTATTAATCTTATACCACCTATGGAAAACCAAACTCGTTCTTTGCTGCAGCAGAAGCTTTTTGGAATTGAAACAGGGTGCAGATTGATACAGGACAAGAATTGTTTGTTTAGCTTTTGCAACAATGCATTACGCGTATAAAAAGACGTCCAAGCTTCATGGGAAGGTATTGGATTCCAGAACAGCAATATATGAGGACGAGAGGTATGTATTTAATTGTCTTATCTTCCTTTACATAAAGAACCAGGAGATTCCAGAAAACTTCAAGAAGAAACATTTTATATGGAACAAATTCCAAAATTGTTTATCATAGTGCCAAAAAGAAGATAAAAAAAAGAATATTGCTTCTTGTTTTCACATTACCAAGATTTAGATCTAGTATTGTATTTATGCAATATGAACATGTCTTTTGCTTTCTGACATAGGAAGGTTTGAAACTTTACAATAATGGCTACTCTGAGTAAGATCAAGCCATTTATCATTACATCTCAATCCTGCTGTAAACTACAGACGAACTCTTATGCTATCTATTACATGAACTAAACGAGGAGTCCAATAAAAGAATGATCAAATGAACAAACGAACTGTAGAAGCTCCTGACAGAGAGAGCTACAAGTGAATATAACAGCAAAAGAATCAGCAAACTACTCCAGAAAATGCCAAAGATCCAATTTGGGGGAATCATCTGAGTCTCGTTCTCTCTCTCAGCATCTTCAGCCCCATGTACCTGCAATTGTGGCCATATGGAAATTGTTTTTTCAGTCTGACCAAGAAGTACTGATACAGTTTCAAAGAGTATACAGTTTGATAAATTTCTTACCTTCCAAGCATCATCAAGGTAGCCTGAGGATTAGTCCCTGGAGAGATATTGAAGGTTGATCCATCCACAAGTCTAAGAGAATTAACACCAGTGACTTTGAGATCAGAGTCCACTACTTTTCCCACAACAGCACCTCCATGGTAGTGCCAGATTGTGCTCACAGTTCGTCTGCAGAAATCTGCCATCACAAGATCATTTTCTTGGTCCACAGGCAATGGAGCTCCAACAAACCTGAACCTACGGCTCCCAAACCATTCTCTGATCATGAAGTCTTGCATAGCTCGGCTCCTAAGTATTTCTCCAATCTTCCTAGTCCCATTGACACATCTCTCTAGATCCTGTGGATCACTGAAGTAGTTGAACCTAACAACTGGGTTTATCCTCACATCTGTTGACGCCAACCTTAGTAAACCAACAGACACTGGACCTAGGATCTTTTCCATTATAGTTGTCACAGGAACGTACAAAGGAGAAGCTGGCGCTCTGATGAATACAGAATGCAAAGGCGACGCAAATGGAATCACATTGGAAGCAGCTTCCAGAAAAGCCCCATCCTCAGTAATACCCACAACTTGTATCAGTGAGTTCTCCATTGGAACCGGAGGAACAATGGAGATACCATTCCTCGGGTTATCATACACAAAATTTCCCACATGAGGCTGATCAAGAGCCACTGGGATCCCCCAAGTCGAAAGATAACTCCTTGGACCAATCCCACTAAGAAAAAGCAACTGTGGGCTACCGAGTGCACCAGCTGACAATATCACCTCTCCTCTGTCTCGTATCATTGCATGATGGTATCGTCCCAGCTGATCACGGTAAACAACTCCAATCGCTGAAACGTTGGAGCCTGAGGCACTTGGAGATGAAGCTAACAATACTCTCTCCACAGTTGCGTAAACTGCAACCCTTATGTTGGAGCTTCTTGCATATCTGAGAAGATCTGCTGAACTGTGTCTCCTCCCAGCACGATCGAACGTAGACCCTCCGATCTTAGTCCCTACTTTATGCTCCAAGGTGAAGCCATTAAACGGATGAACACCAACTTCCATCAACGCATCTCTAATCGCAGATTGCCAAGTCCTGAGCTGAGGTCTAAACACAATAGCTCTCTCCACCCACTCGTAAGACTGATTCACACTATTCAGATCCCAATTAAGACCTGAATTCTCAAAGAACTGTTTATCAGCTCGGCTATAGAATCCGGCGTTAATCGCGCTACTTCCTCCAAGAACACGACCTCTGGCGTTAGGAACTCCTTCCTCAGAGACGAAGGACTGAGCCGGAGAGTCGAAGTTGTTGACGTCTGTGAGAGTGGCCAGGAAACCGTCGTGTGTCATCAGGTTAGGTCTGTTGTACGGAACGCCACCACGTTCGAGAAGAAGAACACGGAAAGATTGCGAAAGTGTGGCGGCTAGTGGACATCCCGCCGTTCCTCCTCCGACGATTATGTAATCGTAGTAATCCTCCGACGCGAAATCAGTTGCGTTCGTGATGAATAGCATGAAATTGGGATCTGAAACGAAGATTACAACAGCAAGAGAATCAGGGAAGATATATAGAAGAATCGAAAATTTCTGTTCGTTTCAATCGCATGAATTATCAACCGAATCAACGAAAAACTTCATCGCTATGGCTAAAAGATTACAATGTTTCAAGCATAACTCGAGATTCTACTGAATTTTCTTGGGATACTTACGTCGATTAGTGCGTGATCTTGCATTAGACGGAGAAATTACTCCGAGAAGAAGAAGCACAACGAACACCGTGTACAGAAGAGATGAATCAATCCGTTTCGTCATTTTCGCTCTTCGATCGAAGATTTTTTCAGAGCAGAAAGAAAATTAAACTTTCTCGGGAAAGAGAGAAATTTATCAGTTAGAGAGGAGAATCAGAGTGGAAGGAAGTTAGAAAAAAGAAGACTCGAATGGCGCTAATTTTCTGTTATAGTGTGTTTCTCAGCTCGTGAACCCATAGCCGTCGATGATAACTAATCCAAGTTGAGATCAACGGTTATTAAGAGAAGTAGTCTTGCACTTAGCCGCAGCGGATAATAGCTTTCTATATATTTCACGGCCGTTAGCAACAGTCTTTGGCCGCTTAAACATCGTCGTGTTTGGTGTGATGATAACGGTGCGCCGGTTCGATGACTGCCAATCAATTCCGGTCCAATCCGGTTAAGATAAGATAAACGAATTTAGCCACGTGTCATGAAGTTGTGCGGATTAGAGTTATCACTGACACTCTTCAACCGTCTAAACGCAGAGAAGGAGAGAGTGAGCAAATATGGCGATGGCGATGTTACCGGCGCTCTTCTCTTCTCCTTTGACTAGAACTAGCAGAGTCAAATGCGGAGCCACCGCAAGCAGCGGCGGCGCAATCTCATCTACTTCTCCTGACTCCGATCCTAGGAGAGGTGTCTCCATTTATAAACCCAAGTCGTACGAGGTTTTAGCCGCTGACGCCGCCAATTCTCTTGCTTTCGCTCTCCAGGATTCGAAATCGCGTCTGGAGATTGATTTTCCGTAATCTTTCTTCTCTAAATCTATTTCAATTGTTTGAATTTTATGTTCTGGGTTCGTAATTATAATTGGCGCCTTTTGCTCTTTTGTTCAATGTGTAGACCTTTGCCCAGTAGCGTTTCGTCTTATAAGGTATTATTATCTTGTTACCATTGTGAAATTAGTTTTTTTTTATAGCGAAATTTGGTTAATTGTGTTGGATTTGTAATTGTTGTATAGGGTTCTTCAGACGACTTTATTGATGCTAATATACAGCTAGCCGTGACTGTTGTTCGCAAACTTCAGGAGAAAATAGAGACTAGAGCTTGCATTGTAATCTCTCTTCTTCTTTACCCTATTTGCTACTCATCCTTCTTATTTGGTTGTTCTGACCTATGAATGTGAATCATGCTTCAGGTTTTTCCTGACAAGCCTGAGAAGCGTAGAGCTGCGCAACGGTTCAGAGCAGCGTTTGATTCGGTAGAGATAGAACTTTCAGTTTGCATTTGTGAGGATTAACCCTCTGAGATATTGAACACTTGATGCTTAACAACGGATTGATTTTGTGTGTGTGTGTTTCTTATCAGGTTGATGGTATAAGTATTGGTTCTCTAGATGATATACCTGGTACTTCTGTCACCAATTTCTTCAGGTCCATAAGGAGTACCTTTGACTTTGATTTTGATTTTGAAGATGAAGAAGAAGGTATAGCTAAAACTACAATCCTTTCATCTGGTCCTTTTCCCATGGATTTTTGGTTATGTTAGTTAACAGATGAACTATTGCATTTAGTAATGATAATTATGTGGTCTTTCAGGTACTTGGGAATCCAAGGAGCCACCGACCCTTTACATATTTATCAATTGCAGCACTCGGGAACTCTCTGTTATAGAGAAGTTTGTGGTATTGGAATCCTTTTCATCTTTTCTTATCTTAACATGGAACTTTGTTTAGATAAGCTCACTGGCTACAGTCATTTTCGATTTTTTTGTGTACCTTCTGTAAGTTGTTGCCCTAAACTTGCAGGAAACCTTTGCCACTTCAACCCCAGCGCTTCTGTTTAATCTTGAACTAGATACCTTGCGGTATTACCTCTATTGAGACCTTGATTTTTTTGTGTAACTCAATCTCTCTTTGTTTCCTCACTTCTGGTAACAACTGAACTTTAGTGCAGTGCTGACCTAGGGCTGCTTGGCTTTCCCCCTAAAGATCTGCACTACCGGTTTCTTTCTCAATTTATTCCAGTGTTTTATGTCCGAACCAGAGAGTATTCAAAGGTACTTGCCTATTAGGATGATAATTTTTTCATTGGACCTTTCTTGCATAAATGAAGCAACATAATAGTTTTTTTTTTTTACTTGGCTAAGACAGTGGCCGTGGCACCATTTGTGTTGAACTACAACGGAGCACTTTTTCGACAATATCCTGGTAAATGCTAAACTATTCTTTCCGGGACTAAAACTATTAGCATAACTATTTACCTATCTGTACTGTGACTTCCTTGATCACTGAAAATGCTGTGGTGTTAGTTTCTCTATCAGATTTGCAGAACCATTCTCAATACCACTGGCCTAGACTCAAGAGATTGTTTTTCTATCCAAATCTGATATGCCAAAAAAACTAATGCAGGGCCATGGCAGGTGATGCTTAAGCAAACTGATGGTTCATTTGCGTGTGTTGCGGAAAGCCCAACTCGTTTCACGCTGGGTGAAGTATGTCCGCTAAAAGCATTTAACCTTTTGTATATAGTCGGTTACCCAACTCCGGAAAAAAAAACAGTAACAAGCTTTGATTGATGTGGATGAAAACAGACGAAAGAAGAGCTGTTGCAGTGTCTGGGACTACAAGAAGAGAAAGGAAGCTCACTCGAGTTCCTGCGCAGGGGATACAAGGTTTAGCACTTTAAATTATGTTTGTCTGTTTCTTGCGTGTGCACATAGAATCTTAAAGTGGTGCGAAATTGATGGTGTTGCAGTCGGCAACTTGGTGGGAAGAGGATGTGGAGCTTGAGGTATCATCTAATTGGCGTAGCTGAATAGTGGCCAAGTCATGGATTCACACTTTTGGTAAGTTTGTTAAGTCTCTCAAGATTGAGATATTTACACTTGTATATGTGCAAAGTTGGTAGAGAGAGTTTGGAAGATGTTGATGAGAATAATAAAGGATAGTTTGAAAATGTTTCTAAATATTATTCAGCCCATCCACTTGTGTTGATTCTTTCTTCTACTCAATCGTACACTGTGAATAATCAATCATAGGAGATCACAAAGAAACTATTTTAGGAATATTTACAATTTAGGCTAGAAAATATATATTTATCCGTTGAAGATCTTTATCCGTTTATGATCTCCTTAATTTGCTGTACAACGGTCATTTCTTTCCCAAACTTATCAACTACTCTTGTTAACAATTTCAAAACTCAATCTAACATTTATTTGCATCTTCTAATATTGGCGTCAATCAGATCTCTTATTTTGTTTCCCTCTTTTCTCTCTCCTCTTGCTTTTCATCTCTTATGCGAGCTCCATTTGAGCATGTTTCTTGATCTTTAATCTCAGATGAGGAGTCTTGGGTTGTTTGAGATTCTTCTGTTTCTCTGTCTCTTTGTCTCGACCCATATAGTTTCTGTTTCCTGTCTAAACTCAGATGGGTTAACTCTACTATCGCTTCTGAAACATTTGGAAAAAGTGCCACCGGAGTTAACTTCTACATGGAAGACAAACGCATCTGAAGCCACTCCATGTAACTGGTTTGGTATCGTTTGCGATGATTCTAAGAAAGTCACGTCTCTAAACTTCACTGGTTCAGGTGTTTCAGGCCAATTGGGTTCTGAAATTGGACAGCTCAAAAGCTTAGAGATTTTGGATGTGAGTTCTAACAACTTCTCTGGGACTATACCTTCCAGTTTAGGAAACTGTAGCTCACTCGTGTATATTGATGTGTCTGAAAATGGGTTCTCTGGTAGCATCCCAGATGCTCTCGGTAGCTTGAAGAGCTTGGCTGATCTGTATCTTTACAACAACTTCCTCACCAGGGAGTTGCCTAAATCCTTGTTTCGAATTCCCGCGTTGAATTATCTGCATGTGGAGCATAACAATCTAACTGGTTTAATCCCTCAAAATGTTGGTGAGGCTAAGGAGCTTCTCGATCTGCGTCTGTTTGACAATCAGTTCTCTGGTACAATCCCTGAGTCGATTGGAAACTGCAGTAAACTGGAAATTCTGTATTTGCACAATAACAAGTTAGTTGGTTCATTGCCTGCAAGTCTCAATCTTTTGGAGAAACTCACTGACCTGTTTGTTGCAAACAACAGCCTACGAGGAACAGTACAGTTTGGTTCAACCAATTGCAAGAATCTGCTGACTTTAGATTTGTCATACAATCAATTCGAAGGCAGTGTCCCCCCTGAGTTGGGAAACTGCAGTAGCCTTGACGCTTTAGTCATTATAAAATGCAATCTGTCAGGAAAAATCCCTTCATCATTGGGTCTGTTAAAGAATCTCACAGTTCTTAACCTCTCCGAGAATCGTCTCTCGGGGAGTATCCCTGCGGAGATCGGAAACTGCAGTAGCTTAAACACGTTAAAGCTCAACAATAACGAGCTTGGAGGTACTATACCAAGTTTATTAGGTAAGCTAAAGAAGCTAGAAAGTCTCGAGCTTTTCGAAAACCGGCTTTCGGGTGAGATTCCTATAGAGGTATGGAAGATTCAGAGTCTTACGCAGTTGCTAGTCTATCTAAACAATCTCACAGGACAAATACCAACGGAAATAACCGAGCTCAAGAATCTCAAGATCGTTACGCTCTTCAACAACAGCTTTTATGGAGTGATTCCACCTGGTTTAGGTCTGAACAGCAAACTAGAGGTTATTGATTTCATTGGTAACAATCTTACAGGAGAGGTACCGCCAAATCTCTGCCATGGAAAGATGTTGACAGTGTTTAACTTAGGATCTAATCAGCTTCACGGTGAAATACCAACATCTGTTAGTCAGTGTAAGACTCTAAGCAGATTCATCCTCAGAGAAAACAACCTTTCAGGTGTTCTTCCTGAGTTTTCTCAGAATCAAGATCTTTCGTTTCTCGATCTCAATAGCAACAGCTTCGAAGGGCCAATCACTCGTAGCCTCGGAAGCTGTAGGAAACTCACGACCATCAATCTGTTTCGAAACAAGCTCACTGGGAACATTCCTACAGAACTTGAGAATCTACAAAGCCTTAGTCACCTGAATCTTGGGTTTAACTTATTAACCGGTTTGGTTCCTCCGAAGTTTAGTCACTGGAAAGAGTTAACCACTTTGGTTCTCAGTGGAAACCGGTTTTCAGGTTTCGTTCCGCCGGACCGCCGCTCTTAGAGAAAAAAGAAAACAACCATTTATGATCGGAACTTGATGCTAGACGAAACCTATATTGTAACATTATCTAATGACATTATATCAAAATTTACAACATAAATCTGTAAGCTTCTACGCTGATCCCACAAAATTGAGAACAAATAACAAAATCCGCCATGTTGTTGTACAACATAGATGATATATTTTTTACGCAATTCTTTAGTTAGATTACATTTTTTGCCTAATCATTATGTCATTCCATTCCTTTCAACTTTTTTTCTCGGAAGTTTACCTTAGTCATAAGTTAAAGTCAAATCGTTCAGGTCTATTTAACGTTTAGCTGTTCTTATAAATCGACAAATAGAATATCATACACGTACTTTATCAATTTAAAATTTGGATAGTGACACGGAGATAACGTTTGCAACCAATTATATTTAATGTTTGGTAATGCGTTGTTAGTGAAATTAATAATGTACTCAAGCCTGACCAGCTCCCACTAATTGACCATGCACCAACCAAAGAGTTCAATTAATTAATGAAAATGCTTTTCTTTTCAGATTCGTTTTTCTATAGTTAACGGTTTCTTACTCTCTTTAGCTGCAACTAGACGACGAATGTAAAACGACATCGTTGTACAATTTTCAAATGATTATCGTTTGTGAAAAGAAGAATCAAGGAAACAAGGAAGACTCCAGAACACGTGTGTCTGAACTGAAAGTGGAAAAAAGAAAGACTCGAATGAGAAACGGCGTGCAAAAAGTGTATACGCGTTGAAGGTTAGGCTCATAACTCAAGTTCATAAAGACCAAAGATCTCGTCATATAAAAGGTCAACACTCAGATCAAGTATCAGTTATTACCCATCAATCAATTCTTGTCCTTTTCCCCCCTTTTCTCTCTTCTTTCTGCTGAGTCGATTGCTTCAAAATTTTCAATCACGATTTTGATTCTGCATGTTTCTTGATTCTTAAATCCTCAAATGAAGAATCTTCTTGCCTCATTCAAAATTCTTCTTCTTATTTTCTGTTTCTTTTTCTCAACCCGCTTAGTCTCTGTTTCTTGTCTAAACTCAGATGGGTTAACTCTACTCTCGCTTCTAAAGCACTTAGACAAAGTACCACCAAAAGTAACTTCTACATGGAAGACAAAAAACACATCTGAAGCCACTCCATGTAAATGGTTTGGTATCACTTGTGACAAATCCATGAACGTTGTCTCTCTCAAATTCTCTCGCTCTAGGGTTTCGGGACAATTGGGTACTGAAATTGGAGAGCTCAAAAGCTTACAAATCTTGGATCTGAGTACTAACAATTTCTCAGGAACCATACCTTCCAGTTTAGGAAACTGTACTAAACTCACTTATCTAGATTTGTCTGAAAATGGATTCTCTGGAAAGATTCCAGATTCTCTCGGTAACTTGAAGAGCTTGGAGGAGCTTTATCTTTACATAAACTTCCTCACTGGTGAGTTACCTGAATCCTTGTTTCGTATCCCAACGTTGCAGATTCTTCATCTCGAGTATAACAACCTAACCGGTCCGATCCCTCAAAGCATTGGTGAAGCTAAAGAAATCTCTGATCTTCGTATGTTTGAGAATCAGTTCTCAGGTAACATCCCTGAGTCTATAGGGAACTGTAGTAACCTGGAGATTCTTTATCTACACAAGAACAAGTTAGTCGGTTCGTTACCTGAAAGTCTCAACCTTTTGGAGAATCTCACTGACCTGTTTCTTGCTAACAACACCTTAACCGGACCGGTTCGTCTTGGTTCAACCAATTGCAAGAATCTGTTAGCTATAGATTTGTCTTACAATGAATTCGAAGGTAATGTCCCTCCAGAGTTAGGCAACTGCAGTAGCCTTGAAGCTCTAGTCATTGTGAATGGTAACTTCTCAGGTACAATCCCTTCCTCATTAGGTCTATTAAAGAATCTTACAGTTATAAACCTTTCAGAGAATCATCTCTCTGGGAGTATCCCTGAGGAGCTTGGAAACTGTAGCAGCTTAAACTTGTTGAAGCTTAACAACAACCACCTTGAAGGTGAGATACCAAGTACCTTAGGGAAGCTGAAGAAGCTAGAAAGTCTTGAGCTTTTCGAAAACCGGTTTTCGGGTGAGATTCCTATTGAGTTATGGAAGAGTCAGAGTCTTGCACAGTTGCTTGTCTATCAAAACAATCTCACTGGTGAACTACCTGTGGAAATGACTCACATGAAGCGTTTAAAGATCGTTACGCTCTTCAACAACAGCTTTTACGGACCGATACCTCCCGGTTTAGGTGTGAACAGCAGCTTAGAAGAGATTGATTTTGTTGGTAACAAACTTACAGGAGAGATACCGTTGAATCTATGCAATGGAAGGAAGTTAGAAGTGCTTAATTTGGGTTCTAATCGGCTTAACGGATCAGTACCAGCTTCTGTTAGCCAGTGTAAGAGCATCAGAAGATTCATCCTTAGAGAAAACAACTTTTCAGGTCTTCTTCCTGAGTTTTCTCAAGATCATCATAGTCTTTCGTTTCTTGATTTCAATAGCAACAACTTCGAAGGACCAATCCCGGTTAGTCTCGGAAGCTGTAAGAATCTCTCGAGCATCAACTTGTCTCGTAACAAACTTAATGGAAAGATACCTTCAGAGCTTGGGAATCTACTAAGCCTTGGCTACTTGAATCTTTCGAATAACTTTCTTGAAGGCTCTCTACCAACTCAGTTATCAAACTGTGTGAGTTTAGAGCGGTTTGATGTTGGGTTCAACTCGTTAACCGGTTCGATTCCTTCGAGTTTTAGTAACTGGAAAGGCTTGGCGACTTTGGTTCTAAGCTCAAACCGGTTTACAGGAGGTATTCCGGAGTTCTTGTCCGAGCTTGTGAAGCTGTCAGATCTACGGATTGCTAGAAACGCTTTCGGTGGTGAGATTCCGTCTTCTCTTGGTTCGTTAAAGAATCTGATATATGATTTAGACCTCAGCGGAAACGGATTAAACGGTGAGATTCCATTCAAGTTAAGAGATCTTGATAGATTAACAAGACTCAACATATCAAACAACAACTTGACTGGCTCTTTATCGATTCTTGAAGATCTTACCTCATTGCTACATGCTGACGTGTCAAACAATCACTTCACCGGTCCAATACCAAAAAACTTGGAGAATCAGTTTATGTCTGACCCGTCGATGTTTTCAGGAAATCCCAACCTTTGCGTTCCACATTCCTACTGCAACGAGGATCAATCTAAACGCAGCAGAAGTGGTCTCAGTACTTGGAAAATCATCCTTATATCAGTCTTATCTTCTTTACTCATCTTGGTTTTGGTTCTTGGTCTTGTCTTCATTTGCTTACGTCGTCGTAAAGAAAAACTAGAGAAAGACGCTTATGTCTTCACAGAGGAAGGTCCGTCTTTATTACTAAGCAAAGTTCTTGCAGCAACTGACAATCTAAACGAAAAATACATCATTGGAAGAGGAGCTCACGGAATAGTCTACAGAGCTTCTTTAGGCTCAGGAAAAGTTTACGCAGTGAAAAGACTCGTCTTCGCATCTCACATTCGCGCTAACCAAAGCATGATGCGAGAGATCGAAACAATCGGGAAAGTGAGACATAGGAATCTGATTAAGCTAGAAGGGTTTTGGCTAAGGAAAGAAGATGGTTTGATGTTGTATAGATACATGAATAAAGGAAGCTTATACGATGTTCTCCATGGTGCTAGCTCAAAAGATAATATGATGTTAGATTGGTCTGCACGTTACAACGTTGCGCTCGGTGTCGCTCATGGATTGTCTTATCTACACTATGATTGTCATCCACCGATTGTTCACCGTGACATCAAACCAGAAAATATACTGATGGATTCGGATTTAGAGCCTCACATTGGAGATTTCGGTTTAGCTCGTCTTCTTGATGACTCAACGGTTTCAACTGCTACTGTTACTGGAACCACTGGGTACATTGCACCAGGTAATGTTTTTTCTTAAGACTTAGTTTAGAATTCTGTTTAAGTTGTCAGTTAAATTAATTTGACAATGAACTTTTGCAGAAAACGCTTTTAAAACCGTGAGGGGAAGAGAATCAGATGTTTACAGTTATGGAGTTGTGTTGCTTGAGCTTGTAACGAGGAAGAGAGCTGTGGATAAGTCTTTCCCGGACAATATAGATATTGTAAGCTGGGTGAGATCTGTGTTGAGTAGTAGTAGCAGCAACAATGTTGAGGATATGGTAACGACGATCGTGGATCCGATTCTTGTGGACGAGCTTTTGGATTCGAATCTTAGGGAACAGGTGATTGAAGTGACGGAGTTGGCGTTGAGTTGTACGGAGCAAGATCCGGCCAAGAGACCTACGATGAGAGATGTGGTGAAACAGTTGTGTGATATGAAGTGTCTTGGAAGAAGCTCCTCTGGTTCAGTTCGGTAATCTCGTTGCTTTTGTATAAGGAAAGGTGGAATGTTCTTGTACTTATTAGTGTGTTTTGTGTAACTGGGCCAATAATGTTAAATATGGGCCTATCTAAGGCCCAAATATGACGGCCCTATAATTGTAACCGTGTTTGTGATATATATACTCTTTTTTATCAAAATCTCTTTTATTTTATTTTTTAAAAGAATTTGGGGAATTTTGGCCTGAAATGAAGATAGGTGCGGTTCGGGAGAGTTGGGTGGTACGGACTCCGGTAGTTTCTCCGATGGTTCGCAGTTCCATTTTCCGGTGTGAAAAGCGGCGGCTTCGATTCCCAAACAGTGAGCTAAGCTCTTCTCTTTCATATACAGTGTTTCTTCTCAGCAAGTGTACTCTTTTCGTTAAATTCACATTTCTAGTAACTTAGTCGATATGAAATTGATATGAAGAAGTTATGAAATGGCTTTCTCCATCGACATACACAAAGTTTGGGGAAAAAAAAGAGAGACTTTATCTGATAAAAAGATTTTGGATTTTTTCCAGGGTTGTCTCGTGGTTTGGTTCTGGGGGTTTATGGAGGGAGAGGATATGAATCTCCATGGGATGAGAAATCCTATGAAACACTTCCTACTGGTAAAAGAGTTTACTTTGATGAATCTGATATTGTAACGTTTCTTGATCCTCCCAAGGAGTTGATTCCACTTGACCCTGCTTCATATAATCCAGCTGCTTATCTCTGGTTAGTCTGCTTTGGTTGATTGATTTATAGCATTATTTCAGTCTAAACTGATGGTTAGCTATAGAAGATGGAATTTGATTAAGCATATGACTATATGCTAAGTTTCAGTTTTTAGTATCAACATACTTTTTTTTTGGTGGGGAAGGATTTTTTCCATGAATAGATTTAGTATAGTCTTAGGTTAGCTAAGTGTTAGATTCCATTTGGAGTGTTATAAAATAAACAGATAACTGTTTAACAGAGTTTATATTGTACAGGAAAAAGATTGAAGACATCCCTGAAGAGAGGCGCCACCACTTGCTGCAATTGTTAGAGCCGAGGTCATTCTTGCTGGAACTCTTGTCATTATTTTGCTTTTGTGTCAAGTAGTTTGCATTCATATGCCAAAGAAGTTGACATTGAAAAGAAAACTTAGTGAATGTTTTGTCATGTAAAATTGTCTTCATGAGTGTGTGTGTATGTATATGCAGGCTTATATCAAGAGCATGGGAAATAGCAAGCACTCGTTATGAAGTTCCAAAGTTAGCTAAAATGACTGCATCCAAAATATTCTCTACCGGAGATGAGGAAACTTCACTTGAATACTTTAGCTGCCGAACAAGTCAGGGTAATCCATTTTAGGTCTGATCCCCTACAAATACAAATCAATTTGTAGGTTATCTTTTTATGGTTTTGCATGTTGATGTTCATGTTCTTGGCAAGTTATAAACTATGCTTCCTTTATTGTTTAGGTCCATTAATCATATCTTGGATAAATTTCTTCAGGATGGTTAGTCGGATTGATATTTACTTCCATTCCTATTTCATTCGGCAGCATCTGTCCACACTATCTTTATTGACATAGTTGATTTATTTCTTGGTAGGCTGTGTTTCGCTCCAACAATGGCCAAATCTATGGGCGTGTTTGTGGTAAGTCCTGATCCAATTAATGTTTCTCTCTAAATAAACAAGCGAAAACTTTTCCATTTGCAAATGCTTTGAGTTTAATCCCAACATTTAAGGTATATCTAAGTTGATGTGGAACTCTATCTAGCAAATGTGCAGATCAAATATGAGCTTGTCTCTCTGGAATTGATTTTCAATATGGCTTGTTGTTAATACTTTTGCAATTGGTGATTGAACATAAGTGATAATCATGCTATTACTTCTGCTATAATATTTACACAAAAAATCTCAAGAAATGGCATCTTTTAGGTGGACCGGTAGTGTCAACCGTTGCCAATGCTTTAAGTCCGTTATACTTTGAGGTCACAGAAGCTATGGAAGTCATGGCCACAGAAGAACCCTGCGATGTAGCATGCAAATTCGGCGATGGACTTCTTGCTATTGAAGATTACCCACAAGGCTTCCCTCGACCATGTAAGACTCATTGCTCATATTTGATCTTCAATAGCATCTTAGGTTTGAGAGTAGCATAATAGAGAAGGTGTCTCTTAACGCATAGCTTTCTTTGACTTGATATTGCAGCAAAGCATCCATATCCATTCAACGACAGTGTTGTCATATACATACGACATATAGGTCCAGGTGTATGCGTAGGACAGGCATGGCAAGAAGGTAAAGAACTACAACAAGTGCCTCAAAGATTATGCTCCGACATTCTCATGGTCAAACAATACAGATGAGTTGATGAGGCATTTGTTAACTTAGATTGTAAGCTTTTCACAATAGCTTGAAGAGCTTTTGTTTGACTTTGTATTAGCAGTTTTAAACAAATTGTTTTAGAATCTTTGGATCGGTGAGTTAAACCATAAGTATTAAATTCTTGCCGATTTCGCAAATATATGTTGTAACTTGTAAGATTCTGATATCCTTTTATATGACAAACAAAAAAGATGTTATTACATGACTCAATCTTCTTACATCAATCCAAATTCACTTGGTTCCGAAGTAAAAAGGTGGAAATCATTTAAGTAACGTTCAAATATGAAATACTTTTGGCTTAAGCATGATATGTTTTTTATTTTTCCTTGATAGATTTTTGTGCACCGTTTCATAGGTGATAGATAAATTGGTGAATAGGAAAAAACAAAAAAAACGGTACACAGTAACACGAGTAACACGAAGAGCGAAATAAAGGAAAGGTGTGATAGGTTATATAGGTGTTGTAAAATTTTTTTATCATTTTCAAGGCTCGGATTTGTTTTTGACGGCAGAGATAACGCAAACGAGAATCTAACGGACCGTATTCTCTGTGAATAGTAGTAACGCCTTTGCTTATTTCATCCAACGGTTAAGTCAAATCTAAAAATTACTTAAAAGCAAGGCTCTCTCTGTACACATCGTCGTCACTTACTTTGTTTTTCACTCCCTCTTTCTCTCGTCAGGAATCGTCTATGCTCTTTCATCGTCCTTGTGTCCTTCTCCCTCTGCCCTAGTTCTATTTTCTCATTCTCTTCAGGTTGGTGTGAATCTAATTCCTTGTTTATTCTTTCTGTGTCTTATAATCTGGAATATGTACGAATGTTGCACTGTAGACACAATTTTCGATTTTTTTTTTGCTGCTGAATTTGAAATTACTATGTTCTAGTGTTCAATTAAGGGTTAATCTAGTTTTGGCATGCTTCTTTAGAATTCGGTTCATGTCTTACGAATCTGAAATAAAGTTGGGATCTTTATGTGAAAAAAAAAAAAAAGGAATAGATTTTTTTCTTTTGGTTGTCATAGACATGAAAGATCAGGTGGTGTTTATACTTTTGGGGGATATGAACAAAAGGAAGTAACTTTATGTATTCCTTATGAACCGCTCTTAGATTCATTTGAATGAACATTCCATTTTACCTTATTTGACAGCTTGAACTAGGTTTTTCGGAGATAACACATTGTTGTTGTAACTTTGATGCTAATCTTAGTGCTCTTAATCCAAATGTTGATCCTTTTTTTCAATTTTTCTTACTTTTGACAGGAGTTTTTCCAATGGAAGGAGTTCCAGGGGTTAATAATACTGTTCCAAATCCTAACCATCATGACAAGTCAATAGTGCTAGATATAAAACCGTTGCGTACTTTAAAACCTGTTTTTCCAAATGGTAATCAAGGTCCACCATTTGTTGGTTGTTCACCTTTTGGTTCTTCTCCTACTGAGTCTTCTCCTTTCTTCCCGTTTGGAGGACAACAACCAATGCAAGATGCTCCAGATCTCAACCAAACACAGTACACACCTCCTCCTCCAGCGTTTGTTCAACCTCTTCGATCATATAGAACACCGAGTGATTCAAATGGCCCCAGCAGCTCCAGTGGGATTAAAAGAGGAGTTGGACGTCCTAAGGGAAGTACTAGTTTGAAGAAAAAAGAGAAGAAGACTGTGCCCAAAGATCCTAACTTGGATTCTCAGGTAGTGAGAGGCTTCAGTGCAGATTTCGACAGTGGGATCAGTGTAGCAGAGCGAGAAGATGGAAATGGGTACTTAGTAAGTAGTGTATTGATGCGTTACGATGCGGTTAGGAGGCGGCTAAGCCAAGTAGAACATGGAAAGGCCGCCACTGCGAAAGCAGCTGGTGCTTTGATGAGCAAAGGAGTGCGGACTAACATGAAGAAGAGAGTTGGGACGGTTCCTGGAATTGAGGTTGGAGATATTTTCTTTTCCCGGATAGAGATGTGTTTAGTGGGTCTTCACATGCAGACTATGGCTGGCATAGACTATATAACTAGTAAAGTTGGGTCAGATGAAGAGCCTTTAGCAACTAGCATTGTTGCAGCTGGACGTTATGATGGTGAAGCCCAAGATCCTGGGTCTTTAATTTACAGTGGACAAGGTGGCAATGCAGACAAGAATGGACAAGCTTCTGATCAGAAGCTTGAAAGGGGTAATCTAGCATTAGAGACAAGCTTGAGGAAAGGCAATGAAGTAAGAGTCATACGAGGGGAAGAGGATCCAGATAGTAAAATAGGAAAGATCTATATCTATGATGGGCTTTATTCGATCTCAGAGTCATGGGTAGAGAAAGGCAAATCTGGCTTCAACACATTTAAGTATAGATTGGTGAGAATCCCTGGTCAACCACCTGCTTTTGGCCTCTGGAAATCTGTTCAGATGTGGAAGGAAGGTTTGACTTCAAGACTAGGCCTTATCATTCCAGATCTCACTTCAGGAGCTGAAATTAAACCTGTTTCACTTGTGAATGACGTTGATGAGGAGGGTCCTGCTTATTTTACCTATATCTCCTCTCTGAAATACTCGGAGTCCTTTACGATAACTCAGCCCGCAACTGGCTGTTCCTGCCATGGCTCATGTTCACCAGGAGATCTAAACTGCTCTTGCGTCAGAAAAAATGATGGTGATCTCCCTTACCTTAATGGTGTTATGCTAGTTTCTCGGAGGCCGGTGGTACATGAATGTGGCCCAACTTGTCCATGTCATGCCAATTGCAAAAACAAAGTGATTCAGTCAGGACTGAAGTTTCGCCTGGAAGTGTTTAAGATAGGGAATCGTGGTTGGGGTTTACGTTCGTGGGACCCCATCCGTGCTGGTTCTTTCGTATGTGAATATGCAGGTGAGGTCATAGACATAGGCAATCTTAGAGAGGAGCAAGAAGATGATGAGTATGTCTTTGACACATCGGCTACATCTCGTGTTTATAACTCGTTTAAGTGGAACTATGAGCCTGCACTAGTTGATGAGGACCCTTCAGGTGAAGTTCCCGAGGAGTTCAATCTCCCATCACCACTCAGGATCAGTGCCAAGAACTTTGGAAATGTTGCTCGGTTCATGAATCACAGTTGCTCCCCTAACGTTCTATGGCAGCCAGTTGTTTGTGAAGGAAACGGTGAATCGGTTATACACATTGCTTTCTTTGCCATCCGTCACATTCCTCCAATGACTGAATTGACATATGATTATGGGGCCAGAGATGAGAGCTTTTTACATGGAACGAGGAGATGTCTTTGTGGATCTGAGAAATGCCGTGGTTCATTCGGATAACCTGAGAAATGTAAGCTTCTTAGATCATTATTCTTTTCTTTGTAGTTTTCAGAGACTGTTCATCTAAGTCGGACAAATCCATTTCTTTTGTCACAGGATTAGGTCTCATGTGTGTTAGCTAAGTACAAAAGGGGTGGCTTTTCCTCCTTTTCTTTATGTATAAAAGTGGTTGCCTTTTTTGCAAATTGTGTATTGCATTGCATGTAATGTGACAATGTATACACATCTAATCTATTGTTATTTATGGCCAACCACATCGGCTTTAGGTTCAATGCTCATGCCTTTTTGGTAAAAACAAACTCTATAGAGCAATCCAGTTATCTTTTCTATCCGGATTGAAGTTTCATATTCATCAAAAGTCACTTTAAGTCTGAAAAAAAGAATCAATGTTTTGTTTGGTATTTTAATCTTCCATGTTCTTCATGTACTCCTTAGAAAGCTTTGTTTCCATAATGAGTTTTTGTTCCTTGATGAGTGAGTATCCTGATTCCAGCAATGCTTCCACCGTTTGCTGTTCACACCATATCATCAATCATCATGAAACAAAGATAACTGAGAAGCCTGTAAGTATGTTTACCTCAGGGGGAGTGAACTGAGGAACCTCATTAGTCTTTCTAAGTCTGAGTAGAGTTTTCCCTAGAGTCTCTATTCCCCCAGCATCATCTACCCACTGTAACAACAAATAGATTATTAGCCGTTTCACTGCAGAGATCTAAATCATTATCAGCTGAAGGTTACCTTGAGGATAGATCTATCATATGTCCGTGACCTCAAAGCTCCATAGAAGTCAAGTGCTGCCACAAAGATTAATAAAAAGGTAAAGAACTATACCTTTTATATTCTCTTCATTAGAGATGGTAAATTATTTACCTTGATTTGGAAACTTATCAACAATGCTTACAACATCTTTCCGTGATATACCATCTTTCTCATACATTCTACTAACAATGTTTACTATATCTTCACGAGTTGGCTGCCTAGTTTTTTCATAACACCAAACACTTATCAGAGAAAATATTTCCACGGTTGGCATGAAAGTGGATTGCTATTGTATTATTATTATTATTACCAATAGAACTTCTCCATTCTTCCTTCACGGATCAGTGGAGCATAAAGTGTAGAGAAATCATTCCCTGTGACAATAAGAGGAACTCTGTTTACAATGTCAGCTTCTCTCCAGTTTTGTCCTACACTTACTCTTGTTGGATTGTCAGCAAGGTTCATCAGAGTACCAACAACTATCTGGTTGTTCACTGTCATTTGTGTTTCCCCTAAAGCCATAGTAATAAACTCAGTTAAGCAGAGAAGTCACTTCAAACCTCATAGTTGTTATATGGGATTGACTTTTTCTTACCAAATCTACCAAGGCCAGCATCAATATCATTGATCATGAGAACACTCATCTTCCCCTGCATTTATAAGTCATCACCAAAGTTCATTCCAAACCCATATAGATAAAATAAGGTGTAGTAAGACTGGGAATGATAAGAAAAGCTTCTAACTTGATTCTGAATGACTTGTGAAGCTGTTCGATAGCGGTCACGTATGAGTTTTCCTGGTTCCCCTGTTCGGAAACATTAGAAAGATCAGAACTTTGGAAATGGCTAGCTACATAGACTGGAGGATATGGGAGTAAACAAAGTTGGAGAAATCACCAGCTCTATCTGATTCCAACTCTCCTGCAGACATAATAACCGGTTCAACTCCCATGGTTTTGAATATAAGTTCAGTCTGAAACGTTTTGCCTTGCCCTTTACCTCCCCAAATACCTAAGCAGCCATAAGAACCACAATGTTCAAGAGATGGTAGCAAAACTTCAACACTGGATCAAACACAGAGAAGCAGAAGCTATTCACTACCTAAGATCAATGGGATCTTTATATTTAGAGAAGGAGCAAGATAGTTCTTCACAATGTGGACCGCTGCAGAAAAACAAATGAAAATAAATATGTTATAAGGCAGTCAAATATGAACCATATCTTCACCAAGACTTAGTTCAAGATAACTTACCAACTTTATCCTGTCCAAAAAAAGAAGACAATGTAAGTTCATATTTAAATTATTTCTTCCAAATTAGACTACAAGAAGAATAAAGAATAAAGGATTTACCAAGAAGGATGGGGCAATGTAATAATCTCCTTGAAGATGTTCAAAGGACCTTGTCGCCTTCTGACGGTAATCAAACACAATATCAGCTGCAAAAATTAACTTCTTCATCAGAGACAATACTAACACTTCAAGTCAAACAAAATTTTTTAGTCTTTGTCAATTACTAACAATCTTTTCCAAGGAAGTCTCCGATGAATACGTCATCGATCATGCCAGCTCGTGCTCCCACAGCTATGTTAACATTATCAGACTCTGCGCCAAGCCTATAGAGATAATCTTTCCCTTCTGAATCTTTTACTTCCCACGACGATTGCTCCGATAACTTCCTCGGCTTCGCGCCACCGTCATTAGCCTCTTTGCCGCCGTCATTAGAGGCTGCTTTGGAGCAAGCGATCGAAGAGAGTTTTCTGGGAGAGATTACAGAGGATGAAGATTGTAATGGTGGAAACTTGAAACGCAGTGATATGTTTGCAAGTGCCATTATATCACTACACAAATAAAGCTTCTACCTTTTTCCACAAAAAAGATCGGATTTTTTGTTTTATAAAACTTTTAATTTTGCAAGATAGGATTTTGAAGAAGAAGAAGAGCCATTTGTTCTAAAAGCCATTTCTCGTATCTTGTCTGTTAGTGGCTAATTCTGTGGTTCTTGTAGACAAAGACTCAAGTTCTGGCCCCACATTTCCATATATGTGTCTGAAATTATAACAGTTCAATTAGTAATAATGGGAATTAAATATTTTTTGGGTGGATTTTTTGGATAAAGTTTGACACTAGACATTGTAAACATAGCTTTTAATTAGTTATTGGAAAGTTATTATTAGCAAACAAGATAATGAACACGCCAAAGGCAGCAGTTACTACTACTACATGCATTGTTTATCATTAAAAATTACGACATTATTCATTATCATTCGGTTTTATAACCATTACATATCCACTTAATTACACATATAATATATATATCATGTCACATTAAATTTAACAGTAAACCTTGAGAGGGAACAATATAGGATAAGATAACAAGAGTGGATAATGGATTAGGAGAACCAATTAACGAGCTCGTCCACGTGGCTGCCAGCTGGAGGAGGAGGCACATCTTGCATCACTTTCTCTTGTCCCTTTGGATAGTATATTCCCGTTCCTTCATGTGGGACCCAACTACTCCCCGACGACGATGTCTCTCCGGCGCCGTAGAAACCTCTCATCGTCTTCACCTCCTCTCCGGCTCCGGCGTCCGTCTTCACCGTCTCCCTCACTATGTCGTGCGATGCACTCTTCTTGTGAATCGATTTCCTAAGCATCGGCCTATATATATATATATATATATAACATGATATTAGAACATGCATAAAGAAACGAAATGTACAAATCGCAAAATATGTTTAGATCTCTTCATTTGACAAAACAAAATGCAAAACTTACTTGACGAACATGGTGTTCATGGTCTGTGCACCACGAGACGAGAAGCTGAAAGTGGCCATTGTCAATCTCAATGATCTCTCTTACAATGTGTATGACTAATCCGATGTAGGTAATTATTTATATTATGTGTGTGTTGAGAGAGTTGCATATGTATATATACACATAAATACTCACATCATATATACAATGGGAATGGAATTTTATGAAAAATTTAGTGTGCAATAAATTAAAGAATAGAAATGGAATCCATATTCACACTTCCCAATGTAGATTAATCACCAGACCCACGCCTCTCTATTGTCATCTCCTCCACGTGGCATGATCCACATCTTATTTCATTTCTTCTACAAAACATTTTACGCAAACGTATGCATACACATAATGTTTTGGTCTCTTGTGACTTGCGTGATTCATGCTGACATATTTTGGCAAACTTAAGTTAGACTAGGCCTTATTTTACTGCTCGATAAAAGATAGATAGGCCCATTAAAGGCCCATATATGACCACTTGTCGATATTCGCTTAAATAAATAATTAAATAAATAATTAAATAAAAAGTAATGAAAAAATCTTAAACCCACCATATAAAGCTTAATTTATTGTTGTGTGATAGATTCTGTTTCGGGGGGTTTATTTATTTCTAGTTTGTTTCCTATGTTGTTGTTGTAGTCTCCTTCTTCTTCTCAGTTTCTCAGGTAATTCTTATCTCTCTCATCTATGTTTACTTTGAATTCTAGGGTTTATTTTACTTTCATCTCCTTCTTCGTTTTTCATCTCAAAGTTTCGGCTTTTTTTTGGGTTTTTCTGTTTAATGTAATTCGATGCGCGTATGAGTTTCTCTTTTTCAGCGATCGTCGTGCTTTAGTCACCAATTCGAGAGATTTGTCTATTCTTTTGCTAAAGTTTTCATCTTTTTCCGATTAAAATAGCTAAAGTTTCGATATAAGTTTAGACCTAGCTGATGATGACATAATTTGAGCTGTTTAATTTCTAAGTTGGGGCTCTCCTGTATTTGTTGTTTGAATCTTTCATGAAAGATACGATTTTTATCAATTATATCATCTGATTTTTGCATAGTTTTGGTGTAGTGTTTTGATCAATGGGTGTAGAATCCAAGGGAAGAGCATGGTTTGGTAAAATCTACAACAAGTTGGAAACTTTACTTGTGGAGGTGGACACTTTCACTTCTCAGGTAATACTCACTCTGTTGTTTCTTTTTTCATATTCAATATTGTTATAACGATGGTTTAGAGAGTAGATAGATTGAGTAATGTTTGCTTAATGTGTTGTGACAGAGCACACTTTGTTTGAAATCAAGTGATCCTTCTGGATGGAAATCAAGTGAACGAAAGGAAGTCTCAGAAGACAATTCTAATGTGCAGCAGCAACAACAACATGATCGTGTTGATTCAACGAGTTGTGAGAGTCCTTCTGATCCACCATCACATCAGAACTTTGACATTGCAGGAAGTGTTCGTGTTGAGGAACGAGTTCAAGCAGATAGTTTGAAGGATGATTTATCAGAAAGACTCTCTACATCTCCATTGATTGGAAAGTATTGTGTTGCTAATAAAGTATCAGACACTAGTCTTGGTGATGAAGAACCAATATTTACCGATGAAGAGTCTCGGAATTCTACATCTCCATCGCTTGAAGAGTATTCTGATGCTAGTTTGTCATCAGCCACTAGTCATAGTGATGAAGAGACAATAATTACTGATGAAGATTCTCAGATCTCTACATCTTCATTGCTTGAAGAGTATTGTGATGCTAATTTACCATCAGCAGCCACTAGTCTTGGTGATGAAGAGCCTATAATTACATCTGAAGAGTCTCAGTTCTCTACATCTTTAGTGCTTGAAGAGTATTGTGATGCTAATTTGGCATCAGCCACTAGTCTTAATGGTGATGAAGAGCCAATAATTACATCTAAAGAGTCTAAGATATCTACATCTCCATTGCTTGAAGATTATTGTGATGCTAAGTTGCTATCAGCCACTAGTCTTACAGATGAAAAACCAATAATTACCGATGAAGATTCTCAGATCACTAACACTGTAACCCCTCAGAAACTTTCTGCAGGAAATTCTTCGGTTTCTCCAGGCGAGGAAAGTGTAGAAGAAGTTAGAGTTGAATCATGCAGAGATGTTGTTTCCATAGAATCTCAAAGTTCTTTGGAAATTTTTGGGACTGCAGTAGAATGTAATGATGACCTTGGGATATCTACTGATGATTCAAATCTAAATTCACTCACCACCAAGACTCCAGATGTTCCTGTTCAAGATAATGTGGCAAACATTAAAGCCTCTAATGCGGGTTGGTGCTTCATGACTTACTCTTTTCTCTAGTTCTTTTAGTTCTACTCTGCTATTGTTTGCTAGAAGTTTTAGACCCTTTTAACTAAGTCTCATTACATTATTTTCCCATTGAATCCAGATGATGTGATTAACGACAAACCTGATGTTGCTTCATTGGATACGTATGCTTTGTGTGGCATGGAATTTCAACAAGGCCCCTCGTATATTGATGACAGTGCACTCTATGCATTGCGTGATAGGACCAAAAAACTCAGCTCATTCAAGGTTCCTTGCTTTCCCCCTCTTTCTCTTATATTATATATGTCTCTGTATAGACTTAGGAGGCATTAATTATAATCCCCATTGCCTAACTTAACCCTTTTCTATCATCATCAGAAAAAGATCTTAGATGCTTTAACTTCTAAAAGAAGAAGAGAGAAGGAGTATGAGCAGCTTTCAGTTTGGTTTGGAGATGCAGATATGACTTCTGATCTGGCCACTAAAGAAGATTCTAAGCAAGTGGAAGCCATGGAATCTAAAAGCTCACAAGTACTTGAGTTAGAAGATCCTCACTGGGAGCTATTGTGAGATTAATTCTCACATCATATAGTAAAAGTTAATATCCCCAGCATGTCTTTTTATCTTGAGTGAAACTATTGTTACTTTATTAAATCATAAAATCAGCCAACTCTGCTCTCACATTGAAAGCTTTTTTGACAATGAATAACCAAAATTTTTTTTCTAAAACCCATTGATGGTAAAACTTCATGTTCTTGAGCTTGACATTCCCTGAAAAGGGGATCAGAACGAATTGTGACTACGTAGCAAATATGCATAGAGAATCTCATTCCATGTATCAGGAACTCCTGGCAAACACCAGTGGATACAATCTCCATAGTTTTTGGGATCATCTCTTTGTTCCTTTGTCAAGAGCTTCCCTCTCCGTTCTCCATACACACTCGTATGTCCATCTTTCCTATATTCTGAGAGTTGCGTAATGTTCAGAAACGTGACATTTTCTCCAACTCTGCTGAGAACATCACCAACTATCTTCATGATTTCTTGATTTGATCCTGTGCCCCAATATGATCTTTTTTCTATTGGATATAACCCATTATAACAAGTTCCATCGCTTCCTGGATTCCACTCCCAGCTCCTGTCAAGATCACACACCAAAATCACTCTCCCTTGTCTTTTTCTAAAAACTATAAATGGTTTGTGTTCTGAAGGAACATACCATAGATGAGTCGGAGACATACTCGTGAAGAAGACTCTTTGCTTCACGGGATTGATCTTCGTCTCAACCCACTTGGCCCATGTTTCTAATGCCATTCTATAAGCAGTAGTCACATTATATTCTCGAACTTCACTTGTATCTCCAAACCTGCATATGCAATACATGTAAACTTTCTCCTTCAGGTGCTGTGTAATACAAGAAACCTGAATATGGTTTTACGCGTTGTTATGTAGCTTACGTTACATTGATCTTAGGTTGATGCATCCACCATACATAACTTTCAAAGATTAGAACATCAACACCTTCCCAGCTCTTGCTATGTTTTTCAATGGCGTCAAGGTTAACTAACCTTTTGTGTACTGTGTGATTAGTTGCATGATCTGAAATCGATTCCACTATGAAAGGGGCCCAATAATACTCAATGGATATATTGTATTCCTGATCAAATTCCATACACTAATGAGTGAAAAAATCTTAACTAGGAAGATGAGTTTTGTATGTACCTCAGCTTTGAAGATCTTCATAGGAGGAATCCTGTGAAAGGACTTCTTCTTGTCAGGAATAACTGATTGTACCATACAGACCATTGACTCGAATGTGCTTCTCTGCACTGAGTCTCCTATGAACATTAGTCTTTTGTTTCTCAACACGTCCAACAGTTTCAGTGCATTGAACCTGAGAAACATCTCAGAGGTTTTAAACACTATTCTTGTTTGAATATGAGAGCATGAACCAACACATGTTTTTCCTTTCTTACCTAGGCAAGTCGCATGAGCTTGGTTTCCATCTCCAGTTCTGGTAATCAGAATCAGGCCGTCCGTTTCGTTGACATGTTGTTTGTTTCACTAAGTAAGGACAGCTCTTCTCTGTATACAGAGGGTAAGAGACATTGTCCCAAACCCATTTTCCTTCAAAGACATTGCAGCTCTCATCAAGGTGATCCTCTTTGGTAACAAACACTGCCTCTTTCTGTCTGAAACGATATAGTTGGAATATCAGACTCTCATTGCTCTTGAGTTCATCAAGGATCCATCTCACGGATCCTAAAATCAGAAGACTAACAAGCACAACTCGGAAGATGGATTGAGTAATCCGAGAATCTGTAGAAGTTTGTATCGACATTTGAAACAGATTCAACGGAAGAAATAGCTCGTTTAGAACTTCATCTTCTTGCTGTTGAGCTCATGAACCTATGTTGGGTGTTTGAAAGAATTGAATTACTTCACACACAAGCATCAAAATATACATTTGTTCAATGTAACAACCAGTTGGTGAACTTTCTCCATTAGGTAGCATGTCGTTTTTTTGTTTGTTAAGTGATCTTAAAGAGTGATATGATAAAAGATTATAAAAGACCAATCATTCAATGAAGGTCTCGGCTTTAGGTATTAAGGAAAATCAATTCTCCGATCTGACCCATCAAGACTCGACACTGCACAAAATCTAGTAATGGCCATAAGGAGGGTCAAAAGAAGAGCATTTATGACAACAACAAAAATCATGAGGTCCAGAACAAGCCTGTTCAATTGATGACAAGCCCGAAACAAAACACTCAAGAACATTCACATTTCTGTACAGTTAAAAAGATCCTAATACAGAAACAATCCGATGGGTGAAAAAGGGGACCTAGCTTTGCTAACTGAAAGGGAAGCAAAAAGTTTGTCTCAATGGCTCCCACCTCTATGCTAAATACTTTCACAATCTTTCTTAATTACCAGTATCAGATCCATGCCCTGAGCTGTCACTGTCAGAATCTACATAACAAAAGAGAGGAATGTGAGTAAAAGTGGTTTGTAAATGTGATTGCTGGTAAGGGAAGAACGGTAAGCCAGTTTCAACATTTACCACTAGAACACGAGCCCGAGCCACCACTACTAGAACTGTTAGAACTACTCGATCCACCAGCATTTACTTCTTTTCGAACAGGAGATGCCACATGACCTTTTTAAAGTGTCAAAAACAACGTTAAGGAGCGTTATTGCAGTGGGTCTAAAAGACTTATATAGCAGAGTTTAGTACTATCTTATTATGAATTAAAAGCTCACCTAAATCAGTAACGTTTGACGGTTCAACGCCAGTTACTAGAGTGTTCTGTGAATAAAGAATAAGAAACGATATTATTAACCTAATCAGAGTTATATGGTAAAAACAAGAGAAGTGAATAACAATTTAGATATTTGCTCTTACCGGTTCTTGAACACTATTGTGAACAGATTCAGCATCTCTTTCTGAGCCTAATCCATGTCCCTCCTTTTTCTTGCTCAAGCTCTCCTTGTATTCAGTCACGAATCTATAAAGCTCCCAAAGTGTTTCGAGATCGAGACTATCAATATCCAACTCAATCTCATCATCATGTTGAGCAAGCTCTGGATTTCTCTTCTTTATAATCTGAACAACTGCCTCTAGCTTGTCAAAAGGCAAATCCTGAAGGTCTTCACTAAGTCTCCGCTTCTCATCAAACGTCAGGTCCCTCTTTCCAGACGCCTTCTCTTCTTCAGGCTTCTCAGGGACAACAGTTACCACTGCAGGTTTCACAAGGTTTGTCACAGATTCTGCTCTCTCCAAAGTCCTATTTTCAACCACTGTAGGAGGAGGAGGAAGACGAGGAGGAGATGGGGAAGGGGAAGGGGAAGGTGAAGCAGCAGGTAATGGTAACGGCTCAACATTGCGAGTATTTGTTGAAACAGGAGCACGTAAACCGGTATCACGGTTTGGTTGTTGCCTCTTAATAAGCAACTCATACTGCGTTCCAAGCGGCGCCCATTTCTCTTCAAACATATTCAACAAAACCTCAGCCATACGATGCACATCATGCCCAACAGGATTATAAAGCAAAGCATTGTTAAAAGTAAGTCTCACGTCATCAGCAAACTCCAAAGGTGACTTATACCAACTCTTACTCAACCTAGTCTTCACTGTTCCCAAATCCATAGGCTTCTTAACAATACTGTGATAATCATGTAAACCAAGCTTCAAAGCATCAACAGGAACATTGAAAATCCATCCAGACTTATGCTTCATCAATTTCGTAAGCAAATTGTTACAGTTCCTCAAAATCTGAACTGTACCTTTATCAGCAGCAGCAGCAGCTCCAGCTCCATGTCCTCCTCCCTTCTTACCACCGTTTGCTGTTTTCAGCTTCATGTTCGGCGGCGGTACGGCGGCAAAATCGCCGGGGATGTTATCGAGTCGCTTGATCAAGCTCCTAACTTCTTCGAGCTCAGATTGTAGCTTCCTCTTCAAGTTCCTACCTTCAAGCTTCGAAATTGAGCTCAAACTTATCTTCATCATCTGATGATTATCCTCCGACCCAAGCGAGTTCGACGGAGACACGAGCGGAATCGGCATCGAGGGCTTTGATCGTTTTAGGCTCTTGTTGCCACCGTCGCTCCAATTATGCTTCGTCTTCGAAACTCCACCACCGGTTACAGCGCCAGACGCCATTGTCTCCGTTGACAATTTCTCAGAAAGGAAAATTAGGGTTTTTTTAACACACAGCGAAAAATTTGGAGAAATTTGAAATAAGGAATCGAAGATCCGGTGAGATTAAGCTCGGTGGTTGGTGAACATTGACTGTGATTGCAACGACGAAACCCTAGGAAGCAATTGTGAGCAGCTGCTGCAACATCTACGAGATTAGGGTATACACACGCGCACTTAAGCTCACGCGCTTAAATAACCCGAAAATTAGGGAAATTACACATGTGTTAAGTGTGACGGGATAATATAACGCCTACGTGTCCGAAACTAACCGGGAAAAATAAACCAGATTTAATGTCCCGGTTTAGTTATAAATCTCAGTTAATTACGAGAGATTTGACTTTAATTGAAATGTAGAAAACATATTAAATTAGCGTAGACCATGTGAAATTACATTGAGAATCTAACATTGATTTAAAAATTCAAGAAAGATCCGAAATTTAAGCGGAAGAATCTATCATATATCACAATTGTTACAATCAAATTCACAAAAAAAACAAAATAAAACCAAAACAAGATAGTAAATGGCCTTCAAGAATCATTCTTCAAGAATGATTTCTTCTTCGTCCTCTACTTCACTTAGGTTCACAACATTCATTACCTTAGCATTCATCCTCTGTTCTTCTTACTACATCTTCTTCTCACAATCATTAAACTACTCTCCGGTTACTTCTTCGCCGGAAAATCCTCCGTTCTCCGGAGATCTTCGAGACTTGACATTCCCTTGGAACAAACTCTCTTTCGGACCAATCTCCGAGAAGCTAAAACTAGCCGTCTTCTGCAAATCATGGCCCGTTGGTTCGATCCCTGGAGGAATGGAGCGTCACGCACACGCTCTCTACACTTCTCTCGCATCAAGAGGCCACGAGATTCATGTTTTCACGGTTTCTTCAGACAGAAGTAACCGAGAAGAGTATTACAACAAAGGAGATCTCCACGTATACTTTTCTCCAAACCAACACGGATCACTAAACTGCTCTAAAGCTTTCGAGATCTTCCAAAGAATCAACGGTGTAGATCATAATTACTTCGATTATGTTCATACAGAAAGTGTTTCTTTACCTCATTGGCGAGCTAAAATGGTACCTAACGGAGACGTGGCTGTGACGTGGCACGGAATCTGGTACGAGATTATGCATTCTAAGCTTTTCCAAGAGCTTTATTACTCGAATGATCATCTTAGCTCTGATCTTCAACAAACGATGCCTAGACTAGTCGACGAAATCAGATTCTTCCCGAGCTATAAACACCACATTTGCATAAGCAATAGCGCGCGTGAGGTTCTTGTTAACATCTATCAGCTTCCTAAAAGAAACGTTCATGTTATAGTCAACGGTGTTGACCATAAAAAGTTTCTGTATTCCCGTGAATCTGGAGCTAGGTTTAGGGCAAAACACGGTGTTCCTTATGATAATAAGACGGTTCTTGTGATGGGTGTTTCTGGACGTTTGGTGAGAGACAAAGGACATCCACTTCTTTACGAAGCGTTTGCTTTGGTCGTTAAAACACATCCGCAAGTTTATCTACTTGTGGCTGGATCTGGTCCTTGGGCCAAAAGATACGCGGAATTAGGAGAAAACGTTAGGGTTTTAGGAGCTTTAGAGCCAGAAGAGCTCTCTGGTTTCTACAATGCTTTAGATGTGTTTGTGAATCCAACTTTGAGGCCTCAAGGGCTTGATTTAACGATCATTGAGGCGATGCAGTGTGGGAAACCGGTCGTGACGCCTAATTATCCGAGTATTGTTGGGACAGTGGTTTTGGATGAGCGTTTTGGGTATACGTTTTCACCAAATGTGAGATCTCTTGTTGAGACTTTGGATTCAGTTGTAAGAGATGGGTCTAGGTTTTTGGAAATGAAAGGAAAAGCTTGCAAAGAATACGCTCTTTCGATGTTTAAAGCGACTCAAATGGCTTCGGCTTATGAGAGATTCTTTATGTGTATGAAGAATGAGAGTTATTGTAGGTATCCTCTTTCTACAGATAATTGACTTTGGTATCAGTTTTGTAAGTTACTTTGAATCTTTTCTTTTGTAACAAGTTACTTGATCTCTTACAAGTTACAATATAGTTTGGTCATACTAATTAATATCATTCACACATACTCATGCTCAAGCTTGGGACGACTTGTAAGTTTTTTTATGGATCTTGTAACGAAATTAGAAGAAAGAATTGTAAAAAAAAAATGATATATGGGTTTCGTAGAGAGCATTTGAAGGTCTTGATCTCTGAAAGAAAGATTTGAAGACGTTGACTTCGATCTTAAGAAAGTATATATAGTCTTTATAACCAGATCTCTGTCTTTTTTGTTTTCCCCTTATTTCTTTTTACTTCAATCACTATCTTTATCTCACTTTGTTAGAAAATGTTTAGTTGGTGAACGATGAGGCGAAAAAGTCCATATATAATCATATAGTTTAGAAACATATTTTAAATCGTATATCTACACGAGTCATTAGAGAGAATAAAATCAGGATAACTTAAATTAATTCAATATCGTTTTTCAGTTTTCATACTATTTTTTCCTTTACCTTTCTTGTTACTTTATATGCAAACTCCTCTCTACTAGACTACTAAATTATAGAATGTATAAGGTACGTAAAACATGCACAATTCATAAAATTTGTAAGGAACGGATACATCAATTTATTTTGGTTACACTTAGACCGAACGAACCAACAATGCTAAAAAAAAAAACGGATTTATATGTTTTCTTCTAAACCGGTTCTCGATCAAGAACAAAATAAACATCCTCGAATTTTAAATCTACAAGAGGTATATAGGACTCAATGATGGCGAGGATCAGGACCTCCAGGACTTAGTCTCATTGTCTCATCAAAACCTCTTTCCATAAGCTTCTCCATATTCGCTTTCAACACTTCCTCGGCTTCTCTCATCATACGCCCTCTTTTAATCACGTTTGGAAACCGCTGATGCAGCGGCCGAGACGCTGATGAACACGATAAGGAAACGCAAATCAAGAACAAACACAACCAGAATTTCAACGTAGACATGTCTCTATGTGCTAACTATGATTCAATGTGTAAAGGATTTTTATTTATGTAAAAAGGGACTGTGTCAGTGTGTGTGAGTTTTCATCTCATGATTGAGACATTTATATAGAGAATGGCATTGGGATCATGAATCTCATTGAAATGCTAGTTTTCGCTATAATATTATAAAAATAGATAAGGCGGTGATTTGTAATTGACGAGTTTCCAACTTGTGCAAAGTGCTCGTTCGATAGCACATGCACTTACAAAGTTCTAATACCCATAATTCTTTTGTCAACATATAAAGTAAAATATTAATAGACATGTATATATTCCTAAGATAGTGAGATTTATATTTAGTGTAAACCCAAAAAGTGAAATTTAAAGAATAAAGTGAAAAATCTGAGGATGACATGTGTATAAACCAACTAAACTAGTTCATAATAAAAAAAGCCAAATTATGGTGGACAAATGTGAATGGGCTCAATTTTAAAAAATTGTCGTAGGAAGAAGTCAATGAAAGCCACGTGGCAGACTTTTGCCGCCTTTTTGTTGTTGGGCTCTTGCTTAGTTGACCATTTACCGTAAGTCCGAAGTAACATCATCTCAGTATCGATTGAAAAAAAAGTGAGATGAGATCGAATCAAGTGGACCTTTTCTAACGGCTTGAAAGAAAATATTCAAATTCAAAGTTTATAAAACTTTTTGATACCTAAATTATGTTATAAAATAAAACTAAACTAATGAATTTGAATATTTTCTTTCAGAACAACAAAAAAAGTTGTATTGTCATTAACAAGGAAAAGCAAAATGAAATTCTCTATACTCTTCTTAACATTGAAAAAAGAAAATTTCTCTATAGTATTCAGCATACAGCCATGCATTGAATATAGACATTTAGGAAAACTTAAATGTGAGAATCAATCACTATTTTTCTCAGTTTTTTTTTTCTCTTTAAAAATAAATAAGGTGAGAATGACAAAGTTAATCATCAGTCTATTTTATTTTAGATAATAACAAGTTGAAAATTGTTTTTTCGATAAAACATTTATTAGCTGGAATTATTTTGGATTTTGGGATACAGTTGTGCACTTTAGTTTATATAGTAAGTGAAGAACCAATTCGAAGCTGGAAGAAAAAGTGAATAAAACACTAACTTCAACCCAACTACTATAAAGAGTGTAGTATTAGACAGAATACCTAATTTTTAAGATTATAAATGATTTAGAAAAATATGTTAAATTGGATTACACGAGAATCTTAGATTTCATAGTTGAGAGAAGATTTGTATAGATTCTAGTTTAGATACGTAAGATCCTCTTTAACTCTATTCTGTATATTGTTTTGATTAATGAACGACTAATGGAGTTTCCTAAATTACAAATTAGTTGTGGAAAATACGATGACAGATAAATTGACGTTGGTCGAATGGAAAGTTTTAAAGATATGTATATTGAAAATGCCTGATAATTAAGTCTATTAGTAGGCGAATATTAATCAAAAGTTTATAAGCTTAAGATATGCTGACTTTAAAATGATCTAAGTATCCGATTGTTGAAAAAAGAAAATAGTGTTTACATACGGCTAATATGGCCGAAAGCGATATACATACAACTTTTGTTCCTTTTGTTTTTTAAGGCAATATACAAAACTTGATCGGCCTAAAACGTCACTGCTTATTCATTTGACCTTTTAAGCTTATTTTATTTATTTTACAACTATAGATTTAGATTATTTTATTATTGCTATTTATATGAATCATCTCCGTTGACAAAGATTCATCTTTATCTTGTTTAGTTGTATATTCCAAATAGCCACCAATGCCGTTAATTGTGTGGTGGTGGACGTGGACTAATTATGTCTCTTTATCAAAAATTCGTTCTATTCATTTAGGATAGGAGACTAAATTCCTCAAGAGAAACTTATCTAACCACTTTATTTAACTATTCGTAAACGTGTGTTTTAAAAATTATTTTGGACTTCTTCATAAAAATAACCTGATTATTAAAAGGAAAAGTAGTAAAGTTGAGTCGGTCCTCTCAGATGAATAAGGTTATTAAGGTATAGCTAACTACTTCCCACAGTGGTCCTCACTCCTCTGGTCGGCACTTTCTTTCAGAACGTTGTCCAACTCAACTTACTCTATCCAACTTTTTCTTCCATTCAACACGAAATATAAATATATAAATAATAGTATTGTTTTTTTGATAAAGTATATAAATAATAATGTTTGTAGTGTATTTGCTTATATATCAATATTTTGAGCTATAGGAATAAAATGAATCACGATTGCCGAAATGAAGATAAACTAAAGAAATTTATAATGACGGTTCGATGTGTATGGAGTCACTCGCACTCACACAAGTCACAACTTTATTACCCCATCTTTCTTGAAAAATAATTGAAAAAGAAAAGACCAATCAATGTGTTATTGATTTGCTCTATAGTCGATAACTATTTTTAGGAAACTGTTTCTTTTTCCCTTAATGAAATATCGCTTTTTTTTTAAATGGATAATTGTTTTCATCTATGCAAATACATGAGTTTGCAAGGAAACAAAACAAAAAAAATAGTTGGACTCAAATTGCGATTAGTGAAAAAAATTCAGGTACACAAGTTCAAGGTGAAAAAATTTCGGCATTTTACAAAATTTCGAGATTATTCAGTTCAGAGTTACCCAATTATCATTTTTCTTATTTTTTTTATATATTGTTCATTGACAAGTGTATCTACAACAATGTGAGAACAGATCAAACTAGTCAGGCAATAGAGGTAACCTATCGATGCCATAGGGCCAAACATTAGACTCGCCGGCGGCAGAAGCAGAACTGAGCTCATCAAGCTCTTTCTTCTCTTCTTCACACTCTCCTTCATCTTCATTGTCGTCGTCGTCTCTGATTTCTTCAGTACGGTAAGGGAGAATCCGTAGATACATCTCAGCTCCTTTCCATTGTCTTTCCGATCGTAAATTATACTTCTTTACTAGATTTCCTTGAAGAGACACAATCTGTGTTGGCCTTGGTAGTAGATCAACTGGTTCAGTTTTCGGAATCACTATCCGCTCTATCGCTAATCTCGCTTCCTGCAGATAAAACAAATTTGGTTTGAAACAATGGTGAATTTGTGGTAGTTTTTCAAAGACTAGCTTCTTTAGGTGTACCTCTAAGGCGTCCGTTTTTTCAGATAGGTTTGGACGATCTTCTGATCCAAACTCTCCAAGTCCTTCTTCGTAATCGGTTACTAAAGCCCGTATTGCCTTGGCCACTTGAATACCTGAACTAGTCTGCAAGAAGGAGAGTTTCTTTTGGTAAAGAAGCTGGATATTAAAAACTTAAAGAACTTATTTTTTTGTTCTTTTACCTTTGTTACATAAACAGGTATACCATGAGATGTGGCTAATGATTTAATCTGAGGATTCTTCCTGAACTTCGATTGCAATGCAAGTACGGCTTCTGCTTCGCTAATGTAGTCGGTTAACTCTACTGAAAAATCCATCTCTAGTTGTTTGATTGCCTGAAGAACAGTTGGTTGTGGGATCTAGGTGGGAGAAATTGACAAATATGTGTATTAGTATATAGTATATGGATATTAACAGAGAGATCATAAGATAAGACTATTGTTAATGCAAGGAAGAATAAAAGCTGGAGAATCTGAAAAAGTCATTTCAGTCTTACCCCATAGACAAATAGATAAAAAGGTGTCCCTTGCTCTGAAGATTCTGCTTCAGTTATCTCCTCAGTTGGAAGGACTTCAGAGATAGTTTCCTCCTCAGTGAGATTCAAAACATCTAATGTTTCCTCTTCATGTTTCTTATCCACAGTCGTTATGTTGATTAAAGGTTCCTTCCCCGTTATCACTCCATAAGAGTTGATTTTGCGGACTTCAACGTATGGGAAGCGACCTTTTTTAGCCAAGAGATGAGCCAAAAGAAGAAAATTAACTGAAGCCAGAATCTTAATAGCAAAATATGTTCTGCAATTATGTATATGTTCTTTGCATCAATCAACCGTTTCAGCATAATAAGACAGAAACCTACCTGCGAGGACAGCATCGACAGTTGCTTCAAGACAATGATGAACTCGAACTTCAGTCTTTGAAACTATTTCTACACCGCAGCTAAATGTTGAAGGACCTTTTCTTTCAAGGACAGTTTTCTGGCCACCTCTTCTGATCGCTTCGTCATCTCCAAGAGTCGCACTCTGCCAAAAGGTCTCCATCAATATGTCTCAAAGAATAACTTATTAGAGTCGACAGAAACAAAAAACTTGTCCAAAAATATTGACCATTTTAGCTACTACAAAATGATATCACTCAATTGAAATTTTCTATGCAGTTCCTGTGCCATTTCTCTTGTTTAGCAAGATGCAAAAGATCCGTTAGGAAAAGAGAAACATCATCTCCTTAACCAAATTCTTGAGAAGAAGTATGATTTATGCTAGAATAATCATTAGTAAGAGATTCTCATAAAAATGTCAAACTATAGAATCTCCAAACAATAATATCTTGAATTGGCTTTGGATGGTATGCAAACATATCATCTCTAACCTGTACACCTCCAACAAGAAGATCTAATGAAGGATTCTTAATCAAATTGTCGATACTCGCTCCATGAGCAGTGGCAACTAACTGGATTCCACGTTCCGCTATTGTACTTGCAGCTATGGCTTCAAGTTTAGTACCAATCTCATCAATCACAATCACTTGCGGCATGTGGTTTTCTACTGCCTCTATCAGCACCTGAAGGTAAGAAAAATCGAAACACATATAAACCATCACCCACATCTATTGAATAAAGTAAAGGTTCAAGCTAAATCTACTAACCAACCTTGTGTTGTATGTCAGAGTTAGGGACTTGCATCCGCCTAGCATTACCAATCCCTGGATGAGGTATATCCCCATCACCACCAATCTCATTAGAAGTATCAACAATCATTACTCTCTTCTCATAATCATTTCCTAGCATTCGTGCTACGTCCCTGAATTACCAATTTGATGATGACTACATATCAAAATCCATAATCAAAGCTGATTCAATATGTAGAAGAAACTTAACACAAACCTAATCATTGTAGTTTTGCCAACACCTGGTGGACCAATAAGCAACAAAGAATTCCCATCCTCAACAAGATCACGAATCAAATTGGCACTTCCTCTAACAGATCGACCAACACGGCAAGTTAATCCAATAATTTCGCCTCTCCGATTCCTTATCGCACTTATCCGGTGCAACGTCCGGCTAATTCCAGCTCTGTTATCGTTAGTAAACTCTCCAACCTGAGCAGTTCATAGTCTAATTAAGTAGCTATAGAAAACACAAAACGAAAATTTCAGCGGAGAAGAACAAAAAAAAAAAGCACTCACCAACCTGAGAGACAGCGAATTCCAGATCCTTATCCTTAACAGCGTCGTCGGAGATAATAAAATCTCCAGAAGGGAATCGCGCTAGAGGTTTACGACCTAAATCCAATACTATCTCTATTAGTTCACTAATCTCATGGTGCTTCTCCAGTGTGCGGCGTATCTCCTCCGGTACCAGTGCCAAGAGACGGCGTAATTCGTCATCGAAGTGGTGGTCCTCGTTTTCTAATTCCGGAACTGCGAGTGGAGACGAAGAGGCGGAAATAGCAACAACTCTCTGTGGTGAAGACAATGAGGAAGAATTCGATAGTAGAAGAACCTTAGTGCGGAAGAGTTGGTGAAACGGAAGAGACGATTGACATCGGAGCTTGAAGATTCTTCGTTCATGACGCAAGAGCGTTAATGGAGGAACATGATTACTCAGTGATAAGCTCAGCATATTCTTCACATGAATGTTATTTTTTGTTTTTTGGTTGGAGAAATTTAAATACGAACCTTACGCTAACCACGTGGACGAATTATTTCGAGACACGTCAGCGAAAATGTTGACGTCATGGTCAAGAAGCAAAATTGTTCTACCAACAAATAGAATAAAAGGAAGAGGGTCTTATGTATTCATACAAAGGGCTAGATAAGTTTTGTTTTGATGATACACAACGAGAAACAAAGGACTTAAGAAGTTTTCCATTGCACATTTGCACTTAAGAAGCGTTTACTGTGTATCCAGAGCAAGATCACGCCATGTTTCTGCATCTGCTTTCTGAGTTTCCTGATCTGAAACAATCACAATGCAAGGGATCATTAGTCAAGCAGTTTCTTGGAAGTCGTAAAAGCTCAAGAACTTTATCTGAAACAAAGCTCACAACTTAGTTTCATTATATCTAATCTAAAACGTACACATAGTAACGTATTTTTCTCAATTGGTTTCTTTATGACATTTCAAGAACTCAATATAGGTGTTTCATATCTTGGATCACATATGCATCTCCATTGTGAATTCAAAGCTAGCAGTTTTAAAGCAAAAAGGAAAAGAAAACAAAGAGACATACTGGTTTCTTCAGTATCATCAGTCTTAACAACAAGCACTGGAGGCAATGGAAGATCTGCAATAATAACACATGAGTATAATCTCTTATGATATGGGAATTTTGGGAAATACAACGATTTTGAGTTGTAATATAAAAGGGAAAAAAATTTACCATCGTTAGGCAAAGTGTCCCTCATCCACTCCTCGTCCACAATGTCAATAAGCATACCAAGACTTCCTTCCGCCATATTCGAAAATTTGGAGCTTGAAATCCTTCAATTTTCTATGGAAATCATTCAATAAGTAACAGATACAAAAACATTAGACGAATGGGGATAAGTACAAAGTAACTTGTTCTTGAAAAATTAAATATTTCATAAGAAAGAATCCAAATCAGTTGCTTTGTCAGTTGAACAGAACTGGGACTTTTGATATCCCCATTTTTTAATTTGGGGAAACGACTGTACCAATTAGAGACAGAATTTTTTATAACCTATACCTGAAGATTTGAAACAATCTACAAAGAGTTTCACCGGAGATAGAAAAATATTAGAGTGTTTTATTGAGAAAAATCGTCGAGCAGGTGGTGAGCAATCTAGGAAAGAGACCGAATATTAAAATTCTACCAAAAAGTCAAACAAAATCCTTAAAGACAGACCACGATTCTCTACGGTAACATAAAAAAAACCCCCAGATTTGAATCGAAAATTTGCAAAAGTGTTCACCTGAGTGAGAAGCAGCAGCCGTGATGACCCCGTCGGACTCCACAGAGTTGTCGGGAGAACTAAAAACCTCTAGTCGGTTAAAATAAAATTTATAAATCAACTAAATATTTAACCGGTTTATATTAACAAAAGTCAATTAACTAAGATAAGCTTCTAGCTGACCTAGAGGTTTTCGAAAGGCTGTTGAAATTTCAAGTTAGGGTATCTCTCATCATTATACGGTTCAGAGTTAAGCCGGCCACCACAGCGACCGACGACTCTCTCCGCCGGTTACCCGATCGTCTCTCTCATTGTGTTATTCATTCAGGTACCTTTTTTCTCCTTCTTTAGTTTCGGATTTGCATGTTCTTCTATCTCACCTGGAGAAGTTGTTTATTTGAATGTTAGTTTACTTCAGTGTGTTGTTGCGCAATTGCATTTCTTTAGGTCAAGTAAATTAGTTTCTTTTATGTGTAAATTGGATTGATCCAGATGAAATTTCTCAGCTTTTATTAACTTCAATTTGGGAAATTTCGTTTCATTAGGTTGTCTCAAAGTAAGCAATGAGTTCTTCACCTTCATTGGAGATTTTAGGTACGTATCTCTGAAACTACATTTCTGTATATATACACTCTGCTGTTATGTTAAGTCTCTCTTCTCTAAAATCACTTTCTTTGTTGTTTCAGTTAGAGAAGCTGAAGGTTTCTCTGTGTGGAATGGTCCTCCATTCAGTACTGGTCAGCCTACTCTTAAGCTTGAACGAGTTTCATGCTCCAACACTAAGTTCAGTGTTGATGGATCAAAGATTATGGCGATGAAATCAGATGGAATCATCAGTATCTATGATTCCACCACCTTGAGAGAAGTGCGGTCGTTCACTATAGCTAATGTTACTGCTGCTGAGATATCTCCATGCGGGACTTATCTTCAGACTTTTCAAAAACCCACTACCCCACAGGAGAAGAATGTCTCCCTTTGGAAAACTGAGACAGGAGATTTAGCACATAGTCATTACCAAAAATCCATTACGAAAACCACATGGTAAGCTAGTCTTACTGCTTAATTACCGGAAATGATTGTGTATGTGATGTGTTTATATATATAGTTTTTGTGTTTTATTATACTGCTTTTGTGATAGCGGTTGTTTCTGTGGTTGCTGTGTAGGCCATCGATTCGCTTCTGTCCTGATGAATCTTCTGCGTGCCGGTTAGCGACGAATGAGGTCCAGTTTTTCGATTCGAAAGATTTCTCAAAAGGAATAACATCCCGGATCAGAGTTCCTGGCGTAGCTGCGTTTGAGCTTTCTAAAACGCCAGCTTCTCATGTTGCTGTGTTTGTTCCAGAATCAAAGGTGTTTTTCATTGCTTTGGCTATTCACAGTCTGCTTTTGAATAGTAAAAGAAACATTTTTCCTTCTATTTGCTGACCTTGTTATTGTCTTGTCATTTGAAAAGTTGTCTATTTTTCATTCTGAAAGTTGCAAACTATCATTTATAGAATTGTTTCCTCTGTACATAAGCAACTCTGACGTGTTAATTCTTACATGTATAGGGGAGTCCAGGCAGTGTCCAGATATTTGGATGTGGGGGAGATTCACAGAGTCAGCCAATTGCTCGACGTAGCTTTTTCCGGTGTTCCTCTGTGCAGTTTAGTTGGAATTATGGTACCACTGGACTCCTAGTGGTTGTACAATCAGATGTTGACAAGACCAATCAAAGTTATTATGGGGAAACAAAGCTACACTATCTTACAATAGATGGCACACATGAGGGCCTCGTTCCATTACGTACGTCCAAAGCTTTTATGTTTCCGCTCTTGTGATTTTTGACAGTACTGACTCTTTGATGCTTTTTAACAGGTAAAGAAGGGCCAGTTCATGATGTTCAGTGGTCTTTTTCGGGTTCAGAGTTTGCAGTTGTATATGGCTGTATCCTTTTTTATCAGCTATAACGACTTATCTGTTAGAGTTTATTGAGGAATCATGATTGACATGTTAATACCCTTGTGTTCTTATTAAGAGGTTATTTTGCTTCACATCTACATTTGCCTTCTGGCACTGCTTTCTTCAATGTTTTGTTTTTCCTCAAGTGTGATTTCAGATATGCCTGCTTGTGTGACAATCTTTGACAAGAAGTGCAAACCCTTGATGGAAATTGGTGAAGGTCCTTATAACACTCTTCGTTGGAACCCAAAAGGGAGAGGTATGATTCTCTTCTTCATCCCTGTTTCTGTTAAACAGAGAATTTGTATACATACATACATGTTTTTGTAACTTTCAATCGAGGTTTTGCAGTTTTATGTGTGGCTGGATTCGGTAACTTGCCTGGTGATATGGTAAATAACGATCCCTTGTGTTATTCATATTTTTCAATTTTTAGTTTGTCAAGTAGTCAGCGATTCACATTTTTTATTTTCGAAATGTTCCTCTCTAAATGATTTATATTTCAGGCGTTCTGGGATATTGTTAACAAGAAGCAGCTAGGAAGTAATAAAGCTGAGTGGTCTGTAACAAGTGAATGGTCTCCGGATGGGCGTTATTTCTTGACTGCCTCAACAGCACCAAGACGTCAAATTGACAATGGGTATGTTAAAACTTCTTGCCAAATTATAGAGTTTGATATCTAATTCGAACAGATCAAGTGGTAATATGGCAATTGTTTGTTTTCATGCTCCCCTATATTTTAAAGTTGTGAGAGAGTTTTTTTCTTTTTTTCTCCTTGGTTTAAAGTTGTGTTCTATATCCTATTCGTCTCACTGAAGGATGAAAATCTTCAACTATGATGGAAAGCGTTATTTCAACAAGAAGTTTGAGAAGCTGTACCAGGTGTGTCTCTTAAACAGCTTTGAAAAGTATACAATAATCAGATATCGTTTTACTGAAGTGCCATGGCTATATTTACCTATAGGCTGAATGGAAACCAGAGTCTGCGGACAAGTTTGGTGAGATCAGTGAACTTATCAAGTCAGTTGAATCATTGAAACTTGAGGAGGGCAAATCGCAAGGTCTGAGTCTTTTGGTTCTTAACAATTAAAACTCTCTGATTGTGAGATAGTTTTGTTCTTTAACGATTTCTACTTATTTATCTTAGGACAAGGATCAGCTCAGAAGAAAGCTATAGCTTCCAACCCTATTGCACAAAAACCAGCTGCATATCGACCTCCACATGCTAAGCAAGCTGCTGCTGTTCAAGCCAAGGTACTCAAAACAACTTTTCTATAAACTCCAACGATACTAAATTACAAATGATGATTCTGATACATAAGTGAAAGGATAACGAAAATGACAAAGTTTCTCTCGATGAGTTCTTAAATATGTTTTGCTTGTTCATAACCATCTGTCCAATGGGAGGTTTGGCCTTAAATCTTCACCGTTAGATTGAACATTTGGCTTCCCTCATCACTATGTCTCTAATAGTTTCATGTTTTGTATTGCAGTTACTCGGAGTAAGCTCAGAAGAAGGGTAAGTCTCTTTCTTTCATTACATACATGCATTATCCCAGAAACTGTGGATCTTATGTTGATGAATGCTCCGGTTTTAAACACAGAGAGATGAGCAAAAACGCTCTTAAAAACAAGAAGAAGAGGGAGAAGAAGAAAGCTGCGGCTGCTGCTGCTTCTGGAGCTAACAACGCCTGATTGAAGAAGGCACACTCCGATATCAAATTCAATCGAGATTACAGTTTTGAGATTCTCAAATGGTAATAAAGATTGTTTCATTATTGAAAAGGATCAACTGTTTTAACCTCTCAATAGTTTATGTAGTTGTTTCTTTTTACCTCTGGATAACCCAGAACTAAGATCGCCTTGATAGTTACATTGTTTACATGAGAATATTACTTGCTTACAAGATCTTCGCTTCACCCTCTCATTTTTCGTAGCATCTCAAGGGTCTCATGGAGTTTGCTCCTTAAAATTCTTTTCAAAATCAGGTTGGTTTGTGACTGAACGCACCCACGCCCACTTGTGATCACTAGTGTTCACTTCATTCTTAGTCTGTGCCACTTCCTCTAAAGGGATATAAGCATAGTTCCCATTGATCGGGCCAGACACAAACCCTGTGAAGCCAGCCATAACTCCATGTATAGCCGAGTGAGCTAAAAGCGTACAATACAAGTTATCTGTAGCATTTGCAGGTACAGCTCTTATCATATAAGTAGGATCAATATACTTCACAGTGAACAGCTCACCTGGATGCTCTCGTTCCCACCATTCCTTAAGCACTGACTTAAACCAAACTCCCACATCCAAAAAAACTGCATTACCAGACTCATCCTTCTCTTGTTTCTGTGTCTCATTTCTTGGAATCATCTCTTGACCTGCTCCTTCAGCCACAACAAGAACAGCATGACCATGTTCTCTTATCCTCTTCTCCAAAAACTCAAACAACCCTCCTTCACCTTCAAGGTAAAACTCCATCTCTGGAATCAAACAACAGTCCACATCACGGCTACTAAGTGTAGCATGTAAGGCAATGTGACCAGTACTTCTTCCCATCAGCTTCACTAGTCCAATACCATTAACTGCACTCTCAGCTTCCACATGAGCAGCAGATATAGCTTCTTGAGCCATCTCTACAGCTGTTTGAAACCCAAATGATCTATCAATGATACCAACGTCATTGTCCACAGTTTTTGGAATACCTGTGATTCCAACTTCAAGTTTCCTTCTACTAACTTCATTGAAAATCTTAACAGCTCCACGCATTGTACCGTCTCCACCTATTATATACACTTGGTTGTAACCATTGTGTTGAATAGCGTCAACGATTTTATAAAGATCAAAACCACCTCGAGAAGTGGCGAGGACAGTGCCACCCATCTTATGCCAATTATGAACTATCTTAGGGTTTAACTTGACAGCTTCCATTGAATAAAACCCTCTGTAACCAGCTTGTATGCCATAAATCTCTCTTACTCCGTATAGTTCCCATAGACCAACCACAAGTTCTCTTATGACTGTGTTCATGCCAGGGCATAAACCTCCACATGTCACAATCGCTACCTTCACAGCTGATGGCTCGTACATGATTTCTTGGCGTGGTCCAGCTCTATGGTAGACTACGCGTGGCTGAGAATCCGCGGAGAGGTCGTGGACGACTTGGGAGAGGATGACATCGGAAGGAGTGACGTAGAAGGTATTGGATGGGCGGAAGAAGGTGTTTTCTTCTAGTGGATTCCGGCGGTGATGGAGACCGGAGAGAGTTGGGAGCTTCTTGATGTTAGTTGCGGTGGCCATTCGGAAATGATAGCTACATTTGTTATTTTATAACAGTTTTGTATATAATAAACTGAAAGCTAATTAAAAAAGAATTTTCAATGTTTCACCGATCACAGATTAGAAACTCTAGAAGATTCGTACTTGTTTTTTATTTTCTATCCACTTGGCACACATGCAAGAATAATCAACAAGACACATACACACACGTAGACATATACATAAACACGTACACGACGACACTTAATTATATGTCCTGAACCTTAAGGTTAGTCCAAAACTTACCAAAAATAAGATAAGAAGGTAGTAGAAATGATAAACACGACACGAACACGGACTCTTTGTAAAACATTGAAGTTATGGTTAAGTAATTGCATTGCATGCAATAAAAAGCTACGTGTCTAGCTCAAGACAACTCAAGTCTCACATCTGTCCTCTTTTAGTTTCTTTTTAACTCTCTCTATATCTCTCTTCTCACATCTATCTTAGTTTCTCCCTCACACTTCCCTTGTTAATTTCGAGTTTTGATTATAACAATGGCAACATCAGCTCGTAGAGCATACGGTTTCGGTAGAGCCGATGAGGCTACACACCCTGACTCCATTAGAGCTACTTTAGCTGAGTTCCTCTCCACTTTTGTCTTCGTCTTTGCAGCTGAAGGCTCTATACTCTCTCTTGGTACGTACACACATGCACTTCTATATTTGACTCTTTTCATATGTAATCATTAAGCCTTATGATAACCCTGTCTTTTTTTCTTTCTCAGATAAGTTGTATTGGAACCACGAGGCCCATGTTGGAACAAACACACCAGGAGGATTGGTCTTAGTGGCCTTAGCTCATGCGTTTGCTCTGTTTGCTGCTGTTTCAGCAGCCATCAATGTCTCTGGTGGACATGTAAATCCAGCTGTCACTTTTGGTGCTCTTGTTGGAGGCAGACTTTCAGCTATCCGTGCCATATACTACTGGATAGCTCAGCTTCTTGGAGCCATCCTCGCTTGTCTCTTGTTAAGGCTTGCCACAAACGGCATGGTAACACTAATTAAAACATCATATATTATATGTTAATGGACTTATATAATATACGGTAATAACAAAGAGTGTGTGTATACATGCAGAGACCAGTTGGTTTCCGAGTAGCATCAGGTGTTGGAGTGGTTAATGGCCTTGTGTTAGAGATCGTTTTAACATTTGGTTTAATCTATGTTGTGTACTCAACTTTGATTGATCCAAAACGTGGAAGCTTGGGGATCATAGCACCACTTGCAATCGGACTCATAGTTGGAGCAAACATGTTAGTGGGTGGACCATTCTCTGGTGCGTCAATGAATCCAGCTAGAGCCTTTGGTCCAGCATTGGTAGGATGGAGGTGGGATGATCACTGGATCTATTGGGTTGGACCATTCATCGGCAGTGCTTTAGCCGCCCTTATATATGAGTACATGGTCATTCCCACTGAGCCACCTACTCATCACACACACCAGCCTTTGGCTCCTGAAGATTACTAGATGGAAACTCTGTTCATGTCAAGCTGCTTCTGAGTCTCTTTTGTCTGTATGAAATCACTTTGCATAGAATCTTTGTTCTAATACTACTCTTTTGTTTGTTGTAATATTAAGAGAATAAAAAAAGATTTCACAATAATCTTTTTCACCAAACATATGAATACAAAGTACCAATACCCTATAATCTAATCTATTGACGTTCTTCTTCTTTCAGTTATTTTTTTTGGGTCTGAAACCTGAAAAAGAAAGAAAAATAAAGCTTTTCTTTGCTGTTGTAAACCATGTGTCAAGGTCCTCTCATTTTTTCAACAATCTGTCTACTTTTTTCCTCAACGTGACGCTTCTTCTCTTCAAACTTCTCTCCCACTTTCTTCCTAAAATCGAAAATCCTCGCCTTTGTTGTTCCCATTTTCTTTTCCTTCGAATTCGAATCATCCTCTTCGCTTGAAACAGTGGACCTCGATGGTGATTGAACAATACCTGGAGTAATGTCTCTGGCATTACTAACTCCTTGTGCTATCGTTTCTTGCTTTTCACTGGTAGATATCAGCGGAGTCTTGAGTTCTTCCAAGGATTTTTCACTCTCTACTATAAGAGCTGTGGAATTAGCTGATGGTACTGCAGACACATGTTCTTCCTCAATTCTTGGCTTCTGGGGTACGATGGCTGTTTTCTGCGTTTGTTCAGAAGTAGGTGGCTTAACAGCTTTAGTTTTTGCTTCTGCAGCTTCGTAGCTGTCGTGATCATTGGTCGATTCTTGATTCAACCACATGAATGGAGCAACACTGCGTTCAACCCAATCATCCTTTTCAGCTGTCATCCAAGGAATGGTTAAACTTTCAAAGTTGGGGAGCACCATGACCTCTCGTATCCCCGTCTGCAGAATGGTCTTATGTTAGTTCAAATTCATGTAGCAAGAAAAGAGATGTAAGAGCTTTACCTTAAACCGGTTGATCAAGAACATTGCAACATGACTGTTTGTGATTTTGTGATCACCAACAGAAGAGACAAGGTCGAATTCAATATCAGGCATGCTTGTGAAGCCAAACCATAGTTGATCAGTTGGTGGCGGCTTCATCTGTACACGCAGTGTCCCTCGAAGCGAAGACACCCCTATTGACAAAGTAATTGGAACCTGCAGTTTTACAAACAGAGATAGTCTTAAGATACTACAAGAGCTAGGAAACACGTTCTCTTAATTCTGCTTTCAGATCCTATTAATCACACCACAATCCGAGGTCGTTAAGCTTGAGCACTGGGAACCAAGAACGGAGAAAGCAAAGAAAACTGTCTTGTATACATAACAGAAAAACGAAGATTAACCTGGGAAACTTGCTCAGCGATGTTCTTCAGAATAGACTTCCACTTAGGTCCATTGTTTGAACCTACTTTTGTACCTTTTGATCCCTTAGATTCATCTGCATAGATAAAAGAACGTTTTTCTTCTAAGCATTATGCAAGATCATAAGCATATAAGTCAATCTGCAAATACCATACTAACCAGCTTTAACGCTTCCATCATTTTTCACATCTTGCGCATCAACAGTTCCTCCGGGGACACCTAATTGCTTTTCAAAATTTACAAGACCTTCGAGGAGATCTGGTGGAACATCACCAGCGGAATTTGGCTGCAACTTTCCCTCAGCTATGCCTTTCTGCAGATCTTCCTCTCGGGCATCAACCCGAGTTTCAACTTCAAGTCCCGCACCGCCACTGTATTCAACATCCAGTTCGAATGCCCACACACCATTCATCTCCATTGGAAGCATCCTTGCACCGTGTATATAAGGCGGCAGATTTCCAATGTTTACATCACAGCAGATTAACTCGCCTATGTAGCTGGGAATCCTCATGTTGGTTAATACCCGCTGTTAAAAAGCCAAAAAGCTCAGTAAGAAACAAACGCAACCAAAACCATGATTCAGTGAAAGCTTTTCATATTCAGGGAACAGACCTGGATTCGTTCGTGCACAAAATTCTTCACCACTGTGTTCTGTTTGACATCAAAAAACATCCGAGAAATTATTATGTTCAATGCCAATGTTCCTTCATCAGCAAAAAACTTGTCTTCTGAATCTACATCTGAAACATGACTGCTATGGCTCCAAGAACGTGAGAAACCTTGGACATCGGTTTCCTCAGGGATGTTCTCTTGCACCTTCCTTGCTTGGATGCTCTTTCCAGAGCTCCCGCTAGATTGTGAATCTTGGTAAGGACGTGTTGAAGTCTTCTTGTCATTCAATGGCACTTTAGGTGAGCACTTTTTCGAAAACTTCTTCCAGAACAAACGAACCTTTGATGAAGGACCATCCGTTCTAAGCCCCTTGTCCAATGACTCAAAACTAAACCCAGCTGATGGTTTCATAAAAGAAGGATATGCAGCATTAAGCAATGCCAGATAACTTCGGAAATCATTTTTCAACTTGGTCGACCAAATAAACGTTTCCTTGTTCTCGCAAGCAGCAAGACGAAGAGCTTTACACCATGACTCCTTCTCCCAAGAAGTCTCTAAAAAGATGTAAAACACACGTTTTCCTTTGTACAAGACTGAAGTTTTGCTTTCTACTTGAATAGGAAATCTTTTAGCCCTAATAAGAAAACATAACACAAAGGTATATGAATGAATGCTTAAGCGCCAACGAACTTTCTACATCCATTTTTAAGAATGTTAAAGACATTTTACCATTTCCTTGTTGGTCCAGAGCCTGAGACAGCTTCAACAAAGCAACCTTTCAAACTAATAGGAGTCTGAGTACCATCTGAATCTAACAAGATCAGCTTATGGTCTTTGATACGAGCAAATCTCCTAATTGGATGTACCTCTAACAAGAGATCTCTTTTCTTCTTTTGCTCTTTTGTTAATTTTTCCTTCATCCAATCGTTTATAGTTTCATCCATTTCCAGCATCCATACCACTCCCTGAGATATTATATCTAATACTTTAAGACGATGAAATTAAACATCTTCCTTGAACATTTCAGAGATCTAAAAATAGATTAAAAAAGGAACAAACTTTCCACTGAATTTCAATTTCCGACTAAATTCAAACTCACATTTTCTCTATCTTCCCGAAAAATTAGTGAATCCTCACTACTTATGCAAGAAACCCTAAAAATCAGTAGGCATGTAAAATTCGATCACCTGTTTGTTGAGAGTGAAATCAATGGAGTGACGAGGATCAAAATTCTTGAGAGTTGGATCAGAACTCGAATTCGATTCGCGATTATGCCTCTTCCGATTCAATCGCTGCACAAGATACCAAAACCCAGCAACTTCAACCGTCACGATGACTAGAATCCCTAGTAAAAATCCAAACACGAAAGCGAAGCCTGCGAACGAAACCATCTCCGGGAAGGTCTCAAGTTTCTGGATTTTCCAGTAATGTCGAGTAAAATCGGATAACGATTTCGTGCGGAGGAATCAATCAAGAAGAGAAGAAGACGCGTAACGGTGTTGTGTATAGTTTCAGGTCACTTGAGAATGAGAAAGAGAAGGACCCAAAAAAAAAAAACGAATTATGAACCTATGGGATATTTAATTAGTACGCGCAATTCCAACCAAATATTTTCTCCTAAAATATATATATTTTTTAAATACAGCATTATTATTATCAGAAGAGAGTATCTTGCTTTGAAAAAAGGGAATATTTCTATCTTCTAAATAATGACACGAGAAGAAAAAATATAAATATAGAGAAAATTTGACCCACGAAATAAAGAAGACGTTACACATAAATGTTAGTAGTTGGGAAAAAAAATCATACGTATTTTTTTGTTTTCTTAATATAATTTGAAATAGGGGGTTTGTAGTCTATAGAGTTTTTAGTATTGATTTTGAGATTTTGTTTATGTTATTTATTTGAGTTGGGTGATTGTCTAAATTTTAATACTATAATGCATATACATGAAAATCTACATAATTCATTTAAATCTCTAAATAACCAAAATTATATTGTCAGGGTTTATTGGATGTTTTGGTAAACATTTTTTTCTTTTTTGACAAACCACTATTATATATTACTCAAACTTGAATAGCAAGCCACAGTGGAATAGAATAACTAAAATTTAGCAAGGTTAGCTAAACGGTTTGTTGATGGTTTGATATACGTGAAACATGAACATGAAAAGAAAATAATTAAAGCGACTGCAAAGGCGTAAAATTTCTTTTAAGTTTTGTAGAAAAACTATGTGTTTTTCAAGTTCCGCTGAGACGTAAAATGATTGTAATGTGTTAGTTTAATTTAAAATTTGAAAATAATGTGTTTTATATTTTATTTTTTTATTGAAATTACATGTTGTATTGTCTCTTTGATGTATCTACTAATCGATTTGATTAGTAAGATCGTTAAAACTGATTAAAAGAAAACAAGATTCTTAGTGATTTTAAAAACTGGTTAAGAAAACGGTTAACGATAATAAAAAAATTTAGTTAAAGTTAAATGAGTGGTTAAATATTTTAATGAAACATTTGAAATCTCTAATTGAATAAAAGTGAATTTTATAATCTGCTCCACGTAATTTCAAACAAAATTAGAAATAATAATTATACAATTGTCAATGATCTTCATGCCAGTTATTAGGGGTTCATCTATATTTAAATGCAAAGAAAAGGATGAGAAAACGACAATGAAAATTAGTACCAAAAGAACGGTCAATTGCAATTGTAAATGTTATTGAACTGTCTATAAAAATTTGTAACAACTTAAATACCTTCTTATTACATGTTCAAACAATAAAATAATATCACCTTATTATGGCCAAAACAATTTTATTGAACTAGAAAGTTTGACTGTTTCAGTTGTGACTTGTCTCTATGTACGTACGTTGCAGAATGAGTCAGAAGATATCAATTTTAACGTTTGGTTAGTAGAACATAGAAAATTAACTATCCAAAGAGTGTTATAGTAAGTAATGGTAAAGAAATATCACTATCATAACATAACTTTCAACAATCATCACTGAAAATCTTGGAAGAAATAAAACAATAGTGATACATATCAAATCTATATCAGAAAGTGTCTTATTCTTCATCTCTTACCGACATACAAGAAAGACATATATATTTTTAATATATTTAGACAGAAAATTACAAAACAGAAACCTCTGTTCACATATCCATTTACATGGTCTCTCACCCAAGAGAAAACTCTCGTTTTCTCATCACCACAAACAGAACCAAAAAAGAAAAAAAAACAGTAATCTTCTTTGAACCTTCCATGATTGGCTTGCAACAGGAGAAAAAAAAAACTCGGCGATGGTGGTTGCTACCTAAAACAACACAACGAGCCAAACAAAAACAAAAACAAAAAAACATAGAGAAGGAGAGGAGAAGAGAGCTTGAAACAAACAAAGAAACAGTTCAGAGTTAAAAAGTTTTTTTTTTTTGTTTTCAAAAGGCTTTGGAGAAGGATAGATAAACCAAACTGATCTTAGAAACTGGAGTTTATGAAGAAGTTAAAGTCATGATGATCAACATTGAGTTGTTTCAACCATGACTCAGCAGCACTCTGAAGATAAACCAACCGGTCTTGATCAAACACTTCCTTTCCCCAAAGATCTCCTTGAATTTTGTAACTAGTTAAACCAAATGGAGGCAATGGGATTCTCTTGTTCATCATCATAACAGAAGATTCTTCACAACACTCTGTCGTCTCATCCTCGCCTATGTTGTTGTTGTTTCTCTGGTCTCCTTCCACCACATTATCTGCAACTTTTAAAACACCAATTAAAAAAAGACTACTGAAGCAACAATTTCGAAAGAAAACTAATAAATCCATACATACATACCTTGAAAAGATGAAGATAAAGTATGATAAGTTATGAAACATGTTGATAAATCTTTCTCAATCTTGCAGTTTGGGATGTGGTATATTGGATACCTATAAATTCCATCATAATCAATCACACCATTGTTCAACTAACAAAAAACTAAATGCAAATGAATACATACCACGCAACAGCCATCCAACTAGCAGGAGACAAATCAACACTTGTTAAGGTCATGAGTCCTGGACATTTCTCAGACAATTCGTTTATCTGAAACAAGACATTACTTCATCTGTATCATCATCAAAAAAAAAAACAAAAGGAGATGAGATAGAGAATATATTAGGAACCTTGTCGGTTAAGGGAACTCTCTTGTATGGAGGATCTCTTTCGATGAACTTAAAGTCAAGACAACCAAACCTATCTCTAACCAATGGCGACCCGTCTGGATCAAAAACCGAATCATCAGAGACAGCATCCCATGTTTTGCTAGAATCGTTACTCATTGATCTTGACAACAACTTTTCACTCTCGCTATCACTCCAACACTCACTGCTTTCAGATTCAACCACCTCATTCTGGTTCCTACAAAAACACACAACCAAAATTCATCAAGTCAGAACAACAAAAACCAAGAAAAAATTACTTCCATAGTCATAAACCAAGAAAGATTGTAACCTAGAAGAAATCAAGGATGGTTTGTTAGTTTGGATTTGGATAGCAGATAGATATGGGACGAAGTACTGCATCACAGTTTCACCATTGTTTAAATCGACTTGTGATCCAAATCCATACGCACTCATCTCATCATAACCATCCCAGAGATCACCAAGCCGGAAATACTCAATCTCTTCCTTTCCTTGTTCCTGTCACAAAATACAAAACACATAAAGCCAATGTCATTAACTCCTAATTACCCTATACAACTGTGATTAAGCTGTTCAAATCGTTAGCTTTTAGCCCAATTTGGGTTTAGTAGTCCCCAGTATTGTACAAAACTATGGATGTATTGACAAAATAAAGATCCTAAATTCATAATTCACAGAAACCCATGATTACTGAATAAGACAGCCCTCTAATGACACAGATCCAGAGCAACAAGAAGATTGATTCAACCAAAAGCTGAGTACTAAGCTAATGGATTATTGTAATAAAATAATATAAAGAAGTCAGGAAAGCAAATTCTGTCGCACGTTTCCACGTGGTGATATAGAATCCATAAAAATGGATGTGACAATTTAAAAACGATAGGTAAATTCATTTTCGAGTCTTCTTCATATCTAATTTCTTAGTGATGATGGACCATGCAATTATTGTCTCTATTTGCCCAAAATCTCTCATCTGAAATTTTTACACCAAATCATTATAATAATATTATTACAAGCTCTAGGTTGTCTCATCTCATACATCACCCACCCGTGATTAAAAATTAGACCTTTAAGATAATAATCTGTTGATTAGAGACGAGATTTGGGGGAGAACAAACAAAAAAAAAACCAATTAAAACAATTTTTAATTACCCCCAAATCAAGGATTTCGAAGAGATCAAAAATTGAAAAAATTTACCTGAGGAAGAGAGAATGAAGGAGGTTTAGGAGTGATTCCTAAGAGAAATCTCTCCAGATTTGAACGGCCTTTAGAGGAAGAACACCACCACCACATTTTCTATCTTCTTCTTCTTCTCAATCTCTCTGATTTTTGGAATCTTTATTTACAAACGAGTCCACGAAATTGAACAGAAAATTTGTGAAGATAATGAATTTGTGGTCTTCTCTAATTTATCAATAGCAACACTACAAATCCCAATATGGTAGCTTTATAATATCCAACATAACTCTCTTTCCTTTTAATCTTTTCTGTAAATCCCAACACCCAGATTTTTCCCCTAATTTTTTCCCTTCCTAAAGAAACAAAGATGATAAGCACAACACAACGCAACAGAACAGAACAGAACAGAACACAGTTTCTGGGTTTTTTAAGAAGAACAAAAAAATTGAAACTTTCGATGAAGGATTTGATGGGGAAATGAGAATCAGAAACTGGGTTTTTTCAGATTTTGAGGTAAAAGTTTTAACTCTTTTTGAGACAGAGAAACTGAAGTGTAGAGATGAATAAAAAGCTTTCTGAGTAGTATTAATGGAAGAAGCAAACGAAGAGGACGAAACGCTTCTGCTCTTTTCTCTTTCTTTCTCACTCACTCTGATCCTTTTTTATTTATTTTTTTATTAGGGAGTAATTAATTTTCATTTCTTTTAATAAACCCAACCCCCGAATGTGAAACTGAAGACTTTTGTTGATATTTTTCTTTTGTTTCTAACAAAATAAATAAAATTAAATAAATTATAACAACTCGTATCTAGCTAGAATTAATTAAGAGGATTGTGATATTTATTATTAGACTTAATGATAATTGTATATTTATGGATAACAAAAAATTAAAGTTTATAAATTTCGACATGATTATATAACACCAAAAATGAAAACATATTTTAGTTACATTTGTTTGTTTATATATCGAATATGCTCATGAGTACCTTCGGAATGTGCATATTTTCTTTTATAAGATAATGAACTAAATATGGATTAAATGTAATTTTGGAGATCACGAGGACGTTTATACATAACAACTAAAATTAACCTTTTTATTGTGTGATGGTGACTAGTGAATGATATATCTTTCTGAAAATGCAATTAATAAGTTTTTTGTTTTGTTGTAAATTAAGTTTTATAATTGACGTAAAATATCACTACTTTTTACATATAAGGGTTTTGTAAGATATCAATGTTCGAGTTAAGAAACTGTTAAGACACAAATCTAGTAAACGGAATGAGTTTATCAATGCTGATTAGTTTATATAGAGATTTTATGAGGGGATATTACAGGTTCTTTATGTAGCTATATATGTCTTTATAGTATTTGAACAAAAAATAATATCTAACAGATCAAATCAGTATTTTTTTTCTTTTAACAAAAAAAAAAAAATAGTTTAAAAAAAATGCAAGAATAGTACTCATCATACCAGTAAACACTAAACACAATACCAAACAAATCAGATGATTCCATTCCAGTAGGTAACCCTCCATCGATAAATAATAACTTGATCATTGATAATTTTATTCTAAATTTTCTTAATAGAATAAATGACTTTTATTCGTCTTTATTTTGAAATTAAATACATATGAAATCTGATTTGTTATTATTTAGAAACGTTTATGAATTGACATAAAAAAAAGAATTAATTGTGAAGATTTGTAGACATTATAATTCGATTCTTGATGTAAATCAATAGAACTAATTCTCACAAGACAAAATCCATCATTAAATAACTATCTTTAGTTTATGGGTCATTTTATTTTTAGATGAAAATAAAATTAAGACCTACGTATTTGTGTTTCATAAATGTCTTTTGATTTTTTTCTTTCTATATGTTAAAAGAAGTTTACTCTTTAAAAATAAGTTGATTTTGGAATTACGGTATATTATTATTTTATTAGTTTCTGATTATGAAGAAATAATAAAAAGAGATTTTCGGGAATAAATTATTATTTTATATTTACTTTATTTTATGTAATATTTAATGAGACATTTAATCCAGCATTTGAGTCAATACCGACGTGCTCCCCGAAACTAAAGTCAGAACTCAGAAGGAAGATTACAAATGTAAAATAATAGTATTAAAAAATGGGGGATACATAGAAAAATAAAAAAGAATGGTAAAACAAGAAGAGTGAAGAATATGAACACTGAAGAGAGTGATGTCGGAGCAGTGCGCTTCCTGATGGACGCGTGTTTGCCAAATCTGCGTCGGTCTCTCGCGTTTTGCTTTGTGCTCTTTTTCTTTTCTTTTTCTTTTTCCCAAATCAAATACAGTATTTAGGTTTGATTAAACCATTTTTTCTCTTTGTTTTTCATGATGTTTTTAAAAAAAAATTAATGTAGAATATAAATTAGTTTTCAGTTGTGGTTAGCTACTTAGGTTAGCTAGCAAGCAGCCAAATACTGATACAATGCTAACAGTTTAAAAGTTCTACCGACTAAGTAATGGAGTTCATGTGTGATATTGAATAGTATCATGGATGGTGGACATAAAAGTAATTAAATCTCTAAATAGATGTATATCATCTAAATATATTTTTCTTTTCTTTTTTGGTTAAAGAACATCTGAATATCTAATCAAAAGGTTAAATGAGAAACTTGAATTGTAGAAAGCTCCCAGCATTTTCCCTTGTTTTTTTTCTGGGAAAGAGCATTTTCATAATTCTTTATTTGAGATGTTAAGGAAAAAGATCTGAATTATATATTGTGATGTTAAAGAAAAAGATCTGAAATTATAATGTTTTTCAACACGTGGGGAAAGTGGTTTGTGACTTAGTTTAGATAAGGTCACGTGTCCTATATGTTGTCGTTTGCTCATCATCACACTACTCCGAGTCGCTATGTCGCCAACGCTATCAGCTATTTATTGATCCACAAATTTAAATCCTTGTTCTATAATGTGCTATGATTACAATATGTGTTGGATCCTGTGATGCAACGAATATGTTCATCATCTCAGGGATGTGAACTGCGGCTAAGAAACTATTGTATAGTCATTAGTCAATAATCTCGCCTGGGTTTAGCTCTATTTTTAAGGTCCATATAATAGCGTTTTAAATCACACATAGATTCAAAATATAAATTTTGTGTTTCTTCAAATAAACTCGCACATGCATTTAGTTCATACAGTCTTGGTTCTTCTTGTATGCGTGGTATTTCAACATCGTATAACCAAATATGATTATGGTACTTAAAGCTTATATCCATTTTTTCTTGAACAACCGAGAAATATCCAAATTAACATCTCCCACGTTTTGATATTTATTGGTAGTAGTATCTTTCAGTCATTCACTATATAAACAAAAATAAAACAACAATGAAAAATGTCAGATTTTTTGGGTACTACTATTAATTGAAGGCACAACTAATATCGAAGACAGTACACATTTACTAATTGAATCTGCGGACCCCAAATTCTTCTTATCTCCTTGATCAAATGCATACTTTACTATTAAGGGTAACATAGACTTAAGAGCACGAGGTTCATGCGGGTACTTTCGTCCTCGGGTTTATAAAATTCAAGTGAATATGATATAGCTATTTACCAGATTGCTATGAAATCTTTGATCTTTGATTGATCAAAATGATTTAACCTCAAGTATGATTTAAACTTAATTAGGTTAAAATAGTTATATAGAGTCCTAATTAAAATCAAATTTAAATTCATTCCAATTTTTTTCTATATATTTCTGGGTACCATTTTGTTAGATATTTTGGCTAAAAGTACACATATTAAAAAATATAGTTTTTTACAAAAAATTTATTTAATGTTTTATTTTAATTTTAAATTAATTTAACCAATCAAAATTTTAATTTTGCATAAAAATTTGTAAAACATCTAATAATATGGAACAAATAAATGCCCAAAACATCTATAAAATGAGTTATAGTAGATTTGGTTTTCCATTTGTTGCTAATTGTCTAAATCGGAAATATGAAAACCCAAATAGAAATTCAATTAAAAATAAATTTGGAATAAAAAGACGTCATAATTAGATTGCTGGAGCACTGGTGGGAGTTGAGATTGTAAATTGTGGCATGAATAACTAACTAAAGTGTATTTGATATGGTTGAAAATTTCTATTGCTCTCCTCTGATTCTCAATTTCCGCTCTAATTTCTCAAAATAAATAAAAAATTGGCTATGATAAAATATATGCCAACTCAACGTTGAAGTGAATCATACAAACAAACAAGCAATCAACTCTTATGAAATTCATAATTCCGAGGAGAACATAGACTACATGCATCAATATAAATGTATGTACAAAGCATGCTAACAAAGAAAAGATTATGTAGTTTTCACCGAAAGAGGTATTTGAGATTCCTCTATTAATTATTAATCAACAATATGAAGTAATTAGAGAGATAATTTATTAATTATTTCATCATTTTATATTAATATTAATTTATACAAATGTATATTGAATGGTGATAACTCCAATTTTGAGACTAAGCCCTCCATGGGCTATGACTTCATCAACAAAATGAAGTTTTGCAATGGACAATAAAATCAAGCAAATGTGATATTTTTTTTTTTTTGTGGTCAATTCTGATGTAACCACTCAACAACATACTGATTCATTCACAAAACCTCCATAAACATCTATGACTTCACAATCATGTGTATGTGAAAGACCACACAGCATTTCCTTAAACCTTCAGCATTCCACTCCTTGTGTTTTGGCTCAACTCCTCAAAGATTCTCTTGAGCCTTTACCGTCTAGAAAGCCTTAGATTACCAACCATTAACAAGCTGAAAAAACCTCAAACCTGTTAACATAACAGAACCTCATAACTAGCTCCAGCCCAACTACCAGCATTCTCCACTTCAGTGCCCTGGTTCATGCCTTCAGATGCTCCTCACAGCTCAACAACAATCCATGATCAAAGCGCCTTAACAAGAAGAGATAACAAATAAAGCGTCAGGCCCAGATGGTTTAACCTCAGGTTTCTTTAAAGCGGCCTGGTCACTTATAGGACCAGAAGTGATTGCAGCAGTAAAAGGTTTTTTTTTTCTACCAACCTCAGCAAATTCAACTACCTTAGCTCTTGTCCCCAAGCGTCCTGGTCCACAGCTATTGGTCCCCTTTCGGAAGTCTACAAACTTATCTTAATATGCAATCCAATTCTAGACTCAGAGAGCAACACTAGTGGATCTCTATTGCGAAGGTCTATGGACAATTCCTTGAGCAAGATCTGACGGTCAGGTGGTTCTACAAACTCACTTGTCTACTCTAACACTTTCAGAACTAAGAATGGATACCAGAGGAAAGCCTTATGCAAGGACTGATCTATAACCTCATAAAATCGCATAGTGAACTTGTCCTTGGAATACTAAGCAATCTACTTTCAAAGCGGGTTCAGCTGGAGTCTATGGGAAAGGATTGCACACCGTTGCCAAATTGAACAAAGAAGGTCTTGGTAACAGAACGAACGTCTCTCCTTTTCAGGTCCAAAATCGAAGCTTCGATTGGTGCTCCTAGCCTCGCAGTGCACAATCTACACACTATGGAACCAGAGACGTTCCATAGCTCCACTTCTATCCTCCATTGGTCTGACTATAAAGAGCAAAATTTCAAGCTTCCGTGATTCAAACCCGCGACTAGCATCTGAGATGATTCAACTATGGTTTGAAACTTCCTTCGTGATGTTTCGTCTTCAACGATGGAGACTTTAAATTCAATTTACATTTTACACTAGCTGCTGTGGATGTAATGGGCTAGGCCCAAAAAAAATGCCTGACTGGGCTATGTTTTTTTTATGCTTTAAATAGAATGCATTTTAACCAAAAAAATACCATTATTTGCTCGTTTTTGACGACCAAAGTGAGTTCTTGACGACGTTGATGGTTGACAATAGTGGACAAAGACATGAAGTGCAACAAATCGATATGCATCAATTTTATTTTATTTTTAAATATGAAATTACTTTGCAAACGTTTCAAAGGAGTATATACTAAATAATGACCAGCATATATGTGAGTTTATACAAAATATTTTATAATTCATAAACTAAAATCTAAAATTTAAAATGAAAAATAATCATTTTAATCAATTTGTATATGCATATAATAAATTAACCTATTGTTGTAGGAAAATAATATTTTATTTATTTAATTATTTAGTTTTTTTTTTGTGGATTTTCCTTTTTGACTAAGGAAATACTTGTAAGAGCAACCAATGTTCAATTCGGTTTGAGATTGTTTTTAGTTTAACTTATTTCTTAAAATAGAAATGAATTGGAAAAACTTTAAATATATATAAAATTTGTATGTTTTCATTTTTGACTTAGAAATTAAAGTCTTGAATGGCAATGGTTTTTGAAGTAGTATTTGGTTTTAGATTTTTCAAAAATCTATTTTATAGCCCTTCATAATTTTGACCAAATTGGATTCCCTAAAATATAGGAAAACTAGATTATGATGGTTTTTGATTATTTTTAAAGAAAAACCAGAATCTCATTTTAGTTGTTTTTAAGAGATTTTAGTGTAATATTTTTTTTTCCAAAATTATCCTACATAACGTCATTTCTAAAATATTGTGTTTACTTATCCATTAAAACTAAAACCCTATTCTATGGGATTTTTTACAAGAGTTTTTGTAACTATTTTCATTTTTATTTTTAAAATATTCGTACTTTTAGTAATCAAGATATCTATTTATTTAAATACCATTTATTTTCTATAAAATATTAAATTAAACCTATGTATATATTTTCCGGTATTTGTTTGGTATTAAGAAAGTTTGTAAACTTTTATTTGATTGTTAAAATTTAATATAATTGTTTTACTAATTTTTAAAGACATATAACCAAAACTAAAAATATAAATTATAAAATACATAAAAATTATGTACATAAACCAAAACTAAAGAGTTACCATTCAAGTTTTTGAAATACTAAAATATACACCAAAATAAAAAAACTAAGAAAATCAAAAACCAAAAACCAAAATCCAAAAACTAAAATCCACTTACTCTCAAACATTCATGGCCTAAGTAGGGTTGGAGAAGATTTTATTCTAAATGGAGTTTGAAGTTGGTATGTAGTAAATATATGCCAACTCAATCTTGAAGTTGAATCATACAAATAAACGAGCAATCAATCCTTATGAAATTCATAATTTCAGGAAACATATGAATCAATATGAATGTATGTACAAAGCATGCCATCGAAGAAAAATTATGTACATATCATGTAATTTTTGCCAAAAGAGATATTTGAAGTTCCTCTATTAATTATTAATTATTAATTATTAATTAACAATACAAAGTAACTAGAGAGCTAATTTATTAATTATTTCATCATTTCATATTAATATTAGTTTATACAAAGGTATCTTGAATGGTGATAACTACATTTTTGGGGCTATAAGAGTCCTTCATGGGCTGACTTCATCAACAAAATGAAAATTTGCAACAGACTATATAAGAGCCATCGATGGACTATGGCTTCATCAACAAAATGAAGTTTTGCAATGGACTATAAAATCAAGCAAATCTGATATTTATCTACTCTGCAAGTCACATAACATAACATAAGATGTCATCGATGCATTTTCTACTTTGGGGCATATGGTTCCTTAGACAGTCAGAAACAACTCGTAGTTTTCTTAAAATCTGTTTTCTTTGTCTCTATGTCTCTCATACTCGGTTATTAAACTACATAATTTTGGGACAGACGCAATGGAGAAGGCCATGAAATGTTTGACAGATGCCCATTTTGCCACAGAGCTTGTGCGTGGATGCTTTGATCATCAGGATTCTTTCAGATGGCTTGAGTGTTATAAGATCTGCCTTTAATATTTTCCAAGCAATTTAACCATTACGTTGCTTGAGGTTTATATCGACCATGTTGAGCTCCGATTCAAGGCCATGCAGCTGTTGAGTTTCTTACTGTCAATGGCACCCTTGTCTCAACATGTTCATTTGGATATCAAGCCTCTCCTCATTGAATCCCTCAACCAGCAATCCTACCGTCAGGTTTTCGAGATTGAGCTCGAGTTCAGTTTCCTAAAAAATATTGTGTCTTCGGTGATGGATTTAGTGTTTGAAAACAAGTTACCTTGGGATGAGCTTGCGGACTGCATATGTGGTTTGGCAAAGAGCGTCCCTTCTTTGGCCCTGTTCGTTTTTCTCCGTTTACCACCCTCCATGGACATTGGCTTCATCAACAATATTAAGATCTGCAATGGAATATACAATCAATCAAGTCTCATTCTTACCAACTCCACAAGTCACCGAAGAGAAGACGTTATCCATGCCTTTGCTTCTTTGTTGTGGACAGGTGTCCAGCTGACTGGAAAGAACATCAATGCTGACATCACATCACGTCTCGTTACAATTAGCAATGCTACGAGAAGGCTGTTGGATGTTGGAGAAACAGATACGCTCTGCCAAGCCCTTGGAAGAATCTGTTTTACTGTGGATAAGTCCTTTGGCCAATATGGTCACTACCCTATTCAAAAACTCTTCTTGTTTGATGCTGCCAATACTATGATAGAGGTTAATCTACCTATGGCAGTGCAGAGGGCTCTCTTCAACATGCTTCGAGTTTTAATACTCATGTGAACCTTAGGTACTCCTTTGAACCTATAATATCTTTTTCTTGTTTTTGTTAGATGTTCTTCATTAACTGAACTTGTGTTACATTTTTCAGAGATGGAGATTTGACCAGAGCCTAATGTTGCAGAGACTACTCATGGTGTTCAATATTAAAAAGTTGCCCAGGTATATAAATACTAAAAGACTTGTGATTTCTTTTTAGCTTTGCATGTAATCTGAAAACCTTACCTTTGGGATACAATTGCAAAACAGGTTAAAATTTTCTACTATTTCCACAGTAGAAAATATATAATTGATAAGAAGACAACTGTAAATAGGGTTGACATTCTTTTTTAAAGCTTCTGAAAGGTTTTATTTGAATTAGTTACATGTCTTTTTTTTGTTTTACATTGAGCTCGGAAACTCTTTAATTTGGATCAAGTTTTCCAATGCCTAGTATTTAAGACAGTGTTTCAATTATCTTGTTTTGATTCGATTATATGCACCTTTTCTTCTTTACAATTTACATGTTTGATAATTGGACTTTTACAACTTATGTCATGTTTAATGGAAACTTGAAAGGAAACAAGTTAACACTAAAGAGATTTAAACGCTCTTAATTTGAAGCAACTGCTACAGTCACTAAAGAGATCATCGGTCCACACTCTTGGTTCAGACCATGTCCATGTATTCCTTGTTGATAAAGGCAGAGGAACACCATTTGGGTTATGTCTGTCTTAGACCTCAGGCTTCCAAAGAGCAATGTGTATGACAAACTTATGCTTACTAGAAGACGTGATGTGTACTCAATCAACAATGTTTATATATGTCTGGTGAATTGTCTTTTAGCTATCTCTTCGTCTACAAAATATTTTTTGCTAATTAATGTGTGTTTTTCATAGTTTAGGTACAAAGATGATCCTAGTGATCGAAATACATCGCTCGCAATAGATCAGAATAACAACAATTGTTTCCAACTGCCTCATATTGTCATGAGCACCGTGATTACACCAAAACAAGCCATCCAATATATCAATATGTTGCTTGAACTACAAGGCCCTAAGGAAAAGTGTTATATATTCATGAAGCTTCTTGTTTACATATACAATTCCCACCAAGAACCCCGTGAACTGATCAAGAATCGAAATTTCTATTCCACCAACTGAAATCCTCATATCATCATCATTATCATCATAACTTCCGGATGAAAATGGTGATGCCAATGAGCCGCTCGAACCAGACCATGTTCCAACTTTCAACCATTCGAAAATGATGACAAAAGAGACCAATAATGTTTTTGTGTGGACAGGTCAGTTTCAAATTTGTATTTTTATTCTCTTTTCTTCTCTAGATAAGAGATCTAAAATTCTGCTTTTGACAAGGGTCTAATAATGCAGAGAATAGAGATGAAATCTTCAATATAATAATGAAGGACTTGTACTTTGTTAAGCTTTGCATGCATGTAGTCTGAAAACCTTAACTTTGATATACAATTGCAAAACTTTTTAATATGGTCTACTATTTGCATTTTTCTAATGATATATAGATATTTGGTTTTTTTCTTTCTGCAACATAAAGATATTTGGTTTTAGTTTAAAGATTTTTATAAAAATTTTAAAGAGAGTACCGATTATTCTTCTACCCAATACAAAAGTGTAACTTTGATAAAACAGACAATAGAAATTAAAGAGGGTTCTTAGCTTTGTAAACTGTGTTGTCATTAGAGTCAAGAGATAGTGTTCTTCTAGCTTTCTTTATTTATACAAAGATACAATCTTGCCTAACTTTAACATAGCATTTGGAGTGTTCCCACAACTCGTCATCCACTAATAATTGATCAAACACATATTCGAATATTCTTTTAATTATTGTAGAAAATAATTGATAAGAATGACAATTGTAAATGGGTTTGACAATCGATTGGATGATCATTTGGTATGGTAGTATATTGCATTTATGTTGTGTCATCAATCATCATTACTAGTTCTTCCACTAGTGATAGTGTGTGTCTTCGGTCTTCCTCATTTTTATTCCTTCTTTCATCTGATTCTGATTGATGAAAGGTGGACCAAATTATTTTCTTTCTTATGTCATTTTGCAACATTATGTGATGAGGTTTTCACTTACGTACACTCGGATACACATAAGTACAATTTGCATTATCTATTTTGTTGACTACGTTCGGACTTAATGGTTTACTTGTAGTTTGTGTGAATTGTGCTTGACATAGTTACTTCTACTCTCTAGTGCTATTTATATAACCGGATATAGCAGTAGATATCCATGTTTTAATACTACTATTTTCATAACTCCAAACTAATTCTTGAAAACTGTAAGATATGGTAGAATTACCATGCTTTTTTCGCCATTTAAAACATTTATAGTGTCCAACCAATATTGAAATCGCAGTAAAATAATTCAAAACCATGGGTTTTCAATTTTCAGAGCAAATAATTAACTTTCAACAACTGGACCACACCATAATTTGTTTTTTGATTTAGTTGGTTCATCAAGACTCTATGGGGTGATTCATCGAGCATAGATACAATTTTATATACTCGAAATCATATCATTTAAAAACTATTCACAAGTTAATTATGACATCCTAAATATATCCATTTTATTAGTTCCTAAATTATAAAAGAAAATATACCATTACGAAAATCTGTTTGTTAATTTCGAAACTTGATGATGTTTTTTTTTTGCTTACAATGTTTTGGTTAAAAGTTCTAAGCAGGAACTCTTTACCAAAATTCCATGCGTTTCTGCCGGTTGAAATTGAATCATTAACTGTTCCTAGATGGAAATTAATTTATATTTATAAATAATTTCGATATAATGTATATAGAACCATACATCTTATAATCTAAACGACCTCACAATTTTCTTCTTCGTCTTAATTCTCCCTCTTAAAACTTATAAACTCAGTATGATTATGTACTAGTATATATGAAAGACTTGTGAAGTATTAAGTATAGACATACATACATGCATAGCAATCCCATAGATTTAGAATCAAATTAGAATATGCCATACGTTATACATTTTGATCCTCATATGTCCACGATATATGTATGAACGAATCACAAAATCACACGTAATCTTTCGTCAGATACGAGAGAAACACATGAAAAAGGAGCTTTTGTTACGCATATATATTCCTCCTCAAAAAATATATCTTTATCAACAAAAAGTTTGTGGATGATTGTACTAACTTAGACGATAACACTAGACGTCACAAATGAATTCTAACATTTTCACCCTCAGGATTATATTACAATATTGCAACCACCCCAAAAAAAAATTATAATTTATATTATGATTGGAATTTTATAATGTTTCGGCTAACACCATTAACACAAATTAACATTCACGTATGGAAAGATTCATGAACAATATTATGTTGTTTTCCAGGTGGAGCCAAATAATAAGTCCATAATATATAATCCTTTTGTTTCATTACATATGATGTTTTAAAGATTTGATTTTTTTTGTTATATCTGATATTTAACAAGTCCCTATGCAAATTTATAATGTATTTGATATTTTATAACTAGATTTTGCAAAAATTTTAATGATTGGTCGAATTATTATCCAAATTTAAATGACAGTTTTTTTCACTATTCTTAAAAACGCATTTTTAGTTAAGACATTTTATATTCTGAAGATTTGTCTGTGTTCATGTACTGTGTGTATACAAACAAGAATTTCTATCATAGAAAGTAGCCCTGGGGCTAATAGAAATTACCTTTACGAAAATTGTGGTGTATTATTGATTGATGGATAGCTTGCAAAAGCTTTACACAGCTATACATAGCTTGATCCTAGGTTGCTAGAGAAAAGGAATTTTAACATTCCAGAAGAAAGGAAAGAGCTAAGAAAGGAAGACATAGATATGTAGTACATCAAATATACAAAGATATCTACCATTCCCTAAGATAAGAAAGAACTAAGAAAAGAAGACAGAAATGTGTAGTACACTAACTATACAAAAATATACCAATATATCTACCTACCAATAGACCCCTCACCTCACGTTATGTGTCCTAATCCTACTATTAACCCACTTTCTTCATGGGCTCTTGGGATGATCGCACCTCTTTAATAAACTAATCTTTAATAATGCGATTATGTATCACCCTTTTTGGCTTCTTCTTTTTAGGAATTATAGTGTCCATTAAATGGGCAAACTGCAAGCCGAATTAAATTGACCGCTAAAAGTTTACTTTTTTTGTACAAGTAACTAGTTTATATTTTTAAAATTGTCTCATATTTCTTTGTTCCATTTTTTCTTTTTCATCAAAAAAGTTCTGTTCAAATTTCAGAATTTTCTTTCTGAAAAATCTTTAAATTTACTTTATGCTATATTTAGAATTATAAAAATGTATGACAAGCAAATAATTCTAAAGTAAATTTTTGATTCATTAATTTCTACTTTATCTACAGTTTCATGATTGGCTTAAATGTCTCTACGCTACTTACTTTTACAAAGAGATTCAGTATATATTTATCATGGAACCCCATATTTACATATTTATATCGTAAAAAAGTGTGTATAAGCCATACGTAACACTCAACTACTTGCGGGTGAATACGTTCTCTTACAAAAGGGTTTTTTTTCTTTTTTGATAATTCTTACAAAGGGTTTCTTGCAAAGTTCAAACTCAAATTTCATGTATTCGGGTAAAATCCCACAAAATAACCAAACTTTTGAAATCACGATCAGACAAATGTTTGACAAGCATCAAACCCATCCGATCTTCAGAACCCAGACGCACATGCATAGGTGACACATCATTTAGTTCAATTTGTAACATTTTAGCAATGTGTTGTCCTCATGCATCATAAATTTTGTTTGCTTTTCTCGTCATGACTCATGGCATCACCGATTCTAACCGTAAGATTTGTCGTTTGTTTGTTTTCGTGGGGACTATAAAGAGTTACGTTTGTTGCAAAAAGAAAACGAGTTACACTTGTAGCCAAAAAAAGATTAAAGAGAAGTAAACCAAAAAAAAAAAAAAAAAGGAAAAATTAAAAGAGAGTTTTACAATTATCTTCACCTTATTGTAACTTCCACTTCTCAAATTATCTTCCAATTAATGTATCTCTCTACTCAAATAGTATCCTCCAAAAATGTTGTTGTAACTTGTAAGGGGGTAGAAGACAAAAGAAGATGAATAAGCATCTTTATGTTCATACGTCGCTCTTAGTTAAACTAAATGTTACTAATTAGCTAACTCTTTTCTCAACATTTAATTAAATTCTGAAATTATAGAACGATGAGAACTTAATGAACGTGTACGAATCAGACGCACACAGATAATATAGACACACAATATACGAAATTTTTTAACTGATTATACAAAGTTTTAATGACTCATAATCCACGATAATTTTGTTACTAGATTATTTATTCAAAAATGATAAAAACACTCCTCGACCATGTGTATATATATAAGGTCATTAACTTAAAACATATATCAAACCCACAAAACTAAGCTTTAAACAACATTCTTTCCACCTGAAAACACACCAAAATGCAACCTTCAGAACAAGAAGCTCCAAAGCTCATGGAGACATCATCACCAAACATATCAAATGATTCATCAGCATCTGAGAAAGGAGAAGCAACAACAACACAACCACAACAATCAAACAATAGGTACGCACTCACAGTTGATGAAGTGATCGAACAACACATAGGAGCACTTGGCTTTTCTCAAATCTTGCATGCTCTCTTGGTCTCTATCGCTTGGCTCTTCGATGCTCAAACCACTCTTATCTCCATTTTCTCCGATGCTCAGCCCGCTGCGAGGCTTCTTTCAACCGGCGCCATCGTTGAGGGCTCTTCCTTGTGTGGATTGTCCACCGGAGAATGGCAATGGGTTGGAGAAAAGAGTGATACTGTTGTTTCTGAATGGAATCTCATATGCCAACACAAATTTCTTGTGGCTGTTCCCTCTACACTGTTCTTCATCGGATCTCTTTTTGGTAAGGATCTATCAAAACATAACCATATTTTTTTGGTTTTCGTAAGGGCTCTTCTTTAAATGATTTTATTTGGTCACAGGTTCTGGTGTTTATGGATATCTTGCTGATTCATGGTTTGGTAGAAAAAAGACTTTGTTTCTTTCTTGTATACTAACGTTTGTAACGGCCTTTGCGATCTCATTTTCACCAAACGTGTGGGTTTACGCGTTCTTGCGTTTCGCAAACGGGTTTTTCAGATCAGGAATCGGGTCTTGTTGTATCGTACTCGCCACCGAGATCGTAGGCAAGAAATGGCGAGGTCAAGTAGGGCAATACGGTTTCTTCTTCTTCACGTTAGGTTTTCTATCTTTACCACTTATGGCTTATTTGGAGAGAAAGTCATGGAGAAACCTTTACCGAATCATATCGTTTCTTCCTCTCGGTTATGCTCTTTTTATCTTGCCCTTTGCTTATGAGTCTCCTCGATGGCTTCTTGTTAAAGGACGTAACAAAGAAGCAATGGTGGTCTTGAAACAACTCGCAAGACTCAACGGGAAACAACTCCCGGCTGATCTCAGCTTAGTCGATCCGATTCCAACAAGAGATGATCAAACTACACAGCCAGAGAAGTTTTGGAAAACGAAATGGGCTGTGAAAAGAATCGTAATGGTTATGTTAGCTGGATTTGGCTGTGGTTTCGTTTACTACGGAATTCAACTAAACGCTGAGAATCTCAACTTCAATCTTTACTTAACCGTTGCTGTTAATGCTTTGATGGAGTTTCCAGCGGTTTTCATCGGAAGTTTCCTTCTTGGAGTTATGAACCGTCGTCCACTATTCTCAAACTCATCATACCTAGCTGGAGTCTCTTGCTTGCTCTGCGCGGTTCTCTCGCTACACCGCGTGACCCACGCTATATCTTTTGCGAAATGGTTACAGCTTGTGGTTGAAGCGGTTGGGTTCATGGCGTCCTCCACGGCTTATGACGTTCTATATGTCTATTGTGTAGAGCTGTTCCCGACAAACGTGAGGAACACTGCGGTTTCGCTTTTGCGTCAGGCGTTTATGCTAGGAGCGTCTGCTGCACCGTTGCTAGTGGCGTTGGGAAGGGAAAGCGCCATGATGTCGTTTTTCGTGTTTGGTGTTGCGTCTGTGTTGAGTGGTGTAGTGAGTCTGTGGTTGAGAGAAACAAGAAATGCTCCGCTTTATGAAACCCTAACGCAGCAGGGGAAAGCAGAGGAGGTTGAAAACAGAACAGTCTTGATTACTTAAAGTTGCGTTCGTAGTTTGTGTGTTAGCTATTAGCTTTATGTATCCAATGATTGGAAATGTTGTAAAACTCTTTTCTGTTTTCCAATAAAATGTATAATTGTTTGTTTATTTTGAAGAAACGTTAATCCAAGTAGTTAAACAGAACATAGTACTCATTTGAACAAAGCGATCTAACCTTAATAAAAAAGGAAAATTGTTGTTCGGACCAAAAAACATAAGTGAATCATAATAAAAACCAAGTTGTTCTGTTCTGTTCGCAAGCATTAGAGAGAAAACAAGAATCTGAAAGTGCTCAAAAAAGGTAGAGCGACGAACATTTTATGATGGGAGGCTTTTGAAGGGTGAGCTCTTCTTCTTCTTCTTCTTCTTTTTCATCTAAGAAGCAGCAGCTTTGGGAGCCTCTTCAGCAGCAGGAGTCTCGAAAGTCTCTCCAACTACAAGTTCTGGGACATCATCATCGTCCTCTTCTTGGATTGTTGCTGGGACATCACCTGCACCTGGAGCTTGTTTCTGGAATTGCTCTGCTAGCTTCTTCAGGTTGTCCAAGTTATCAGGTCCTGTGATTATCAAAGGCAGACAACAAAATGTTAACTTTAGGAATCATTGGTTTGGGGAAAAAGATCTCAACAAAGAGAAAGGTGCGTACCAAGTTGGCTGATAATCTGAGGAAGTATGTCTTGCAATTCTGTGGGAAAAAACAGATTCTGAGATTAGACAAGAGTATTGGACAACACTAGTTCATCTATATGGATACAACACTTACTTTTGGTCTGTGGTGTACCGCTCACAACCCAAGTGTTAGCAGCAATCGAAGCTTGAACTGACAATAAGAGACAAAATAACCATCAATACAATGAAGTTTTTAACCAATTCTTGCGATTTTAAAAAGCAGACAAGTTTGGGACTTTTTACCTTTAGGGTTAATGAATTGAATCACAACATCATCCTTAAAGATATTAACTTCTTCAATGGCGGGAATAGAGTTAACTCCAACTCTCTTAAGAGTACTCTGGAGCCTCTTATCATCGGTTGTAGTTGTCTTATGAACAGCCTTCTTCTTTCTGAAAATGAAACCCCAAAATGTTTTAACAAAAAACATAACATTGCAAAATGGCGGAAAAAACAAAGATTTTAGTAAACTAATTACCTTCTTACTGTCCCCTTACCGCCAGTGCGGACAGTGTTAGCCATCTTCATCAACTTTTCTCTATTCATCTGTATTCCAAAATCACACAAACCAAAGCTTAAACCATTAAGCCCAAAATGTATCCACTGAGTAAGCATACATAATAACTAATCATGTTACTAATGAGTCAATTGAACACAGTGCAGCAAGAAGAAGAAAAAAACAAAAAAAACTCGACTTTAATCTAAGATTCAATCAATTAAGTCTCTATTCCGCGAATAAAAACATGCAATACTCTAACTTTAATATAACAAGCTTTCGAAATAAATATAACCAATGTCAAAGACCTCAAATCAATGAATCGAGAAAAAAAAATTGATCTTGACAAGTTGAGCTGAACTTGAGTTAAACTATAAGAAATGTAACCGAGGAAACAATTCGAATAACTCAAAAATGAAAAAGGAAGAAGGATTTAATAGAAATGGATTTACCTTGTTATTCGATTTCTAGGGTTCTTACTTCGTTGAAGGGTATAAAGAAGATAAGAAAGTGAGAGAGGAAAGAGAAGCAGAGATCGAAGCGGCGGTAGAGGGTTTTGCCCTTTAAGTAAATGTGATATTCTGTAGCCAATCTCATCTTTAACACCATACAATTATATTATAATCACCATCCAACGGCCAAGATCTCTTCTTTCTTAAACAAACTATGTTTCTCTGCCGTTCGATATTACTATAAGCCCGCGATATAATTCTTGGACTATGGGCCTAAATCTCTGGCCCATGTTCGAACTCCTTCAAATTATACAACTTTGTTAGCACTTAGCACTAAGTGAAAGTTTAAGCTTTGACAATAGAGTTTGAAAATCTTATATAATTTCTTTAGTTCACCAAAAAAGAAGATTAATCCCAAACTTGTGCAAAATCGAGGGATTTGATTTTTCAATACAAAGGCTTTTTTTTTAAATCAGGTAACAAAAACACTCTAGTTCCTTTATCTTTTCCAAGCTCCTCACAAATCATGATACTTGTTTCTGCATACATCATCAAGCGTGGAAGTCGAGGAAAAGCTTAAGTTTCTGCAGCAACATCTCGTTAGTTCCAAAAGGTGGTTTCTTGCTTCCAATCCAATCTCTACCAAGAAGACCGGTTCTGTCACTGTTGAGCATTTCGTCGCGGAATGTAGACAGAATCTGGTATATTGATATCTTTAAAACATCTGCAGCTGCATAAGCGTACGAGTACATAGCACCAATACTTCTTTTGATGGGCTTTACATCTTTTCTAACCATACTTGAGGTAGCCCATTTGATACTAGCAGGTCCCATCAGCTGTTGAGGCGATTGAAGATTACTCTTCTTCCCCATAAACGTTTCAATAGCTAGCAAAAGCGATAGAAGCGTTGAGACAACATCAGCGTTCCCACCAGATAGTTGTGCTACTCCAAGCCTGTCTTCTTTGTGAGAGAGTGAAGTTAGGGATGCAGATGTTTGAGCACACCATGCGTATAGCTGCAAGATATCAGATACAGAACAGACAAGTTTTGGTTACAGCTACCAAAAGAAAAGGGAAGAAAAAATCGAATTGCCTTTTTTTTACCTGGAAAGACTTGAGTGATTCGCCAAATTTAGGATCGATATATGAGTCGGTTGGTTGCTGGTAACCTTTTTCAGTAAAGGTGTGGTCTAGCCCAGAAGATAATTTGGAGGCGAGTTCTACCAAAGGTCTCAAACATAGTGTGATTACTCGTTTGTAAGTTTCACTGGACTCTTCGAAGAAGGCAGCACGACGCCATGTGTCGACATTATTCTGAGACACCATGTAGAGATCAAGGTATGCAATAGACTGCTCGAGAGAACCTGGAGTAGTCCCTTCTAAAGCAGTAAGAAGAGGCTCACTTGGATTTGTCTCTGCTGCAGCAGATCCTTTTGGAGGAGCAAAACTAAACCGTTTTGTGTGCAGAACCTGGAACAGAAAATCACAATTGTAACTAACTTTTTTAGTACTCTAGAAACTGGAAAAGTAGCTAAAGCTTATATATTTCTTGATGGAGTAATAAGTAACACACAGAACAAAGCTCAAAGATGAAATCTTCAAAGTGTTTAGGCAGGAATAGTTGAACTATCCAAGAAAAATAAACAATTTCAATGAAGACAAACAACATTAACACAGCTAACTTTGTCGTTGCTTTTCAGATTTTTACAAGTTGAATTTTGCGTCACTGAGTAATGGTGAGTTCTAACTCTTCTGCAATCTAACATGTCACCTCAACTATGTTCACTAAACAGTTACAAAGATCTTAACATAATACACACTAAACCACGAATATGAATGGTTATTTCACCAACCAATTAAATCTATCGACATAAACAAAGGAAAGAGAAGTAGTCAAAGCAACATGAACAAACCTGATGAATATGGTGAGTGACTTCCCAAGAGAGAATCAAACAGAAACTGCCAGCGTAAGATATGACCTGCTCACCCAAGAATCTCGATACAGAAACAAGCCCACCGGACCAGTCTAACAGAAACAATAGCATTATCGTTGAAAGCACATACAGCACACCTGATAGCTTCAAAGCCTGTGTTAAAGCAGAAGGAAGTCCAATCTTGAAGCTGAAGAACGGTGGACGCTATTTGGAAAAAAACAGCCAAAGATACAAAATTGATGAATCAAGAAGGCAAAATACACAAAAAATAATGTAAGTTTCAATGTATCTATATTCGAACCTGAATGATTGGAAATTCCAAAACCCATCGTTGCTTAAGGACGAAGAGAACAGCGTAGAGCAATCCAGTCACAAATCCCCTAAACCCTATTCTTCCAATTGCTTCAGACGAATCATTTGTCAAACAAAACACAGCCGCGGAGCAGAACCCAGCGAAGGAAGTAGCGGAGACGAAGACCACGATGCGCAAGGATATGCGAGCACGGCGGCGGAACTCAGGATCCGATAGGTTACGGAGAAGGCCGAGAGCGAATTGAAAAGGGGAGAGAAGGGAATCTGGGGTTGGTGAAGAGATGAGAGCTAGTGTGATGGAGAAGATAAGCTGTGAGATATGGAAGATGAGGAAACTGAAGAAAAAGGAGATGATTGAAGTGGTTGAGAAGAGGAAAAGGTTGAAGAAGAAGAAAATTGATGATGAAGTAATTGATTGCCAGATGAGAAAAGCTATGAAGCGGTGGACCACTAACGCCTCCGGTACCGGAGGAGAAGGCATGTCGCCGGCGATTTTTTTTTTTTTTTGCCCTTTGTGTATGATTTTGTTTTTATTAAAATTAATTTGAAATGAGTTTCGTGTCTGAACTTGAGCGGGGCCGTGAAGTGACTGTGAGCGAAAGACGAGACTCAGGCTTTTAGGGATTTGGCTCTGTTTGGATACACCTTTTTTTATTTTCGCGGTGCGTTTTGTTTACGCTATCTTTACAAGGCTTTTTCAGCCCATTGGGCCGCGATTCATTGTTTAAGAATTTATCATTTGCTTCTTTTTTTGGTTTTAACATGCACACAACAATTTAACGTTTTGATAGAAGACGATAGTAATTGTTTATTTTGATTTTCATAAGATTTGGTTAGTCTAAATTATGGAGATATCTAATTCAACCTAATTTGATATCTATTCTGTTTTTCTTTTAAATCTCACTTTAGTTTTGATTAGGAGTGTATATCAAAACTCATGTTTTGGCAGTTTTACAACTTGGGCATAAATTGTTCTGCCATGAGACAGTTTCATTTTAGATGCCCCAGGCCCACATGTTTCACGAGTTACTGTTAAAAGCACTAAACGAATCAATGTTTTAAAAAGAACCATTTCATCAAAAACTCCAAGTAAATTAATGTAGATAAAAAACTAGTTCTTGAAATCTCAAAAATGTCGATCAAAAAAAGAATCTCAAACAAAAAGGTAAACCCACATTGTTCTGGTTTCAATAAACTGCTTTACCTTGAGACTCATAAGCATTACTTATTTGGTTTTGCACACATTCTCCAAATACCAATCATAAGTTTGGCGAAGACCATCTCTTAAAGAAACCTTCGGTGTCCAACCCAAAGACGCAAGCTTCGAGCTATCCATAAGTTTCCTCGGTGTCCCATCTGGTTTAGTGCAATCCCAACCAAGCTTCCCTTCAAAACCAACAACTTCTTTCACCAACTCAGCCAACTCCTTAATCGTAACTTCTTGACCACTTCCAATGTTAACATGCTCCAACCCACTGTACCGATCCAACAAGAAAACACAAGCATCAGCCAAATCATCAACATGCAAGAACTCCCTCAACGGACTACCACTTCCCCAAACCACAACTTCCTCTGCTCCATTCACTTTCGCCTCATGAAACCTCCTCATCAAAGCAGGAAGCACATGAGAATTCTCCGGATGGAAATTATCATTAGGACCGTAGAGATTCGTAGGCATGCCAGAGATCGCATCCCATCCATGCTGAATCCTGTAAGCCTGACAAGTCTTGATCCCGGCTATCTTCGCAATCGCGTACCACTCGTTGGTCGGTTCAAGCGATCCGGTTAACAAAGCGGATTCAGGAATTGGCTGAGGAGCGAATTTGGGGTAAATGCACGAAGAGCCAAGGAAGAGAAGCTTCTTCACTCCATGTTCGTAAGCAGAATGAATCACATTGGTTTGGATCTGGAGATTGACGGCGATGAAATCAGCTGGGTATGTGTTGTTAGCGTGGATCCCACCAACTTTAGCTGCTGCTAAGATTACATAAACTGGCTTCTCTTTAGCGAAGAAGGATTCAACATCGACTTGACGAGTGAGATCTAGCTCGTCGTGTGTTCGTAGAACGAGATTGGTGAATCCAAGTTCCTGAAGCTTACGGACTATTGCAGATCCAACCAAACCACGATGACCAGCGACGAAGATTTTGGCGGATTTGTCAGATACCGATGAATCCGAAGCAATCTCTGCAAATACAAAACGTTGCGAGATTCAAAAACTAGGGTTTGGGTGATATCTAATAATAATTGGGCCATGCAATATTTTTGGTTTCGTTCTAAGATCATTCATTCGCAGATTCCATAGAAATGTCGAGATGCAAGATATTCAGATCAATTCAGATTATATGAGAGGAAAAAGAATGATTTTACCTGAGCCGATCGTTTCCGCCATTTTCGTTCAAAGTTCAGAAGAGACAAAAGTGTAGATTTGTCAATGGAAGAATCTGTGAGGTCAGGAGACGAATTTGGTCAGCACGTTTTTATCTTTAAGAACTTGAAAGTCCCAGAGACGTGTAACTGTTGACTTTTACGTTTTTAACCGATGTGGAAACGTACTAACGTATATTGTACTAATTTGTATAAGGCTTTTGAATATCCACTGATCCAAATTACGTGGGCCTAAAAAGGGCTCATATATTTGATACGGTTTATTAATTAACCTAAACATTCTGGTTAAGATTACCAGTCCTAATCGTTGACCAGAAAAATCGAATATTAAGCTAGTGAGAAAATAAAAGATAAAAAGTACTTTATTCAATATGTAGTTTTCAAGAAAACAGTGAGGTTTTATTGTAAAGTCATCAAAGTAAAGATCAAGACGTGTCTTCTCACAAATCTCACATAGTCTTGGAAGAAACGTCGTCAGTCACATTAGCTTTCTTGAACATAACCAAGAAAGGCTTATTGGTTAAAGCCAAACGCCTAACGCCGAGTTCATCCACGAATATTCCGACATCGCTGCATTTCGGACAGTCAGAGTCCCAATTCCGAGGACAGAACACAAATTTGTAAGCACCATCTCCAGATTTCTCGATCTTGAAGAAACTCAAAGAATCTTCTTCTCCGGTCCCTTCTGGATCAGGACCACTACCAGCCACCACGAAGTACTGCTTCCTCTTGTAGTCGAACTCACCTACTCGCCAGAACGTTGACTGGATGCAGATCGTGGCTCCGACAACCGTCTCGATGTTAAGGTTCTGTGATTCGGGAACGAACGCAACTTTAAGCCTCCAGTTTGAGAATTTTACAGGAATGCCCTCCTCGACTTCTGAAGACTCCTGCACGATATCGAACGGACATGGCTTGCCACCGCGGCCATCTAGAGTCACGCCGCCGCCTTGTCCACGGATGACGGGGAGAACGTAGTAACTGCCTTGGAAAATCGCGTCTCCATCGATGTCAAGAACTGCACCATAAGCGCTCGTGGCCAAAACAGCGGCAAGAACGAAGTAAAACGTTGGATTCATGATTTGTTTTATGTTGTGATTAGAGTGTTTTGTGGATAAAGAAAATTTTAGTTGATGTAATATTTATAAAGACATCGGTATTTATAGAGCCAAAATGGTGACTGGGCAAGGCGACTTCGATGGCTAGCTTGTGAACTTTAAACTCTTAATATTTATATGATTTATAAGCATGGTAAATATGTTTAGAAGATGATCATATCTTCCTTTATTGTATTCTACGTACACACGTTTCTCTAATTTTGATTCTTCTTTTTTAATTTTCTTTTGTTAATCGTTACTATTTAATTTGATCAAGCCCTGATTTTGGTTCAATATTTAGTTTTTGAATTTCTCTCTAAAAAAGTATGAGCACTGAACCAATGTACTATTTTAGTTTGATTTCGTATGGTTTTATTTTTATCCGTTAACCTAACAATCCAATTTCTTAAGAAAATAAAGTCTTTTTAAAGTCTTTCTTTTTGGGTTAAAGTAGAAAAGTATTAAATTTCGTTTGATTACGTTATTCCATATAAAAGTTATTTTTCAAAGAATGGGAAAATGAAGATTTGTTTGTCTTTGTTGGCGTCTAGATCAGTTTAGTTTGATTAAACGAACTAAAATGGCCACGTTATCGAAATTCTTACTTTGATCATGATCCATACATGTCATGCATGCACGTGTCTGTCGTTCTCTACGCTAGTAGTAATAAACAATTTCAAGGCCATGCCATGCAGTACTGTATACGTTAAGGATAACATCATACCAATAAGAAAAAATTAATAATAAGCACCTGCCAAATTATTATAATGCATGCTTCAGTAATCAATATATAGTGATGAAATTTATATTTTAGTATTTGGAAACTAAGTTTTTTTCGTTAATGCCAACTTATAATTAAGAATATCTCTCTGTTAGTATAACCCAGAAAGCGAAAGCCTAGAACCAACACAATATCAGATAGTTAATTATTTTCATTACAATGAACTTGAGTACTCTACTACATTTCATTTACGATTCTATAATGTGTTTTAGATCTTAGTGCTCATGTGACTGGGTCAAAGTAACCCTATAGTTTTCTATACTTGTTATTGGCCAATTGGCCTCATGCTTGGAGTCTGGAGGGTTTATATAAATCTGCATGAGAGTTAAGATAGAGATAGTTTAGTTCAAGTTCTGTGTCTCTCGCTTGTTGCATCAGTTTGGAAATCAAAGGGAGAGGTTTAAATGTAAGGGGAAAAAAAACCATACTCATCATGATTTTAAGTCAATCATAAACAAACACGATATATGTTTTATCCTAGAAATATAGAGAGAGGGCTTATCGTCAAAGTAAGATTCTAAATTTCTAGGTCCTCTCACATAATCTTAACACAAACTACGTACGTGCAAGTTTGCAACGTGCCTGATCATTATTGGCCTTACGATCCTTACCAAAGACAACTAAGAAAGGTGCCTTGCGCGAGCGACGAACACACACACACATATAGTAAAGAACAAAAAATAGATGGTGGAATAAGTTCTCCTATGCCACACCCAAAAATGTGTTTTATGCATGGTTAGCTACTCTCAATCAACTATTGACGCAAGATCGTATGATTATCATTTAGTGGAACTCATGTGTTCTGTGCCAAAACGACATCAAAATCCTAGATTATGACGTTACGTGAACACAATTGTTGGATCAACTGAGAAAGCTGAGAGAAAAAATAAGAAATTTACATGAGCCGACCGTTTCCGCCATTTTCGTTCAAAGTTCACAAGAGATAAAATCATACTAGTGTATATTTGTCAATGGAAGAATCTGAGAGGTTGCGACTCGCTGAATTTGGTCAGCACGTTTTATGTTAAGAACTTGAAAGTCCAGAGACCATAAATAGTTGACTTTTACCGATGTAACGTAAAAGTTGTAATTTGTATAGAGGCTTTTGAGTGTCCACTGATCCAAATTACATGGGCCCAAAAAGAGCCATATATTTTAATACGATTTATTAACCTAAACGTCTAAATATTTCAGCTCTTACCATCGTTGACCTCAAAATTCGAATATTACTCACGGATCATATAGATACAAATATTATTAAGCTACTGAAAAAAGAAAAGAAACAGAAGAGATATTTTATTCAATAATGTAATTTTCAAGAAATCACAGAGGTTTTATTATAAATTTAAAGTAAAAAGATTCACACATGTCTTCTTCCCCCCAATAGTCTTGGACTAAACTTGAGTCACATTGGCTTTCTTGAACCTAACCAAGAAAGGCGTATCACTTAAAGCCAAACGCCGAACACCGTGTTCATCCACGAATATCCCAACATCGCTGCATTTCGGACTGTCAGAGTTCCAATCCCGAGGACAGAACACAAACTTGAAACCATCATCTCCAGATTTCTCGATCGTGAAGAAACTCTTCAACGAATCTTTTTCGGAACTTATTGGCTTAGGACCAGCAACTACGAAGTACTGCTTCCTCACGTCGTCGAACTCACCTATCCGCCAGTACGTTGACTGGAGGCAGATCGTGGCTTTGACATCCGTTTTGATGTTAAGGTTCTCTGAATCGGGAACGAACCCAACTCTAGATGTCCAGCCTGAGAATTTTACAGGAATGCCCTCACTGACTTCTGAAGACGACTGCACAATATCGAATGGACATGGCTTGCCACCGCGGCCTCGTAGAGTCAGGCCGCCTCCTTGTCCTTGGATGACGGGGAGAACGTAGAAACTGTCGTCCATGAACAAGATCTCTCCATCGATGTCGACAACTTCACCATAAGCGCTTGCGGCCATGACCACGGCAAGAAGGAAGTAAAACGTTGGATTCATGGTTTTTGTTTTTGTAGTTTTATGTTTTGAATACTGATTAGAGTGTTTTGTGGATGAAGAAAATATTAGTTGCATGGTAGTATTTATAATGGCATTGGTATATAGATATAAGCAAAAATGGTGACATGGGCGTGGCGGCTTTGATCGACGGCTAGCTGGTGAACTTTGAACTCTCAATATTTATATGATTTAAGCGTAAAATATACCCATATGTAGAGTAGATTATCATATTTTCCTATAATGTATTCTACACACGTTGCTCTAATTTGATTTCTACTTTTTACTCTCTTTTTTGTTAATGGTTACTATTTCGTTTGATCAATCCCGGCTTTTGGTTCAATGTTTTAGTTTCTTAAATTTTTTATCTAAAAGGGTATGTACACTGAAGTAATGTAGTATTTTAGTTTGATTTCATATGGTTTTACTTGTATCCGTTCCTAACAACTTATATCTCCAATTTATAGTCATTTTTTTTTGGTTAGAGAAGAAAATGATGAAATTAGGTTTGATTACATTTTTTTCCAGGTATGATATTTTCTCAAAGAATGGAAAAGGGAAGAATTTGTTTATGTCCTTTTTGGCGTCTATATCAGTTCAATTTGATTAAAAGAATGTCAACGTACTCAAAATTCTTACTTTGAACATGACCATAAATGTCAATATTCCATGTGTTTGTATTTCTCTACGCCAGTAGTAATAAATCATTTTTAAGGCCATGTCATTTTGGAGCACTATATATATAGAGGATAATATTAAACAATATACGAATTTTTATTATTATTGCATGCATGCTTCAAAAGTGATGAAAAATTCTATTTTAGCAGCCTTTCCGATAATGTCATCTTATAGGAATACAGTATATCTTTGTTAGGGTAACCCAGAAAGCGAAAACCTAGAACCAACACAAAATCAGATATAGTTGTTGTCATTACAATGAACATGAGAACTCTGCTCAATTCCATTTCATTTAGTGGTTAACCATACTATGTGTTTTAGATCTTCATGTGACCCTATAGTTTTCTTTATTTGTTGGCCTCATGCTTGGAGTGATCTGGAGAGTTTATATAACTAAGAAAGGTGCATCGCTTCACACAATATATAGTAGATGGTGGAAAGGGATATAGTTATCGTACGCCATGCCCAAGTATTTGTTTCATGCATGCGTGGCTAGCTACTCTCAATCGACTATCTATTGACGGACGAAGATCGGATGACTAAGTGGAACACATTAGCCAATGTTTCCATGATTCCATCCACTGCTTTGGTTAGTATGTCTCTTGTCAGGAACATGTGGAAGTGTTATAACTTATAACTTTCGCATTAGATATTTTCTTTTGATGAAATGTCGACTAACTTCTACGTGCTTCGGTATGATATCATGTGTTGAACAGGGTTGTATGTCATGTATATTAATTGACTTGTAATCGAAATTATTTGACATATTAGTATATGAATCTAATCCACATATGTCATGTATGTATGCCATGTTAGTTTGGAGCAGTGCAACACCAGGAATTAAATTTAATTTAAATGAGTAGCTAGCTAGATGCCAAAATATTAATGAACCACGTTTTGGATTGCTTTGTCTTGTTAGATGATCGATTTATTATGTGTGGATATGGTTGTTAAAATGTTTTTTTTTCTATAAACCAAAACAAAAGTGAGAGAATTATCTGTTCCAAGTTATTTGATCAATCTTGAACTAGAGATCAAAATTAAAAGAAACAGAGGAAAAATATTTTATTAGAGATTTGATGGACAAAGAAAGACACACAGAGAGTTTTTATTTTCACTCTTATCCCTTATTTATGTTTATTAATTTAAACACAGAAACACACAGATAATTAATCCCTCTTTAATTTTTGATATATCTTTAATCTCACATAGGCATAGGTCTGGACAAAGCCTCTGTCTCATTAGCTTTCTTGAACATAACTGAGAAATCCCCATTGTTTAAAGCCAAACGGCGAACGCCATATCTATCCTGATGTATCCCAACATCGGTGCATCCAAAGCTAGGCCATGAAAGCTTTCTTATACCATCAAAGAACCCTTGACAATACGAAAACTTATAGTGATAATAGTCAGATTTCTGAATCTGGAAGAAACCATCTTCTTCGTATCTTTCTGGCTTTGGACCAGCCACCACGCGCCAGCTGTTATAATCGACGCGCCAGTAGTTTGAGCCACCGCAGGTCAACGTGCCGTCTGCGCTCATCATCTCGATGTTGAGGTCCTTTCCTTCGGGAACGAAGCTATGTCCAAACGGATCAGACCTCCAGTTTGAAAATTGTATGGGAACGCCAACGTCGTTTATGGATGGTGCCTGCACGACGTCGAGAGGACACTGATCGCTACCATGGCTAGCCAAACTCAGCCCGCCCCCTACGTTGTGGTGGCGACCGTTGGGAACGGCGGTAATGTAGTAACTTCCGCCGACATTTATCTCGTCTCCGTCCACATCGAGAAGGGGCCTGTCGGCGTTTGTGGTCGTGGCGGCCAAAACTGAAGTTAAGACAACAAAGAAGTAAAACAAGTGACTCATGCTTTTCTTTTTTTTTTCTTTTTCTTTACAGTGTTGTTTACTTGTTTGATTTAAAGTTCATGTAATCAGTATTTATACACACACACACATATATATATATATATACATATGCACATATAATTTGATGTATAGTATATATACGTTTAGGTTTAAAATCAAGCGGTTGAAAGTTTGAAACGCTACTTAAAAAGATTATTTATTTAAGAGAAGATTCTAGGGGAATGTAGGATTTTGCTTTGAGTTCTTTTAACGAATTAGATTCTTTTCACTATATATAGTTTTTTGTTTGTTTTAATGTTAAGCTTTTCACTATATATAGTTCTTCTGATAATTAATTAGTTTATTTATTTTTTTTAAACGAAGAATGAACTAATTCAAATAATGCTTACTTCGAATGATTTTTTGGGTCCGGTTTGGTCCAAATGTGAGCACTCCAGTCGCAATTTAGGTTAACCGTTCATGTAGAATTTGATCGTCGTCCATAAGTGGCGATATGGCATGCTTGAAATGTGAGTTTCAGCTAGTCTAACATTTTGAAAATATTTCGATCGTTTCTTTTAGAGGAAATGAATAACAGCAAGGTTAGCTTAAAAAAAAAAAGGGAAATTGTTTATATTGCCGGCTCCATTTTCTCTTTCATCAGCTCGAACATAAGCATGATCCAAATTTTGATGTAGACTGGGAAAAAACGAAAATGTAGCTAGATTATATGAGCATTTTACCAGAAAAATTTCAGTTGGGTTTTACACACAACTAAGACATTTTTGTTTGTTTGTGACCAACCAGTTTCTAGACTAAGCAAGACATAGACATTACAACTAACCTACACTCGCTCTTGCTTACAGCAGAATGAAGTATATACATACTTTTTTAAACGGAAAAAAGCTTTTACCCCTTTTTATTTTTTCTCATATAACCATAGCTGCACCATCTTGAATTAATCCTTTTTATACTCGTAGTCGTAGGTCAAGAGATCAGTCACCATAGATTTGCTTCTTGATTTTGATGTCTCCAAAATATATTCTCTTGATGCCGCATTATCCATTTAGGACATATATACCATTTAACCCACATTTTGTTTAACCGCTTCTCTTTTGTTTCAGCAGTGCTTTTTTTTTTCCAGACAATTCGCATATCTTTCCACAATTTTGCTTAAATTTGTGGATCTTTTGCAGACTCCACACATTTCCATAAACCTTCTTTTGCATAAACTTATTCAATTAGTAGTTTATATATAGCCGCTAAATTGATTCCATCAACAACGAAAAAGGAATATTCTCTATAAATATCTAGGAAGAATTTGCAAACTAATTTTTCTTTTCCTAGATTCAATTTTTCAAAGTTTTCAAAATTACCAGTTTGTTGTGGATTGATTCTAACACTTTTGCTAAAATACAAATAAAATTAAAGAGTAAAAGGAGGTAGTATTATGTAAGACAAACTGAAAGTCATTCGAATAAATGGAAAAAAATAAATCTATTTAGCCAGTCTATGGTGACTGTTTAGAATATTTCTACATACCAATCTATGGCTAAATAGTTTCTTTTTCAAAAGTCTAATACCATTTTTTTTTTTTGGGTCAAACACATCTATTACCAATCTATGGCTAAATAGTAGCCATAAATGAAAAAAAGGTGAACGAGAGTTTGAAAACAAATTTATTTAGCCAAACGACAAAAGGTAAAAAGATTAGTACTACTTTTGTCGAACAACAAAAGAAGCTAAATAGTAACAATTCTTTTGTACATACGTGTTGCCATCTGTTGTTATTTAATTGGATGTCGACTTTTTCCTAACCCTAATTTATATCGGGCATTAAAATTGAGCAATTTTGTACACCTTGGGAAGCTGAACATCTAATAAATGGGCATGCATTCAGTAGCTCACTTTATTCAATGGTTTCAGGGATGTCGAATGTCATCTTGCATGGACAAATTTACCGAACTAAACGGTACTTTACAAAACCAAATCGAAAATTTACCTAACTATGTTTTTTTTTTGGGGGGGGGGGGGGGGGGGGGGGGGATACTATTAAAATAAGTTGTTAATTAACTATTATATAAATTTTCAGAATTTTGTTATCTATCCATTTTGGATTTTCCAAACTATAGATAAGAACTATTCTTATAATCAAATTTTTTTTTTTCTTTTGAAAAAAATGAAATACAATAACAACTAGCTTTTTGGCTAGTAGCGTCAGTGTACCCCAAGAGCGAGAACTTATTATGGCCTGTCTTGAGTTTGAAGTTGGTTAATAAAAGCGAACTTCAACTGTAGCAAGCTTGAAAAGTGTTGCTTACAAATTATGATTTTTTAAAAATTCACTTTTTTTGCTCAAAAGATAAAATCAAGTTACTTAAAAGGCCAATGGTTCTTATATAATTGGGAGACTTCATTTCTGGAATCATAATTTCTTGTCATTTGTACGTAAAAGCCACTCTCCTCTTTTTACAAAGGTTGGCCATTGATCCATCTTTGAAACATCATAAAGGTTTCCTCTGGCTTAAACTCTGCTGTGTGTCCACCTCCCTATAATCAAAAACCCACAACTTAAAATATACAAGTTCCAAAATCGCAATACAATTGTTAAGAGTGGCAAAAGAAAGAAGAAAGACTTGCTTTGATAGTAGCAAATGTCATTTTGTTGGCGTAAGTTCTAGTGTATCTGGCAATTAAGGATCATAAGTAAATCTCGAAGTGGGTCTCATAGATAGAAAGAATAATAAGAGAAACAATCGTCAATATATAAACCCGGCGATTTGATCTTTGATCATCCATGGCCTCCAATCATCAATGATGGAATAGTTGAGAGATCTTATCCAAGCTTGAGTTCCAAGGGAAGGTACTTTGAAATCGTGATCACCACTATTCACCAAAACCCGCACAAAGTTTACAAAATTCTTGATTATATTTTGAGACAAAAGATCAGAAAAGAGTTTAATTCTGACCTGTAGATAAGAGAACGATAACCACTTATGCTATTATTCAAATGGTAAGGTATACTACTTTTAATGTCACTATTGTAAGGAACATCGTGATCACATCGTACCCATTCCCCTATACTCTCCTGCAACCATATAAGAATGAAATTTGCCTTTAACCAAGAAACTTAAAAGAAAAACTGGTCATACACCTATAAACATATACCTTATTAATTTGAAGAGCTTTGCGTACAGTTTTGTCATTGGCCCAGTAGGTAGTTAGTAGATACCCATAAATCTGCAAAAGCAACCTTGTCTATATATTTTTTCTCAAATTGTTTAGTGATTGAAATAAGGATATATATATATATATATATATGTATATATTACTTACAAAGCAATTTGGAGTTTCAGTTTCACACACTGGATCTAATATAAGTTGTTGGGATACTTTGTTTGCACACTAAAGAAAAATTACCACAAAACAGTTTGACTTAAGTATATTATCTTTATAAGCTAGTACAATATAATGTCAGCTCGAGTGTGTAACCTTATTAAATTCTTCAAGGAATTTCAAGCATTCTGTGTTGCTTGGATGAAAAATATTTCCATATTCTCCTTTGCAACTTCTCTTTAACGACTGCCAACAAAATAGTCTTTTTTTAACCGCTTTTCATTGTGGTGACAAGAAACAAAAGCAAAAGTCATGTTACATACCTCGTAGAGTTCATCAGAGATCAATGCCATTGCATGAGCAAATGGAATGCGATAGTTATTTTCATACGCATATTCTGTTAACGGGTTACCGAGAACATAGCCCTCAAGGTTTATTGGAGGATTGCAGCATTCATAATTCCCTACACCATCATGTTTGTTTCTTCAGTTATAATGATTGATGAATGAGAAAAAGTGCCATAGGGGATTGAATTATCATAAAACCATATATATATATATACCTTTTGAGATTTCTTGAACGGTAGCTGGAATAACCAAACCGGAATAAGAATCTCCGGCGACATAAAAAGGGTTGGAGGAAAACTCTGGATGCTTCTCTAGCCACTGCACAACAACAAAGAAAAAAGGCTCCTAAGAACCAATAGCTTCAAGAGACAATTATAGTAAGTTTTTTTCATTCACCTTTTTAAGAAACTCATGGATCCGTTTGGCTTCTCCTGAGTCACTTGGTTTATTTAAATTTTGAGTTCTTGAATAGGAGAAGCCAGTTCCAGGTTGATCCAAGTATATTATGCTTGAAGTCTGAAGAAAACCAATCAAGAATTTATTATCAGGGTTTTTTGATCACCAGATCATTACACACTTTTGTAATACCTTTGTCCAAGAATATGTAGTTGAGACCAAGAAAGGGAGAGTTCCGTTATAAACATCAAGCTTCATAGCGAGAGGCCCTGCTTATATAGAATTAAAACGAGTAATCAGAGACGTAGAAGAAAGAATTTATACATGTTTTCGATTTTACCATTCTCATAAAGAAGGCCAGAGATGGAAGAACAGCCAGGTCCTCCACTTAGCCAGAGAAGAAGAGGGTCTTCTATTGAGTTCCTCTCAGACTTGATGAAGTAGTAGAATAGTTGCACTTCCTCTTTCTCACCAACACCAATATACCTTTATTCACAAGAAACAATAACCTATTTCCAGATTATCTCCAAGCTCTGTACACTGGTTTTAATTTTTTTAATAAAAAAAACAAACCCGGTTTCTAGCTCAAATGGAAGAGGACCATCGAAACCAGGAAGAAACTTGACGATAGAGGCAGAATCAACATGCTGCTCATTCAAGAAGACAATAAGAAGAAGCAGCGACTTCAGAACAGAGGAAACGTTGTTGTTTGCCATTTCGTTTCTAAGTTTTTGGTTGGAGTAAAAAGCTTTTACCCTTTTTTTTATTTTCTCATATGACAGCTAACCATAGCTTAATAGCTACACCATCTTGAATCCTTTTAATACTCGTAGGTCAAGAGAGAGTCACCACCATAGAGCAGCCTCTTGATTTTGATGTCTCCAGAATGTTCTCTTGATGATTTGATAGCAACTTATGTAGTATGAAATATGGTGCCGTATCCAAGATCCATTTAGGACATACCATTTAATCCACAATTTGTTTAACCATTTCTCTTATGTTACAGCAGTGCTTGTTTTGTCTCGACAATTTTGGCATATGTTTCCACAACTTTTCTTCTATTATAGTGAAGCTTTTGCACACTCCACACATTTCCATCAACCTTTCTATGTTTTGCTTAAGCTTATTCAATTCAGTTAGGTACAGTCGTTAAATTAAAAGTTTTATTTTATTTTTCTCGTTTGCTTTATCTCCATCAGAATATTGTGGAGAATGGCTACTGGTTCAAAGCTTTCGACCTCTTATTAATTAATAAATACAGTACGTAAGAAGAAATGAGGGCACGTGTTGCCATCTGTTATTATTTAATTGGACTTCTACTCTCTTTTCCATTCATTTAATCGCGCTTTGAAATTGAGCAGTTGTACACCTTGGGAAGATGAACATGATCCATCATCTAATAAATGGGCATGCTTCACTTAGTAATCACTCTGCTTCACTATCGTAGCGTTTGAAAGACTTGTTTGTGTTTCAATCTCATTATATATTTTACAAGGTTCCCATGCAGTAATTTCTAGTATCTAGTTAAATTGTTTAAAATGATATATTTATGAAAAAATTCTTAATATTTCTAGTTTTGGCTTAATTTTTTTATATACTTAAGAAAAGGAGTAGATTTTAGTCAATTGGCCCGTGCTTGAACAGTTTCAAAGACCGCGGGTATTAAACCAGGATAAAATATATTTTAAAACAGTAAAAATCTGTAATATTAATTCAAACTAGCTAGCTATGTAGTATTCTTTTTGTTATAAGATTCTATCCAAAACTGAAAAAGAAAAAACTAATCCCTCCTGAATCAATCTAAACTCAAATTTGACCCCAAATGCTAAATGAGACCTATTTTCTAAAATAAAAAAATTGAAAATACTAAAGAACCAAACTGAAGAATAACGGAACCCTACTCGACGCACTGCAAACACTACTGTGAAATTTGTGAGTTTATTTGTTTCTTGAGACTAGCGAAAACCTTGTAAAATAAACAAAAACAATTCATGGAGAAATAGAAAACTATTACGACTTTTAAAATTCTATCTGAAATATGTTTCTTTATGGGGTATTATCTAAAATATGTCGTGAATTAATACCTATATAATATTTTCAGAAAATTGTGCATTCATCAATTTTCAGAAGATGTACTTCTGTGTATTTTTCAATCATAAATAAAGGTATAAGAGTTTTTCTCACAATCAAATTTTTTGTTTCTATTGAAAAGAAAGTGGAATGCACCACCCCCTAGGCACTAGGCCCTAGGCCCCTAGCCACCAAGTACCTCTTCGGCCAATAATTTAATAGTGATTCGTGATCCTGTATACCCCTCAGGAACGAGAACTCTGGCCCTTTGAGTTTGCGGGTGCTTAATATTGGAGATAAATTGCCATGTTTCGTACGACTACGAAAACAATAGTGTTTTATAACAGTTTAACAAAAAAAACAAAAATTGCGGAGACAAGAAAAAGAAAAGAAACAAATGTCATGTTTCGTAGCTCATAAAACACTATTGTTGTCACAGATTTGAATCTTAAACTAGAGAACAGAATTAAAAGAAACAGAGGAAATATGTTTTATTGATCCAGATTTGATGAACAAAGGAAACAGAGAGAGTTTTTTTATTATCAGTCTTTTAAGTTATATGACTATTATCCCTCTGAATTTAGTTATTTTTTTTTTCACATGGACATAGTCATGGACGAACCCTCTGTCACATTAGCTTTCTTGAATTTAACCCAGTAATTCCTATCGTTTAAAGTCAAACGCCGAACGCCATTTTTATCCTTAAATATCCCAATATCGTTGCATCCAAACTTGGGCCTGGACACTTTGTTGTTGCTACCTCCATTGCCCAGACAAAACGAAAACTTTGTAGTGACGAAATTCTGATTTCTGGATCTGGAAGAAACTATCTCTTGCGGATCCCTTTGGCTTTGAACCAGTCGTCACGTACCAACCAGTCTTATCATCGACCCACCAGTAGGCTGACTCGCCGCAGGTCGTGTTTGCGATGTCCACCTCGATGTTGAGGTTCTCTGCTAGGGGAACGAATCCAACTTTAGACCTTCAGTTTGAGAATTTTACGGGAATGCCCTGGTCGTCCGGGGATGATTCCTGCACGACGTCGAGAGGACATGCTTGTTACTGCCGCTAGCGAGAGTCAGGCCACCTCCTTTCCCGTGGATCAATGGGTGGATGACGGGGATAACGTAGTAACTGCCGTCAGATATGATGTTTCCATCGATGTCAAGAACGGGCTCTGCGGCGTTTGGGGTCGTGGCGGCCAAAACTGAGGTTAAGGCAACAAGGAAGTAAAGCATATGATTCATGTTTTTGTAGTTATGTATTTGATTTTAATGTTAGATGAAGAAAATGTGGGTTAGTGTAATCAGTGTTTTATACACGGTTATGTATACATATGCACATATAGCTTGGTATAGTAATAGTATACGTTTAGGTTTTGAATTATTCTTTAAAATTAAGCAGTTGAAAGTTTGATTCAGATCTTAAGTAGGGGTGGGCACGAGGCAAGTACTTGCTAATTTCAAAATACTTGCGACTCGACTTAGGTTGTATAAATAATTAATTTTTTGATTTGTTACTTGACTTGTTCAAAATGAGTACTTGCTCGAACAAATACTTGCTTAAAATTTAGCGATTTGCAAGCTACTTGGTCCGCCTTGTTATTTGTCAAGATTTGAAAAAAAAGTTATTTATCTAAAATTAATGAGTTTTATCGCAATGATAAATTTTTTGTTTTGTCACATATTAAGAAACTTATTCAAAGTTGATTATAAATGCATTATTTTTGTAAATAATAATTTTTTATAATCCTAAACCAATAGTATTCAACTATTTTTCTTGAATTTTTTTAGTTCATCACTAATAACTAATCAAACATGCATACAAAACCTAAAAATATAATTTTTTGAAACAAATTGTTTTCTAGAAATATGATCAATTTGAAACAGAGTGAGTATCAAGGAATATGTAACAAGTAACGAGGCAAATGAGGCAAGCGAGACAAGTAATATGATTTTTTTGTTGGCTTGGTACTTGATTTGGACTTGCAAATAATTTAATTTGTCGACTTGTTACTTGACTTGCCGAGAACAAGTACTTGTTTTTTCAAGCCGAGTACGAGGCAAATAGCGAGTACAAGACGAGTAACGAGTACTTGTGCCCAACCCTAATCTTGAGACAATCACTACCTTTATTTTTAAATAGTTTTTTATACTCCATGATCCATAAACGTTTCTTTAAATGTTTATTTATTTCTAGGGGAGTCCGGGAGATAGGGTTTGTAGCTTTGCTTTGGTATGTTTTTTCTATCGATCATCATTTAGTTTTTTTTTTTTGCAATTTTCATAAATAACATTAAATTAAATGAAGTTTTTAATAGCATTTTTATTAAACATTAGATTAATATCCGCGCTACGCTGCGGAATTTTATTTTTAAATATAAATATTTTCAATAATATCTATGGTTAGTTTGTGTATTATTCATTTAGTATGTTTGCAGTCAAATATTTATAAAATTTCAAAAACGTTTGTATTAGTTCAAATTTTAGATAGTTTTTATAATAGTGTATTTGTAAAATAGTATTGATACTTAGTTTGTGTCACATTTTTTTTGTATATTTTAGTTCAAATATTTCTAAAAATTTAAAAGCCTCATATAAATTATTTTTTGTATTAGTTCAAATTTTAGATGGCTTTTGTAATAGTGTGTTTGTATTTTTTTTTTTTTTAGCGTTAGTCTATTACTATTTTGGTTTTGAAGATGTTAATTTAATTTTACTATCTTTGTATTTGTTGAGATTATTTTTAAAATATGATAAATATAGAAATAACAATAATGAAATTTAAGATATTTGAATTGGTAAATTTCTTATTTAATTGTATATATGCACACTTAAATATGATTAATGATGGCAACAATCAGTTTATTATATTAAGCTTATTTTCTATATCTTTGTCTAGGAATTTTAGTTTTGGAGAATACTTTTGTTCTATTAGCCATTTTGTAGTATTTAAATTTAAGATATTATAAAGAAATTTTAGTTTTCTTAATTTTATTATTATTATGATTATTATTATTATTATTATTATTATTATTATTATTGGTATTATTATTATTATTATTATAGTTTTTTTGGGTCTACTATTTCATATATTTTGTACATATAAATACATATTTATATTCTTAGACGAGTTTTGAGCATGAAGAAAACCATTAAAATTTACAGTTTATAGCCAAAGGAACCTTACAAAATTACCAAATAATAGCCAATTTAAATACTATGTATACAAATACATTATAAACTCTATAACAAGTAAATCTTAGTAGATGTTCTATCGACAAAACTCATCTCTTACTTTGTATTAGTGACATGAAACATAATAGAAAGTTTTGGACTATAAAATAAGTTACATTTCTCTCCCTCCCCCCCCCCCCCGGATAATTCTACTTTTTTCTCCTTCTTCTTCTTTTTCATTCACTCTTGTCTCAACAATCTCTATTATTCATGATTCCTTATTCGTATCTAGCATATCAATAATTTGTTTGTCATATTTTTTATTTAGCTTTCATTCATTGACAATTATTCATTAAAAATTCCTATAAGTTTCATTCATAAAGAAATATTCTAAGATTTTATAACCATAAATATACATTATTAAACAAAATATAAATCTTCAAAATAATTTGAGGCTACCATAAAAAAATTATACCTCCCTCACATCCGAAAACCCCACTTCTCAAATCTTTATCTGAAAATTTTACAATTTTCTTTTAAAAATACTCATATTTCTACAATTTTTGTTTAAAAAACTCATATTAAAAAAAATCCAAACTCTTGACTCCCAATCCAACAAAAATAAATTAGCTTAAGAAAAAAACATAAAATCAATGGTAATCAACACATGTAATTGTATTCATGATAAAAAATAAATATTACATAGTGTGTATAACTAAAATGATTTGATTTGTTTAAAAAGTTTTTTGTTAACTTATTTATGGTTAAAATAAATATTATATGATGTGTATAATTAAAATGATATGATTATTTTAGAAATTTTTTTTATTAATTTATTCATTGTAAAAAAGTTTTATGATTATTATCTTATGTGTATAACTAAAATGTGATGTGGCATAAAAATCTGATGTGTTTACTTATGTGTATTAATGAAATAATTTGATTGGATGACAAAAAAATTTCACTTATTGACATGTCAAATTCACAATTAAGGAAAAAGCTGATGTGTCATCTTAGGAGAGACACACTGCTTTATTATAGTATTGAATATTTTACTTATATGACAAAATCTTCTAATCTTATATTTTTAGGGTTTAGGATTTAGAATTTAGAGTATAAAAATCTTACTCTAAGCCCTAAACCCTAAATTATATACATTTCACCCCAAACAAACTATATCATAAATTATACATTATTTAGTTCAAACAAAAAATTTAAAAATTTATTTTTTATAAAGTTATTATTTTTATCTCAAAAAGAAAAATCTTATTTGTTGAACAAAAACTTCATTTAGCTATTTGAAAAAATTTCTCTTTTTGTTTTTGTTCATCTAATCCTTTAGTATAGACTATATATAGACTACAGACTACAATTACTCATAAAAAAAAAAAAAAACGCTATTGTTTTCGCAGTCGTACTAAACATGGCAATTTATCTCCCACATTAAACACATGCAAACTCAAAGGCCAGAGTTCTCATTCCCGAGGGGTACACTAGTTTTTCTGAGTAATTTAGTTGCTGATTTAAACGTTTTGAAAAAGAAGATATGTAATCTAATTAAAGCTTAATTACTTCTGTTATTCTAATGTGGGTTCAATCATGGTTTAATTACCGAATGTGAGCACTCCGGTCGCAGTTTTGGTTAATTATAAGTTAATAGTTTGAGCATGGTCTATACATGGCGTGCTTATGAATAGATTCTATGGTAGACACGTTTGGGCGCTTCCAAAATCTTTTCTTCAGATATTATTTTCTTGACTTGAGAGCTTATTAAATATCGCATCCAGGTCATTTTATCCAATACATGGTCTAATATCTTTTTTTTCTCTTTTAATTAATAAACAGAGCTTCTTCTTTTTTTTGTTATATTTAGTATTAGTCTATTAGAGTGCTTCTTCTTCGTCCAGATAGTTTTGCATGTTCCCAAAACTCTGCTTCTGTTCTAGTGAAGCTTTCGTAGAGTACACCACAAAATTTCGCTGGTCTTTCTGTTTTGTGAAAAAAATCTTCATCAATTTATTGTACTTAATAGTCGTTAAAATGATTCTGTCAACGACAAAAAAATGACACTTTTCTATAATTTTCTAGGGAGGATTAGCAGCTCTGTTATCTAGATTCATTTTTTCAAAAGTTTTCAAAATATTAAAATAATTAATTATGGATTTTAATCGATTACTTTTGCCGATTAATAAAAATCAAAATTAAAATCATAAAATGTATTATAAACTAAAAAGGTAACTCTTTTAAATATAACAATTTTTAACCAAAAAAAAACTTATTACAAACTTACATAAACTATTTATTACAAACTTACATCAATATTTATTTTCACAAATTAAATCAACCTTTTAGATATCCAAGAAAAAATATAAATTATTTTAGCTTCCGTAATATTTTAAGAATTCAATAAATAAATCATTTTTAATGGTTTTAGAAAGATTTGGCAGAATAAAAAAATCGATGCGGGATTACTTACATGATAATAAATGAGGGCACATGAATTGTCATCTCTTATGATTTAATTTATATTGGACGCCCATTTCTATTATTTAATTTGTATCGAAAAATAAAAAGCATTAGCATAAAATAACTATGTTTACCAAATCGTACTGATTACAATCGAAAAACTCATTTTACATATATCGATTACTACAAAACATATATATATATATATATATATATATATTTATTTTGTTAGTCAGACTATTAATATTAATTATTATATATGTTATGTAACTAAACGTACACTAAGTTTATAACTAATCTTATATATTATCCAGTTTTTTATATTAAAAGTTAGTTATAAAATCAATATTTAGAGTAAATCAAGCAAAACATTTTCTGATTAGATACAGTTAACCTAATTTTGGCATTATACATAGGAATTTATGTATAAAATCAAAAATTAAAAATACGGCTATAATCAGATTGTTGAAACGTTTACTATTAAATCAAAACCAGAACTCTTATCAGTACTATAATCATTTTTCCTTATTTCTGATTTTAAACTTTTGGCATGTGAATGTTTTTCTTATAGATTAAATTATATGTACATATATATAATTTTTAGTATAAAACTTGATTTACTAAGGCAGAGACACATATTGACATATAACATCAGCTCTATGTGTAACCTTACCTAAAATTTCAACGAATTTCAAGCATTCTGTGTTACGTGGATGAATATATATTTCTAGATTCTCTTTTGCAGCTTCGATTTTATTCAACGACTGCGAACAATATAGTGTGTTTTTTTTAAACCCCTTTTATATCGTGTGGACAGTGGACAAGAAAAAGAAGAAGAAGCAAATGTCATGTTTCGTACCTTGGAGAATTCCTCACAGATTAGTATAGTTACAGAATGTTGAAGTATAGAAAGAATAAAAGAAACAGAGGAAAGATGTTTTATCCAGATTTGATGAACAAAGGAAACAAATAAACACAGAGAAAGTTTTTATGATCCTTGTAAATTTAGTTTTTTCTTTTTTTATCTCTCACATAGGCATAGGTTTGGAAAAACCCTCTGTCACATTAGCTTTCTTGAACAAAACGTACAAGTCATGCCCGCCGGATAAAGCCAAACGCCGAACGCCATTTTCATCCACAAGTGTCTCGATGGGTATGCGAACCTCGTCCTCGTCCTTGGGTTCGGAAACTTTTCTACTAAGGGGATCATTATCTTTAAGAAGGACCATAATCATGGAAAGGTTAAAACTTCCATATTTAACATTAACGATCTGGAAGAAACTTTCAACCGAATCTACTCCGAATCCTTCTGGCTTCGGACCAGCCACCACCCGATACCCATCGAGCCACCAGTAGGTTGAATTGCCGCAGGTTGTCTCTGGGATGTCCAGCTTGATGTTGAGGTCTTCTAACTGGGGAACGAACCCAACTTTGGACTTCCAGTTTGAGAATCTTACGGGAATGACCTTCTCGTCCGCGGATGATGCCTAAACGATGTCGAGAGGACATGGCCTGTCACCGCGGCTGGCGAGAGTCAGGCCACCCTCGGAGGAGACGGGGACAATGTAGTAACTACCGTCTGCAGATATGATGTCTCCATCCATGTCAGTAATGGGCTTTGCGGCGTTTGCGGTCGTGGCGGCCAAAACTGAGGTTAAGGCAACAAAAAAGTAAAGCATACGATTCATGTTTTTGTAGTTATGTTTTTGATTTTAATGTTACTGGATGAAAATGTGAGTTTATGTAATCACTATTTTTACACGGATATGTATACATACGCACATAAATATATAGGTTTTTAATTATTATTTACTTTAATATTAAGCTGTTGAAAGTTTGACTGAGATTTGAGACGATCGCTATCTTTTTAAATATTTTTTATATACTCCACGATTCATACACGTTTCTTTAAATGTTTATTTATTTAGGGGGAAAGATAAGAGTTTTTAGCTTTGTTTATTTTTTTAACCGAATCTGGTTATTTTCACCGTAGTTCTTGTGATCAGTATAATTTGTTGATTTAAAACGTTTTGAAAAGGAAGAAAGATGTAATTCAAACAATCTTCTTGCTTACCGAACAAAGTAAACACATACTCTTTCATGCATAAGAAGTTTTCACTCTTTTGTTTCTCTCAAACAAAAGATAATTCTAACAGCATCCTCTTACATTCTTTTTATATTCGTCGGTCAAAAGAGTGATCACCATAGGCCTCCAAAATCTTTCTCTTCAGATATTCTTTTGCTGCTTTGAGCATATCAAATACATGGTGCGCATTCAGGTCATCAACTTATGCCACGTCGTCATTTAATCCATTACATGTGTTATTAACACCTTTTTTGGGGGGTTATATATATTCTTCTTCGTCCGGACAGTTGTGCATGTTTCCTCCACAACTCTGCTTCTCTTTTAGTGATCGAGTACAAAATTTCACGGTCTTTCTCTGTTTTGGAAAAGCTTATTCAATTTATACTTCATAGTCGTTAAAATGATTCTGTCAACCACCTAACAAATTAACAGATATTTTTCTATCATTTTATAGGGATAATTTGCTTAACTTTTTAAAAATTAACCTTTCCTTTAATCTACTATATTTACCATTACAAGTTTAATAAATACAAATTTTAGTATGATTCATTGGAAAGTCATTTTTATATAATTGCAACGAAACTTTGTCTAACCATCTAACTTACTCTTTTATTATACGCAGCCGACATATTTTAATCGCTGTAATAATATTACCAACAAAAACTGTTACCATAACGAACATTCATTTAGTTAGTAAACCTGTTAAAACTTTTTATTCATTAAATAAACATAAGCTTTCTATAGTTTATTTTCTTATAACTAATATTATTTTAAATTTATTGACATATATTATTAGTCTGGCGTATAAGTAAGCATTTAGCAAAGAAATAAAAATCAATTCCATTATGTAAGACAGACATGAAGTCAATACAGTAAATGAAAACATTGCTAGATACCCGTTGTAAAGTAATAATTCAATAAAATAAATCTTCCCTTTTTTTGGTTTTCACAAAGATATGGAAAAATAAAAAAGAATTCGGATGATGGATATGACTGAGGACACGTGAATTGTCATTTCAGAAAGATTTGGCAGCGTTAAAAATTTCGGATAATGGATTACTTACATGCCATATACTAAGCGAGGACACGTACGTGAATTGTCATCTCTTATTATTTAATCTACATATTGGATGCCCCCCCACTTTATTATATAGTTTGTATCGATATTTGATTCACCTTACAAATATCTTTATCCTTTACATAGACTGGAAAAGAAACTGTAATCTATTCCAAACATTTGGAATTCTATCTAAAATATGCTGAAAATTAATTACGAGATGAATTTTCAGAAAAAATATTTCGTTCATCAATTTTGGAGAAACAAATTGTGTTGATTTTTTTTGCTTTAAAGAGAAGTGAACTACAACTGTACGTAGCTTGAAAAACAAGTTATGAGTTTTAAATTCATGTCAACTTCAAAGGCCTAGGGTCCTTGTATACTTAGACAATGTGTTACTAGAACGATAATTTAGTGTCTCCTTTATACGTGAACGCCACTCTCCTCTTTTACAGAGGTTGGCCATTGATCCACCTTTGAAACATCATAAAGGTTTCATCTGGCTTAAACTCTGCCGTGTGCCCACCTCCCTATAATCAAAACCCACAACTCAATACATGTTCCAAAATCGCAGTAATTAAAAAAGTTTTAGTGACAAAAGAAAGAAGAAGCAAGGCCTTGATAGTAGCAAATGTCATTTTGTTGGCATAAGTCCTTGTGTATCTGCCAAGTAAAAAGGTTAAGTGAGTCTCTTGTAAAACGAAAGAATAAGAGAACCTCATTAAACAAAACTCGATTTGTATACCCGCCAATTTGATCGTTGATCATCCATGGCCTCCAGTCACCAATGATAGAATAGTTGAGAGATCTTATCCAAGCTTGAGTTCCAAGGAAAGGTACTTGGATATCGTGATCACCACTACTCACAAAAAAACCGCACAAAGTTGAACAAAAGTCTTGAAACTTGGTAGGGACAAAAATACAGTAAAAGGAATTATAAACTTTGACCTGTAGATGAGAGAACGATAACCATTGATGCTATTGTTCATATGGTAAGGTATGCTACTTTTAATATCCTTAGTGTAAGGAATACTGCGATTACACCGTACCCATTCCCCTATACTATTCTGCATTAATCATAGATCCTTTTATAAGAATGACACTCTTCTTTTTCTTAGTACCATTAGATAAACTGTTACCTTATTGACTTGAAGAGCTTTGCGTACAGTTTTGTCATTGACCCAGTAGCCAGTTAGCAAAAACCTATAAGTCTGCAAAAGAAATCTTTGTATAAAATATATATATTTTTCTCAACTTAGTTTAATTAACAGTTATCATAAAGCAAGATATATGGATTACTTACATAGCAATTTAGAGTTTTAGTTTCGCAACATGAATCTAATATATGCCGTTCGCATACTCTATTCGTACACTAGAAATTAAGAATAAACACAAAAAGGTCTGAAATTTAGTGATGAATCTTTATTTACTAAGGTAGACACAACACAACATCAACTCGAGTGTGTAACCTTATTAAATTCATCAAGGAATTTCAAGCATTTTTTGTTACGTTGATGAACCTTTCTATATTCTCCTTTGCAGCTTCTCTTCAACGACTGTGAACAAAATAGTGTTTTTGATTGTGCGGACAGGAAACAAAAGCAAATGTCATGTTTCATACCTTGTAGAGTTCATCAGAGATCATTGCCATTCCATGAGCATATGGAATGCGGTAGTTAAAATCACTTGCATAGTCTGTTATCGGATTACCGAGCACATAGCCCTGAAGATTTATTGAAGGATTGCAACATTCACAATTTCCTGCATCATCATCATCATGTTTCTTCTTCTATTATAATATAGATTGAGAAAAAGGGTTTTTGGGGATTGAATATCATAAAACCATATATAGATATATACCTTTTGAGATTTCATGAACGGTAGCGGGAACAACCATACCAGCATAAGAGTCTCCACCAACATAGAAAGGGTTGGAGGAAAACTCTTGATGTTTGGTTAGCCACTGCACAAACAACAAGAAAAGAAAGGAGACAATTTTTTTTTTAATCCCTTAGGAATTTTAGTTCCAAATGAAACCCATGTTTGTTTGTCCATGTGGTCACGTCCATTAGTCTTGTGTTCAAATGTTTATTCATCCCCTTCACCAAATATCGATACTTTTGACCTCCCAAAGTGAATTATGAATAATGAAAATAATATGGTTGTCGATGAACAAAGAAGATCAATTGACATGTTTATATGGATGTGACCATATAGACAAAAAAACACGGGGGCTATGTTTGGTAGATTTTCCAAAAGAAAAAGACTACTAAAAACCACATTAGCTTAAAGAGACAATTAATAAAGTTTGTCATTAATTAACCTTTTCAAGAAACTTATGGATCTGTTTGGCTTCTCCTGAATCACTGGCTTTCTTAGAAAGTTGAGTTCTTGAATAGGAAAAGCCAGTTCCAACAGGCTGATCCAAATATATTATGCTCGAAGTCTGAAGAAAACGAATCGAGAATATATCATCAGGGTTTTGTGATTGTCATATCATTACACATTTTTGCAATACCTTTGTCCACGAATATGTAGTAGAGACCAAGGAAGGGAGAGTTCCATTGTAAACATCAAGCTTCATAGCCAGAGGCCCTGCTTATGTAGAGTTAAAACGAGTAATCAGAGACACAGAAAATGGAGTTCATCAATGTTTTCGATTTTACCATTCTCATAAAGAAGGCCAGAGATGGAAGAACAGCCAGGTCCTCCGGTTAACCAGAGAAGAAGAGGGTCTTCTTTTGGGTTCCTCTCAGATTTGATGAAGTAGTAGAATAGTTGCAATTCCTCTTCCTCATCAACACCAATATACCTTTATTCACAAGAAACAATAACCTATTTTTGATGAGATATTGAATCATAATGAGATATCAAATCACTCTAATTAGATCACATAATATCGGCAACTATTTGATTAATATCATTAGCATATATTTCTCAATATTCAGTATTTAGGGACAAAGATATTATTGTGTAATATATATATATGTGATCGATGAAACCTAATAAGATGAGACAAATTCTCCAAAACTCCTCTTCTCTTCTAATCTTATCAATTTTCAGATTATCTCCAAGCTCAGTACACCGGTTTAATCACATGGATAGATAGAAAACAAACCCGGTTTCGAGCTCAAAGGGAAGAGGACCATCAAAACCAGGAAGAAACTTGATGGTAGAGGCACAATCAACATGTTTCTGATTCAAGAATACAAGATGAAGAAACAGAAGCAGCGACTTCAGAACAGAGGAAACATAGTTGTTTGTCATTTCTTTTTTTTTTTTTTTTTTTTTGAACTTATCGTTTTTTTTTTGTCGGCAATTGCATTTCTATTGATGCAATAATATCTTAATACAAAAAATCCAAAAAATTCGCCTACCAACTCTTCTCACATTTTTTATATGGGAATTATGTTGCAACCTTGGTAAAAAACACAAACCAGATATCTTCAATGATACGAGTGCATTATTTTACAAAATAGTTAACCAAAAAAAATAGTAAATCTGTAACAATAGTTATCATATAAATAGAACATCTGTAACACTATGAGCATAAAAGTAGTACATCTGTAACACTATGAGCATGATGCATGTGAATATATATGTATGGAAGGGTTTTGTTTGTTTGTTTGTCTTGTAGTAACATATTACATCTGAAACGCTATGAGCATGATGCATCTGTACCCCCTAGCTGCATTTAACACCCAATCAAATGTCAGGCTGGGAATGACATTTAGAGGACTAAGGCTATCAACTCTTGTCTATATGTAAAGAAGGATCGAACAAATCAACTACCAATATAGCCCAAGTGTGGGTTTATCAACAAGTAGCAATTATCTTCACGTTTTCATCCCCAAGGTCTTATAAATTGAAGGGTTTAACACAGATAAAAAAAAAAAGTAATTTCCAACTTAATTATGCATAGATGACTGCAAGCCCTAATTCATTGGATTATAAAAACATAGTACTACATGTTTACTGTTAAGCTCTTCAGTAGATTATAAAACGTGCAATAATAACAATTATGTTTTATTTCATATAAGCCGTTGGTTACATCACAAACTTGGTACTGTCTCAGACGTAATGATTTTACCAAGACTGCTCATGACATTTCCAATCATACTTTATATTTTCCTATAAACTCTATTATAAAGTAAATTTGCTCCAACCTAATTCTATATCTTACTCTAAAATAAAGTAACACTATCATTTACTATATATATAGAGTAACTCTATTTTTTCATCTATATTTTACACTATAATTACTCTAAAATGGAATAACTCTAAATAGAATAATATATTAGAGAAAACACTACTTTATTATAGAGTTACTCTATTATAAAGTAAAAAATAAAGAGATATATTGGAGATGGTCTCAACTTAGACTTATACATCTAAAAGACAAAGGGTCCTTAGGGCATCTCCAATCTAACTTTATATTTTCCTCTAAACTTTATTATAGAGTAAAATCATCTCCAATCTAACTCTATATCTCACTCTATAATAGAAGAATGAGGAAGATTACTCTATATATAGAGTAACTCTATTTTTTTCTCTATTATAGAATCAAAATTTTTATTTACATTTTACTCCTATATGTTTTGAATATTTTTATTTTATGTTTTAATGTCACTCATTTAATTAAATAAAAATACAAACAAAAAGTTAAGCAATATTAAATAAAAAGAAACAACATAAAATAAAACTAAAAATATATGGGTCAAATTATAAATTTAAATAATATGATAATATATGAAAACTTGTAAACAAATAAAATATATGAGGTCAAATTGTAAATTTTAGAAATAAATTATGACTTTATTTTAGAGTATACTTTACAGATAAAAGTCACTATCTTCTTTTACAGAGGTTGGCCATTGATCCACCTTTGAAACATCATAAAGGTTTCTTCTGGTTTAAACTCTGCTATGTGCCCACCTCCCTATAATCAAAACCCACACGTTAATACGAATTCAAAATTGCAATCGAATTGTTCAAGAGTGTCCAAAGAAAGAAGAAAAACTTGCTTTGATAGTAGCAAATGTCATTTTATTAGCATAGGTCCTTGTGTATCTGCCAAGCAAGAGTCAAGAGTGAATTTCATATAAAAAGAATAAGAGAACCCATTTCAAAAAATCATCATTAAATATATACCCAGCGATTTGATCGTTGATCATCCATGGCCTCCAGTCATCAATGATGGAATAGTTGAGAGATCTTATCCAAGCTTGAGTTCCAAGGAAAGGTACTTGGATATCGTGATCACCACTACTCACCAAAAACCGCACAAAGTTTTAACAAAAATCTTGAAACTTGCTAGGGACAAAAAATCAGTAAAGGAATTATAAACTCTAACCTGTAGATGAGAGAACGATAACCATTGATGCTATTATTCATATGGTAAGGTAAACTACTCGGAATGTCATGAGTGTAAGGAATTCTTCGATTACATCTTACCCATTCCCCTATACTCTCCTGCAATCATATAAATAATAAATATGACAATGTTCTTTTATCAAGAACCTTAAAATGAAGTGTTACCTTATTGATTTGAAGAGCTTTTCGTACGGTTTTGTCATTGACCCAGTAGGTAGTTAGCAAAAACCTATAACTCTGCAAAAGAAACCTTTTATAAATATTTTTTTCTTAACTGGTTTAACTTTAACAGTTAACATAGGGCAAGATATATAGATTACTTACATAGCAATTTACAGTTTTAGTTTCGCAACATGAATCTAATAAATGTCGGTCGCATACTGTGCTCGTAAACTGGAAAGGATTACCACAAAAAAAGTTTGAGTTTAGTGCATGAATCTTTATTTAAACTAAGGCAGACACAACACAACATCAACTCTGAGTGTGTAACCTTATTAAATTCATCAAGGAATTTCAAGCATTCCGTGTTACTACGTTGATGAACATTTCTATATTCTCCTTTGCAGCTTCTCTTCAACGACTGCCAACAAAATTTTGTTTTTGAACCGCTTTTCATTGCACTGACAAGAAACGAAAGGAAATGTTTCATACCTCGTAGAGTTCATCAGAGATCAGTCCCATTCCATGAGCATATGGTATGCGGTAGTTAATATCAACAGAGTCTGTTATCGGGTTACCGAGCACATAGCCTTGAAGATTTATTGAAGGATTGCAACATTCACAATTTCCTGCATCATCATCATGTTTCTTCTTCTATTATAATATTGATTGAGAAAAAGGTTTTTCTTTTGGGGATTGAATACCATAAAACCATATATATAGATAGATACCTTTTGAGATTTCTTGAACAGTAGCTGGAACAACTATGCCGGAATAAGAATCCCCACCAACATAGAAAGGGTTGGAGGAAAACTCTTGATGCTTGGCTAGCCACTGCACAAACAACCAGGAAATAAAAAAAATACTTTTAAGAACCGTTAGCTTCAAGAGAAAATTAATAATATAAATTAATAATTTTAAGACCAATATAATTTATAATATTTTATTAATTTATAATATAAATTAATTTATAAATGTGATATTTAAGTTAAAATATCAATTTAGGACCAGAGAAAATTATTGATTTATAAGTATTAATTTATAGAGGTTTCACTAATTAACCTTTTCAATAAACTCATGGATCCTTTTGGCTTCTTCTAAATCACTGGCTTTCTTAGAACGTTGACTTCTTGTGTAGGAAAAACCAGTTCCAACAGGCTGATCCAAGTAAATTATGCTTGAAGTCTGAAGAAAACGAATCAAGAATATATCATCAGGGTTTTGTGATTACCATAACATTACAAACTTTTGTAATACCTTTGTCCAAGAATATGTAGTAGAGACCAAGGAAGGGAGAGTTCCATTGTAAACATCAACCTTCATAGCCAGAGGCCCTGCTTATATACATATGTAGGATTAAAACAAGTAAACAAAGACGCATAAAAACGAGTACATCAATTTTACCATTCTCATAAAGAAGGGCAGAGATGGCAGAGCAGCCAGGTCCTCCAGTTAACCAGAGAAGAAGAGGGTCTTCTTTAGGGTTCCTCTCGGACTTTATGAAGTAGTAAAACAGTTGCACTTCCTCTTCGTCACCAACACCAATATAACTTCATTCACAAGAAACAATAACCTATTTTCAGATTATTATTTCCAAACACAAAACACAAGAAGAAATATAAAACAAACCCGGTTTCAAGCTCAAAGGGGAGAGGACCATCAAAACCAGGAAGAAACTTGATGATAGAGGCAGATTCAACATGTTGCTGACTCAAGAAGACAAGTTGAATAAACAGAAGCAACGACTTCAGAACAGAGGAAACACCGTTGTTCGTCATTTCGTTTCTAAGTTTTTGGTTGGCAATATGATAAATTTAGTACAGTTATTGAATCTTTATACTAAAACCCAAAACAAAAGTCGCCTACCAACTCTTCTCTCATTTTTTTATATGGGAATTATGTTGCAACCTTGTTCCTCACACTCTGTATAATATAATATTGTTAACAAAATATACAAATTTACTAGACAACTGTCCTTGACTTTCGCCATCACTAAAGTTTTTTTTCTCTATTATTGTGTCCGGTACACAACGCAAACCAGATATCTTCAATGATATGAGTGCATTATTTTACAAAATAGTTAAACATAAAAAACTAGTACGTTCATCTGTAACACTATCAGCATGATGCATGTGGGGTTATTAACAAGTAGCAAATATCTTTTACATTTTCATTCCCAAAGGTTTTGAACTCCAAAAACCATCAATCTCCAAAACCACATTGATACTAGAGTGACACTATTACAGATCAATTAGAGCCCTCATTTTTTCCATTTATTTACGTATGTGCCACTATTATGGTATGGTGTGTGATAAAACCCAGATTTTAATAATTGGGCGCCTAGCTGATTACGTGTCCGATTAGGCGCTCATCCGAACACAGCCGCCACGATTCTTCCACTTCGACCAACAAATTGGGAAATCTTAAAAACTCTAATTTTAAATAAAAGTTAAGATCTAAATCGGTATTTAGGTTGTAAATGTATCATATTTGGGTAAAATGATTGAAGAAAACAAGATAAAACAACAACAATTGTGAAGGAAAAAAAATGACTAAACTTAAATCAAAATTAAGAAAAAAATGATAAAACCACCTACGTAAGCTTCAAACCCAAGGTTGGATATTACACAATAGACTCCTTACATCACTGGACCAAATAATATCATTGACATGTGTTCTAATATTTAGTATATATACATAAAACAAGTAAAAACTAATATTCCGATTAATTTTCATTTATTCCTAATATTTTATTAATCGTTAGGTCCATCCCCGACTGCCCTACTAACGCCTAACGAATTTTTGAACAAAAAATAAACTAACAATTTATGAGTTGTAGTAGTTCAAGCCACATAAAAGACCAAGGGTCGTCCTTATATATTTGGAGAATGTGTTACTTAAGCCACTCTCTTCTTTTATAGAGGTTGGCCATTGATCCACCTTTGAAACATCACAAATGTTTCATCTGGCTTAAACTCTGCTGTGTGCCCACCTCCCTATAATCAAAACCCACATGTAAATACAAGTTCGAAAATCGCAATAGAATTGTTCGAGTGGCAAAAGAAAGAAGAAATACTTGCTTTGATAGTAGCAAATGTCATTTTATTTGCGTAAGTCCTTGTGTATCTGCCAAGTAAGAGTCAATTTCAAAGTGAGTCTCATAAAAGGAAAGAATAAGAGAACCAATCAAAAGTATATATACCCGCCGATTTGATCGTTGATCATCCATGGCCTCCAGTCATCAATGATGGAATAGTTGAGAGATCTTATCCAAGCTTGAGTTGCAAGGAAAGGTACTTCGAAATCATGATCACCACTATCCACCAAAACCCGCAAAAAGTTTACAAAAGTTTTGAAATATGGTAGGGAAAAAAGTTCAGCAAAAGGAATTATAAGCTCTGACCTGTAGATGACAGAACGATAACCATTGATGCTACTGTTCATATGGTAAGGTATGCTACTTTTAATATCCTTAGTGTAAGGAATACTGCGATTACACCGTACCCATTCCCCTATACTATTCTGCATTAATCAGAGATCCTTCTATAAGAATGACACTCTTCTTTTTCTTAGAACCACTAAATAAACTGTTACCTTATTGATTCGAAGAGCTTCGCGTACAGTTTTGTCATTGACCCAGTAGTCAGCTAGCAAAAACCTATAAGTCTGCAAAAGAAAACTTTGTATAAATTTTTTTTTTTTTCTCAAATGGTTTAACAGTTATCAGAAAGCAAGAAACATATATGGATTTCTTACATAGCAATTTAGATTTTTAGTTTCGCAACATGAATCTAATATATGTAGGTCGCATACTCTGCTAGTAAACTGGAAAACATTACCACAAAAAGGTTTGAGTTTAGTGATGAATCTTTATTTAAACTAAGGCAGACACAACACAACATCAACTCTGAGTGTCTAACCTTATTAAATTCATCAAGGAATTTCAAGCATTCCGTGTTACTACGTTGATGAACATTTCTATATTCTCCTTTGCAGCTTTTCTTCAACGACTGCCAACAAAATATTGTTTTTGAACCGCTTTTCATTGCACTGACAAGAAACGAAAGGAAATGTTTCATACCTCGTAGAGTTCATCAGAGATCAGTCCCATTCCATGAGTATATGGAATGCGGTAGTTAAAATCAATAGAGTCTGTTATTGGGTTACCGAGCACATAGCCTTGAAGATTTATTGAAGGATTGCAGCATTGACAATTTCCTGATCAAGTTTCTTCTATTATAGTATAGATTGAGAAAAGGGCTTTTGGGGACTGAATATTGTTCGGGTAAAAGTATCAAAAATGTACCATTTGAAAATTTATTTCCCTTACTATTTCAAAAATCTTTTCACCCAGAAATCGTTTGGAAATAAATTTTCAAAAGGATCAAAAATAAAAATATATCGGTTAGTAAAACCTTATAGATACCTTTTGTGATTTCTTGAACGGTAGCTGGGACAACTATACCGGAATAAGAATCTCCACCAAAATAGAAAGGGTTGGAGGAAAACTCTTGATGTTTGGCTAGCCACTGCACAAAAACAACAAGAAATAAAAAAGACTCCTAAGAACCGTTAGCTTCAAGAGACAATATTTAATAAAGTTTTTCATTAATTAACCTTTTGAAGAAACTCATGGATCCGTTTGGCTTCTTCTGAATCGCTGGCTTTCTTGGAACATTGACTTCTTGTGTAGGAAAAGCCAGTTCCAACAGGCTGATCCAAGTAAATTATGCTCGAAGTCTGAAGCAAACGAATCAAGAATATATCATCAGGGTTTTTTGTGATCAACCATATCACTACAAACTTTTGTAATACCTTTGTCCAAGAATATGTAGTAGAGACCAAGGAAGGGAGAGTTCCATTGTAAACATCAACCTTCATAGCCAGAGGCCCTATTTATTAAAATGTATAGAATTAAAACAAGTAAATAAAAGATGGATAAAAACGAGTTTATCGATTTGACCATTCTCAAAAAGAAGGGCAGAGATTGCAGAGCAGCCAGGGCCTCCAGTTAACCAGAGAAGAAGAGGGTCTTCTTTAGGGTTTCTCTCAGACTTTATGAAGTAGTAGAATAGTTGCACTTCCTCGTCTTTACCAATACCAATATAACTTCATTCACAAGAAACAATACCCTACTTTAAGATTATTATTTCCAAACCCAAAACACAAGAAGAAATATAAAACAAACCCGGTTTCAAGCTCAAAGGGGAGAGGACCATCAAAACCAGGAAGAAACTTGATGATAGAGGCAGATTCAACATGTTGCTGACTGAAGAAGACAAGTTGAATAAACAGAAGCAACGACTTCACAACAGAGGAAACACAGTTGTTTGTCATTTCGTTTCTAAGTTTTTGATTGGCAATATGATAAATTTAGTACAATTATTGAATCTTTATACTACTAAAACCCAAAAAAAGTCGCCTTAGTACCAACTCTTCTCGCATTTTTTATATGGGAATATGTTGCAACCTTGTTCCTCACACTCTGTATAATATTGTTAACAAAATACAAATTTACTAGACAATTGTCCTTGACTTTCGCCATCACTAAAGTTTTTTTTTTTCTCTTTTATTATTGTGTCTGGTACATAACAACGCAAATCAGATATCTTCAAGAGATGATCTGATCAATGATCTAAGTGCATTATTTTACAAAATAGTTAAACATAAAAAATAGCACATCTGTAACAATATCTAGTAGTATATATGATATATCATAGTACATATGTGGCTCTTGTCTATATGTATTCTATATGTAATGAAGGATAAAACAAATTAACTACCAATATAGCATAATTATTGTATGGTTATTATTAACAAGTAGCAAATATCTTTTACGCTTTCATTCCCAAGGTTTTGAACTCCTAAACCCATCAATCTCCAAACCCACATTGATACTAGAATCATAATTTATCGTCATTTGTACGTAAAAAGCCAATCCCCTCTTTTACAAAGGTTGGCCATTAATCCACCTTTGAAACATCACAGAGGTTTCATCTGGCTTAAACTCTGCTGTGTGCCCACCTCCCTATAATCAAAACCCAAAACTCAATACATGTTCAACAAAATTGGCAAAAGAAAGAAGAAAGACTTGCTTTGATAGTAGCAAACGTCATTTTATTTGCATAAGTCCTTGTGTATCTGCCAAGTAAGAGTCAAGAGTCAATTTCAAAGTGAGTCTCATAAAAAGAAAGAATAAGAGGAACCATCAAAAAGTATACATACCCGGCGATTTTATCTTTGATCATCCATGGTCTCCAGTCATCAATGATGGAATAGTTGAGAGATCTAATCCAAGCTTGAGTTCCAAGGAAAGGTACTTCGAAATCATGATCACCACTATTCATCAAAAACCTCATAAAACTTACAAAAGTTTTGAAATTTGGTAGGGAACAAAATCAGTAAAAGGGTTTATAAACTCTGACCTGTAGATGAGAGAACGATAACCACTGATACTGTTCTTCATATGGTAAGGTATGCTATTTTTAATGTCATTAGTGTAAGGAATACTAAGATTACACCGTACCCATTCCCCTCTACTCTCCTGCAATCATATATCCTCCTATAATAAGAATGACACTCTTCCTTCACCAAGAACCTTAAATTAAATAGGTACCTTGTTGATATGAAGAGCTTGGCGTACAGCTTCGTCATTAGCCCAATAGGAAGTTAGTAAATACGGATACATCTGCAAAAGCAACACTGTATATATATTTCTTTCTTTCTCAAATGGTGTTAACAGAGGGAAAGATATATGGGATTACTTACATAGCAATTTGGAGTTTCTGTATCGCAACATGGATTTATTACAAGTGGTCGACATATTCCCTTTGTACACTAAAGAAAAATAACCAATCAAAGGTCTAAAATTAAGTGATGATCTCTTTATTTACTAAGGCAGGCACATAATTATCAGTTCGAGTATAGTGTAACCTTATTAAATTCTTCAACGAATTTCAAGCATTCTTTGTTACTTGGATGAACATTTCCATATTCTCCTTTGCAGCTTCTCTTCAGCGACTGCGAACAAAAAATAATGTTTTTTGTTAAAACATTTTTCATTGTGGGGGACAAGAAAAAAAGAAGAAGAAGCAAATATCTCAGTTACATACCTCGTAGAATTCATCAGAGATAATTGCCATTCCATGAGCAAATGGAATGCGGTAGTTATTTTCAACTGCAGCGTCTGTTCGCGGGTTACCAAGAACATAGCCCTCAAGGTTTATTGGAGGATTGCAGCATTCATAATTCCCTGCATCATCATGTATGTTTCACTTAATTGGGAAAAGGTTTATTGGAGATTGAATATTATAAAACCATATAGATAGATACCTTTTGAGATTTCTTGAACGGTAGCTGGAACAACAATACCGGCATAAGAATCTCCACCAACATACAAAGGGTTGGAGGAAAAATCTTGATGCTTGGCTAGCCACTGCACAAACAACCAGGAAATAAAAAGGCTCCTAGGAAGTAAGAACCATTAGCTTCAAGAAACAATTAGTTAAGTTTTTGTCACTAATTAACCTTTTGAAGAAACTCATGGATCCGTTTGGCTTCTCCTGAATCACTTGGTTTATTAACCTGTTGAGTTCTTGAATAGGAGAAGCCAATTCTAACAGGCTGATCCAAGTATATTATGCTCGACGTCTAAAGAAAATGATCAAGAGTATATTTGATTCATCGGGTTTTTGATGATTGTCATATGAATACAGAATTTTGTAATACCTTTGTCCACGAATATGTAGTAGAGACCAAAGAAGGGAGAGTTCCATTGTAAAAATCACGCTTCATAGCCAGAGGCCCTGCTTATGTAGGATTCAATCGAGTAATCAGAGACACAGAAAATGGAGTTTATCAATGTTTATCGATTTTACCATTCTCATAAAGAAGGCCAGAGATGGAAGAACAGCCAGGTCCTCCAGTTAACCAGAGAAGAAGAGGGTCTTCTTTTGGGTTCCTCTCAGACTTGATGAAGTAGTAGAAAAGTTGCACTTCCTCTTCCTCACCAACACCAATATACCTTTATTCACAAGAAACAATAACCTATTTTCAGATTATCTGCAAGCTCAGAACACAGATTTAATCACATGATTAGATCAAAAAACAAACCCGGTTTCGAGCTCAAAGGGAAGAGGACCATCAAAACCAGGAAGAAACTTGACGATAGAGGCAGAACCAACATGTTGCTGATTCAAGAAGACAATGTGAAGAAGCAGAAGCAGCGACTTCAGAACAGAGGAAACGTTGTTGTTTGCCATTTCGTTTCTGAGATTCTGCTTTGGACAGTTGTTGCATCTTTGTACTACAATCCAAAAAAGTCACCTACCAATTCATCTTCAATTTTGCCTTCATGACCGAGCTAGTAACATACTTACATGTCTTGTCCTCGCTTCTCGCGATCATATAAGTTTTTATTATATAATATTTCAGTTCAAACAAATTTTGTGATAACAATAGAAATGACGTGTCCGAACCCAACTCGATGTTACCTTTACCTTTCTCACCACCAATGCTTATAAGGGTCTTCCTTAGTCGCACATCTCCACACCTTGAGGGAAATAACCAAACCGTAGAATCAAACTTGAGGTTGAAAGTTGAGACTAGCTGAGGGTTGGACAATCTTGGTTTTGATGTTGAACAAAACCAAAAAAAGTGATGATAACAACATAAATAAGTAAATAACTGTTGTTCTATTATTGATCAGACATGATACAAACTGCAAATCAGATATCTTCAATGTAGGGCAGACAGACATTGATGGGTTTGTGTTACTAGAATCATAATTTCTTGTCATTTGTATGTAAAAGCCACACTCTTCTTTTACAAAGGTTGGCCATTGATCCACCTTTGAAACATCACAGAGGTTTCATCTGGCTTAAACTCTGCTGTGTGCCCACCTCCCTACAATCAAAACAAACAACTCAATACATGTTCCAAAATCGCAATAAAATTGGCAAAAGAAGGAAGAAAGACTTGCTTTGATAGTAGCAAATGTCATTTTGTTGGCATAGGTCCTTGTGTATCTGCCAAGCAAGAGTCAAGAGTCACTTTCAAAGTGAGTCTCATAAAAAGAAAGAATAAGAGGAACCCATCAAAAGTATATATACCCGCCGATTTGATCGTTGATCATCCATGGCCTCCAGTCATCAATGATGGAATAGTTGAGAGATCTTATCCAAGCTTGAGTTCCAACGAAAGGTACTTCGAAATCGTGATCACCACTGTTCACCAAAAACGGTAAAAAGTTTACAAAAGTCTTGAAACTTGGTAGGGACAAAAGATCAGCAAAAGGGTTATAAACTCTGACCTGTAGATGAGAGAACGATAACCGTTGATGCTGTTATTCATATGGTAAGGTATGCTACTCACAATGTCATTATTGTAAGGAATACCGTAATAACATCGCACCCATTCCCCTATACTCTCCTGCAATCATAGAGCCTTCTATAACAATGAAACTGTTCCTTAACAACGAATCTTCAAATAGATTGGAACCTTAGTGATTTGAAGAGCTTTGCGTACAGCTTCGTCATTAGCCCAGTTGGTAGTTAGCAAATACCGATAAATCTACAAAAGCAACCCTGCTTATATATTTCTTTCTCAAATGGTTTAAACAGTTAACACAGGGCTTGATCTATAGATTACTTACATAGCAATTTGGAGTCTCAGTTTCGCACAATTGGTCTGATATAAGTGGTTCGCATATTCTGTTTGTACACTAAAGAAAAAATAACGACAAAAAGATCTGAAATTAAGAGATAGTATTTACTAATTCTTCAACATCAACTGGAGTGTGTGTAACCTTATTAAATTCTGCAACGAATTTCGAACATTCTGCGTTACTTGGATGAACATTTCTATATTCTCCTCTGCAGCTTCTCCTCAGCGACTGCGAACAAAATAGTGTTTGTGAACTGTTTTTCATTGTGCGGACAAGAAAAAAGAAAAAAAACAAATGTCTCAGTTACAAACCTCATAGAGTTCATCAGAGATTAGTGCCATTCCATGAGCATATGGAATGCGGTAGTTATAATCAAATGAAGAGTCTGTTATCGGGTTACCGAGAACATAGCCCTCAAGGTTTATTGGAGGATTGCAGCATTGATAATTCCCTACATCATCATCATATATGTTTCTTGTGTTACAATACTTGATTGAGAAAAGGGGCATTGGGGATTGAATATCATAAAACCATATATATATATATACCTTTCGAGATTTCTTGAACGGTAGCTGGAACAATCAAACCGGAATAAGAATCTCCGCCGACATAAAAAGGGTTGGAGGAAAACTCTTGATGCTTCTCTAGCCACTGCACAACAACAAAGAAAAAGGCTACTAAAATGCCCATGAACAAAGAACCGTTAGCTTCAAGAGACGATGAATTAGGTCTATCATTATTTAACCTTTTGAAGAAACTCATGGATCCGTTTGGCTTCTCCTGAATCACTTGGTTTATTAAATTGTTGAGTTCTTGAATAGGAGAAGCCAGTTCCAACAGGCTGATCCAAGAATATTATGCTCGATGTCTGAGGAAAATGATCATGAGTATATAGATTCATCGGGTTTTGGTGACTGTCATATCAATATAGACTTTTGTAATACCTTTGTCCATGAATATGTAGTGGAGACCAAAGAAGGGAGAGTTCCATTGTAAACATCAAGCTTCATAGCCAGAGGCCCTGCTTACATACATATGTAGAGTTAAAACAAGTAAACAAAGACGCAGAAAAACGAGTCGCTGTCTTCGATTTCACCATTCTCATAAAGAAGGCCAGAGATGGCAGAGCAGCCAGGTCCTCCAGTTAACCAGAGAAGAAGAGGGTCTTCTTTTGGGTTCCTCTCAGACTTTATGAAGTAGTAAAACAGTTGCACTTCCTCGTCTTTACCAATACCAATATAACTTCATTCACAAAAAAAACAATATACCTACTTTTAGATTATTTCCAAACACAAAACACGGATTTAATCACAAGAAAAGATCAAAAGCAAACCCGGTTTCAAGCTCAAAGGGAAGAGGACCATCAAAACCAGGAAGAAACTTGATGACAGAGGCAGAATCAACATGTTGCTGACTCAAGAAGACAAGATGAAGAAGCAGAAGCAGCGACTTCAGAACAGAGGAAATGTAGTTGTTTGCCATTTTGTTTTTCAGTTTTTGATTGGCAATATGCTATTTTAGGACTAGTATTGCATATTATACTAAACCCAAAAAAAAGTCGTCGAACAAGTCTTCATCTTCTCACATTTTTTTAATGGGAAAATCTCAAGCGTGATCCTCACACCGTGTATAAATAATGTTAACAGAATACAATGTTACTAGCTAATTCTCCTCGATTTTCACGATCATATAAGTTTAATTGTTTTTAGTGATACAGAACGCAAACCAATCTCCAATTATCTGAATCCATTTGTTGTTTAGATTATTAAGAAAAGAAGAAAATCCTAACATAAACCAACATTACCTCAATGGCTAATATCTCTTCGACTTCTTCTCAAGAACGTAAAGCACTACTCAAGAACAGCATCTGAACAAGCAAGAAAAATTAGAAGCTCTAATTTTGTTATATAATATGAATTAAAGCAATAAAAGAGAAAGAAATAAAATGATTCACCATTCTGTAGTTCTCCTGCAAGGAAGATTGCAGTTTGATCGCCACAAAGTTACAGAAGCGTTTTAACCAAATGGTGAACAGCCTCTTCGCTGTATATAACATCTGAGCCTAATACTACAAGTGCATAGCAAAGAAAAGGTGTGAGAATGGTATGTACAAAGCATAATCAGGGAATGGTTCAATCAAATCTGGATCTAGGTCATCTCCCCAAACAAGTTCTTGAACAATAGCAGATCCTCGCGTGTTCCCACGTGCAAATTAGTTTGGATGTTCTTCTTGAGTAACCTTAGTCTATCTGGAAGATCAGTGAGGACAACATTGCCTCCCAAAAGTGCCGCAATACAACTGAAAGAACAAACTAACTAAATTTCAATGTTTCAGGGTTCAATGGTAATTCAAGGAAGAGAAAGATTTTGTGGTTTTTGCTCACCAAACTAAGCCACAGCCCGAACCCAACTCTATGCCTTCAAGATAAAGATAGAGTCAACAGAATGTTCTAGGAACTTCCCAAGCACCACTCCACTGTCCCACATCACTGATCCAGTTACTCCAGGCGTGCTCGTCACATTACACAACAATTAGCTCATCAGACCAACGCAAGAAGAATCAAGTTCACTACTTTCTTCAACGTTATTCAAGAGTCACTTAGCACAACTTGAATGTATAACATTTACATCTTCTAACAGCATCCCAATGAAAGTTTAATTGACAGTTGGATAACAACATAAATAAGTGTTGTAAATATTACTGATCAGAAATGATACAAACTACAGATCAGATATCTTCAATGCAGAGCAGACAGACACTGATGGGTGTGTTACTAGAATCATAATTTCTTCTCATTTGTATGTAAAAGCCACACTCCTCTTTTACAAAGGTTGGCCATTAATCCACCTTTGAAACATCACAGAGGTTTCATCTGGTTTAAACTCTGCTGTGTGCCCACCTCCCTATAATCAAAACCCAACACTCCATACAAGTTCAAAGATCGCAATAAAATTGTTTGAGAGTGGCAAAAGAAAGAAGAGAAAAAATACTTGCTTTGATAGTAGCAAATGTCATTTTATTGGAATAAGTCCTTGTGTATCTGCCAATTAAGAGTCAAGAGTCAATTTCACAGTGAGTCTCATAAAAAGAAAGAAAAAGAGGAACCATCAAAACTCAAAAGCATATATACCCGGCGATTTGATCTTTGATCATCCATGGCCTCCAGTCATCAATGATGGAATAGTTGAGAGATCTTATCCAAGCTTGAGTTCCAACGAAAGGTATTTCGAAATCATGATCACCACTGTTCACCAAAAACCGCATAAAGCTTACAAAAGTTTTGAAACTAATATTTAGGGACAAAAGATCAGTAAAAGGGTTATAAACTCTGACCTATAGATGAGAGAACGATAACCATTGATGCTGTTATTCATATGGTAAGGTATGCTACTCAGAATGTCATAAGTGTAAGGAATACCGTCATAACATCGCACCCATTCCCCTATACTCTCCTGCAATAATAGATCCTCCCATAACAATGACACTGTTCCTTAACCAAGAATCATAAAATAGACTGGTACCTTACTGATTTGAAGAGCTTTGCGTACAGCTTCGTTATTAGCCCAGTAGGTAGCTAGCAAATATCGATAAATCTACAGAAGCAACCCTGCTTATATATTTCTTTCTCAAATGGTTTTAGCAGTTAACACAGGGTTCGATATATAGATTACTTACATAGCAATTTGGTGTTTCAGTTTCGCACAATTGATCTGATATAAGTGGTTCGCATATTCTGTTTATACACTAAAGGAAAATATCTGAAATTAAGAGATGGTCTTTACTGATTCTTCAACATCAACTGGAGTGTGTGTAACCTTATTAAATTCTGCAACGAATTTCAAACACTCCGTGTTACTACGTTGATGAACATTTCTATATTCTCCTTTGCAGCTTCTCTTCAACGACTGCGAACACAATAGTGTTTTTTAACCGCTTTTCATTGTTGGGGACAAGAAACAAAAGCAGATGTCTCAGTTACATACCTCGTAGAGTTCATCAGAGATCATTGCCATTCCATGAGCATATGGAATGCGGGAGTTGTAATCAAATGCAAAGTCTGTTATCGGGTTACCGAGCACATAGCCCTCAAGGTTTATTGGAGGATTGCAGCATTGATAATTCCCTACATCATCATCATATATGTTTCTTGTGTTACAATACTTGATTGAGAAAAGGGGCATTGGGGATTGAATATCATAAAACCATATATATATATATATATACCTTTTGAAATTTCTTGAACGGTAGCTGGAAGAACCATACCGGCATAAGAATCTCCGGCGGCATAAAAAGGGTTGGAGGAAAACTCTTGATGCTTCTCTAGCCACTGCACAACAACAACAAAGAACAAAAGAAAAAGGCTCCTAAAAATTTTATGCACGAACAACCGTTGGCTTCAAGAGACGATTAATTAAGTTTGTCATTCACCTTTCGAAGAAACTCATGGATCAGTTTGGCTTCTTCTGAATCACTTGGTTTATTAACTTGTTGAGTTCTTGAATAGGAGAAGCCAGTTCTAACAGGCTGATCCAAGAATATTATGCTTGACGTCTGAGGAAAATGATCAAGAGTATAGATTCATCGGTTTTTGGTGATTGTCATATGAGTACTCACATCTGTATTACCTTTGTCCATGAATATGTAGTAGAGACCAAAGAAGGGAGAGTTCCATTGTAAACATCAAGCTTCATAGCCAGAGGCCCTGATAAGAAACATATGTAGAATTAAAACAACTAATCAGAGACACAGAAACACTAGTTTATCGCTGTTTTCGATTTCACCATTTTCAAAAAGAAGGCCAGAGATGGAAGAACAGCCAGGTCCTCCACTTAGCCAGAGAAGAAGAGGGTCTGATTTTGGGTTTCTCTCAGATTTGATGAAGTAGTAGAATAGTTGCAATTCCTCCTCCTTACCAACACCAATATACCTTCATTCACAACAAACAGTAACGTACTTAGATTATCTCCAAACTAAGAAGTCAGAACACGGATTAAGAGATCGAACAAAAAAAAACCCGGTTTCAAGCTCAAAGGGAAGAGGGCCATCAAAACCAGGAAGAAACTTGACGATAGAGGCAGAATCAACATGTTGCTGATTCATGAAGATAATATGAAGAAGCAGAAGCAGCGACTTCAGAACAGAGGAAACGTTGGTGTTTGCCATTTCGTTTCTCAGATTCTGCTTGGACAGTTGTTGCATCTTTAATATTTGTACTACAATCCAAAAAAAGTCACCGACCAACTCATCTTCAATTTGGCCTCATGACCGAGCTAGTAACACGGTTACATATCTTCTCTCGACCACATAAGTTTTATTATCTAATATTTCAGTTCAAACAAATTTTGTGATTACAATATAAATAACTTCTACTCTATTATTTCGTCCGATACAAAACGCAAACCAGATATCTTCAATGATCTGTATCCATTTTTTACAAAAAATAGTACTATTTGTTTTTTAGATCGTCTCCAAGATTATATAGAAGAACAAAAAAAAAAAGAGGAGTTAACATAATAGTAGTACATTTGTAACACTATGAGCATGATTTGTGGGAATATGTAAGAAAGCATCATACAAATCAATTACCAATATTATACTCTGTATGTTAGACACTGTTGTTCTGAACTCACATAGTTTTATGGGATTTTCTTAATCTTTCATAGCTTAAACTCCATTGCAAACACATAAGAACTTCTTGGTTAGTTCCATCTATTTCAATTGCCAATTTTTATTTTTTTTGACATAATCATTAATCATAAACTGTAAACAATCAAATACCTCAATGGGCCAATAGTTAACAAGATTGATTAAGCGAAGAGTCGTCCGCAAGGCATCTCTTGGACTTCTTCTCAAGAACGTAAAGCACTACTCGACGGCTGCAATAATCTGGATGCCATTGTGTTTGTTCTACACGCCCAATCGCGAAATCTTTCAGAGCAGATTCTAAGAAATACTCAAGCACAGCATCTGAACAAAACAAAAAACAGGAGCCAGCAAAATTAGTCACAGTATGATATGGTTAAAAGCAGTAAAGGGAAAATGCAATGATTCACCATTCCGTAGTTCTCCTGCAAGGAACATTGTAGTTTGATCTCCACAAAGTTGCAGAAGCGTTTTTACCAAATGGTGAACAGCTTCTTCGCTGTATATAACATCTGAGCCTAATACTACAAAGTGCATAGCAAATAAAAGGTGTGAGAATAATGGTATGTACAAAGCAAAAGGAGATAAAGATAGAAAAAACAAGATGTATACCATAATCAGGGAATGGTTCAATCAAATCTGGATCTAGGTCATCTCCCCAAACAAGTTCCTCCACAATAGCAGATCCTCGAGTGTTCCCACGGTGCAAATTAGTTTGGATGTTCTTCTTGAGCAACCTCAGTCTATCTGGAAGATCAGTGAGGACAACATTGCCTCCCAAAAGTGCTGCAATACAACTGAAAGAACAAACTAACTAAATGTCAACGTTTCAGGGTTCAATGGTAATTCAAGGAAGAGAAAGATTTTGTGGTTTTTGCTCACCCAACTAAGCCACAGCCAGAACCCAACTCTACGATTTTCTTGCCTTCAAGAGAAAGATACTTAGAGTCAACAGAATGTTCTAAGAACTTCCCAAGGACGACTCCACTGTCCCACATCACTGATCCAGTTACTCCAGGTGTGCTCTTCACAATACATAACAAATGGCACATCAGATCAACACAATAAGAATCAAATTCACCACTTTCTTAAACGTTGTTCAAAAGTCACTTAACACAACTTGAAAGTATCACAAAACAGTCTCTAACAACATTCCAATGAAAGTTTGATTGATGGCAGTCACGAGAAATTTAAACAAAGTCGTTATCTTCTGCAAACCCACATTACAATACATTGATAAGATCCCAAAGACTGCAAATTTATTGAAATAAACCGAAAAATCAGAGAAATTTGACTGAGACAGAGAAGCTATGGGAGTTAGTTACCAATGAACAAGGTGACTGGAGAATAGTGAGTGAGTGGCCACAAGCGTCGAGACGCAACTCAAGAGAAGACTGAGCAACAAGAGTGTTGGGAGAAAAAGAAGTTGGCCCTTGAATAGCCCATAAAACCATTATCTCCGCCGCCGCCAAATCGGAATCAGATTCTGATTCCGACTCCGAAGCTGGAAATCCACCGACTACTATCACATCTCCTCCGTAACCACTCATCCGTCGTAACTCCTCAAACGTATCTTCCTCTTCGCCCATTGTCTCAGCTCCCACACGCGCCGTCGAATTGCCTCTTTAGCAGTCGAAACCAAACAGACCAGAACGAGGGGCGCCAATGTGAAATATTGCAATAGTTTTGGGGTTGTTAACAAATAGCAAATGTTTTCACGCTTTCTCTTATGCACCCCAATATTTTATAAAATATCAAATTAACCATAACTGCCGTTGGCATACTCACAGAAGTCCCTGCTAAGACCCTTGAAGCTGTTTCTTCCACTGGTATCTCTTTGCATAGCGGCCCCTTCGGTCGGAGAGACATGATTTCGTGTAATCTTGGCTGTTTTGCTTCCAATCAACTTACGGTTAATATAATGGTCATAGCCATTCCAGGAAACTTTTCTTTTGTTCTTAGCGGGCTAGATGAGTATGGATGCAACATTATTCACGCTGATGCAACTATCCTCTGGCCTAACTTACCTCTGACAGATCCAGAGAAGTACAAGTGCAACGAAACAGGTGAATCTGCCTTGTGTGTTTGCGCTGCGTGCGATGACCTTACTTGCCATGACTTTAACAGTTTCATTACGCATCTCTCTACTCAAGAACATGAAGAGGAGGTAATGAATTGGTTTCCCCCGGTTAACGCCAATGCTCAAGAATGCTAAGGACAGGATCAAGCACAAGAAGAGGAAGAGGATCACATAATAATAAATTGCTCAGCAAGCAACTGAGTCGGGGCCTCACAAGTTGCTATATTCGCTTGACATTCTTTTCCTTGGCCTCTACGGCGATGTTGTTAACAAATAACAAATATTTTCACGTTTGCTCTTACGTACCCCAAGAGTTTTGTAAAATATCAAATTAACCCAAAAAGTTCAAGCATTTTTCTTAGTAAAACATAGTTACTCTAAGCTCTTCATTAGATTATAAAACATACAACAACCATACCATATGTTTTATTTCATATAAAAACCGTTGATTACATCACAAACTTGGTATTGTCTCAAGCATTATCCAATCCATGAAAATTTACCAATATTTCACACTTAAAGAAAAGGGAACATCTTCAAGTTAGACTTAAGATGACAGTTGGAGTTTATATCATAAGCCTTTTGAAACTTAACAGCGAAAGATTTATCAGTGCTAAGAACCAAACGTCGAACTCCATGATCATCAATCTCCAAACCAACGTTAACACACGCAACAGTGGAGAGAATAGGACAATACATAAGCTTGTAAGCATCTCCATCTTCTTGAATCTGAAACGAGCTAAAACCTTTACCTTTCTCACCACCAGTGCTTACAAAGGTCTTCCTTAGTTTCACAGAATGGTCGATTCTCCAAATCTTGGATTCAGGACATAACCAAACCGTAGAATCAAACTCGAGGTAGAGACTAGTTGAGAGCTGGACAGGCTTGGTTTTAGCGTTGAGTGGAGAGAAAGTTACTGGAAGGCCTGAGACGAAAGGAGACGGTGACTGTACGATGTCGAGATTCAAACACAAGTCTTGTGTGTTTAAGTTTCGGTTTGAAGGGATAAGACCACCTCCGGTTCCGATCTTGGCCGGTATGATGTAGTATTGGACATTGGACTGAACCGGGTGTCCTGTTGTGTCTAGGACTACTTGGCTTGGTACAGTATCAGCCACTGAAGCTGTGGTCAAGACGGCTGAGAGAACGGTCAGAGTGATGAAAGACAAAGTAGGCTTCTTCATTGGATTTGGAAATTCTTTTTTTTTTCTTGTGGTGTGTGGATAGCTTATCATGTGTATATTTATGTTACAAAAAATGCTAACAATTTTTTTTTAAACAAACTGTTACCAAACAATAATTGAAGTTTGTAGATTCGTTCTTTATGTCTTTGTCCTTCATCAAGAAGGATGGGACCTCTCACCTCTATAATATGCACGTTTTTTTTTCGCCTCTCAAAATCTTTGTCTAACGACCATTTTGTTTTTCTAGTAGATATTTTCCAAGGAAACAATCATTTTTTAGATAAGAAATTACAACTCAATGAAACTAGTTTCCCCATGAAAAACTGGTCACTACAAGAAAAATTACAAACCAATCACAAGTTGTTGGTATTGTCTTACAAATGTTGCCACTTGAAGTAGACAGAGTTAGATTTTGGATTTTTAAGCATTTCGTATGACAGAGTTACATTATAATTTGGTGTAATCCGGCCACATATACAAGAGTGTTTTCTTTGATCTCTTTATCTTTATGTGAACTTATCACATGTGGGATAGTTGTAGCCTTTTGATAGATAGATTTATTCTCCTTTCTATCTAGTACAATGAGTTGGCCGGACTAGAAAACAAGTTTGCTAAGCAATGTGGACCTTAATACGCCGATACTTTTAAATAGTGGGCTTCATTAGATTGACCCGTAAGTTATGGGTCACAAATTTTTGGTCCACAAAACTCATAAAGATGTGATACTGTATGTAAGGTTACAGTAACTTTGACTTGAGACTTTATATAAAAATAGCAATGGTGTGAAGTGTAAACAGTGAAGCGTGTAAGTTGTAACAGTATGATTGAGCTACAAGTCAGGAGTCTCCGGGTGACTCGGAGGCTTTTGTCCAAACCCTTCTTACCCAAGATTGTCTTAGCTGGCTCCTGCTGGTTCCTCATGGCAATTGTGTTAGAATAATCTTTTCATACGCATACCACGCATATTTTCTGTATTAAAAAAAATTTAGGTCAATAATTAATTTATAACTCCCAAACAAACCACGTTTGCGTTTAAAACGCGTGGTTCTTGATGCGGCTCACGAAGTCTCGTCGTGGCGCTTTTGATATCGAGCCCTATCATATAAGCATTAATAGCTCATTAGGCGGCTTCGAACCATACTTTTTTGACTCGTTTTTTAGTGGCTCCATAAAGTTTGACTTTTAACCCCTCATGATTGCTTCACCGTCACGTTAACCAAAAAGGCTACTTGAGGTCAAAGCAACACCTCGCAACACTACAACGACGACTCTCTTCTTTCCTTTTTATAATGCTTAACATTATCACCTCCTTTTTTTTTACAATTTTAAATCTAAATTCCCTCAGTCGCTGCTTACTTGTTCTACAGTCTTAGCTGTAATAAATCATTATAAAAAAAACTCCCCCCACGAACTCTCCACACACACCGAGACAGAAATAAACAGAGGAATTGATTTTCATGGCAGAATTTTCAGGAGAATCCTATTGGCTTTTCTCTGCTTTTGCTGCATCAACCACATTTCTCGCCATCACCATCTTCTTCCTCCTCACCAAAAACAGAAGAAAGCCTCATAAGCTACCTCCGGGAAGAAGAGGATGGCCGTTGATCGGAGACACCTTCCCTTGGCTCAACGCCGTCTCCGGTTCTCATCCTTCAAGCTTTGTAGAGCAACAAATAAAAAAGTTCGTTTCTTTATCTTTCTTCTCTGTTTCATTATGCTCTGTTTTTTTTTTTTGTTAACCCTAAGAGGTCTGATTATAGGTATGGGAGGATATTCTCGTGTAGCTTGTTTGGGAAATGGGCAGTGGTATCAGCAGACCCGGATTTTAACCGGTTCATAATGCTGAACGAAGGCAAGCTGTTTCAGTCAAGTTATCCAAAGTCTTTTAGGGATTTGGTTGGGAAAGATGGAGTCATCACAGTGCACGGTGCTCAGCAGAGACGTCTTCACTCTATTGCTTCAAGCATGATGCGTCATGATCAGCTCAAGACTCATTTCCTCGAAGTTATTCCTGTGGTGATGCTTCAGACTTTAAGTAATTTCAACGATGGTGAAGTCGTGCTTCTTCAAGATGTCTGTAGAAAGGTAAGTGACTGAAGATAACAAAGACTTGAGAGATTTTCTTGATTTTCTGATATGCTTCTGTTTTAGGTTGCGATTCATCTTATGGTTAACCAACTTCTTGGAGTGTCGACTGAATCAGAAGTCGATGAAATGTCTCGGCTTTTCTCTGATTTTGTCGATGGATGTCTCTCTGTTCCTATCAACTTACCTGGTTTCACATACCACAAAGCAATGAAGGTATCGGATCAAAATCAATGGTTGATTCGTTTCCTTTGGAGCTGGTTTTGCTGAGATTTGTTTGTTTGCTTGTGTTCAGGCACGAACTGAGATCATGAACAAGATAAACAAGACAATAGAGAAGCGGTTGGAAAACAAAGAATCATCAGATACTACTGGGAATGGTGTACTTGGGAGATTGCTTGAAGAAGAAAGCTTACCAAACGAATCAATGGCAGATTTTATCATCAATCTTCTGTTTGCTGGAAATGAAACAACCGCGAAAACAATGTTGTTTGCGGTTTACTTCCTCACTCACTGTCCTAAGGCCATGACACAAATCCTGGTACATATATATACAAAGCCTCTTCAGTAATAACAAATTAGTGCCTCTTGGTTCTCTGTTTTGTTTACCTTCTGAAACATTCCACAAACGAGCAGGAAGAACACGAGAAGCTCGCGGGAGGAACGCTAACATGGCAAGATTACAAGACAATGGATTTCACTCAATGTGTAAGTAAATCAAGAAACTGTTCTGCTTTTGACCTGAGATGGTAGAAACCTTTACTAAAAGGTTTCTTGATTTCTCTCAACAGGTAATAGATGAAACACTTAGGCTTGGGGGAATTGCGATCTGGCTAATGAGAGAGGCGAAAGAAGATGTCTCATATCAAGGTACTTTAATAGTGTTTCTGATTATTGGTAATATGAAACAGAAACATGGTCTCAAAATCTAACTCTTGTTGGCTCTGTGCAGATTATGTAATCCCCAAGGGATGCTTTGTGGTTCCGTTTCTCTCAGCAGTGCACTTAGACGAAAGCTATTACAAGGAGAGTCTCTCTTTCAATCCATGGCGGTGGCTTGACCCTGAAACTCAGGTTTTTACTTTGTGTTAGACATTGAAGCATTGCATCAAATCTTGAAGTTAATATCGATTCATCTCAATGCAGCAAAAGAGGAATTGGAGAACAAGCCCTTTCTATTGCCCATTTGGTGGAGGAACTCGGTTTTGTCCAGGAGCAGAACTGGCTCGTCTTCAAATCGCTCTCTTTCTTCATTACTTCATTACCACATATAGGTATCAGTACCTGTGTCTGCTTCTGTGTTTTGGTTTCTCTGAATCCAAAGTTGATTTCATTCTTCTTGTTGCATCTTTTAGGTGGACACAACTTAAGGAAGATCGTATCTCCTTCTTCCCTTCGGCTCGTCTAGTGAATGGCTTCAAAATCCAGTTGAAAAGACGAGACACTGATCCTCGGAATCAATAATGAACCAACAAAATCTCCACCTTTGTATATCTCTCTGTCTTGTTGTATATTCACTGCAAAACTCAAGTGAAGTTTTTTGTAACACTAAAGTTAGCACCAAAACACTCCACTAAAACTCAAAACACCTAACAAACTGTATGCTTTTGGAAATCAATTTCATTAGATTCTCTGCTTCAAACTCCAACAAACCCATATAGTTTCAACAATTACAACAAGTGCAGGGCTTAGATGGGCAAAAGCTGTGTTCAATCCTAAAGCTAAACTCTTGTAAATCTTTCGACATAAAGTATTGGAGACGACAAAACAAAACAAAAACGAGGGAAGACTGAAATGAGATAAGTCATCACTCCTCTCAGTCTTCTTCATCTGAACTCTCATACGCTAATCCCAACAAGCCTTTCGGAGCCTCTAGTGTCTCTGGTTTCTTCAATACTGTAGTAGCTTCTTCTCTCTGCTTATCCCTATGAGCCTTAGCATCTGTTGAACCTTTATCACTTCTAGTAGGAGGAGATAAACTTGGGCTTGACGGTGACGAGACCTTTGGACGTTTAGGTTTAACCTCAACAACTTTTTTCAGTAAATCTTGTTGCCTACACATTTGCAAACACACAAAAGTTGGACACTGAGTGAAAACTTTTGACTAAGGTAGAAAGGGATAAATTGGTCACCTGATACCACTCTTAGGTTTGGGCTCAACACGAAGTGTCAAAGGAACAGATGCTGGAGATGAATCAGCTTGAGTTGCAGCTTTGTGATATATGGTCAAAGAAAGATTCAAAAACCGTTTTGACAAGCATATATATCAAAACCATGATTTACTGAAAAAAAAACATTAAACAAGAAAAAGGATATTTTAAAGGCAGCAAAAGCTCGTTTCTCAGTTCGTCTAAGAAGACGTTCAGCATCTTCCTCTGCTTCCATCTGTTCTTTCAGATAAAGTAAATCATCGCTGTCTAAAGCTACACAAAAAAAGAACTCAAGAATTAAGGACATGAAACAATCATAAAAGGATAAGAACCAAAAAAAAAGAGAGAGAGATTGGTACCGCCTCGTCCATGAAGATAGCCTCCACGTTCACCAGCAACTTCTTGCATCTATTTGCAATAACCATAAAATGTGGCGAGGGTCGTTATCCCTGCCGGGGCATGTTATCAGAAAAGTCTTATCCCAATATAGAATCAACAAAACACAAGAATCACTTCACATACATCAATAAACCATTAACCAATCAATCCCAAGAAAGATACTTTTTTCTATATAAACTTCACTAGCTATAGTAAACTGCAACAAAGACCAATGAAACTCAATTTCTATGGAGACATTTACTAAAAGCTAAATCCAAAAAAACAAGGTCTTGAATACAATTTGAGCACAATAGATAGCTCAAAAGAAGATTTAGGTAAATTAGTCAGAGGAGAGGGCGACGAGCTAACCTTTGCAACCATACGTTGAAATGTGACGTCTTCATCATCTATTTTACCTTTCCCTGATTTCTTATCTGCAACAAAGACCACCATAAAAAACAGAGCTTAATATAGAAAACCTTAGAATGAAAAATTTTACCCAGAAACCATATCTATTAAATGTCTAACCTTTAGGGTCAGATAGATTTGTGTATTCTCGAACTTCTCTTCCTGACATCTTCTTATTTGTTTTTTCTCTTCGATTCTGGTTTCGATTTAATACCGTAATATAATTCTTCGTCTGTTATTATGAATTGAAAGAGATTTTCAGAAGATTAGGGTTCATACGTTTTCTACGAGTGGAGTCGAGGATGACGACGATTGAACTAAGGATGGAATTGGAAAATGGCTCAGCAACAAGATTGTTGTAGATGCGAGTGGTTTTTTGGTTTATTCATCAACAAATATTTTGGGCCTTTAATTAAAGCCTGTTATAAGTCAGCCCAATTTCTATTTTTATTTTTGTAGATTAAGATGATTTTCTTAAAAATTGAAAATTGAAGAAAATGTTTGTTTGAATATAACGAATATGTAAAAACATGAGTGAAATATACACTAACCTATAATTTTCATTATTTTACAATAGATTTATCAATTTTAAATTAAATAAATCTCGTTTAGCCAACAAATATAATAACTTCGAAAATTAAATTTTAAAAGACCATTATGTTTTGAAGAGTCATTAAATTTTACAACACACTACTGATTAAACCAGTAAGAAATTTATTTCATACGTACCATTCACTTTTAATTATATCTACTCATATTTTAAATTTATAAGTCATTTATGATTTTTTTTTTTTCAAATAATGATGTGGTAGCTTTAAATCCTTAATTAACTTTCTATCTGATCAAGAGTCTAATACTAATTTCAATAATTCAAAGTAGATAGCAGAATGATCTGATTTCTTTTAGAACTATTAGAAAGAAATGATGTCTTCTACTTTCTTAGACTGGTATCGTCAAGTACTCTTAATTGGCATGGACCTAATTTAGATTCAAATCAAGTACCTTTACTATATATCCATGCATTATTCCTATTTTGATATATAGATCAACCCTACAAAGAAAAATGGTTTCAAAAATTAAATATCAAATTGAATGAAAAGTCTTAAAGAACCAATCTTTGAAAGAAAAGTAGTTTTGGTGGATTTGATGAATATGATAATAATGAAATCATCTATAATAAAACCAAAGAAAACCGCACGTTCGATATTTTTGATTTGGTCGGAAGGGGGATTTGAGACGTGACATGATTATTGACCATAAGTTTTTGAACATACAATAAAGTTTGTATTATTAGATTTGAATCCAACAAGAGAGTGATGGGTTTTATATATATATAGTCCGTACGAAAACAATTTTTCCTTTTAAAGCCAACCAACCAAAAGAAATCGCATTTATAAAATCTTCTTTCTTTCTAACTTTCAAAAAAGTCAGATTTCATCACCTAACCTTTTTTTCTTTAAACCGATAACAACATTAAGAATCAAAGGAGAAGAAGATTAAAGAATCAGTTAAACCAGAAACAAACCATTAATGAAGAAGATTAAAAAAGTTTTAAACCATTTCAATTACTAAAAAAAAAAACTTTTACCAATAGAAGTCAATGCCCGAACCATACAAAGAAAAGTCAAACTTGCATGGTGCGTTCTTGACTTCCAGTTTCTTCTAACCAAAAAAACAATAAAAAAACCCTAAAAATTTCTCAAAAACAAAAGAGATGAATCATGATGACGACAAAGAGAAGAAAGACTCCAGCTGGTTCTTCAATGAGGTTTTTGTCCAAGAACAGAAGCAACAGAACAATAAAGAAGTTAATGCTTCTCTTTCTCTGAGAGCATTGATGACAAAGAAAAAGAGTTTAATTCTCTTCTTTGATCATTGAAGAGAAAGAGACACCCAGAAGAAAGAAGAAGAAGAGCTTTTTAATGAGTGGTGTCACGCTGTAGCTGAAGCTGTAGGACCACCGCTCAAGGCAGTTTTAATTTGATGAACAGTGGTTCCTATCAGGTTATTAACCGTTTCCACCGACTCCATATTCAGTTTTGCCGACGGTAAATTACTAACCATTATCTGAAATCCAACTGTTATCAACGAACCACTTAATGATGATGACCGTCCTGAGCTAGTCGACGCTCCTCCTCCTCCTCCTCCTTGCTCAGTGTTGGTTAAGCTGTTTCTGTTTCCGTCTGGTGAGATTGTGAAACCTGAGGATAATAAAGGAATGTAAGAAGTGTCTTCACCAGTCACTGCTATGTTCAACGCTGATAAATCCACTGGACTGTAGACTATCAGTGCTCCTGATGAGTCTGTTGAGGTTTCTTGTAGTATAAGCATGTTGTTGCTTTGTGACGCATTTGATGCCTAACAGAAAAAAAAAACAAGTTTTGTAACTAAAGAATACAAAAATAAAAACAAAGTTTGGTTATAAAAAGACACTTACACGTAGAACTGATATGCAGTTTCCAGGATGTGAACCGTTTGAGATGTGAGCAACTTCTTGAACTGCGTTTCCATGTGAAAGAACATCCCACTAATACAACATAATTTAAAACATTTTTTAGATGTAGATTTCTTTAACTTACTAAATCAAGATTCTTGAAATTTTGTGTACCTGAGGACGAGTTCTTTCGTCTTTAAGGAAGTTAAAAACGTTTTGAGGAGAATTAGGAAGCCAAAAGGTAGTAGCTGCGCATAGGACAGTACCGTTTGGTTCAGGGCTTTTATGTGCAGTGACACGTATTCCAACTTCGTTTAGTTCCGAAACAACTGTTGCACGAGTGTTGTTTGATCTACTAACACTTAAACAGTAGTTGCTTGTCATTCTCTGAGCAAGTCTCATCAGACTTCTCTTCCCTTCTAAAGATGGAATCACTGAAAAAATAATAAAAAGTTGTTAGTTCAAGAAAATGTTTAAAGAATGAGAATGGGAAACTTATGTTTATTATTACCTCCACCGAGATCACGAGATGAAGAAGCTGGTACTGATAGAGAAGCGAATCTTTCACACATTCTTTGAAGAGTTGTAACAAATCTTTCAGCTCCAAAACCAATCCCTCTATGAATAATATCTCTGTAAAGCTCATGAATCGTTTCTTTTTCTTCCGTTTCAATATGTTCAACCCAAGTCACCTTTGAATATCCATTAGGCATGTCTTGAATCAAGCATCCAGATGGGAATCTATAGGACTGAGAGTGGGAAACAAACTGAGGAAGATGGTATGAGACATTTACAACTATCCAGCTTCCTTGTTCTATCTGTTGACAATAACGTAACTCGCAGAATTCTCGTGTTTCGACCAATGGTGAAAGCACTTCCATTTCTTCATACAACTACATTGCCAAAAAGTTATTATATAAGATGAAATCTTATATCGTAACGATGCATTATATATTAAGGAGAAATTACTATAAAGTTTTACCAAATGCAATGCACGTTCATGGGAACCTCCCAAGCCTGGAGAGATCACAGCAAGTGTTTTCGAAGCTGCAATGATAGAAGGAAAGAGTTCTGTCCACTTGGCCTACAAAAGAAACTTTATGAACATGTTTGTGAAGAAAACAAAAACATGATGTTTGGAGATGTCTAAGGTACTTACACAATCCATGAACATGTCGATAAGTGTCATAGCATTCATGAAAACAATACCAGAAGACCTAGATGCTTCGACTCGAAGGTTGTTATTATGATTCGTGCCACGGTTATTACTTGATCTTGGAAATATATTCTCATAGCTTCCAAGATTGAGAATGTCTCTAGACTCATCTGTTCTAGTCCATAGAGGCTCATTAGTGTGGACAAGCCTAAGCAATTCTTCCATTGCAGACAAAGCAATGTCGGTCATAAGAGGCTTATCCATATCGGATATAGCCAAGTTAGGCTGAGTAGATTGAAGATTGTTATTAGGAACAAGAACAGAAGACATAGAACTTCCCGGAAGAAGATCAAAATCCAGTGAAGGACCAGTTAAACTAGTCATTGACAAATCCAACGGTGAGATATGCATTGGATGAAGTGTAGAGAGTTGAGATATTGGTCTTCCCATGTACTTTGATGCAATCGTTGACATTCTTTCAAGCTATGTGTTCAAATAAATAAATAAAACAATCAAATGATGTTTTGTGAATCAAATCTAGTGATTAAAAGAAGGAGGAGAAGAAAACAAAACCTCTTCTCTAAGATGAACATTTTCAATACGAAGCTTGTGTTCATCAAAGTAAGGATCTTCACTAACAGGAGGACCTCCACAGTTAGGACAAATAACATGCTTGAGAGCTTCTCTTATTGTTATGTTTTCACATCGGATCTTATCATTCTCTGCCTTTAGTGCTGTATTATCTGCTCTCTCATGTTGCGCCTACACACACACACACAAAAAAAACAGGACCACAATCAAAATCCAGTCTTTTCTCATTCAGATTACATAATAAACTCAAAAGAGACAGAGACAGAGAGAAGACAAAAACCTTAAGCTGAGTTCTTCTGTTCTGAAACCAGAACTTGATCTGTCTTGGAGCCAAACCCAATTCAGAACTAAGTTGATTCCTTTGTTTCTCATCTGGATGAGGACACTCTTTGAAACTCCTACAACAATTCAAGATTCAACAATTATACAAAAACATTAAAACTACAAAATGCAGAAAAGAGAGGGATTGTATTTGTAATTATACGATTCAAGGCGTTGAATCTGTTGAGCAGTGTGACGGTGGTAACGTTTCTTCTTCCTATCAGTTTCAGAACCACCACCACCATCATGATGATGTTGACTACTACTACCACCACCACCGTCTCCTCCTCCGCCGCTTCCACTACCACTTCCGCCGACGCCAATAACGAAACTCATTTTTTATTTTTTTTAAGTAGTAAAAACACTAAAGCTAAAAACTTTTTTTTTGTTTTGCTCTCTATACTACTTTCACCCAACCACAAAACTATACTAATGGACCATTTACACCACTGTCGCCATTAACACAAACCCAACACAAGAGAAGAGAGAACCAAAAAAAAAACTTTTTTTGCACCCAGAGAAGAAAAATCAAAATCAAAATCAGAAGAGATTACAATTAAAAAAAAAACGGAAGAGAAAATTACGGAATGTTTAGGCAAGAAATTGATTACAGAAATCCCAAAAGTTTCAACTTTGGGAAAAAAAGAAAAGAAAAGAAGAAAAGAATCGAAATTTAGGCGTAATTATGTTTTATAACAGAGCCACCCTAGAAAGAGAAGAAAGGAAAGTGATACGATCTTTTCACCTCAAAGCCGCCATTAGTGCTTAATTATTTATCTCTCTCTCTCTTTTTTGTTTTACCTCTTCACATTCATTACAGATTTCGAAAATATCTCTTCTTTTTTTTTTTCTCTTTCCCAACCTGTCTCACTTCAGAAATTGCGTAACTGATGGGTTTTTAATGGTGTTTTTGACAGAAAAGAGAGAGAGAGAGAAGGGTTTTTAAAGTCTCTTGCTCTCTCCATTACTGCTAAGTAGTACTCTCACCATACTCGGGAAGAGAGAGAGAGAGAGAGAGAGAGAGAGTGAGTTAGGACCGAACCAATCTTCTTCTCTCTTTTTTTCTCTTTCTCTACAACTAACTCTCTTTCTCTTCTTTTGAGTTTTGATGAGTTTTATGTTTCCGGGAAGGGTTAATTCGACGGTGGTTGGATAAAAGCAGAGGACTTTATCCACTTTCTCCGGCGAATTTTCTCTCTTTAGTCTCTCGTATAATGACAAATTTTAACTTTTTATAGGCGTTTTTTTGCTGATCTCATCTTCTTCTTCTCTTTTTTTTCATTTGGTTTGTTTATTAATATATTTATTTATCTTTTTTCTTATTAAGCTATGATTTATTTATTTTCTCCAAGCATAGTATTTATTATTATTTTTTTGTCAAACTGTAAAGATTTCCCCAAGCATAGTATTTATTATTATTTTATTACTTATAATAAATAAAATAAGATAAAATGAAAGTAGCTACATATAGGCATTTTAGATATATTCATATATATATATATATAATATTTTTCTAAAACCAATATATATTTCAATTTTTAGAGAAAAAATGGAAAAAATAAAATCTAAATTTAGTAAAAAAAACATATCTTACCCATGGTTTTAAAATTGTGCAGTATAGTATTGAACCGGATCATAATTTAGAAAAAAGTTGCAAATGGTTTAGATTATTTACTGAATACAATGAATGCGTTACACTAATTTTATATAGTTTTTTCTACATAAGATGGCTATGTTTATTATGTATTACCTGATTTTATCACGTCTCTATTTAGCAGCATCACACGTTATTCGATACCTTGTCCAATTTAGGATTGTTTAAATAACAGTCTCATTTTGAATACTAGTTTTTTTTGTCTATTAAACTTATAGGAGTAAAACTTTATTTTTATTTTAAAGGATATATGTCTTTTTGCATTTTTGGGTCTTCTCGATGTCTTGGCTGTTTCTTACTCGGACGGTTTTAAAGTCTTTAACACTTGGAAGTGTATCCAAAAAGTCAAACTTATCTTACTATATTCATAGAAATTAGAAAACAGTGGAAGAAAGAAATATGGTTGAAACTTGGAAACTTGACAACAATGTGAATTTAATATCAAAAACTTTGTTGACAAAAAGAACTAGTTGAAATTTAAAAGCTGCATGCGATCTCAGTTTACGATTTGTTTAAGTGTTAGCTGAAAACATGATAATATAATCTGATTATTAAAAACAAAATCTCAAAATTAAAACTGATTGAGAATTTCCTTTTTTGGTGTTATGTTTTCAATTATTTGTTGATATAGAAACATATCATGGGAGATTATAAATGCTATAATGTGAAGTAAATATAAATTTGTTGATGGACTACTAAAGATAGTGTATTGAATTTGTATCATTCACCAATTCTTTGTTATTGATGAGATAATCATTTTGGAAAGAAAAGCTATTGATTTTGCTTATTAGTATTATTTTGGTCTTCAATTTACCACTCATGTGTGCCTTATTTTATTTCTTAAATATTGAACATTAGGCATGAAAAAGAAGAAGCAATTAAAGCCTTGGTATAAATTTTCCCATCTTACCACATTTATTTTGGGACCTTGAATAAAGTGAACCTTCTTCACATACAGGTTCTGCTTTCGTTTGCTCCATATAGCTATCCCAATTTAATTATCATATGGACCGATTCATTACTTTATTTATTATTATCTTAAGAAAGTTAATACAAATATATCTTCAACAAATTTTCATAATTAATACATGCACATAGTACATTACACGTGTGTATAGTATATACAGTTGTCCAATATTGTAAGCTAAAGATATGTGATTTTTTTAATAATCATTCACAAAGCATAATTTACGGTATTTTCCTTGATCAATTAAATCTTATTTATCAGTTATTTTTTTACATCGATGTTTCATTCATTGCAAATTTACAGCTTTTTGTTTTGACTTTTCCTCGATCCAATGCACACTTTTTAATCCTCTAGAGCCGAGTTAGCACCAAAGAACCTCTGCTTCAAAATGTAACAGATGTAGAGACAAACCACGACTGACCAAAACAAGTTCCGAACCGGCGAACCACCTTGGTTCAGTTGTTGTCGGTACACCATCTTCATCTTCTCTAGCTTCTCTGTCTCTTCCGAAGTATCTAAAACTTTCTTCATCTTCTCTGATGCTTCAGCTGCAAGCAAACCCTCTCTAACCTCATCTTTTCCAACATTTACCTCATCTTGTTCTTGAACATCTTTACTTTTCTGTTTCGCCTTTTCGGTTTCTATGACTTCCTTCTGCTTACTTCCTCCTCCAACAGATGTTGCCTTTTTAGGAAGAAGGTTACGGAGTGAAGCTAGTCTCAGAGGCATAGGTTTATCTTCCGGGATTATCACTTTCTTGGCCTATAAGAAACCATAGGTTAGTTTTGTAGCTATCATCATTATTAATCTTCATATCTAGTAAAAAAAAAACTCACCAATTGTTTGAACTGAAGATTATAAAGCATTTCAATATATCTCTGCTTAGCTTTCTTCTGATCTTCATTCACTTGTCTCCAAAATCCATAAATGCTTCCCATTTTCAATAACTTCTCTGCATAAATCTTCCATGTGTAGCTACACAAACAAGAAATGTATAATGTTATAACTGTTAAAGCTTTATGTGTTTTAAAGATATATCTCTACTTACCACTCATAGATACGTTTAAGACAAGCATTAGAGATATTATCCCAATATAAATCATCAGTACTACACTTGCTGAAGAAATCTCCAATCTTGGTAACAGATTCATCACCATTGTTAGGATCAATATGGAAACCAGAAACACCATCAACGATTATCTCAGCCGGTCCACCTTGGTTCGTAGCGAACGTTGGTAGTCCACAGTTCATAGCTTCGATAACCGTTAAACCAAAAGCTTCATACAAAGCTGGTTGAACAAAGACTCCTTTTGTATCTGCAATACATCTATAGAGCTCACTGTTTCTATATCTATCGGTTTGAGCAGCGATCCATCTGAATTTCCCCTTTAGCTTATACTTTTCAATAAGATCATGCATTTTCTTGATCTCAGCCTTTTCTTCTCTATCATTAGATTTCGACATGTCAAAGAATCCAGCAACGATTACAAGGTTAGCCATCTCTCTTAGTCTCTTGTCTTTGCCATACCACTCAACCAAACCGGTTATGTTCTTAACCGTGTCTAGTCTCGCCATTGAGAAGATGATTGGTTTTTCTTTTTCCGCAAGAAATCCCCTGTTTCCACATAGATAGAGTCGTCAACAAGTTAGGTTAAAAAATTCATATGATGTTTTTTTTTTGAGTATTTTTTTCAAACTACTTACATGTGTTCGTTATTGTCTTTCTCATTGTAAAGAAGTTCTTGAATAGAAGGATGAAACTTTGTTAAACGTTTTTGCTTCTCTGTGTAAGGGAAGTATACAGATTGATCCGCGCCAGGAGCAGCAATGTTAAACTTTGGATCAAACACATCAATGCCAGAGACAACTCTACATAGACCAGGCATTGTGAAAGCAGTGTGACTCTCGTACTGTCCTGGTCTATCTTTGCTGCAAATTCAAAAGATTCATACACAAGATTTTTAGTTTTATGATTCTTTTATGTTTCTGTTTATGTTAATGCAAAGAAGACGAACCTTCCTGCGATTTCTTGATATGTGCTAGTAATGATGAAGTCAGTGACATTCATTGCGATTAAGTCAGCTGTGAATTGGCATGAGAAATGGTATTTGGGATCTAGCTCCTTCCATTTTGCATCTGAATCTTCATACTTTGTTTTCTCTAAAGCATGAGCAATGGTTCCTTGAGTTACACCAAGTTTGGTAGCCATTAGAGATGCAACCAAGTTCCCATCTGTGTAATTTCCAATGATGAGGTCAGGCTTGCAATCAAAACGTTGAAGAATCTTGCTCGTTGCATCCTGTAAAATAAGAAAGGTTTAGTTTGAGAAAACAAAGAAGGTATTTTAAAAGAGAGATGATTAATGATTAATTTACCTGAGTAAATCTTTCAAGGTAAGGGTAGATATCGAATCTTGAAACCCATTGACGAAGGATTCCTTTCTCTGTAACAAAAGGAACCCTAAGAATATGAGAATGTTTGGTTCCTTCAATAGCTTCTAGTTCTTGATCACATTTTGTTCCTCTTGCTTCAGGTATTAACCTAGTCACCACAAGAATCTGTGGCTTGAATCCAAGACCTTGTTGGTTGATTCGAATGAGAAGCTCTTCCTCCAAAGCTCTTACTTGATCCAAAATGTAAACAACCTATATGATCATTAAATAACACCAAGGGTGTTATATAACCAAGAAGATTTGCATGTAAATATAAAAAAATCAAGATTTAGTTTATGCAATATATGACCTGGCCTCCGGTATCTGGTAATCCAAGCACGTCTTGCTGACCAAAATAGCCATGAACAGAGAATATCACAACGTTGAACATTGTAGGAAGCCTACTAAAGAGCAAATCTAGCTTCACATTGTCTGGTGCTTCAAGAACTTCTGAGAGTATAACCATTGTTTCTTTCACTCTCTCTGCTGTATCTCCCCAACCTTTCTCGAATCCCATCTCCTTCAACCTAAGAATGTAACTTTCTTATCAGATCTTTTTTCTGTTTCATAAGTTTCATAATCATTTGAGCAGTTTTTTTTTTGTACCTTTGTGCAAAAGTTTCATAAGGAGTGTGTTTTGGGTAAGTCGAGACTCCAATCACAGCAAGCATTAGAGATTTCTGGAGCTTTGCAACCGTGTTTAGATCTTCATTGATCATGAGATTCTGCATAGACGAAGTACCATTTAATGAGTTATAAGACTTTCAATAAGGTAAATGAAAATGCAGTAAAACTTCTATAAATTAATAATATTGGGATCATTGTATTCTACAATATTTGGGTTAAAATATAAACTTGGGACTGGAAAAAATTATTAACTTAACGAGGTATTAATTTATCGAATATTATTTTATAAAGGTTTATTTGTGCATGAAAACAAGAAAATGATTAAATCATGACCTCTCCATGATGGTTAAGGCGAAGCAAGTAGTTCAACAAAGGTTGTAGTTTATCAGATTGACCTCCAAGCTTAGAAGATATAAACTTAGAGATGTAATCAGCTCCTTTCCCAATGGAAGAAGATAGACTAAGATGAGGAGTTGTGAAATTAATCGCTCCAAAGTCTATCTCCAATGCGTTTTCATCTTTAGACCTACAAAAAACAGATGCATGATTAATATTGTTCTGGCCCTATTGCCAAACTGTTATATAGATTTTTTTTACTAACCATGACTCATCGAAAACAGATTCCTTGAGCTTCAAGTAATCAGTGGCTGTGATTTCATCAACTGTTAAATCTCCAGAGTTGACCTTAACATATTCCCAGAAACCAGGATTTGGTCTTGCGGCTAGTGCAACAAACGGTGGAACCACTGCTGCTTCCTGAGTAGTTTTAAAACAGAGGAAATTAAACCGAGATTTCGCAATAAACACACAACTAAACTGTGTTTTAATTTGCAAAATGGTTCATTACCTGAGTACAAGTGAGAATGTAACCAAACAGTCCTTCCAAGATCTTAATACGTTCACGGCTATCTTCTATACATTTCTCTATCTCTTTCATCAGATGCTCACGCTTCATTAGCCTCTTTCCTCCTCCAACAAAGCTACAACATTTTTTTCCATATAAAGGATCCAAATAGCATCAAAATGTAGCTAAAAGAAAGAAGAAAACAAAATTATAGAAAGTTTAATAAACCTGGCAAAACATCTCTTCATATGGAACCGGCTTTGTTTCAAAGCATCAGGCATTTTGTCAGCGATTGAATCCGATCTTTGAAGCATAGACATGTTTTGTTTTGTTTTCTTTTCAGAAACAACAACTCACCTCAAGAAGATTGAATGATTGAGATGAAGTAGTTTGCTGAAACATGGTTAAATCACAATGTATATATATAGATACCATAAGGTAATATGAAAATGAAGGGGGACAGGAGTAGAAGGAGAAAGATAGGGGAGAAGATTATTCGTTAGAAATAAAAGTTGGGAAAGCTAAGTGTGCAAGTAAACAAAAAAGAATATGCCTCATTTTTTTATTTGTTCAAGCAAAATCAGATTTTGTGTCTTTTGCTTTTCTTGGGGTTCATGTAGAAATAACATAAATGGTATGGCAAAAAGAATGCTCTTTTTTTTTCTCCTTGATGGATGCTTTACTTAAGGTTGTGGTCCACTATATTATCACTATATCCTATATGATCCATTACCTTTGTATTTATAGTTATTAATATTTGATAATAATTTAAACACTAATCATTCTGATAAGTAGGACTAAAATTCAAGAAAACTCTAACCTTCATAACCACTGTTCTAACTTCTAACTTCTGACCAATTATGCAAAATTGGTCATCAAGAAGTTAAAAGAAAACAAAAATTTAGACATTGGAAAATATATATAAAGAAGTAACATTATACGTTTTATAATTTTGTTTCTATTAACTAAATATACAAATCTCCGATTAGCTAAGCAATAAATTTGGGAAATTTTCAAAATGTGATCATAACTAGTTTAATTTTGATTACTCTGTGAAGCACTTGTTCGGATTTTGAGTTATAGACGAACCGGTCCGGAATATCGGTTTGGTCTATTAAAACCGGGTTATTTTCTGTACCGAGTTTAAACCGGTTAAATCTCTTTCGTTTAGTGTCTCGGAGCTCCCCTAGACTTTAACGACGCGTTTCCCGTAGCAAAAGCCAGAAATCGCCGAATACGACGGCGGTGATAGCCATGGAGATCGGAAAGATAGAGACAGCGGAGAAAAGATGCAAATCGGTTATAAGAACAATCGAGAATCTTCCTTTATCAACAGCCATAACTGCTTCGTGCCGTCGCACTCTCCTTAAGCTCGCTTCCTCCGAGCTCTCCTTCCTATCATCTCTCTCTACCGATCCTTCTCCACCGCCTCTAAGGTTCTCTGCTTTCATCATAATCTGTTTCTCTCCACTTTCATTCTCTCTGATTTCTGACTTTTGAGTTTTTTCTTCTGCAGTGTCAACATTGGCCATATTGAGTCAGTCGTACGGATTTTGCAGCTTCCGTCTATCACCGGCGTTTCACGCGTTTGTAAACCGCTTCCTCTTCCGATTGGTGGCGTTCATGTTGATCTCGTTTGTACTCTTGGAAAGGTTCCTGTATGGATCATCGTCTCCGATAGAAACCCAAAGTACATCTCTTGGAGTGGTGATCACCGCCATGGAAGTAAAGGTTTAAAGTCGAGAATTGAAAAAGTTCTCGCCGCTGCTCATTCCACAACCACGCTTAAACCTTCTTCGGTGATTCTCTTCTTCGCTAATGGTCTGCCTTCTTCAGTTTACGAGAAATTGAAAGACGAATTTGGAGCTGTGTATTTGGACTTCTTCAGCTCGGATTCGGATTTTTCAATGCTTGATTTCGATTGTGAGAAAACGGTGGAGGGAGAATGGGTTAACATTGAGCTAACCAGATCATATAAAGAAGCAGTTTCTGTTGAGATCAAGCTTATAAATCAATGTGATTCTCTTGCTTCTCATGAACCTGAGGTTGTAGTTCAAGCAGAGGTCAAAGAGCTAAGTCAAAATGATGCTTTCTCTTCTGTTATCTCCTCCATGAGATTGCTCGGTGAAGACTGTCTCATAAACTTCGATACAACAGCTCTTGTTGCTCTCGTTTCTGGGATCAGTAACGGATGTGCAGAGAGAATCGTGGATACGCCTGAGATTGAATTAGAGGAAAAGTTTAAGGGAAACACCGTTTTTGTGATTGATCAGGTACTACTTACCCATTAAGCTTATTTCTTAGCGTATCAAAACATGAACTTTTGTGACATTGACAATTTCATACGCAGGCGAAATCCGAAATTGAGAAACCAGTGCTTGTCAAAATGGGAACTGTATTATCAGGGAAGCGAGGGATTGTATGCAAGAGTGTTCTTTCAGAGTTCAAGGAGTTAGTATCAATGTATGCTGGACCTAATGAGCAACTCAGAGCTGAGCACTTGTTGAAGAGCCTAATGTAATTTATCACACTAGTATCAACAGAGAATCTCAAAGTTCAATGCTTTTACTTATGTGATTAATGATGGACTGTGATTGGTGACAGGGTGGTGAATGACAATCCCAGCGAGCGCGTGATGAGTCTCACAACAACGAGGAAGTTAGCAATGAAGAACAAGATTGTGTTTGGGACAGGTGATAGATGGAGAGCTCCGACATTGACTGCAAACATGGCGTTTGTTAGAGCCGTAGCTCAGTCAGGCATGTCTCTCTCCACTATCGACCATAGCCCTCGAGCTCTCACTGGTGATTAGCCAAGTTCAACTTTTACCTTTTCTGTATAAATTTGTAAGCTTTAAAACCAAATCTTCGTAAGAAAAATAACAGAAGGTACCATTTTGCTTGGCTGGTGTAGATGTTGCAGAAAGAATAGAATTTTATTGCATTGAACAAACAATATTACAACATAATGAATACAGACAAAGTCTTCTTCCCTTTTCTTTCTTGCACACAAATGGAATGGAGCCTTTATATATTATTATTGACATTTGGAGAAATCATAAGAGTAGTTTATAGAGCTATACCATTTGTATTTCTATTGCAACCACTGGCTTTGTAACTCTATAAGGTAATATGCATTCTATTCACTGATCTATCTTTGGTTTGCCCTTACTGTGATTTGCTGTGTTTTTCAGTCTGTAGATTGTCTACTAACCATGACGCATCTAAAGGAGGAAGTTGGTACTCATCAGGTTTCAATGCCAAGGCAAAGTCAGGAAGCGTCGGTGCTGTCTCCATGATTCTATAATTCAAGCATAAATGAACAACAGAAAAGATTCAGCTTGATGTATCAGAGCAAAAGAGTAGAAAAAACTGGAAAAAAGTTTCAAACTGAAGAAACTCACTTTTCATATGAGTATAGATCTCTGTTTATCCTGACTTTGCTTGATGTGTCTTTCGGTATTTTCTCTGATAGATACTTCATTGTCCCGAAAAGCGGTGGAGTCCTGAAGAAATTTGGATGGATCTTAGTGAATGAAGAGAGACAGATACAGGCGATCCATCTACAAAGGCACAGAAGAGGGATTTACCTTGACGTTGGAGAAGAGGCGTTAAATGCCTCACTTGCTTTCTTACTTTCTTTAAGACACTCATCTGCAGCTTGTAAAGCAGCAACTGCCATGCCATGCAATTTCTCTGTGTTTCCTTCGTCAAGAATCAAACCGTGGTAGTAGTAACCTGCAGCCTGGTAATTATAAATACACAGAGATACCAAGTGTCTTAGTGAAAATAGAAGACAAAAATTGAAGCCTTGTACAGATCACAGAGTTTCTCATTCATGATTCATCTATGTGAACTCTAAAGATCCAATGATGTGATAAAGAAAAAGAAAAAGACGTTCAAACAGTACCTTAGCTTCAACATACTTCCACTTAACAAAGAGCCTATGCTTTTCACCCCACCCATTTGCTAATGGAAGATTCATTATGTTATCTTGTGCCTGAACAATTTCCATCAAGAAGTGTTACAATGCTTTCATTGTGAGACACACATCATAAATTTCAAAACCAGAAATACAAAGTAGAGTGACAATTTTTCCGTTAGCCTCAAAACAGAGGGGGACGAATATAGTAACCAGATCAAGTAAAGGTTTCTACTTTCTTCTTCTTCTGTTTTTTTCAGAACGTAAACGAGCACTAGAGAATAAATTAGTAGAAACAGTGATGATCTTATTTATGGTATAACTTATTAAGCAACTTATGGCATGAATGAAGTAAGCATTCATGCCATTTTCCACGTGAAACATGAGCAGACACAAGTTAGTGACACTTTTATGATGGTGAAATAACCACACTTGCTTCTTTTTGCTCTTTCATTTTGTTTTTGGTGTTTTAGTCCAATTAATCTAAAGTGGATAATACACTCTACTTCCATTAAGACAACTAATCTTTCTAGCGTCTCACTTCACCATATTAATAAAATGATTACCAAAAAAAGTTTTAAACGAAAATATAAATTTGATAAGGTAAAGGGATCACCTGCTGCCAGTATTTCACCATTTCACATGCAAGTCTTCGTTTCACTGCAAGAGTGGCTTTTGCACTATCAATCGCCATCCCAAGTTGGATGTCAACACCCTAAATCAGAAAATTTAGACCTTTAATAGAGGACCCCAAATATCTAACTCAAAAGTATTTATCTACATAACCACTGGCTTCTAACATAGGCTGAGTTTCTAATTAGTTTAACATGACGATGATATTCACAAATAAACAAGGCAACACATGTAGCAAACCATAAGTAGTTAAAATATATATATCCCAACAAAAAGTGGTTTTACCTGGCCTAATGCTTGCAAGCAAAGAGCCCTTAGAGCTCCTTCTGCTAGGTCAATTGGTAAACTTCTCCTGTAGAAGAGGCAAAGAAAAACAACTGTCATGTCAGCAGATTAATCAGAATTATTGACAATGGTTGACGTTAGAAACTTTGACAGATATGAACCTTTGCTCGGATGTAAACTGAGGGACGACATGCCTAATAGCACAGTCAAGGTATCCAGCTGCCTTTAAGAAGATATCAATTGATGTTCGTCTGTTTTCTGCAAAACATTATAACAAGCATATCGATAAGCCTGAGGGACCTTAACAGTTACATTTTAACAATATCATAGGAGATATCTTGGCAGAGAAGCTGCCTAAAAGCAAGGCAAGAGAGACTGGAGCATTATCAGGCAGTAGGAAACTGTATTGTCCATATAATACTAATTCTCCTCTATAGCCTTCATGGACAATACATTTTGTTATTTTTCTCATCTATCTATAAACTATATCTATCAAATTTCTTCATTAGAACATCAAAAGGAACCCTCTAATCCGTTGTTAGATGACTAAAGAGGAGTCACTACATCTCAAGAAAAACAACTAAGAATGAATATTTTCTTACAGAACTGAAGAAGTTTGAGCAAATTTTGCAGATCTTACCTTCTGATACTTTTGGATGGTAGCCATCACTGGTACCTCTAGGAAGAAGTAGTAAATTGGCTTGTGACATTTGTAGCATTGCCATTAGATGCAAAACCGACAATAGTTCATACCAAACGTTTGACAAGGCTGTTTCCTGGTAGAGGTAAATAATCTTGTCATATATGTACTCAACAAGCTAAAGTGAAGCAACGAACAAAACAGCACAATTAGAGAGATAAATTGCTTTGATTCAACGCACCTCTTCCTCGTCTTCCTGATTTACCCAAATAAACTGTACATTGAATTGTAGGCTACCTGAACACGAAAAGAATACATGTCAGAATATCTTTAACCAAACAGATCTCGATTCTGTAAGAACATAAATAGTATATTACCATCTTTAGTTAATCCTAAGAGAACAGGTAGATAATCTTCCAAAGCTTGAAGGAGATCCGCGAGCGTTGAACCTCCTGCGATAAACAATTATATTGAGAGTTTGAAGAGAGAAAGCAAGACAAAGAGAAAAAAGATATTCTTCCATACCATGTTGTGTCTTCCTCCTAGTTCTTGTAATCGTTGGTCCTTCTTGATTAGCCATCACAACTATTCTCGTTCTTAAAGCTGTTAACCGCTCCACTAGAGTCTTTGGCAGTTGATCACCTAGTGACTGAGAAAACTCAACAGGTTTGGGTATTCTTAAACCTGGTACATATACTGAAACATCTCCAATGCTAGTTGGCTTTCTTCTGTTTCCACCAGTGTCCTTTGGAGTTGATGCAAAGCATCCCATTTCTAAAGCTTAACAAATCTACAAATCCCACAGATTAAAAACAGAAACAGAGATTAGCCTTGGATTGAATTTTCACATCTCCCACTAACACAGAATCAAATTTAATCTCTGCAGATGTGATGATCAAAAACTATAAGACAAAATAAGATGATCCTACATGGTACACAAGGAGACTAAAAATCAATTAATGTCCAACCAAACTCCTTTCTTGTGTCCACTAAAATCTCATAAGATAAAGCTAAACTAGCTCACGAGGCATCTGCCATACTACAAACTTCATAATTCTATACGTGACTATAAACTCTTTCCAAAAATTTGAAAATAATCTACTTTTAGACTAATGTACAAGCAGAAGCAAACAAGCAAGTAAAATAAAGCCATCAGATAGACGTGGTTTTCAAAAACCAAGAACCGAAGGACACGAAAGAGTTTTGATTGATATTCTCACCTACTTGTTGACGTTTATCAGATTATTGGCTAAAAGACATTTAATTCAAGTGATTGCTGCAACAAACAAAAAAAAAGATAGAGACTTATTAATCAGCACTAAAGAAAACAAAAAAGAACATGTGACTAACGGAGAAAGCATGAAACTTTTAAATGTTCTGTTCACAAGTTCTTCCACTATTTCACGAAATCCTGGAAATATAACATTAGAAAACGAGGATTTTTCCCAAGTAGCATGAAAAAGCAAAGATTTTGAGTGAAGGGTCATCAAGGATAATGCTAATACATAGAGAAAGCGAGCTAAGAAATTAAAAAAAAAAAAAAAAACTTCAATTCGTGAAATAAGAAAACCCTTAAGCAACATTTTTCCCCTGGAACCATAACAAAATCGGATTTTATCAAAACTCGAATTGACTCCAGACAACAAAATTAGAAACTTCGAAACCCTAAATTAGAGATTTTGAATCTGAAAATTCGAAAAAATAAAAACTTTACCATCAAAAGAAATGCTCTCATTCATGTTGTTTCAACATATTGCGAAATGGAAACGAGAGAGATAGAGATGGTGTTGGATTAAAGAATCGAGCAATGGTATATTATAAATCCTGGTTGGTTCGAGCGAGAGACAACGATAATTAAAGAAGGATGGTGTGTGAGAGACAGAGCAGAGGAGGAAGAAAATGAGAAAGAAGAAGAGTTTCAGGGCACAAATTTCAACTTTATGGAAGAAAAAATATTAATGCTCTTTCGACTTTTACGAGTACCTCTCCCTACCCACAGTACGGCCCAGCTCCTCAAATTATTTAACTTGTTGAAATTTATGATTTTTGTATGACCTACTTGACTTTTATTAATATATAATCGAATTCCCGTTTTTTCAAAATTAAAAACATTTTAAATTTAATTAGTATAGAGACATTCAAATTCTAATCATTGTTTTGAGAAAAAAATGGAAGACTAATATATAAAAACTTTTTAAAAAATTTGATAAATCGCATGAGTTTTGGAGATTTGAATCCGAGGCACACAAAAAACTAACCCATTATACAAAAAGTGTGTCATGATTTTTCAATTTAATAGCATGTACGAACCAAAAAAGACAAAATACATATACTTTCAAGGTATAAGAAAATTATCTCATGACTAAAAAATAAATGTGTATGGAGAATGATGTCCACCATTATCAATCGATGCTTATCCTACCACATGCATACGCATGGATATGTTTGGTTTCCATATTTCTAAATTATAAAAATCGGAAACTCCTTGGCACCATCCTCTCCTAATCATACAAAAGCTTTTATTTTCCTAATTATGTATATTTTCTTGTATATATTGTCAAGTGCCTCGTACGTTAGGATTTATTTTAAAACATGTATATATAATATAATCTTTCTACATGCAACCAGGATTTGTCCAACGTTTATAGTGGCCGAAGCAAGAAAAAAAATGTGATCTTTTTCATAATTTAGTTTAAAATTTTATTATACATTAAAAAAAAATTTAAATGAAAAACCTCTACTATAATAAATAATAAATAAAATTTTCTTTACATTTTCTCTTGAAAATCATTTATTAGATCCTCATCATTTATTTCTTCAATCATAACTCTTTCGGATTAATAATAAATCTATGTACATGTGTATTAATTGTTGAAGAAAAATTCTAATACATTTATAAATTCAAATTTTTGCGTCAGTTTTTTTATTTGATTTGTTTAAAAAGATTTTAACAATTCTGCATTTTTTAAAAAATTGATAAAAAATTAAAAGCTTATGAAACTAACATGAATAAGTGAAATATTGAAGTACAAATTCAACGATAATTTGGTGAATTGTAAACATTAAGTAGTTAACTAGAAAAATAAATTAAGACTTCTAGTTTCATGATCACTATAATTTTAGTGAATAAATTTCTAATAAATATATTTGTATTTATTTTCCTTTTCTTTCTTCACTTTAGTTAAATTAATTTTAACCAAAAAAAGTTAGAAATAAATATATGACTTTTTAAAAATGTTATAAGTTTTAAGTGTTTTAGTCTAGATACATATATTTATAATAAATATGTGACTTTTAAAATATTTAAAAAATTGAAGATCTAAAGCGTGGTTTATCTTATTTATGCTCTAGATTAGTCATGTATGCAACGAAATGATCAAATTGGACTATTTATACTATAAGTACGTACCATTCAGCTTAAACAGAATAAATATGTGTTACATGACATAAATCGACCGTCCCTTTCTAAAATATCATTGAATCTTTGGATCTTTTGGTTTCTAAAAATATCATCGAATCACAGAAAAAAATAATGAGTCACAAACAAAACCCACCGGCCTATGCATAAGCATCCCACGTCCACTATTTGCTAAAATTTATTTTTTGGTAATAAATGGAAATATCAGTGATGTCACATACCGTCCACGTGTCGCCATTGTCAAGCACGTGACGTTGCTGTTTTTTTTTTGGCGGGGTCGAAGTAGTAACGACGCAAGAAGATATTTGTGGAAACCAGTGGAAGGTGGACACGTGTCCAGGTTCATGAATCAGTTTCGGTTAGGAGATCACGACTGTCTCACCCGAGTCACCGCCCCAACGGTTTGTAGCAAATTTTAATTTAAAAGGGTGGGCAGTGCGGTTGGTGACGACACGTGTCTTCAATCATTCCGTTATTTATATACTGTTGTTGGTCCATGTTACCCACAGCTTAAGCTATCTTTTTTGTGTTTGTTTCGTCTACGACTTGCTTTCCTTTTATAGAAATTGAATTATTTTACGTTTTTTTCATATAACTAACAGAACAAAAAATACCATATCAAACTGAATCATCTAGTTTGGTCTTAAAAATGGATTAATCAAAATCAAAATATATGAATTAGTAGGATACAATTATTTGTCGAGTTTTGTTTGATTTTTTAATATAATTGATTGTGCATTAAATTTAAATGTAACAGTACATGGGTTGGGAAAAAACAAAAAAACAAAACAGTAACATGGGATGACTTTTTTTGGGTTATATATTGTTTTGAAAGTTAGATTGGAGAGAGACTTACATATAAACAAGACTGATAAAACTTAACTTTCTTTTTAATACATAGGTATTTTGATTTATGCGAATTAACATTATACACAGTTGTATCTTCTTAGGCCTTATTTAGCTCAATTATGATTGTGATTATTTTTGATATTTGATAAATAGGCTTGGTGTTAAATAATTTGCAATTTGGTAAAAAAACAAAAAATTCCTTTTTCAGTCGTGTAAAAATGTGACGGAAATTAAATGAAAAGGCCTCAATTGATAAAGCCCATTATAAAAAAGAAGCCCATCCAAAAATCTCAAAGCCTCGCTTTTTCTCTCCATCGCCGTCCCCTTCCTCTGCTTTCTCTTTCTCCACAGTCTCTTTTACTGTAACACTCACTAAGGGTTTAAATTTCGAGCGATTTCTGGATGATGCGAAGACTAATCTCCTGTCTAGCTCATTCTAGATTCTCATTGCATCTATCGACAATACCACCAAAAAGTTCCGAACTTTTTTCTCCTCTGTTGAGTTCTCTTCTAGGTTCAATCCAAATCGGCAAAATCTCCTCCCAATTTAGCTTCTCGAGTCATTCATTCTGCTCTACGTCTTTGTCAGACCCGAAAGTTGAAATCTTCCGTAGAGAAAAGCTTTCCGAAGATCAATCTCTAGTTTGTTGCAATGAAAATGATATTAGATCAAAGGGTTCTAATCATGCTGTTGGAATCTTACACGAAGCTATAATGGCGAATTTGAATGCTTACGACGATATGGAAAAAGCTCTTGATGAATCCGGCGTCGATTTGACAACTCCGGTGGTTTGCAAGATCTTACAAAGGCTTCAGTATGAGGAAAAAACGGCGTTTAGGTTCTTTACTTGGGCTGGACATCAAGAACATTACTCACATGAGCCTATTGCTTATAATGAGATGATTGATATATTGTCAAGTACTAAGTATAAGAACAAGCAGTTTAGGATTGTGATTGATATGCTTGATTACATGAAGAGGAACAATAAAACTTCTGTGCCTTTAGATGTTTTGGTTGAGATTCTTAGGAAGTACTGTGAGAGGTACTTGACTCATGTTCAGAAGTTTGCCAAGAGGAAACGGATTAGAGTGAAGACACAGCCTGAGATTAATGCTTTTAATATGCTTCTTGATGCTTTGTGTAAGTGTGGTTTGGTAAAAGAAGGTGAAGCTATGCTTAAAAGGATGAGGCATAGAGTTAAACCTGATGCGAATACGTTTAATGTATTGTTCTTTGGGTGTTGTAGGGTTAGAGATCCCAAAAAGGCCATGAAGTTGCTTGAAGAGATGATTGAAGCTGGTCATAAACCTGAGAATTTCACTTACTGTGCTGCTATTGATGCCTTTTGTCAAGCTGGAATGGTTGATGATGCAGCTGAATTGTTCGACTTTATGATAACAAAAGGCTCTGCAGTGTCTGCTCCAACAGCAAAAACTTTTGCTTTGATGATTGTGGCGTTGGCTAAGAATGATAAATCAGAAGAATGCTTTGAGCTAATTGGTCGTATGATAAGTACTGGTTGTCTTCCTGATGTGTCAACATACAAAGACGTAATCGAAGGTATGTGTAGTGCTGGAAAAGTCGAGGAAGCGTATAAGTTTCTGGATGAGATGAGTAGTAAAGGGTACCCTCCTGATATAGTAACTTACAATTGCTTTCTTAGGGTACTGTGTGAGAATAGAAAGAGCGATGAAGCAACTAAGCTTTATAGAAGAATGGTAGAGACTCGTTGTGTTCCTAGTGTTCAAACTTACAACATGCTGATATCTATGTATTTCGAAATGGATGATCCTGATGGAGCGTTTAATACATGGAAAGAAATGGATAAAAGAGACTGTGGTCAAGATGTTGAAACCTATTGTGTTATGATCAATGGGCTCTTCGACTGTCACAGAGGTGAAGAAGCGTGTTTTCTTCTGGAAGAGGTTGTGAACAAAGGACTTAAACTGCCGTATAGGGCGTTTGATTCTTTTCTGATGCGTTTGTCGGAGGTTGGTAACATTAAGGCTATCCATAAGGTCTCTGAACATATGAAGAAGTTTTATAATCATAGTATGGCTAGGCGTTTTGCACTTGGTGAGAAGAGGAAAAGTACAAAACTCAGAGGGAAGTAATGAGCAGTGAAGACTGTTAGATATTCCCCTACAGGAACCAGTCTCGGAGGTACAATACTCTTGCATCGAGAGGAGCTCTTCGTGATTATCAATTTACTGTCTCGTGGACCAAGAATCATGATATTGAAAGCAAAGAGACTGATCCAGGTCTGTTGTCTAATGGTTATGTTGGTTTCTTCGTGAATGTTTTCAGGCCAAATTCACTGTATTGACCATTGTGTAAACAGATCAAACTTTTGTATGATCCTTATAGCATTCCTGTTTTTCTTGTGGTTCAGAAATTATTATGTTTTTGCTCTGTGGATCTCTTGCTTTCGAGTTTGATGTGAGATTCTTGAAACACTATGATGCTAGAATAGCGTGGCTTCATCATTTGGATAAGATAAGCGAGGTTTCACCAGTTCTGGTAACGGGTTCAAGTCTCACGAAATCTTGGTGAAGACATGACTGTTCGTCTGTCAGCATTTGGTGAAGTATTGAAAAAATGAAAACCGATATGGTGTACTGTACCGGTTTGATGTAATCAGAATGAATCCGGTTTAGTTGTATGAGTCTTTCTTGTAGAAAATAGGCAAAGAGGTTTAGTTTAGTTATGACAGGTTCGAAACTGAAGAAGGCTTCTCTCCTAACTACCAAAGTTGGTTATGACTCCTTTCCCAACTAACTCTGTTTTTATTTTTATTTTCCCACTTAACTTTACCAGCAAATTATTTTTGGTTTTGCTTTAAGAAAATTAAAAAAAGAAACAAGTTGGAGGGATGCTCGAATAATTCCACGGAACCTTCAATGTAACCGTTCCTGTTTTTAGTCCTGAAAGTACGAAATCTATAAAGTTCCTTTTTCGACAAGAGAGAAACTAACTAATGACGTGCTTGGAGACCAAATATTTGACCAACTTGTTTATTTATTTTTCCGACTAAAATGTTTGATCAAATTTATACATGAGGTATTTTATTTCTTGAAAGAACTTTATAAGAGAAAACTCAAAACTCCCATTGCAAAGTTGCTAAAAGAATTATAGTATTCAGTTCGATCTCAAGTTAGTTTTTAAGGCTTCGGTATTAAAGACTTCAAAAAAAGTTAGTTGTATTGTCTCTACGTTGGCGGATATATATATTTTCCAAATTAAGCTAAGCGAAAACGTTGATTAGGTCTGAAAGGTTATCAGAACCTATCCATCAATATTCATATATGACCTGCCACTAATCCAGAAGTCCACAACATTGTTACCAAACTCTCTCATTCTCCTCGTGTTTTTCCTTTTCGGATTTTATTTCCATAATTTACTGTATATTGTAGGTATTTAAAAGTTTCTAAGCATTAGCATCCCCCACTAACTATAACAAATGAAATGTAGTTGAAAACTTGAAATCCACATATATCTTGGAATAACAAAGATCTCATGATCTATCTTATGTAACGTCGTAATGCTTCCAGAAATTGCCCATCAATATATACATACAGTATAAGCTCCTTAGATTACAGATTTATGAAAATAGCCTATATATAAACTAATTATAAGCATATGGAGAGGTATATGTATTAGGAACAACATTAATATACCATTTCAATAAGTTATCACAAACTATTAGTATAAGTTTTTATAATAAAATATATATATAGCAAAATTTAGGAGTTTATAATCGAAGTTTATTAATATATATATATAGATATAATTATATGTTATGTTATGTGGGAAGAATATTTAAATATGATATGATACGTATGTTACCCAAGATTACACAAACGTAGATGAGTATTGGTGGCTTGAAGTAGCGGGTGTAGGTTGGAACTTAAAATAAAATCTTAAATTAATACTATACGAAGAGACGTCGAGAGGTTAACGAAATCAATCCCACAGCAAGCAATCTAGCTCTACCCTTATATTTGAATTGTTAAAATACTCCACAAATATTATGAACTAATTAAAACCTAAGTTATCATAAAAATAAAGAAAAGAAAAAGGTAGATTACTTAGAAGGAGGTGTTGTGTTGGTTAGGGAAGACGTTGGCATCACTCGCCGGTGAAGAGGTCCGTCCAAACCCTCCCGACTCTCTAACGGATTTTATTTTATCATATTTTTTCTTCATATAATATATATAACTTTCTATTATAGACTATATATATATATACATACGTGCAGTTGCTCTTCAGCTTTCTTCTTGTTCCCACATACCCATCTTCCCCAACCCTTCCCCAAAAAAAAAAGAATTAGGGTTTCGATTTCAAGATTTATACATATATGTACATAGTCCGTTATTGATAGAACGTCTTGTGTGTTTTATTGTCTTGTGATATTCTTTCTTCGTTCTTGGCTTGGTTAGGATCTGTATACTTGAATCAAGATCGGCGTAAAGAAGAAAAAGATCATGTGTAGTCGAGGCCATTGGAGACCAGCGGAAGACGAGAAGCTCAAGGATCTTGTCGAACAATACGGTCCTCATAATTGGAACGCCATAGCTCTTAAACTCCCTGGTCGATCTGGTAAATATCTTCTAGCTAGGGTTGGTCCATATATATAAAAACTAGGGTTGCTAATATTAATTGTGTTGGTGTATGTATACGCAGGTAAAAGTTGTAGATTGAGGTGGTTTAACCAATTAGATCCAAGAATAAACCGAAACCCTTTCACAGAAGAAGAAGAAGAAAGACTTTTAGCAGCTCATCGGATCCACGGGAACAGATGGTCGATCATCGCAAGGCTTTTCCCTGGAAGAACTGATAACGCCGTCAAGAACCATTGGCATGTTATCATGGCTCGTCGCACACGTCAAACCTCCAAGCCTCGTCTTCTTTCCTCGACGACTTCTTCTTCTTCTTTGATGACGTGTGAAAAGGTTATGATGAGTAGTTCTGGTGGCTATAACAGTAATAATAACTCCGGTGATCGAAAGAGGTTGTTACCAGCAGCCAACGTTATAAATTTCCCTTACCAATTCTCTCATATTAGTCATCTTCAGTTCCTCAAGGAGTTTTTCACCGGAAAGATTGCTTTAAATGCCAAAGGTAAACTCAAAAATAATGATGGAAAATTATCTAATTTCTATAAATGTGTTTGCGTGTTAATCAGAGTGTTGAAAGTTGAAAATACTATGTTTGCGTAATTTCCATTGCATAATCAAAATTTCTGATGAATTTTAAAATGATGTGACAAAATTCATGTTTTTTTTGTAGTCATATAGTGATATATCACTCCCGTCATTATACGTTATGTTATCTATATCTTTATTCAAATACAGTTTTAATCTACATAGCTTGTGATTTTGATCTTCTTTTCTCGATGTGATGGCAGCAAACCAGAGCAAAAAACCTATGGAGTTCTACAACTTTCTGCAAGTAAACACGGATTCAAACAAGAGCGATATAATTGATCAAGATCATTCAGATCAAAGCAACCCCAATGACTCGGACAACAAAAACGAAACTCGTGTACCCTTCTTCGACTTTTTGTCTGTTGGGAGCTCTGCCTCTTAGGATTAGCTTCTTTGCAGTAAACACTAAATTTCTAGCTTGACTATTTAGTCCGTACGTATACGTACAAGACTTTAGATTGTTAGCATGTATGTTTGATATGTGTAAAATCACTAATTAGTGAGCTGATCATAGCTGATCAAAATGTGAAAAGAAGTTCTGTATCAAAGTTATCAGTATTGTTGGAATCTATTTGTTAACTTCTTAACTTCTCTTGTAATATGAGATGAATTATATGCATGTTTAAATGTCTAATCATATGTATGTGACAAAATAATAATCGTGTAAATCTTATACTGCGGCGGGATCTTAATTTGGAAAGAAAAAACGGCTTTGTGAACTAAAGAGAACAAAAGATGTCGTGTAAGGAAGAAATATATGAAATTTACATCCGTGGACTAATCAACTGTATAGTTACGGTCAAGATCATGCGCAAATGAAACTCCTACATCCATATACAGTTCCTTGCAAACTATCCATAACATATGTAAACCAAAGTAATTAATTAGAATAATATTATTGCAATACAATCTATTTATATCGAATTCATGTTAGTCATAAATGATTGAAGTGTGTTCCTACTCTTTCGTTGAGTTTATCACCCTATCAATATTTTTAGCAAGCTAGTAACCGTTTTTTTTGCTGTATTAATTAAACTACGTAGTTGCTACTAATTACAAATTACAAATTACAAATCTATACTATAATGACTACCGTTTACATGTATTTTATGGGTCTGAATATGGACATAACACATCGATATTACTATATAAACGTACTGTATTACATGTTTTGATCGGTTAAAATATGTTTAGCTTAAGAAAGCAGAAAAAAATGATTGCAAGCTCATTGTTAAAAAAGAAAAAAACTGAACCCAAGCTATATCAAGGCATGAGACACATTTTAGTAGACAACTTGATTAAATCTAGTTTTGTATGGTGAAGTATGATAACGGAAAGACGAAATGGATGTTGGAGTATAGATATGATTAAGTTGGGCGTTGTTATCAGCCACCAAGAAAGATATTTCCAAGGCGCAGCAAATAATACCTAGTCAAAATAAACAAAATTACAAAAACAAATTCTAATATAATGGATGTAGTTGGAGATATAAACTATAAAGCACACATCTTGACGACAGTTGATACGACTTATAACCACATCTTGTACATAGTTTTTTTCTTTTCTTAACCACGCTTTCTAACTTCAGTTTTATTATTTTTCAGTTTAATTAATAGATAATTTTATTTGTTTTCTCTTAAAATTGGTTTCATGCTCGTGTTACTCATAGAATGTCATTGGGTTTACATATCGTATCCAATTTAACTTTTCTGACATTTTTAACATGTGCTATTTTTTTCTCGTTTCCAAAATTTTGCGATTATGATATTATTTCTGAAACTTACAACCATATATACAAGTGAAAAAGTTCAAATTAGAAGCTTTGGGGCCAAAAAGTAAAACTGAAAAGAAATTAAGGATTTAACTTGCAGTAGCTGCTGACATATACAAGAGGTAATCTTAGCGTAAGTCGAAGCACGTGTGAGTCATGTGACAGCTCTCCTTTATCTCGCCGTCACGGAGCCCTGAACGCCGGCTGATCTCGTCGCGCGTAATGGTCCCTTGATAACTTGATCCTCGTATTGCGTTTCGCGTTTGTTGCTAACGCGAACGCGGAAATGCGTTTCGCGCTTGCGTTTTAGTAGTTCGTGTAACTGTAACTCAATCTGGATCGCAATTAAGTTAACCCAGCAAAGAGATTCATCGTCTTTCTTCTCCAGTGACTTAATCAAATCAACGCCTAGATTCATAGTTTCTCTAATTCGAAGAATCCGCCATTGATATGGCGACTAAGGCAGCATCGTCTTCCAATCTCCCCAAATCTGGAGCCATTTCCAAAGGCTACAATTTCGCTTCCACTTGGGAACAGGTAATCTCACAATCCGAGTTCTAAATCCCTCCATTGATGAGATTAGTTTCCGGTGTATCTGGATATGTATCCTTTGTTCAGATCTGAGTGATGCTCTGTTTGTTACTGAATTGTAATGTGGTTACTTCCCGTTACAGAGCGCTCCATTGACAGAGCAGCAACAAGCAGCTATAGTTTCTTTATCTCACGCAGTTGCTGAGCGGCCATTTCCTGCTAATCTTGTGAGTCTGGAGTTTCTACGTTTTAGATGTTGTTGATAACGTTTTCCTTTTTTTGTTTGTTTGATGTCAGTGTTAGTTCATGGTTGTAGGTACATGAGAATGTTCACCGACCCGAGAATGGCTTGTCAGTCTCAACAGAGGACACAAATTTGGGAGATTCTGGAGCTATTGAAGCTGTTTTGGTTAATACTAATCAGGTAAATCTCTTCTCCTGCAACTTTATATTCCAAGGATCTGTGGAGGAATACCATACTTAGCTGATTTGATTAAGGAGTTTTTTATTTACTACTAATAGGAGTTGCATTTGTAATTGTGGGCATCTATTTTCTTGCATCTTTATTTGTGTACTTATGCTTCTTCATTTTGACGTTATGTTGTTTTTTATTACAGTTCTACAAATGGTTTACTGATCTTGAATCAGCGATGAAGTCTGAGGTTAGTGATAGTCATGTTGTTCATAGGTGTAAACGTTGAGAATCATTAGTTGAAATGTTTCTAAAGGATTTGTTCTTTCCTGACTTAGACAGAGGAAAAATATCGCCACTATGTCAATACTTTAACTGAGCGCATCCAGACGTGTGATGATATACTTCACCAGGCAGGTTTCCACCAAGTTTTGCACATTGCTGTGGTCTTATCTCGCCAAGAAATTATAAGGCATCTGCTTCAGTATTGACCTTATGATTTCTTTCTTCTGCGTAGGTTGATGAAACACTTGACCTATTTAATGAGCTACAGCTTCAACATCAAGGAGTAACTACAAAGACTAAAACTCTTCATGATGCGTGTGACCGTCTGGTATTGTTTTCTCTGTCTCCTATGCAGCAATATGGTTCATTGTTTCTCTTAATCTCACTATTTGATTGTTGTGGTTTGCTTGTCTGAGCTAATTTTCACTTTCTTCCCCCTTTTTAGTTAATGGAGAAACAAAAATTGATGGAGTTTGCAGAAGCTCTAAGGAGTAAGCTCAACTATTTTGATGAATTGGAGAATGTAAGATTTAAATTCTGGCTTACCAAAATAATTTTTGCCACATGTTTAAGTATCAGTCTCTAGTTGCTTGAGATCATGCTCTTGTTTTGCTCATCAACCTAATCCATTTAAAGTTTGGCCTGCCTGTGGTACTTTACTTCATAGTGTATATCTTATTGACTACTGGTTGTAAATTTAACAGGAAATACCTCAGCAAGATATTAAATTGCTCTAACAACTTCATCTTTTTCTTTTGCAGATATCCTCCAATTTTTACTCTCCAAATATGAATGTATCAAATTCAAACTTTCTCCCACTACTGAAACGGCTTGACGAGTGCATATCGTGAGTAAATGATGTTGCATTTAATACTATGAAATTAACATTCATTACTTGGCAATTTTCTAGAAGAATGCTGAACTTAAGTTTTTCCTTCCCCCTTGAAGTGATTTGTAATATGCCTCTTTTACCTTGAATTCTATAGGTACATCGAAAATAATCCTCAATATGCGGAGTCAAGTGTTTATTTGCTCAAATTTCGTCAACTCCAGGTACTACGAAGAACTCTCCCTCTTTCCGTCTCTCTTCCATCTTTCTCTCTCAGAGAGAGATGCATGGGTTTACAGTTCTTACGCATGCATAAACTCATACACTGTTTCCAGAATTAGGGGAGATTTGTCTTGTAATTTGATATGAGAGAACACTAACATTTATAATTTGTACAGTCACGGGCCTTGGGCATGATTCGAACTTATATCCTTGCAGTGCTCAAAACTGCTGCTTCCCAGGTAATTTTTCTTTGTAACATACTAACATGCATGTATTTTTTAATAGCTTAAACAAAGCATGTTTATAGTTCTCGTGACTGTGTAAATTCATATATTGCATATCTATATGCATGTAATATATGCATGTAGAGGTGATTGTATAGTTATTCCTAGTTTCCTTGAGACATACATGTTAATTCCATTGTCAGGTCCAGGCAGCATTTCGTGGGACAGGTGGAAACAAAACATCTGTCTCGGAGGGTGTCGAGGCATCTGTTATATATGTTCGCTTCAAGGCTGCAGCAAATGAGGTTTGATTTTCTTTCCATATTAGTTCAGAAATGCCAGGGATACAATATTAGATAAGAGAACAATGCAAATTAGCTTTGTAACATTATAAAGTTTCAATTTCACAAGTTTAGTGTTGAGGTTATGACATGGCAATGTTTTCTTTCTATTGACACTGAACATCGGAAAAAATATATTTCCAGCTTAAACCTGTATTGGAGGAAATCGAGAGTAGGTCAGCAAGAAAGGAATATGTTCAGATCCTTGCAGAATGCCACAGATTATACTGTGAACAACGGCTTGCTCTTGTGAGTTCATATTCTGTTATACAATATGGTTTAGTTTCTATCTACAGGTAACTATAAGCGCCTGTTTATTCTTCGTTTCACATTATTAGGTCAAAGGCATAGTTCACCAACGAGTATCTGATTTTGCCAAGAAAGAAGCACTGCCATCTTTGACTAGATCAGGTTGTGCATATTTGATGCAGGTAATAAAGGGAAATTTACCTTTCTTTATTCATGAGGGTACTAGGAGTTATACCAGTTTAGTAGAAAAGAGCATTCCTAATTTCCTATCATCACAAGGGATAAAAACATATAAGAAAATTGAGAATGTTAATTCTGTACGATTTCAATGGTCAGTAGGTCTGTTTGAAAGAGAACGGCTGGATTATCAGCTTTAGCAACTGAAGATTTTAGAGATTGTTAATGGACTTGGTTTACAAAACATGAAATTACTGCAACACATGTCTTGTCTTAACTCCATTATGAATTTCAGGTTTGTCAAATGGAGCATCAACTGTTTACTCATTTCTTTCCAGCATCATCAGAAGAAGTTTCCAGTCTGGCACCTTTAGTGGATCCTCTGTAAGTTTTATGTGATGTGCTTTCGATGTTCACCATCTCTGTTTTTGTTCAATTTAACCCTAAAATGATTGTTGGTGCCTTTTATACTGATATAAAGACAGCTAATACAGATTGATATATTTTGAGCCATAAGCATCTAATTTAACGATTTGAATACTAACTTATTGATGCAGATTGTTTATGTGTCTTATGCGATGCATCCAATTTATCATATTTGCTTGATTCCACAGGTCTACGTACTTGTATGACATTTTACGCCCAAAACTGATTCACGAAGCAAATATTGACCTTCTATGTGAACTCGTTCATATCCTTAAAATTGAAGTCTTGGGGGAGCAGACCGCTAGACAGGCTGAAACCCTGGCCGGACTGCGGCCTACATTACAAAGAATTTTAGCCGATGTTAACGAGAGATTGACATTTCGTGCCAGAACATATATTCGAGATGAGGTGATATATTTAACGTGCCAGCAGATATTTGGATAGTTTCTTACGAGTATTTTTTTACCTTGGCCTTTACTTTCCATGAGCGTGGTCTTCTCATCTGCGTCTATGTAGTAACAAGGAACTTTATATGTTGTCACCACTAAAAGGAGTCACCAAGTACTGATAAGATGAATTTTTGTTATGACTGTGATACTGAACTGACTTTTTAGTGTAGAAATTTGCTAGGTTCGGCTGTGTTATCCTGTTTAGTCATAGAGGACTTAGCTTTCCTTGAGTTGCTCTGTTCGAATCTCCTTCTTACTTCTGCAGATTGCAAATTTTATTCCCTCTGATGAAGATCTGGATTATCCTGCAAAGCTGGAGAGATCTCCTAATACAATATCTGACTCAAATCCCGAGGTAGAATGAAATTCTCAAATTGTTCCCATGGTTTTGTAACCTTTAGCTGTACACTTATATTCTAAGGTGCAGGATGATGAAAACGCTGATGTATTTAAGACTTGGTATCCATCTCTGGAAAAGACTCTCTCTTGTCTATCTAAATTGTACCGTTGCTTGGAGCCTGCAGTCTTCACTGGATTAGCACAGGCAAGGCTGCTCTATAAGTAACTTTTGTTGCTTCCTCTCAAAGAAAAGATACCAATTCATGTTTAGGCAAAGTTATCTAACAAACCATCTCTTCTGTTCAACAGGAAGCTGTAGAAGTTTGCTCTCTATCAATTCAAGTAAGCTAGCTAGAAAAGCAGATTTTCCCCGCCTTGATTTTCAAAGATTTGCCATTTTCTAGTAAAACTTTTTTTAATTGTTAAAAAAAAAATATTATTCTAGTTACCAAGCTTTTACATCTGTTCCATGTCTACCATAGTTGAGATGTCCTCATTATTTTGTCAAATATGCTACAGAAAGCAAGCAAGCTTATCATTAAGCGATCAACTACAATGGATGGGCAGCTTTTCCTTATAAAGCATCTCCTTATCTTGAGGGAACAGGTTATGGCTGATCTCTCTTTAGTTAGCTTATCTTCCTATTTAGTCAATGGTTGAATACTAAACCATATATATTTGTTTCCAGATTGCGCCTTTTGACATAGAGTTTTCAGTTACTCACAAAGAGCTTGATTTCTCTCATTTACTGGTTAGTTCCTCGATAATTGAGTCTACTTTGTATGATAGATCTAACATTTCTTTATCGCCTTTGAGAGGTGCTTATCTTTGGTGAAGATTTCCGGATATTTTTCCTCCTTCAGTTTCTATCTTTGCTAATGACTTTTCTAACTTTCTTCGTTAATGCATGTAAAAAATGTTGTTAGGAACACTTGAGGAGGATACTTAGAGGTCAAGCATCACTTTTTGACTGGTCTAGATCAACATCCCTAGCAAGAACCCTGTCACCTCGCGTTTTGGAGAGTCAAATAGATGCCAAGAAGGTTAGTGATTTTTCTCTTCCATCCACTATCAGTTGCAGATTGGCTTCATGTTTACATAAGTTTCCACTCAGACGTGTTTGATTCATGTTATAATTTAAATCATGAGCTGCTTTCTGCGAAACTGATGTACTAATATTGGTGAATAATAATTTAATTCATAGTCTGGGTTATACTTCTGTCATGCTAGTAGGATTCAAGAGATATGGCCAGTTTTAGTAGACAAGACTATGAAATTGAATCTTGGTTGTACTTCAAAATCACTGAACGTGAATGACCAAGAAACTTTTTAATCAGTAATGTTCATGTAATCATTCTCTTTAGAAATTCTAGATTGGAACACCATATCTAGCTGCTTGTTATAGTCTGATTTCCATCACCTACATACAAAAGTCGACAACAGATGCCACTGGATCTCTAATTATATCCATTCATTACTGTCAGTTCTTACCACATTATTACCACGTAAATTATAGCCCAGAGCAAGCCATTCACAGAGCTAAGTGCACACAGATGATTTTTTGTTGTTGGTTGCATCTTGTTTACCTGGATCCTTGCATTGCTTGATATGAATGGGAATGATGCTTAGACCTTTATTTTCACAGGAACTGGAGAAATGTCTTAAGACAACTTGTGAGGAGTTCATTATGTCAGTCACTAAACTAGTTGTGGATCCTATGCTTTCATTTGTGACCAAGGTTAGTTTCTCTTTTCCTTTCTTTTTTTTTCTGGTAAAAATGTTTTTCAAAGTTCTGTAGAGATTCTAGCATCCTTTGCACTGTTTGACTTTAAGTTGGGTGGAAGACACATCCATCTATCTAATCCGAGAGATTTTTCTGCAAATGGAATAGCGTAATAGTGTTGCTGTATTTATACATTGTGTACTTTGTATATGCAGGTCACAGCCATCAGAGTTGCTCTTTCCACTGGAACTCAAAATCAAAAAGTTGATTCTATCATGGCTAAGCCTCTGAAGGAACAAGCTTTCGCAGCTCCTGATAAGGTGGCTGAACTTGTTCAGAAGGTATGAGATAAATAATGTACTCTTTGATTACTTATGTTCTTCATTGTATATATCATTTAGAGATGGCATTATTTCTTGTTCCTTATTTAAGCTCTCAAGGATGCAACTTCCCTTACTGAGCCATGATATTGAAAACTCTGTTGATCGGTAGTTCTAGCCTCTTGGTAATAACAAATATAGATGCCAATGGTCCCTTGAACATGCATTTTTGGTTCTTGACGTAATGCTTTTACGGTGATTGAATTAATATGGAAAAAAGAGAATCAGTGTAGATATTATATAACCCACAGCTCAGAATGCAAACGCACATTTTTCCTTACAAAGGAAAAGGCTGATGTGTATCACATGTACTTTAACCAGGTATACGCTGCAATACAGCAAGAGTTGCTTCCGATCTTAGCGAAAATGAAACTCTATTTGCAAAACCCATCAACAAGGACCATACTTTTCAAACCGATCAAGTAAGTCCAGTTTCTCGAAATCCCCTGCAACTTTGGCTGGTTTCATATGTAGGCTTGTTTAATAACCTTGTGTCTGAATCAAATCTCTTACTAGTTTGAATACTAAAAGGGCATTCCAATGTATATGTTTTATATTCAGGACAAATATTGTGGAAGCTCATACACAAGTGGAGTCTTTGCTCGAAGCTGAGTATTCATCTGAAGAACAAGCCAATATCAATATGATCTCTATCCAGGATCTGCAAACCCAGCTCGACAATTTTCTTTAACTTCTGTAAACCATGACTCAATGTTTTTGCTGTCCGTGCCTCTTTGGGGTTTTTATATACAGATTTCATTCTTTTGACTACTTTTGAAGCTACTTTAGAAGAGTTCAACTTTAGAAAATATGATATATACTATCTTTGGTATCCAAGAACTCATAAATCTTGGTCCCCACACTCAAATCTTTTTACGGTCACAGTGTAGATCTTATGCTTATATAAACTAGTTGGCAAGTTATTGTTTGGTTTTCGCATCAAAGTTTCGAATCGTTTGATAGTATAAATACAGACAAACCAAAAATTGTACTATGTATTTGAAATCTTAAAATTAATCCTTCGATCACGACTCGGACAGATAAAAGTCAAATATATATACTTGGTAAGAATATGTCATATCAGGTGCAATATACGTAGAAGTAAATTTCAAAAATGAAGAAAACAAAATGGAGTGAGATATACTTCAATGAATAGTCCACACTCTTAAACATGACTTAAGAGATTTTGGACACGACTTTGGGAGACCACTTTTTAAAAGAGTAATATATATGAACTAATTTATAGTTTTAAAATTTTAAAATGTATATCAGTTTTAAAGCAAAATTTATTCAAATCGCTTTAATTCGTTTCTGGCGATCTATAAATTATTTAGTGAATGAACAAAGAAAGTAGATTTTTTACTTAGCAAATTTTCAAACAAACATACCATAAATTTCACTTTTTTTGTGTTGAACTCAAACATACTATAAATTTCATTGTCTACTACTTCACATGTATAGTTTCTCCTTCTCAACTACTATGAGTACTACAATCCAAGGAACACTGGTAAAACAATAAAGGAAGAAGCTACCTCAGCGATTTGATCCGTACAGTCATGTTTCAAATCTAAACGATAGATGAAAGAGTCTTCTCTTAGCGTTGTTGATCTCACTTCACTTGTAAACTCATGAAGTCTTGACCGTTCGTTTTGAGATGCTACAAGCCTACAACCAACATAAAAGTCTTAGAATCACTAATAAAATACTCTTCCACACCAAAATGATCCAACATAATATAGCCAATAGAAGAAGGTACGCTTTGGCATCTTTACCATTTAAGATCTCCTTATGCATCTCCAAGTACATATCCTATTTAGACGTCAGAATTGCTATGTCAAGAGGCATCGATGTTATATTTAAGACATACATGTGGGTCCGCTTTCGCTTGTTAAAGTATAGCCCGTTTAGCTCTTGAGCAATTATTTTCAAATTTAAATATATCTTATTCAGCTGTCAATTTTAACTGCTAGCTGTCCCTCTAATTGATAATTTCAGAGAGAAAAGAAAAATACTCCTAAATGATAATTTCAGATTTTTCAGTTGAACAGATGAAAAAAACGTAAATTTAGATACAAAAGAAGAATTAACCCTTTAGATTGAAATTAAAAAATCGTCTAATTAAATAGCGTAAATTTTGTAGGAAAGCAAAGCAATACGAATCTTAAGATATTAGCAAAATTACGACAGAACCGTAGAACACAACTTTAGTAATATGTGCGTCCGTGCATATGCATTAGTAAGAGAAGACATACAATAATAAGAATATCGGAAAGAAAGAAAGAACCCTAATTTTAAAAATTAGGAATTTTTTAATTTACCAGTGAATGTCCGAAATCATTACATCCATTGAAAGCTCAACGTGGCTTCTCCTGCCTTCTTCTTCTTCGTTGATCTGTAAGCCCATTCTCTCCTTCTCTTACCTGAAATTTTTAATTTCTCGTTGGATCCACTCTTCTTTTTTCATCTCTTAATTTCTTCTTCGGATCTCCAGACTCTTCGATTACGCGTTGGACCATGATTTCTAAGGATTTTTAGGGTTTTCACTCTTTATTCAAAGTTCGCATCTGCTGCATCATTTCCGTATGAGCAAACGTGAGTCTTGTTGGAAAAAAAAATCTTCTCTTTCCTTGTTTCTCAAATGTGACTAAAATAATTCGTTTGATTCTCCAAATTCGTTAGGTTCTTGAAATTGTTTTCGTAAAGGGTTTGTGTTATCAGAGATATACAGAACAAAAGTTTTCAACTTTTTGTTTTCTTGTTCTGTTGGTTACAGGAATTGGTCAAATAATGACGGACCAAAGCTCCGTTGATGGGATTTTAGAGTTTCTTAAGAAGAATCGTTTCTCTAAAGCAGAAGAAGCTTTGCGTAATGAGCTCAACAACCGCTCTGACATTAATGGGTTTCTTCAGAAACTTAATCTCGACGAAAAAGATTCAACTATAGATGTAAGACCTGCTCCTATTGAACTTCGTAGATCAGGTTCTCGAGATAGTGAAGTAGTCTCCAAGGAGCTCATTGTGAAAGAGGTAGTAGACTGTGGAACTAGCACTAATGGGTCTGTAATCAAATGGGAAAATGGTGTGGCTCCTGAGAAACCTACCAAGAAGGAAACTATTATATCAAGCGAGACTAGCTTCACATTCTCCGGTGATGCTACTGCTCCAGCTCCTCCTGATACGCATTCCTATAAATTTACTTCTGGAAATGGTACTTTGGAGCCTATTAGTAGTAGCAGCTTGGTGGATTCATATGCATTGGCTGATATTGATAAGAAGATTGTGGAAACTGGTGAAGATATTGTTTTCTTTGGCAAGAAGAATACTACTTCAAGTTCAAGGTCCAAAGTAAACGAAACAAACGAGATTGATCGGTTAGTTGAGAACTTGGGAAAGCATGACAGCTCTATGGCTGCAACCACAGAGAACTGGAAAGATCGTTCTGTTAAGACTTTTTTCCCATCTTCGAGAGGTGATGCGTCAACCAGTTACAATCTGGCTACAAACTCGGATAAAAGAGAAGGAAAGAAAAAGGCAGATGTTAGTGACGTGAGAGCAGCTATCAAGGAGCAGGAGAGCGAAGTGGCAAGAGCTTTGTTCTTTGGTAAATGTCAACCCACTTTTGATGACAAGAACATCAGCACTTTAGGTTTTCCTCTTGTCTATGATACGCGCAAGGAAGAGTTTCCTAGGTTGCCTCCTGTTAAGCTCAAGTCTGAAGACAATCCATTGAGTCTTTACTGTGAAGAAAAATTCGAACGTGATGGTGGTACAAGTTCAAGGCTAATCAATGATGAAGAGGCTCTTCTCATTGGTTCATACCTTGATGTTCCCATTGGACAAGAAATTAACTCATCAGGTTAGATTCCATGACAATGTAATCATATCCTTACTGTGGTTATCACATTGCTACTAGCTACAATTTTTCTCAACGAATCTGCTGAAGTAACTTGTTTATATTTTGGTGTGAAAGTAAGTTTTTAATCTCTCTATGATCTTTATATAGGTGGGAAAAAATCAGCTGGGGGAAACTGGCTTTCAGTAAGTCAAGGCATAGCAGAAGACGCATCAGATCTTGTTTCTGGTTTTGCTACTATAGGTGATGGTTTGAGTGAATCTGTTGACTACCGTAACGAATACTGGGACTCTGACGAGTATGAAGATGATGACGACATTGGTTACGTTAGACAACCTATTGAGGATGAAACATGGTTTCTTGCTCATGAAATTGATTATCCAAGTGATCATGAGAAAGGAACGACCCGAGGTAGTCCTGATCACCATGGAAGAGATGCAAACAAAGACGACGATGATCAGTCTTTTGCAGAAGAAGCTTCTTATCTATCTGGTGAACAGTATCTACAGACAAAAGATGCTGAACCTATTTCTGCAGAGAATGACCGAAGACTTACTGTCTCAGAAATCTATCCTGCTAGCAAGAAAAATGATTTGATATCTCAATATGTTGGGGAATTGATGGATGAGGAAGTGCGTGATGAGCCTGTTTGGCAAGGTTTTGTAGCTCAGAGTAATGAACTTCTCATGTTGGGTGACAAGAAAAGCCATAGAAAATCTCATCTTGATGATGTTTGCCTTGAAGATGACCAGCATGATTCAGTCAGGTCGATTGGTGTAGGTATTAATAGCGATGCAGCTGATTTCGGCAGTGAAGTACGTGAAAGTTTGGCTGGTGGTAGCAGTGAGGGAGATTTTGAATACTCTCGTGATCATGATCATGTATCATCTAGGTTTAAACAGCTTTACTCTGAGTCATCAGATAAGAAACATATTGTTGTTGGGTCAAACAAGAATAAACAGAAAGGTAGTAAAAACGATGATGATGAATCAGGAGGAAGTTATCATGTGAAGAAGACTCAAACTGATGGAGGCTTTTCGTTTGGTTCGTCACAGAAAGATGTGAATCGTTTGAGTGCTTCAACAGCTACGGATGATATGGTTGCAACATGGAGACGGAAAAGTAGCGATTCGTCAAGTTCTCGAAGTTCTGTGAAAGAAAACAATGCAACAACGTCTGTAAAATCTGTAAACTCATCTCCTTCTTCTTTGTCAAACTATGCTTGCGGAGAAAGAAAGCATGCTGATGATAATAAAGAAGATGATAGAAATAGTGAAAGAGAAGACGACCATGTGACAGCACTTGATGATGAAGAGGCAGTGGCTGTCCAAGAGCAAGTAAGACAAATCAAAGCCCAAGAGGAAGAGTTTGAAACCTTTGACCTCAAAATTGTGCACAGAAAAAACAGGTAAAAAGATTTCTCTAAATCTTCATAGTTTCTTTCTTATTAACTTGGTTTGATATATTTATCAGAACTGGTTTCGAAGAGGAAAAGAACTTCCACGTGGTTTTAAACTCGGTGATCGCTGGGCGTTACCATGTCACTGAGTACCTTGGATCAGCAGCTTTCAGTAAAGCCATACAAGCGCATGACTTACAAACAGGAATGGATGTGTGTATAAAAATTATAAAGAACAACAAAGACTTCTTTGACCAGAGTCTTGATGAGATCAAGCTTTTGAAGTATGTCAACAAGCATGATCCTGCTGACAAATACCATCTTCTACGCTTGTATGATTACTTTTACTACCGTGTAAGTCATGTCTTCTCTTTTTTCCATCTTCAATGAAAGTTCTATATTTACTTGGGAATGTTATGGTAGCAATGGTTTCCTTGGCTGTATTTTGCAGGAGCATTTGCTAATTGTATGTGAACTTCTTAAGGCAAATCTATACGAATTCCACAAATTTAATCGAGAATCAGGTGGTGAAGTTTATTTCACAATGCCAAGATTGCAGGTTTGTCTTCTTCTTCATCATCATTTACCATTCAGCATAGATAGATACATATCTCTAGCCAAATTCTTAATATCTTCTGAACCGTTTTGTACAGTCAATAACTATCCAGTGTCTTGAAGCACTTCAGTTCTTACATGGTCTTGGACTTATACACTGTGATTTAAAGCCTGAGAATATACTGGTGAAAAGCTACAGCAGATGTGAGATAAAAGTCATTGACCTTGGAAGTAGCTGTTTCGAGACGGATCACTTATGCTCCTATGTCCAATCAAGGTCATATCGAGCACCAGAAGTGATTTTAGGACTTCCTTATGATAAAAAGATAGATGTATGGTCTCTTGGTTGCATTTTGGCTGAACTATGTACAGGCAACGTAAGTTCTCTGTTGACGTGGTCCATTTTCTGATATCATTGCTTTCCTATTAAAACATGGGAGTGTTACTTTTTTTTGCAGGTTCTGTTCCAGAATGATTCACCAGCTAGTTTGCTTGCAAGGGTTATAGGAATCGTAGGATCTATGGATAATGAAATGCTTAGCAAAGGACGTGATTCCCACAAATACTTCACGAAAAACCGAATGCTCTACGAGCGGAACCAGGTAAAGAAAGACCTTGACAAAGAACTCCTCAAAGACTCAGCAAACTCTTGATGCTAATAATAAAAGTTGATTGTTTCAGGAAAGCAACAGATTAGAGTATCTGATACCTAAAAGAACATCGTTGAGACATAGGCTTCCAATGGGAGACCAAGGATTCACAGACTTTGTTGCTCATCTTCTTGAGATAAACCCAAAGAAACGTCCTTCTGCATCAGAGGCTCTTAAGCATCCTTGGCTTTCATACCCTTACGAGCCTATCTCTGCTTAGCTAAACAAAAATTAGTTTGCGCAAAGGTTCAAGCCCCCTTTGATGTGGGGGCCCCTTAATGCAAGTTTGGTGAGATTAAAAAAGATGAAAAAAAAAACTTTGTGAAATTTGATTAGAAATGTAACACTTGTGTTGTCAAAACTTGTGATTATTATTTATTCTCTTTAGAACAGATTTGTAGTAAAAACTTTTATTTTTGTATCATTTACTGATCCTTAGTTATATTTATGAATGTTTTTATATTGATTGTTACAACAAAAATTATATAAATCAGATCTTTATTTTTTTCGGAAAGCTAAAGAAAAATGACATTAAATATAAAATAAAAATAAGAAGGTGTGAACAGTAGTCATCTTGTAGCTCAGTAATTTGATTCAGATGACCTCTGTCTCCGTCGCCGTCGTCTCATCAATCGTTGCTCCTCCGCTCTCTCGTCATCAGAGTCTGAACAAGCTCTCTCTTCAAGTACTCTTTCTCTCTTTTATTCAATTTCACCCTCTCAGTGTATCTTCTGTTTTCGACCTTTCATTTTCTCTTTGATTGTGATTGTGAAGATTCCTAGAGTCGGCTGCCGGAGGAAACAGCTAGGATTTGCTTTAGCTTCTGCGACGGCTTCAGAATCGCCATCGGAAGGTAAAAGGAAAAGCTCTGTGTTATGAATGTTAACCTTTTTTACGAATGTTGGATTTTTTCCAGCTACTTATGATCCGGAGCTCCGTTTGGTTTTCGAGCTCGCCACTGATTCTGAATTATATGAGCTTGAGAAAATCCTATTTGGTCCCAGGTGAATTTCGGAAGCAGTATATATATAGTGTTTTAGTGATTTCAGTAGCATAATCTGTGATTTTTGAGTGATGTTTTGGGATTTACTTTGTTTTTTGGTGAGCAGCTACTTCAGCCCTCTGCTGAAATCAATCCCAAACAAAGGAGGAGGTGATCGGTTAATGATAGGCCAAGACATTGAGGTGCGAGATGGTTTTATCGAATCTCTTGAATCCAGATTCTTGTTTCTTGCTGCAGATGCTCGCTCAACACTGAGGTAGGCTTGCTTGTTGACATTAGACTATAGCTTCACTAGTATGCAAGCTAGGGTATTAAGTTTTCGATGAAGTAGATACGAATCTTGATTTGTCTGGAGTAAATCTATTCCATTGGTTTTGTTGCAACTTCAGTGTTAATTTAGTTGAAATTGATTCATTATCTCTTACTATGTATATGTTCATAGAACAAAGAATTCGAGTATGTAATATAAATCTTTCATTTTATAGGGGTTGGAGGCCTTCATACAGAAATGTTTTACTTGCGGTGAGGAATAAGTTGAATATTCCCTGCTCCAGCCAATTGCCAACTGAAGACCTAGAAGCAGAGATTTTTCTTTATCTTGTTGACAATTTCTCAAGGTATATGGAGTAACCCATTAGTTTAGCTTGAGTGTGTTCTTTGAACTGTTTTCCCACTGCAACCTCTTAACTTATCCATGTAGTGATGTATCAGGGATTTTTCCAGGCCTGTGGGAAAATTCTGAAGTATCAGAGGTAAATGGAAGCTTAGAACTTGGGCTCAGTAAATGGAAAGTTGAATTACTTGCTGCACTACAAGTGGGTGCTACAGAGGTCCAAGCTATGATTCTGAAGGTAGTCTTGTTTTAAAGTGTTTCCACCTTTAGAATGCTATGTTTTGTCCTCAGGCTTACATGTCATTTTTCTTCCAGGGTGGTGGGATGATCACATTTGCCAAAGTTTATCAGTTGGTATGAGAAAATAGATTAACAGTTTTATGCGTTTAATCTTCTTCTTCTTATTCCCTGAGGCAATACAAATAACTGGTGTATTCTGAACCTATATAGTTAGCTAAGAAACTATCGGGGAAAGTATTCCTTGAAGCTGCCAACTATCAGATGAGGAGAGAAATGCTAAAAAAGGTTTGCCTTTGTAATTCATTTCATCATACTGCATAAGAATTTTGTTTAAAGCATTAGGACAATGATGTAACGATGTGTCAATACATAAACCTCTTTGTACAGGGTGGAAAGTTAGCAGCCATTAACTTGGAATCTCGAGCAGCTCTGCTTGCAGCTAAGCATGTAAGTATTTTTCCTTTTCATTATATAAACTTACATTTTCGCCTAACAATGTGATTACATTTACGTTTAATTGATCACAGGGCTTTGCAGGAGCTGCGTCCAGATACATTGGCTTAAAATCAGCAATGCAATTACTTGGCCCCATGTAGAATTACACTACCCTAATCCTAGATTATATAACATAGCATTATTTGTTCTTTTTAGTATGTTTTGATTCGGAAAATATTTGTGGGATCTGTAGGATGTGGGGGACATTACTAGCTGACTTGGTTATTCAGATGCTCGAGACTGACTACGCTAGAATCTTACGAGCTATTTACGCATTTGCACAGGTACTTCTCTTAGGCAATACTTAGTTTCAAGATACAAAGATTGTTCATTAAAAAGGATTTTGTTTGTTTTTACAGATTCGGATCACCAGGACATATAGACTACCTTGTAAATGAAGTTAACAGTGATTGTTTTCTCGAGATTTTTAATATCAGTGTCTCTCCACGAATTATGTCGGTAGACAATGTTACATCAACAACACACTCTCGCTATGCTTCTTGTGTGGCTCAAATGATTTTAGACGCTACTCGAATATAAAGATAGTGGTCCCAAAGAGTGGCGGCGTTTGCAAAACGCTGTTTCTGGAGAAAAACATGTTTTAACCGGCCTGGGCAAAAAAACCGAATCCAAAATACCAAACCAAAACCAACCCGAAAAACCGGTTTAGGTTTGGATTCGGATATGTTCATTTTACTCACCAAATCTTACATTCATATACCTGTGGATATTAGTTCGGGTACGGATATCATCCGATACCTAATTGGGTACCCAAATATCCAAAATATTATACACTAATGTTTTTAGTATTTTAGTATTTTTTGATATTTTAACACATTTGGATATTTTGGTATTAATTATTTTTTCGGATATGCATATTTTCGGGTATTTTTTGGAATTTTCGGGTATTTCGGATAAATTTTCGAGTTTTTTAGGTATTTTTGGATATTTCCATTAAAAATTTAGGAATTTTTGGGTATTTTGGGTATAATTTTCTCAACAATAATCAAATCCGATCAGCTATTTTATTATCTGAAATTTTTTTGGCTTTTTATTAGTAATAATTTTTTGAATCCGAACCGACCTAAACTCAATCGATTCCTATCCAATTTAAAACTTTATAACTATTCATACAGATACAAAATATATTTATCCGAAATATTCGATTTTTATCTGAATCCGACCCGAATATCCGAATGTCCAGACTTATTAATTTAAGGAAAAAAATCTTGTTCCTCCTTCCTTAGTGGTGACTGGTGACACGAGCGGATAAGCGTAGTGAGGGGTTTTGTTTGCGACACGTGTCTGGTCTGTGAAACTTGGTAAAGATACTAGTCCTTTGAATGCATCAAACGTGTCTGTCCATCGAAAGCAACAGCTCTTGTTTCTTTTCACGTCGAGACCCCGCCGCGTTTCTCCACGTGGCTTTTGTCGGGATTCAGACTATTACATAAAATATGTTTGCATTTTTCTTTTATAGTTTTCTTTATGGCCGACTTACAATGCGTTACTAGGTGAACTATCACTATATTATCATTTTTTTTTCATTTTTGCCTCCTACTGAATGCTTGTTTAGATTTTTTAAAATTATTTTCTCTTATAGTACAACTTGGAGAAATTAGTTTAATGCTCCTTAAATTTTGGTTGGTAAATCCCCCCTAATTTCGACTTCAAATCTCTATGGTTATTGGTTAGTGTGGGGTGAACACTAGAACATGCGTGGTATCAGTACATGTGCTTACCAAAATACGGATTGATTAGGACAGGTTTGTTTATTTGTGGTTCTAATTTTGAAAAACATGTGGTAAATTCATTTGTGGCCCTCCTTGGGAACAAGACTTATCTTTTATAAAAAGTTTTGCAAGAAATCAAATTGAAATTTGATATCACGAAATCTTTACTATATCGCCATTATCCAAATCATGACGTGACGTAAGAGACATGGTTAGTTGGATAATATCCATTTTATCAACCACGAAAACAAATAGTTAACATAAAATTTTATTACATCAAATAATTAATGTAAATAAAAGAAGGAAATCACTGATAAATAACTATGTAGTGTTATGCATGTTGGGAAATTTTTGTTTGATATATTTCCTAGATTATTTTTGTTTAGTAGTACAACATTTTGAATAACCGCCAAGAATTCATAATTATTGGAAATAGCTTTTTATAGGAGGAAACATATGATAGGACGATCTTTTAGGGAAATTTCTTGCCAAAATATATAGTCTTAAATGAATTCAAAATAACTAAGACCATCCACGTGTCAAGTCCGGAACAGTCTTTTCGCTCTTCTAATATAATAATCTCACATCCTAAAGCTTCGAAGACATCTCTTCCAAGTTCCAAACAAATATCACTTTATTTATTATTAAAAAAATAAATAAAGTGAATTTTGTTTATATATATAAAAAAAAGCTGTTCATTCGATTTATTTCCTTAAAAGATTATTCTCTCGAACCATCATCTCTTTCTTCTTCAGCAGCCATTATTAAGCTCTGTTTTTTTTTATCCTGCTTATAAACAGAGCAACACCTAATTTTGGATTCTCCACTCAATTTTTTTTCTCCCAATTTCACTAATTTTTGGAAGAACAAAAACACGACAGATCATTTTAGTTTTTTTCTAAAAACTTCATTTCGGATCCATTTCCTTCGTTTTATGATCTGTTCAAGTAAAGGAACAATCTTTATAGCTAGAGATAAATATTCAATCCCTAAATTACCCCTCACAGGGTCTTCAATAAATTACCCAAATCGAATTCGAATTAATCTTCCGATCAGTGTCACAACTTCCCGATCATCATCGTCATCGTCAATGGCGGTGGAAACAATGTCGCTGGGATCAGATTCGTCAACTTTGATTCTAACATCTGGAGCAAGCGGTCGCGTTAGAGCACTCTTCTCGATGAGAGAGCTCAAGCGTCTCGTCACGATCATTCAATCGTTGATTCTCTTCATTTTGCTTCCGTTTCGCGTCGTCGTTTGGCGGCGGCGGACTGGCGCGGTGGTTATCAGAGACGATAAGCAGGAGAGGAAGGTTTGGGTTCCTCCACAGATCTCGGTGAGGAAGAGGAACATCGGTTCCGGCGGAGAAATCGGATGCAGCGTTTCGCCTCCGTCGGTTCCGGCTGCGGTGGTGGATGAGGAGGTTGCGGTTCGACGTGAGCTGGCGATGAGGCGAGTTTTGGAGGATGACGACGGCGGCGATGGAAGCTCCGTGAGAGATTTTACGCTTTTCACGACGAAGAGAGGAGACACGTTGTTTACTCAGTCATGGTCACCTCTTTCCCCAAATCACAGGTTAGTTATTTTCTCCTTTACCATTTTCTTAATCTATAAATTAATCATTTTTTGTCAATCTTAGTTTATTGATTTGAATTGAGATTATATACGCATCCTCTGTTTTTTCATTTGTCTAGATGTTAACCTTAAGCTTATTACTTTATTTTTAGTCAATAAATTCATTATGAAGTCTTCTAGTTATTATAATTCAAAATGTGAAATCGATGGTAGTTTAATGATTTTATCAGTCAAATACTGTTATTTTTTTCATTAGTTTATAGATTTGAAAATATTGCATCCTCTGTTCTTCATTTGTTTAGATGTTAACCTTAAATCTTATCAAAGTCAAAATAAAAGATTGATAGAAACGTCCTGACCTCTACCAATTCCACTTCATACTCAATTTATACATATTTATTAATGGCATAATTAGTTCTTGTGATTCAATTGGATGTTTCTGGAATTTAGTACATACCATAAACAAAAAAGGGAAACGTTTTTATAGAAGATATTTAAGTGCTCAAAAGAAGAATTTTTGGGTCAAAAAGAAGATATTTGCTACACCCATTAACAAAAAAAAGAAAGAAAGAAGATATTTGTGTTATTCATTTCAAGTATTGTTTCTTGGATTTGGTGTCAAGTGGTCCTAATTGATATATTGGCTTTTAGCTTGAGTTGTTCAATATTGAAGTGGATCAGCTAGATATTGTTCCCTTACTCATAGATTCAATTGGTTTGCTTAACCAGAGGGTCATAACTAAATTTTTGTTGAACTAACCATTAATAAAAATGATAATATATTATGTAATTAAAAATGCGGATCGAGTATTAGGATTATATTTAGTTGGTAAGCGATTCTTATGATTCATGAAAAGTAGTTTAGTTGGGAAAATGTAGAAAATATGATATTTACTTCTCAAGTGGTTTTGATTTTTGCATGATCAATATATAATATAGATACAGAAGACTTTTGTAAATAGTGACCTCTATACAGTGTATAATTGGTCTAATGTTTTTTTTCTCACAATAAGTTTTCCTTTCTTTTTATATGGTTTTGTAAGCTAATCTGAAGTTTTGTTTAAATAAAAGTCAACAAAACTAGTAACCTTCAATCATTTTTCTTGTATGGTTTCTAAACTTTTGATATGTTCTTACAGAGGACTTGTTGTTCTGCTACATGGATTAAACGAGCACAGGTTTGAACCTTATGTCTATGGTTATGCTTTGATCATATTTTTCTTAACATTAGGAAGCTTAACATTTTTTATTTTTTTTTCAAAATTTTGACAGTGGAAGGTATAGTGATTTTGCAAAGCAACTAAATGCTAATGGGTTCAAGGTCTATGGAATTGATTGGATCGGTAATCTCATTTCTCTTTCACCTTTTCTTATTGTTTTGTTATTACACAAAAGTATAGACCTAAACATGGTTTTGATGATATCTAAGGTGTTGAGTTAAAAGTTTTTGACATAGTAAGCATTGTGGTGGTCTTGATCTTGAAACTTTGATGGGAGTTTTGAAACAATGGATAGAAGTGGACCTTAGTACATTTTTTTTTTTTGGTTCAAGTACCTTTTTAGAAATGCAGAAACATGAGAGTGCTTTTTCACTATGCAATTGTTTCGTAGGATAGAAACAAAACTCTTCAACCATACCTCTCTGTGTTTGGCTGTCGCAGGGAATATTGTGTTGGGGTGGTGCCTAATCCGTGTGGAAAGGTGACACATGAATCCCATCTTTTAGCTTTATACTGCTGACAACTTTAGGGACTGTGATTTGTAATATTTTCGAACAATTTGAACATCTATGAGATCTTCATATAGCTTCTTTATTATAGCCTTTTTAAAGACATTTCCTTGAATGATAAGTTTCCAAAATCTGTAGAGTTTGAACTTTTGGTTTTTAATACTAACAGGTCATGGTGGAAGCGATGGACTTCACGCTTACGTTCCCTCCCTTGACTACGCTGTCGCAGATTTGGTATCTCTCTCACACACTCTCTATATTAAGTTTAAGCTGCTGAATCCGTTTTCTTGTTGCTGAAGCAAACTCACACACGCTATTATCATCTTTGCAGAAAACATTTCTTGAAAAGGTATTTGCAGAGAATACAGGACTCCCCTGTTTCTGCATTGGACACTCAACAGGAGGAGCAATCATCCTCAAGGTAAACTAACTAACTAACATCTTTAGAATCCATTAAAAGAACATTGTATCAATACTACAAAAAACCCTAAACAATTTTTAAGCGCAGGCTATGCTGGATCCAAAGATTGAATCTCGAGTTTCAGGCATTGTATTAACTTCACCAGCTGTTGGAGTCCAACCATCTCATCCAATCTTCACTGTAAGTTAATTCTAAAAGCTGTCTTTTTCATAGACAATTCTTTAACAATATCTCTGTGTTTGATGATTGAACAGGTTCTTGCTCCAATCGTTGCGTTTCTCTTGCCAAGGTACCAGTTCAGTGCAGCAAACAAGAAAGGAATGCCCGTTTCTCGTGATCCAGAAGCTCTTATCACCAAATACTCTGACCCGTTAGTCTTCACTGGTTCCATCCGGGTTAAAACCGGCTACGAGATCCTTAGAATCGCTGCTCACTTGCAGCAAAACCTGAACAAAGTGAATGTTCCTTTTCTTGTTATGCACGGTACAGCTGACACTGTGACTGATCCCAACGCTACTAAGAGGCTTTACGACGAAGCATCCTCATCAGACAAATCGATCAAACTGTTCGATGGGTTGTTGCACGATCTCCTCTTCGAACCTGAGCGAGAAATCATCGCTGGAGTCATATTGGATTGGCTAAACCAGCGGGTTTAGCTCTCTCTTTCAAACCAACAATTACTATTACAAGAAACAAGAATAATTATTTCCCGGAATTTTCTGAGTTAGTGACTAAGAAACGTGAAGCTTAAGAAAGTATTGGTTAATTGAGCAACTTCTTGGTTGATTTTTCTCAACTCCACAAGTGGGAATAATATAGAGAAAAAAAGAATGCAAAACTGTACTCTGTTGTTATTTTTCTTGATGGTACATTGGTCTCTCGATCCTATTTGAAACCTTTTATATGGGTTATATATGTTTTGGTTCCGCTAATTAAGAACAAAAAATTTCATTTTACTGTTTCATTCAGTTTTAAACCACGTTAATCATTACATGGTTTGTTTCAAATTTCCCTTTGCTATGACTGAATGTTATTTGATATAGATATAGTACTATATGTGGGGAATCTATACATTAAATAGTTTCGGGTTTTAAGTATTATTAACCAACAAAAGCACAAATTTTAACCGAGTGAATTTGGTCTGCACATGAGTAAACGCAAAGCTGATCAGACGCAATAACGTATACAAGAAATCGAATAATTAAACAGTAGGAGTATATAACCCTAAAACATCACCGTAAAGGAGAGAATCTCGAGTTTTATATTGAGCGCGAATGCGTGTTTTCAGCAAGCAATTTAATTCTGAAAATCACAATATATCAAACATTTAATTTAGGATCATGCTCATACATTGTTGCGTTAGGGAAGAGAAACTGTAAGTTCAGTGATTTCCATTTAGGATCATTTTGTATGTGGTGTTGGCCGGAAGTCAGGAATCTAGCCATTGGAATTGTCTAAAGGGAATGGATATAGCGAGGGAAATTATTTCTTCCATTTCTATTTTGTCTCTGTTTCGAATGTTTTAAAATTGTTAATGATAGGTACACGTTGTGTTTTATCAGCTTTGACCTTGGTTTCACAATATATAGTTAAAGGCTTAAGCTCCTTTCTAATTGTTTTCGATGTTGTTTATAATTTGTACTAGACTCTTTCTCTCCTAGTTTCATCATTCATGTTATTTCTGCTGCTAATGCAAATTTTAACTTCTAAATCATTTACATAAATTAATATTCGATAAACTAATAAAAAAATTTGGTTTCAAAATGGGTTAATATAATAATTAACATAATTCGATAAAATAATAAAACAATATATTTTTAGAAAAATTATATGTAAATATATCGTCCAATCAATATCTTAAATTAATAATAATATAAAATTTTAAAATATAATTAATATAATTTAGTGAAATATGACTCTAATGTTGTTTATTTATTCATAAATTTGGATTTTGTTGATATTCATCTATAATATTTTCTTAATAAATAAAAATCTGCTTATATTATCTTTTAAAATTGCACCCAAAAGTTATGAATAATCTTAGATGTGATTATTGTTTACTAACATGTAACTACGTCTAAAAGTATTGCCATATTGTCTTCTATTTTCTACTTTAAATATAAACTTTTAAAAATTAGTCAAATCTCTTTATCATTAATTTATCAATAAATTAATATTTTTAAATTAATAAAATAATCTAGACATTTATAGAGATTTTATTGTATAGAATTTGATAGATTTTACATGTGGAACAATGTTGTCTAACTTTGTGTTTTAGAGCGCAACAATGTTGATAGACAATTTTTCTACGCAACATACACTACTTCCATATTCATTTTAAGAAACTTATTTTTATTAGAAATAAATGTTCCAAAAGTATAAAATAAATTCATAAGTAAACTCAGTTGTTTTTTTAGTTGCTTAGAATTGAATCTAACGAAGCCTTTATTTTCTTATATAATGAATTTCAAGCCGGTAACATCAACAATTTTTTTGAAGAACTCTACGCTAGAGAAAAAAATGTTAGGTAGTTCAAACCATCAAAATTCAATATTATTTTTCATTATAAATAAAACTTACGCATCAGATATTTTTGTTTCCTTAAACAGATTTGGAATACATATAGTGATTGCTAGACTTATAAAGATGTCTAAATATTTTGTTTAGAGTATAGATTTACTAGTTTTTTAAAAAACTAAGTGCAACAAAAGTTCAACTTAAACAGCTACATGCCTACATTGGTCTGCATTGGAAATTTTAAATAATGATAGGTAAAATCATCAAATTTCTCATCATATTTTATTTTTTACTGTAAAAATTACTTACATATCAGATTTGAGCAAATTTGAATACAAAATTCTTTTAGCTTAAGAAAAATTTCAAAATTTGCCTTCCATATGTTCAATATAATTAGATTATATTGAATCAAACACTACAAGAAAAATGGTGTATTACATCTTTTAGATTGCATCAATCAAATAAATGATACTAATTTAAATTATTTTTAACAATTGATACAAAATTTATCATTTAACATCAATTAAACATAACTGATACTAATTTATCTTGATTTACATTACTTAAAAATAAATTATGCAAAATAAAAAATGATGCAATTTGTTTCTAATATTCTCATATCGCCAAAACAAGTGACGAAGAGAAAACCACTCTTCTATAAATAAACTCATCATCAAATAATAAGTTTCACATATTTATTTTAATTAAATATTACATTTTTAGACTAATAAATTTATATTTTATCATATAAATTTAATAATATTTAATATTTTGATTAATTAAATTTAACTATAAAAATCAATTAATTTTAGTATTAATTGTACACAACCGATGAAATTATAACATCAATTACAAATAAATGATACAGCTATGTAGCATTAATTATTAGATTTGTAGCAAATATTAACGATTACTTGATGCAAAATAACATCATTTGTTTGTAACTAATATAAAATTTAACATTATTTATTTGTAACTGATATAAATTAACATCAATTATAATAATGATATAATATTTTTAATCGATGCAAATATTTTGTATCATTATTTTTAGAATCAGTTAAATAAATGATACAAAATTAGTTTGCATCACTTATATGTAATGCAAATACATAAAAATAAGTGATGCAATAGATCCTTTTTTTTGTATTGAAAAGATTTAAACGTGGAAGCATATATAATCTCATGTAGATTCAAACGTAAAAACATATATAATCTCATATATAATGTCTTAAACAGAACGTAGTTATGAGGTGACGTCTTTATAGAGAAATATACAAGCTTTGGATAAAACAAACAATACTACCTTTTGAAAAAAAAAAATCAAGAAAGCAAAACTAAGAGAAACAGGGAAGTCAATGAAAACAAATAAAAGTATATAGACACAAATGTAGATGGTGAATTAAACAAAAGTATAGAGACACAGACGTAGATGGTATTAATCAGAACTTGGTTAAGTTGAGCTTTTAGTCACATGAAAGTTAATAAACAAAATAAAAAAATTTGGCATTCTACATCCAAACTCATAAACACATTCAAAAACTAAGGCTTCTTGTCTCACTTACCTTCATCTCAACATTTTTTCTTACTAAGCCCTTGCGACGAACAAGATAACCAAACTCCATGTGTCCCCATTCTCTCCCTAAGGAATTCTGGTATTCCCATAATTCTGTAATCACTCCTTCAACAATTTGGACGTCGAAGTCAGTTAGCATGACCACATGCCCATGTCATCATTAGTCTATTAATATGTTAGTTTACATTCTTCGTCTTCTGGAATGTAAACACCCTAAAATTTATTATTTAATATTTAGAAAAAATTCAAAGCACTCAATATTATAATTTAAATCACTTACATTTCCCTAATAGAAATTATATGAAGGGGGACCGTCAAAAGACACTACCACGAGACATATTTTGACCAGTTTTTCTATGAGAAACTCAAAATCTTTATAATATCTAGGAGGTCGGGTATGAAACTTCACTTCATCCACATAACCATTAAACAGAAACGAACCAACATGGTGTAAGTATCAAAGGCTACCCACGGCCGACACCGTTTCTGACCTCCTTGGGGTTAGCAGGGGTTTTTCAAAACCGCTCAAATGCACTGCATACCGCTGGCCTCTGGCAAGGGCCACAACCCAACAGTCCCCTGTCAAAAAAGAAAAAACATACAAAGTCAAAAATAAATCTATTTTTGTCTTATAAGCAAAACAAAATTGTTATTTACCGAACAACATTATTATTTATGAAAACATACCATATCTTTGACCATATAGTTTGCATTCGAGATCAGGTCTTTTTGTTCTCCAGAATATAAGACATCCGTTCAGTTCCAAGATGATAAGATCTTTACTAATTGAGAGATTATTGTATGGGCCGGGGTTCTCACTTGTTTTTAGATACTCCTAATATTTTAATTATATTTTATATTTTTTTAGAGACTCTTTGAGATAATAGCAATGAGGTTGCTCTTAATGAATCTTACACCAGTAATATCAGCAATGGTTATAAAGATGTCTCAATATATTGTTTAGAGAATGAATTTACTGGTTTGGAAAATAGAGTCTATATGTTTGGTGAAATTGATTAACAAAGCAGTTTCATGTCTAAAGAATTGTCTTTTGACATTGTTTTTTAACTAAGTGCAACAAAAGAACAACTTAAGCAGCTACATTGGAAAATTTTAAATAATGTTAGGTGAAATCATCAATTTTCTCATCAAATTTTGATTTTTTACTATACATACATTCCAGATTTGAGCAAGTTTGAATACAAAGTTCTTTTAGCTTAAAAAAACTTCCAAAATTTGCTTCCCAGATGTTCAATATAATTAGATTATATTGAATCTAAAGATTCAAACGTAAATTTTGTCTACAGATATGTTTACATGCATACATAATCTTATATAAATTTGTCTTTGTACCTAAGATAGACAATAAATTCATTAATTCTTCAGCAAAATTTACTATATCTTTAAAAATTAATCATTTCTGATTCATCTAAAGTTCATAATTATTTTCACCAATTCGACATCTAATTCAACTAAAAAACTGAAAAATAAACCAAATAAAAAAGAAGATTGTTCAATTCATTCATGTCCTATTTTTGAGTTGAATGAGTCAAAAAAAAGTTCCCCTCAAATTTTTCAACTCCATCTATATGCAAGCATTTGGACCCATATGAGTATTAAGGTTCCTATAACTTTTCGGTTTTACTCACAGTTTATTGCATCAAACTAACACAGTTTTGTAAATAAGATACCATCAAACAGATAGATTAACTATGAGTATTCTGTTTCTAAAGAATTTATGTATAGTTGAGATCAATCACCAAAAAGAATACACCCAATTCCTTACCTCTTTTCAAAGGATCCGTGACCTTATTCTCATCATCAACTGGTTCATCCTAAAAATCCGAAACAACAACAACAACAAATTACGTCGGTGTCCATGGAGATTGGAGAAATTGAGTAGAGCACTGCGATTTCGATTCCGGCAACAAAAAAAGAAACAAAAAACACATTTTATTCAGGTTTTAGCTGGGCTGGGCTTTTTTGGCCCACGAATTGGATTGGCTAAACCAGCGGGTTTAGCTTTCTCTTTCAGACCAACAAGGCAACAATTACTATTACGTCAAATCAAGACAAGAAATAATTAAACGTGAGGCAAAAGAAATTCTTGGTCGATTAAGCAACTTCTTAGTTGATTTTTCTCAACTCAAAAGTTGGAAGAGAAAAAGTGAATCCAAATCTGTACTCTCTTCATGATACTCAATCCTTATTGAAACCTATCATTTGGGGTTATTTATGTTTTGGTTCCACTAATTAAGAACAAAAATGTTCATTTTACTGTTTCATTCACTGTTAAACCACATTAATCATTACATGGTTTGTTTCAAATTTCCCTTTTACATATGACTGAGTGTTATTTGATATAGATATAACGCATCTACTGCTATTATATTCGACTAGATATGACTACTATTTAATGACTATATTTAAACATGTATTATCGTTAATTTGTTGCTCTTTCTATTAAAATGATAGACAAGCGGTCATATGGGTGAGAAATGTTTCTTTTAAGCTTAATAAATAACCAGACATGTCTACAAATGTTCAGAAAACACATCATTTTTTTTTCAGATGGATGCTAAAATTAAGTGAATGGACACACTTACCAACTTGATCGATCATCCACATATTGTGGTATGCTTTTTCTTTTTGCCCTTTTTGTTATTCAAAAATCAGCTTCTTTATCTATGTTTTTTTCTGTTTTTCCAAATGAGCTTATAGGAAATAAATGTATTTCACTTTACAAATGGTTTTTTCATAGGTAGGCGATTGATTGACTGCGAGGCTCGTGGAAGAGTTAATCAACTCAACTATTTTTACCAGTCGAAGATTGGGCTTCTTCAACTTATGGATCAGGGTAAACTACTTTTAACCATCCATCCATTTTAACCATTCAGCCACCAGTTTAGTGTGGTTATAAAATTTTATTAAATCGATATCTGAATCCATTTTAACCACCTACTGAATTTCCTTTTCTTAATATCAATTTGAAAATAAATTATTTCCTTATTTTTGTTTCACATACATCTCTTCATATGATAAGATTATTATTATTAAAATTAGAATACAAATATTTTATTTAATTACTGAAACAACCTCTAATTAATTCTCTATATTTTTACAACCAAACACAATTATTTTCTTATATAAACATTACAATTATATAATAGTATGAAATAATTATGATTCTCTCATGTCATCTTATTTTCTAAATATTTTGACTTATTATATAATAAATGCAGTTAATAAAAAGAGACATATATTATTATTCAGTCGATAAATAGTAAAGTTCCATTTCTTCTTTTTCCGATGAGACGAACGAAATTCCTAAGTTTCTTGATATGACATGGCAAAAAAGGAGGACTATATTTTTAAAAATTAATCATTTCGGACTCATCTAAAGTTTATTCCTTCTACTTCTCATTTGTCTTTCTCCATAATTATTTTTCACCAATTCAACATCTAATTTTAACTACATAGATAAAAACAAATAAATGAAATAATATTTTAGAACAAAAACCAATTAAATGAATAATAATTTGAATACGTGAATGCTAATTCATCAGTTTCTCCATCAGATAAACCTAATAAAAAATGTTAATAATGATAAAACTAATAAGACGTCGAAAAGTTGAGTTGTTTTTGGTTCTACGTTATATAACCTTTTAATGTGGTACAATACGATAATTCTGACAGAAAAATAGTTGAGTGGGGATAATCATCTAAAATTTCACCATTTAAGACAAAAAAAGAGTTGGAAAATGTTTCAAACTCATTCAACTAAATTAAAATATCTGAAAAAATAAATCAAATACAAAAAATTTGTTCAATTAACTCATCTGCTATTTTGGAATTTAATGAGATTCAACTAAAAAAAATTCATTCAATTTTTTCAACTCATTCATATACAAGTATTAGAATATTCTGAATTATTTGAGCAATTTTTTGCTGAAGCGCAACTCAAGGTTTTCTTTTGTTGTCTTCTCATCTCTTAATTCTTCAATCTCCATCTTCTTCTTTTTTTGTCACTAAAATCTTTTCATTAATTAACTGATCTGTTTACATTAAAAGCCCATAGGGCCTCCTTTGCAACTGTATCTGCTACGGAATTAAATGCTCTTGAGATAAACTTAAATAAAATAAAATCGAAAGTTTTTGCAAAAGAAACGATGTCACTCAGAATTCCATAAATCTATATGATGTTCTCTCGAGAGGCAATAACTTTGATCAAGCTTTGGGAGTCTGATTCAACTTCTAGATTTTTAAATCCAAGAGCCGACGCTGTTTCAAGGGCTGCTCGCATGGCTAAACCTTCAGCCATGAACGGCCAGCTTACAAATAGGTGAATTTGGGAGTGATTTGATACAATCTCCTTCCGCTCATTCGAGAACGACCAGCCTAGGCCTGCAACTCTGCTTTCAGCTTTCCAGGCCGCATCCGAACGATAGGTAATGCTTTTTTCTCTGCTCATAGATCTCGGCATAGGTTTATGCTTTCTTTTGTCTGCTTTTGATTAAGCTGCTTGCCAGACTTTGCAATCCACAATTGCTTTAATCAGAGTCTCTGTTTGGGACCAGCTCTTATCATTGAAGATCATGCAATTTCTTGCTTTCCATAGATGCCAGCAGATCCAAGCCACCAAATTTGCTTCCACAACTTCTATTGGGGGAATACATTGAAGATCCTTACTCTTCACCCATAATTCGTAGAAATTAGTATGTGCTTTTATTTCCAACTCTCTTGTGAAAAGGGCCTCTTTCCATACTTGTTTAGCAAATTCACAGTGGTATAACAGGTGTTCCACTGTTTCCAATTCTCCACATCTTTTGCATTTGGCGTGCTACTAATCTTTCTCCAACTGGCAGTGCATCTTGCGCTGTCTTCCATAGAAATAGTTTTAGTTTCGAGGAAGTATGAGTAACCCAAATATCGTTGTTCCAGTTGATGTTTGGTACCGAGTGTAAGTACATACCCGGATGCTTTTCTTCTCTTGCAACTTGGTATCCCGACTTGGTCGTATACATTCCTGATTGATTGGCCAGCCAAATTAATTTATCATTGCTTCTTCGGCGACTCGGTTTGATACTAAATATCATGTGTTCGTAATTAGGTAACAGCTCATGTATAAATTTTCTGATCTAATTGGTAGAATTGGGACGAAATAGATTTTTCACTTTGAGTGATGAATATTTTTTTCCACATAACCCATAGATATCTATTAGAGTTCGTCATCAGAAATTTTTTAAAATAATATTAGGTGAAATCCTCAAATTTCTCATCATATTTTATTTTTTACTATAAAAATTACTTACATATCAGATTTTTATTTGGTTTTGGAAGCAAATTTGAAACACATAGTTCTTTTAGCTTAAGAAAACTTTCAAAATTTGTTTCTCATATGTTCAATATAGTTAAAAGATATTAGAAGATTATATCGAATCAGAAGATTCAAATGTGAAAGCATATATAATCTCACATAGATTCATAATTTGTCAACATAAATTTGTTCAGTTCAAATTTTTTGTTCTATCCAATTATCCATTATGTCACGACATATACCAGTAATTATCGTTACATTGTTGCATGCTAAGAGCATATCTCTAGTAGGGATAATTTCCACTTAGTCTCTTATTAATATATTTTTTATCATTTAATTAAAATAAAATATGAAAAAATAGAAGCTAGACCTTTGAACGTAAGTTGGGTTTCTACTTCATATTTAAGAGTTTCTTAAATAAGAGCAATAGAACTGGATATTCAAAAAGAAAAATAATGTTAGATGAAATCATCAAAATTCCTATTGGGTATGGTATAGAAATTTTTTAAATAATGTTATATGAAATCTTTTGATTTAGGAAAATTTTCAAAAATTGCTTCTTTAGGTTATAGTTAGATTATATTGAATTAGAATATTCAAAAGTATAAGCATATATAATCTTATGTAGGTTAGTCTTTGTGGCTAAGACAAACAATAAATTTCTTAAAGCACCTTTCATGGGGTATCTCAATAAATACCTCTCATTAAAATCAAATATAAAAGTAAAAAAAAAAACATATGAGAAAAAAGAAGAAAACTCTCTCATTTAAGATATTTGGGTTTTTGTTTAGAAACTTCAATGCCACTTTTCATGTTGTAAGTGGATCAAACAAAATTCAAGCTTAAATTAATTCAAGAATTAAAGTATGTTATAAATAATAATATTTTATACTTTAGAACCCTTTTCTTCAGCAAATTTGTATATCTTTAAAAATTAATCATTTATGGCTCATCTAAATTTATGTCTTTACTTCTCATTTGACTTTTCTCAAAATTATTTTTCAAATATAAATCAAATTGGGTAAAGAGAAAATATAGATTGACAAATGTTTCAACATGAATCAACCAAAAAATACTTAAATTGTCAGGGACTTTGTGATCCAGTGGTAAGAAGACGGGTTTAGAATGTTAACACGTTTCAAATTTGATCTACTTGTTGCACGAAATTCAACATGTTGTTCATAAACACTCATATGGATAGGGAGTTTTATTTATTGTCGATTTGAATATTTAGATAAAGAGTCTATCCATGGACTATCTTTCTCCCATGTATTAGTTGGAGAAAACAAATACTAAAATTTAAATTGAATACAATAGTATTAACAAAATATTATAACAAGTGTCATAAAAATATTTATCAATCAATCAAAAGTTTATTCCCAAAAAAATAGTTTGGTGTACACAAATATATCTATTAGATACTACTTAATAGTGATCTATTTGTTTGAGATTTCTAATAAAATAATAATTCAAGTGGATGAAGACAGCCAATACCAACTAACAACAATCGAAAAACAAATTTTTGAAATCACTTTCACTTGGCCATATACATGTCAAGTCATCGCACGAGGCAAGGTGGACTCTAGTTTCTTTGTCACACTCAAGAGTGACACCTATAGGCTTTTCTTCTTTGTGATTCATCAATGCTAACGTAAGCCAATACCTCAGCATTTTCATTTCAGATTTAGTGGTTTTGTTGGAATAGAAAACAAAAGGAAATTAAAGAGTTGTTGCTTTCAACTCTTTCCACTAGCCTAGCTGAATCTTCCACGAACATCCAAAGAGAGATTTACTCAAGCAACTAGCAACTGGATTTCTATTTTATATTTTTTTGGGCAACTATAAATTTAAACTTCGACGGCGCAGCACTCTATTACTCCTATTTAGTTTTGGACGTGCTTTATTGCATTTTCTTTTTGTAAAAAAAAATCTAAAATCATTGATCATAAACATAAGATAGAACTACACAGAGACTATAGTTAAGTCGCAGTATTCCTTAGATTCTCGTCAATGGGCTTCGTTATTTCTTCAACTATATTGACTTGTAAGATTTTCATTGAGCAAGACCATTGACTTACAATTTTTCATATTAACGTACCATGTGAAATCGATAATGGTTACAAAGATGTTATACGAAATATATAAAATCTATTCATGTTATATGAATTTTTTTTTAAATTGATGGTATGATGATTTAAGGGAATATGCCAACAAACACAACCGTAAACAAAGGATCGATGATGATGCTATAACAATAAAAGAGATATGATTTGTCTTTCATAAATAAATTATACTACACTTGTCATGACATTTACGTTTTTGTTTTCATATTCTTCAATATGGTTCGGTTAGGGTCTATCTATCTATATAATTTTTTAGAGCAAGTAAGTGTATGATATATTAATGAAAATAAACATTATCAAAACTTATGTACATCAATTTTTGAATACATGAATGAAAAAACTAATCAAAGATTGAACGAAAAAATAATTTTTATTAGCGAAGGAAATGTCACTTAAGATTCTTAATTTCCCCCCTTATAATCTGGAGTATATATATATATATATGTACAAAAAAACTACGATCATAATAATATCTCCAGAAATCTAACGAAAACTCTACAAAAATTAAAATAATTACCGACTTAAAAAAAAAGATTCCAGATTCTATTTTTTGTTATTACAAAAAAGAACCGAATCAAACATCTTCCCGGAGAAAACAATGGCCAAGAAGCTGCGACGCCGTCCATCGTTTACTCGAATCTTTACGAAGACAACACTCAACAAAACTCCTAAACTCTTCAGAACATCCTTCCGGCGCTCGCGGCGGTTCTCCAAAACACACGGCGCACATTAACGTAGCCCAATCAGGTCTCTTTCCCGGCGGAAGTAACGGAAAATGTCCAACGAGAAGCTCAAGCATCATCAATCCAAAACTCCAAATATCTCCGGCGTAGATATCAGAGCTTCCACCGTTAGATTCCGAATCAAATCTCTCCGGACTCATATAAGCACAAGTCCCAACGTATGAGTTACACGAATCTAACGACCGGACTAAAATCTTACTAACTCCAAAATCAGCGATCTTAACTTCGTTATTCGAATTAAGAAGCAGATTCGCCGGTTTGATATCTCTGTGTACGATCTTGAGAGCGTGTAAATAGCTCAAACCTTTTAAAATCTGTTTAGCGAATCCGGCGAGTCGTTGCTCTGTTACGCCGCCGCGAAGAGATTCTAAAGTTCCTCCGTCCATATATTCCATTAGAATCGATACTTCACCGACGACTGGTTTTTCGAAGATTCCGTGACACTTAACGACGTAAGGTGAATCTGTACGGCGGAGAATCTCCATCTCACGCATCAACTGTCTCGTGAAAATCGGATCCATGTCACCGTTAACCGTTTTCAATGCGTAGAGCTCCGCCGTGTTCTTGTGGCGGACTTTATAAACTATCCCGCCGTTTCCGCATCCGAGTACGTTGAGTTTCTCGAGATCAGCGGCAGTGGTGCCGTTACAAACGGAGGTAGTAGAGACCACGGTGGCGGGGACGGAGAAGCGACGGTCGGAGATTGGAGGAAGAGGAAGACGGAGATTGAGCTGACGACGTTCTCTAACTAAAGCCATGGAAGAAAAAAAAAGAGAGATTTGATTTTGATGGAAGAAGGAATAAGAGAAGGTTCAGATTTTATATGAGTTTTGAAGTCTTTTTGAGTGTGAGGAGACAACGAGGAAAGTGATGAAGATATGTCCTAACTATTTTTATTATTTATTTAATTTCTTTCTTATCTTGAAAGTGACATTTTCTTGCCATATAGTATCGTTAAAAATGCAACTTGTATGAGTGTTTGATTACGCACGTGGTTAAATGTATCAAACGGTTAAAATGTTCCCATGGAAATTGATTAATCATTATTCTAAGATAAAGTTATACTATATGCTAAAAAACGATAAAAAGTTTTAGGAATTGAAAGATTTTGAAACTATAGTGCAAGAACATACCGGTAAGTAATTTCATTAGCACTAATATAAATGATTTGTTTTTGCCAACATACTAATAAATGAATAGTATTACTTTGCGGTCACGGAGAAATGGAAATAATTTTAAAAGTGTGAAGGTTCGATGAACGAAAGGAGGCTAAAGGACGAAGAACTTAATGACTAATGAGATATGAGAACGACCAAAGAGAGCATTTAGACATTTTGGTAGGCCATGACGTGGAAAAGCCTCTAATAGCCATCTGTTTGATTTCTGAGGCCATCGCATTCAGATGTTTGGCAACTCTAGTAATCTATTATATGTTATAAAATTGAAATTTGGATAAGATCTTTGAGGATTTACAAGACCATACAAAGTTTTATCTGTGTAATTTAGCCTTTTACATGTGGCATGTTTCTCTATTTAAGCACATGCATATATATTGCTTGATTGTTTTTAGGTGGTTATGCATTGTTGAACTAATTATGAATAAACAATTGAGCGAAGAGAAAAACAAAAAAATCGGCTATTGTTGGCTCCAATGCTCTGTGATCTGTTACAAAAACTTGTGATTTATTGTATAACACGTATTTGTGCGAACATTTACTTCAAATGAGCACGCTTTCCAAAATACCAAAACGAGGCAAAACTTGCTTCTAATGATTTATGAAAAAGGATGAGGATAAATAAAATCGATAATTCTAGATATAATCGCAAGAGATGATTCATTAGGTTGAAGTCTTGGAGATAATGATGATAACAATAGAAACGAAAACTCCAAATAGAAAATATGAACGGTCGATCGAGTTTGAGTTTGAATATTCGGTTCATGTTCCATGCATGCCATTATTATTTATTATGCACATGATTATTGTTGTTTAATTGCATATTGTTTCAAATATATATTAACATATGTTCCACGCATGTCGGCACATATTATACCCAACTGGCCTTGGGAGTGAATTACAATTTTGATTTTCATAGCACATAGACTTGGGGGTATATGGAGATCCTTTTGGTTTAGTGCTTATCAAGAATTGCAAATGTTTTTACGTCCAGAGGAGATCCTTTTGATTCTGATAGCACAAATAACTTGTTATCGTAACAAATGCCAATAATACACTAGTTCCGGGATACATATATATAATGAGTCTGTAAATTTTCAATTTCGATTTGTTTGGTTCGAGTTTTGTTTCTTTGAGTTCTTTTTTTTTCTTTTACCGTCAGTCAAAAAAGTTTTGAGTTAAAAATTGGGCTAAACCATAAACATTGTTAGTGGCCTTTATAATAGGGTTGACCTGACGTTGCTTTTTTTTCTTTTTAAATTATTGTTTCTCTTTTTTCTTTTTCTTTTTTCTTTTTAGTGTATGGCATGGCGAATATATCGGGTTTTTTTCCTTTTCTTTTTGAAAAAATTTCGGTGCAGTTGAGTTTTTAAGGTTTTAGATTTATGAACGATATTTGTTAGTAAAACTGATTGACATATATATTGGATATTTCGTATGCTTTTTTCGTTTGAATAAAAATTAGGTTCGATATAATAGATTTATCATGGAAGTTTAAATAATGATAGAAAAGTAATTAATCGGTAGTAGGAACTTAATATTCTCACATATATAAATATACATATAGCTAACAAGATCACTCCGGTCGATGTTTGCTACACAAGAATCGATGGAGAAAAAATAAGAAAAAAGAAGCAAACTGTTGTTTTAACTTTCAAGATATTCAATTTATGAAACTGAAAATATAGAGTAACAAACCCGACATCCAAAGTTAAAACAAAAAAAAAAAAAAATCTAGTAACAAACAAGGAAAAGACAGAAACACACAAAGTATTGCACCAAAAACACAGACTTAAACGAAACAATTAACTGTTCGCATCATCTTTTTTAGGAGATGCCAGGTCTTCGACGTGGCCACGAAGCCATGGATCATTCCTCAACTCCCATGTCGGATCAAACGCATCCCATGGGATATTCTTGAGATCTTCCACCGAAACCCCAAGTTCTTCAAGTGTCACGTGTCCGTACCTTACCCTACTAGTAGTACTACTACTCTCCACGACAGTCTCAACGTCGTCCTTCTTCTTCCCCTTAAGATCGACATTCTCAACGTCGTCCTTCTTCTACCCCTTAAGATCAGTAGAAGAAACGTTCAAATCCGCACTTGCTGCAACATCACTAACATTGTTATCCTTCGTGACAACAATACCTAACTCGTCAAAGGAGCCAACGTTGACCCTCGGAGACACTGACTTGGGCTTCTTTAAGGTTGGCTCCTCCTCATCCTCGTCGTCGGTGATGATGATAACCTCTTTAGAAGGTGGTGTTGATTTCAACATGATTTTGTCTTCCTCTGTCGTAATATTTTCACGTTGCTTGGGTGACAAGGTGTGTTCGCTCTGCGACTCGTTAGTCCCTTGTTTATCTTTATCCATGGTTAAGTTTCGTGTGTTGGAATTACTGAACCAACCAACTATGAATTCAAGAAAGTGATTTTGGAGAGAACAAAATCGAATCGAGAGTAGAGAAAGAAGCGTCGCTATTATAATCTGGTTTTTGGTGGTTTAAAGCGTAAGCGCCTTTTAGTTTATTTAGAGATTAGCGAGTAGAGTGATACGTCGCGTCTCTGAAATATAATGAAAAAACTGAAAAATAAAACTGATTATCAGTTGTTTGTGTATACAATTAACCTAATTTATCTAACTCATAGAATCATACTGTATAAAGATACAAATCTCAAGAATATATATCCACAAACAATAATCTGCTGTATGTAATGTACGTCATATAAAAAGGGTAAATTATATAACTAAATTATTAAATCTTGCATAACTTATATTTATTTGGACCGAAATACTCTCTTACCAAAAATTTTGATGCTTCATAAATCATAATTATCCCTAAATCACTAATCATAAAAAAAAAGAAGGTAAATTTGTGTAAAGCCTAATTTTGAACTTGTGTTTGATCATTATCAACTATGATTCATAATTACAAAATACCCAAGTCAGGAAATTTTTGTTACCTTTTTGTTTTGAAAGTTATACATGTATTTATTTATTAACATGGCGTTATGTCATCTAAAATAATGTTACCTTAGGATAGGATGGTGCAAATGAAAAAAAAATCTTACTTTAGTATTTCCCTTGAGGAAACTTGGTAGAAGTTGAGCAATGACACCATTGTATAATCTAAAAACTACATAAAAATTTAAGATATCATTACACAGTAGGAAGACAAAAATAAAAAAAGCTACCACGTGCGAAAGGTACGAGGTTTGGACTGAGGTTTGGGGAAATCAGGTCTGGGTTTAGCTTTGGAGATATCTGATCTTGATTTAGCTTCCTCCACAAATATAACCCTTCCATCCAAAAACTGTATAAACACCAAAAAAACAGAGTTTTAAAAGATTGAATTTGATTTGCTATCAGCCCTTTCTTTGTTATCAATCGTGTAATGTTGAGCAATGTAGTACCTTTCCGTGCATCCCTTGAATAGCTTTAGTAGCCTCTTCCTCAGTTTCATAACGTAGGAAAGCAAAACCTCTTGGTCTATTAGCTATCTTATCCATCACCAAGGTCACTACACGGGAACACACAACAAGAAAGTTGATGAGTTTATATATACAGTTAAGAATTTGGACAGAAGTGGAGGAACAAAGAGAGAAGTGGCTTTACTATGCTTACTATGTACAAGATTGCCAAATTGTTCAAAAGTATTCCTTAAGTTATCTTCAGTTGTCCGGAAAGAAAGCCCTGTGCATCATAATCAATTCCACATCTTATTAGAGCTCAAGTTTCACATAGTCAAAGCAAAGACGAACAAGACCATGTCTAAAGCTCTAATTCACCAACTATTCAAACTAGCACCAACCGGTTTACATATAGAACTGTGCGTTCTGCCACAAACGAACTATAACAACCACAATTTAACAGATATATTCAACAAATTTATCATTCCATTCTATCTATATTCAAAGCTATAACGTAACGTTTTGACATTTAACATTGTTAACTATATAAACTAGCGACTAGATGTGACTTGCTCCGAAGATTTATTCTTAAGTTTATAGGAGCTCAACGACGAGTAGTGAACAGCTACATCTAATGGCATAATACTAGAAGAAACAAGTAAAGAATCAGAAATCAGACATATCCAAAATAGCTCCTATACACGAATTGGGATAAGCAAATGAAGAATTGGAAACAGAACACGTCTAAGAAAATTGAAACAAGCGGAACTAACTCACCACTGACATAGAGTTTTGTCTTGGTCCCGGAGGAAGACAACGGTAGAGAAGAAGAGGAATCCGGAGAGAGACATCCAGAAATTGAAAACCCGCCAATGTCACGGCGTCGGCGAGGTGAAATTACGCCGGTTCCCACAATGATTCGTCCGCTAGAGATGATGTTGGGTTTGAAGAGGCGATCCCTAGAAATGGCCGCACTCGTATACGGTGGAACGAAAGCTATCCCACAGCTAAGTGCCATTTGTTTCTTTCTTCTTCTTCTTCTTCAAACTTCCGGGGACCGGACCCTATCGCAAACGTAGATTTGTTGAGGGTAAATTTGGTATTTCACACTTTTGACCGTAACAAGTTTGAGATTGGTGGATTCCAAACAAATACAACTGAGTTGTTGCAGATTAGTGAAAGTAAATTAATCGGAGATTTCTTTATGGTTTGTGGTAATTTGTACGAAGGTTAATATCTATTGTAAGTTAAGTTTGTAACAAGAACTAGTCAAGAAGGAAAAAAAAAAAGGAGAAAAATTGGACTGAAAAAATCCTTCAAATTGAAATTGTGTTTATCTTTTGTTACAGACTAACAGTTCATTTTTTCTATCTTCTCCATAATTATCCATCACTACATTTGTGGCTTTGACCCCAAAAATAAAATAAAAATTGTAATTATCCACCATCAATGTGTAAATCTGCAGTCATTTTAAAATAGCTGCAAACAACAAAATAGAAAACCTTAAGAAGCACAAGATTAATCCATTTTTATTTTATGTACACAATTACAGATTGCAAAACCAAAACATTCAAATAAATTAGTGAGTTTGAATGAGTCTATTTTAATACTAATTCCAAATGAATGAATGAAATGAATCATCAACTACAAAGAATGAATTAAATCATAAGACTAAAAAACTTGATCTGCTCTTCAAAACTTTCCACATTCCTTAAAGCCAAAGGAATTCTTATGAAGCTTCAGAACAATCGACAAGTCTTGTTATATGCATCAATCAGCTTCCTATCAACAGCTGCATTATCATTGGTTGGATTGACATTTCCGGTTAATAAAAGCTTCCAAAGCTTCTCTCATCCACGAATTCTGACACAACTCCATAGCTTCAGACAAACAAACCCATTTACGTTGTCTGATATCAGCTTCAGGCCATCGCTCAAACTGCTCACTAACAAGCAAAGGAAACATATAACTGTCGTGAATCATACTGTGTCTATTGCTTTTGTATTGCCATTTCCCAAGCGATTCTTCGAGCTTTCCCGTAACACCAGCTTCTTCAATTGTCTCTCTTAAAGCTGCTTCTTCCATTGTTTCATCAATCTCCCAACCTCCTTTTGGTAATAACATTCCTTTCCCTTTCTTCTGTGCACTTATCAGAAGCACTTCAATTTCTCCAACACTTTCTTGATTCTTGTATCTGTACGGTACACATCTGCACATTTTTCGAATTTATATATCATCAGTCTCCAAGAAATCATTTTTTCGAATTTTAAACTCATCAATTACATAAAGAATCGTTGAATTGGAGAAATTGCGAATCTGGGATTATAATTTCGTCCCTAAAAATTGAAATTAGGGTTTGTAAAATTACCCGACGACTTGACGATAGCCTGTGTTATTGTAACGCTGCAAGTCACGTCCGGTACGAGAGACCAAAGAGACAACATCCTCAATCGGCGTTGTCGGAACGGTCTTGGTCGGAATGTTCTCGAATGTCGGAGATAAAAGCGAGTTAACGTTTGATAAGCTTGAGATGAATAAAGAGACATAGAAATCAGTCATTTTTTGTTTTTTGTTTTTTATCTTCTTTCTCCGTCGCAATTCTGATCTAGAAACAACAAATCGATTTGATGAAAAGTCTGAGAAGAGAGGAGATTGGATAAAGGAGGAAGATGAAAAGAGGATGTGATTTTGTGAAGAGGATTGGGTTTGGGAACGTCTTTATATGGAAAATCCCACGCGCTTCAGGTGATGCTTCTTTCGACTATTTTAAATTAAATTTTTTGGTCAATTTAGCTTCCGGTATTTGAACTTAGTTCGGTTTAAGGAATCGAGATTCTGGTTATTGCTTTGACTTTTTCGGTTTATTGAACCTTTCTATAATAGACTCTGTCTTTTGTTATTTTTGAGATTAGTTCTCACGTGAGTCAGTGACCGTGACAACTCTTCCAATTTTAAACAAAATTAAGATTAGAACAAGGTTTAAACAATATAATCTCCGAAACGTATTCTTCGTTTTCTAGATCATTTTTAATTTTGATCATCCAATATAAATTCAAACTTTTTGATGTCAACGAACCGAAGTCCAAGTTCCAAAGAACGCGGATATTAGAAGAAGAGAGTGAGGTAGACGCGATTAAAAGGGCGCGTGTAGAAGTAATCAAGTGGATAACTCGTTTGGTTTGTCTGTATCCAACTACAGAAGACATGAACACGTGTGGATGCGAACACGGTATTAACGGAATATTTAGCATTGACTTTAAATATTTCCAACATGTACGTATGTTCTTGCTTTTACGTCTGTGAAAAAGAAAGATCCGTGCTTCACCACCAATCAAATGGAGTTGAAAGATCAAAAACCAATTTCATTTTTTTTTTTTCATATCTTGTTCTAATATTTTATTTTCTTCAAAACAAATAAAAAATGTTGCGGGTGATGATACTTGTTGAATGATAATACTTGACCAGAAGATTTGTTTCTTCTGGTTGATATTAAAACTTTATAATTGTATAGAGGTTTAGCAATGAACTAATAAGACAATAATTTTTTGATGTAAAGTTCCTTTTAAGTTTCAACTAGCTTAACCCCCCAAGTTCGATCTTCACAATGTCTTACAAAAGGGACATGTATCTCTGTCTTGGCTTCACAGCCATATAGCGCTGGTTTTAGGAAACAAGGCTCCATGGAAAAGTCTCGAATACATGGCGGATTAGGAGCTGTGTTGTTCTCTGCAGGCTTGTAGAGTATCCATGGTTTTAATCCTCCAAGACCTTGAGCTACGTATCCAAAGGTTGACCAAGCGCTTGTCACAAGTTTATCAGTTAAGCTTAAGAGGTATATCTCGGCCAGCGCCTTTTGCTCGTGGTTCTTCTCGTATACTTGCTGAAACCTTTCTCCACTTGGCTGATAAACTTCTACCTTATCTTCTTTCGAACTCGCTCGTTCTAAAAACATGTTCCTTAGTTTATCAGAGTACTCTGGATGTAGAGATGTGACCAGCACAGCTTTTAGTTTTGGGTGTCTTGATGTGTTATTATTAGGGACTTGTGATTCTAGTGTAGCCACTTTAGGCAACAGTTTCTCTCTTTGTGTACATGCTATGATCTGGTCCATCACATGCTTGAAATATCCAGCGGGTTTGCTATAAACCCTTACTTGGATCCCAAGTCTCTCGTCTGCTCTAGACAAGTATGTATTGTAGTATCTAGTAACCATAGCCCAAACTTGGTTTCTCGGGTGAAAAAGATACCTACTTAAATGATGGAAGACGGCTTCTTTCTGTGGGAATAGCTTGATGAGTTCGGTTTTAAAACTAGGTATCAACCATAGAGATGGAACGAAGTAAAGGTTAGATTTGACAACAAGCCAAGGGACTTTACCAAAGAGAGTTTGATCTTTTCCGCAGAAGAACATCTTAGTATAGTCCCCATGATCATGGAGAAGATGGAGATAAAGGTGCAACGGGATTGTAGTTGAGTTAATAGCATGATTCTTCAACATTGTATCGTAACAACGCGTGTGTTCCAAGTTAAAGCTATCTAGCTGATCATTCAATGGAAAATCAAGAGGAAGTAACCAAGAAGTACCTGGAAAAGGCTCACAGAAGAGATCACTCATATCCTTGCGTTGGTCAACGAGCATTACTCTCTCTGTCAAGAGAGCATAAAGGAACACAGAAGCCAGGCCAAGTATTCTGTTTCCAAGTCCAGACAACGGCACCCATACAATGTATTTGCATAATTCACCAGAGTTGCTTGCAAGCTCGTTGTGACGACTAAGCTGCTCTGTAGCTCTCTTGTAAGCATCTGTGCCTGGACCGCAACGCTTGTGAAGCATCTCATAGCTTCTAAGCTTAGAGATTAGATATTTAGATGGCTTGTAAGGTGATGGCTTGCGATACAAGGAAGACTGGTACCTACTCAGACAAGAGTCTTCATCAAAGTCTTCAGTAAGAAGACCTCCTAGTAGTTTATCCCTCGGTTTTTCAGAATCCTTTGTACCTATTACATGAAAAATGATGGTCAAACTAAAGAAGCATATCTTGAGTTAACAAAAATCGAAAAGATGAGTGATTTTCACCGTTGGTTTCAGCATCAAGAAGCTGGTGGTTGAAGAATAGCAGTAATGCCACCGACCAAAGTACTAAGCAAGTGACGACTGTTGTCTTGAGGTTCATCTTCGTACCCAAAGCCCAGACAACTTCGCCTGAGATCTGAAATATGTGATATATCATATATGTTCTTAACTTTGATTTAGTTATGGGTTATAACTTATAACCATGACTAAGAATCACTTCATTAATTTATTTTTCATGTTAGAAATATAAAAAAAGAAACTTCCAAAAGTCTTGATATTATTCGATTTTGAAGATACAAATGTATGTTCCAGTCTGTAGCTGTTATAAAAAATCTTTTTAAATGACCAAAGAAAAACGACTAAGATATTTCAAACCAGCAAAGCAACTTCAACTTATAAAGTTATATATAATATACTATACTATACTATAATTTGTTGTCAACATCATAACTTGAATTAGATAAGTGTGGTTGGATATTTCAAACCTGCTGAGTAGGTTCGGTATTTTACAGAGAGGTTCGAATCTCAAACAAATAATGTCCAAAACTTGTTATACACTTCAACTAAACAGTTTACTTTAAATATTATTTGCCAAGAAAAAACAAACTTTTTAAGGGTTAATTGTTTTTTTTTTGTGACAAAAATAATCAGAACATTTTTATTTTAAAAGGAAATCACTCAAACAAACGTTTATTAAAGTTTACGTTTTTCATTTTATAAATTTGGGCTGAAAACAATGGAAATTGATCACTTATCAAATAGTAGTTGTCTCTGATCCAAGAGGAATATGAAAATGAAGGCTTACAATCAAAATTCATCCGAGACATCAACTAGCTTAATCCCTGACATCCAATCTTCACAATACCTAACAAAAGAGGTTTTATTTATTGTCTTGGCTTGACAACCATAGAGCGGAGCTCTAAGAAAACAAGGCTCCATAGACATGGCCTTAACACATGGCGGATCAGGAGCTGTATTGTTCTCTGGCTTGTAAAGTATCCATGGCTTCAATCCTCCAAGACCTTGAGCTACGTATCCAAAGGTTGACCAAGCGCTTGTCACAAGTTTATCAGTTAAGCTTAGGAGGTATATCTCGGCCAACGCCTTTTGCTCGTGACTCTTCTCGTTTACTTGCTGAAACCTTTCTCCACTTGGCTGATAAACTTCTACATTGTCTTCTTTCGACTTCGTTCGTTCCCAAAACATGTTCCTTAGTTTATCTGAGTACTCTGGATGCAGAGATGTGACCAGCACAGCTTTAACCTTTTGGCGTCTTGATGTATTATTATTAGTGACTTGTTGTGATCCCGGTGTAGCAAGTTTAGGCAAAAGCTTCTCTCTTTGTGTGCATGCTATGATCTGGTCCATCACATGCTTGAAATATCCAGCGGGTTTGCTAAACACTCTTACTTGGATCCCAAGTCTCTCGTCTGCTCTGGATAAGTAAGCATTGTAGTATCTAGTAACCATACTCCAAACTTGGTTTGTTGGGTGCAAAAGATACCTACTTAAATGATGGAAGACAGTTTCTTTCTGTGGGAATAACTTAATGAGTTTGGTTTGAAAACTAGGGATCAACCATAGAGATGGAACAAAGTAAACGTTGGATTTGACAACCAACCAAGGGATTTTGTCGATGAAAGCTTGGTCTCCTTCACAGAAGAACATCTTATCATGTTCCCTAGAATGATGGAAAATATCAAGATAAAGATGTGACGGTATTGTTGTAGTTGAGTTAATGGCATGATTCTTCAACATTGTTCCGTAACAATGCGAGTGTTCCCAGTTGAAGCTATCTAACTGATCAGTCAATGGAAAATCCAGAGGAAGTAACCAAGAAGTTTCAAGAAAAGGCTCGCAGAAGAGGTCACTTATATTGTTCCGTTGCTCAACAAGTAGGACTCTCTCAGTCAAGAGAGCATAGAGGAAGACAGAGACCAGAGAAAGTATTCTGTTTCCAAGCCCAAACATAGGCATCCACACTACATATCGGCACTCATCCTCAGAGCTTCTTACATGATTCTCATGGTTTACGTGACTAAGCTTCTCTGTAGCTCTCTTGTAAGTATTTGTACCTGGACCGCAACGCTTGTGAAGCATCTCATAGCTTCTAAGCTTATAGATTAGATGTTTAGATGGCTTGTAAGGTGATGGCTTGCGATACAAGGAAGATTGGTACCTACTCAGACAAGAATCTGCATCAAAGTCTGCAGTAAGAAGACCTCCTAGTAATTTATCCCTAGGTTTCTCAGAATCCGTTGAACCTATATATTACAAGAAAAATGATGGTCAAGAAAGCAAATCTTGAGTTATAAAAAAAAAAAAAAAAGATGAAGTGATGTTTACCGTTTGTTTCAGCATCAAGAAGCTTGTGGTTGAAGAATAATAGTAACATCACCGACCAAAGAACTAAGCAAGTGATGACTGTTGTCATGAGCTTCATCTTCGTATACAAAGCCAAGAAGAAAACTTTGACGGGGATCTGAATTATTTGATGCATGTTGACTTTAGTTTGATTAGTTATTACCAGAAGGTCCATAACTAGGGAGATGGTTCAAATATATCTGTCGTGGTATGAATTACTTCATTAATTTATTCTTCGTTTTACAAATATAAACAAAAATTCCAAAAGTCTTGATATTATTCGATTTCGAAGATGCAAATATAATTAATTTCCCGTCTGTAGCTGTCATAAAAAAATGTTTTAAAATGACCCAAGAAAAACAACCAAGACATCATTATAATGTAGAGTGTAATCATTGAAGCAACTTTATCTTTACTACCGATTTACCGTTGTTAGAAAGAAAAAAAAACTTAAATGACCATAGCAAGTAAGCAAGCACAACATTCAAATGGTTAATTATTTTCAAGTTTTATTTCTTACACATTTGTAGACAAAGATATATCCATTGTCTTTGCGTACAATCAGAATTCAACAACATCTTCCACCCATGACCCATGCGCGGGTATCTTCTTAAATTTGTGTTGTATATGAAATTTTTTAATACCTAACTACAAATTATTTGTAGTGAAACTTTTATTTGTTTTTCTGGTGGGTTTGTTAGTTTAGTATTATTTTTATATAATTTCTAGTTTCGGAGTTGATTTCAAATGACAAGTTGTATTATAAAAACTTTGATAAGTAACTAATGTATAATTTTATGTCAGTGTTATACGTTCTTAGTTCCTACGATTTTGGTGATAACAATTTTGACGAATAACAACTTTATTGTTATTGACCGGAAGATTTAATCTCCTATATCATTATAACCTACCGCTTTCCATCACTTTTTGTCTGAAAATCCAAGAACTTCTCTTCAATACTCATCGAAGCTACAAACTTTGAGCTCCAACAATATATCATTTCTGTTTGATTCAGAAACAAATGAGAGAAATATCCATCCCTTATCCATCTCCACATATTAGTTAATAATATTTTCATGTATGTATATTTTTGAATTTTTTTCTGTATATATATATATATATATATATATTGTTTGGTGACATATCCATCGGGTCTATTTTTTCAACAAATTGATTTTATCATTGCTTCAAACATATAATATTTTAATGATAGAAATCATTGATATTCAAGTTCTTGGTTAACTAATAATATTTTGATTTTATCAAAAACATAAAATTTACTTAAAAATAGTATTTTTTAAAAACTTCTCAGTCCGATAGAACGGATCATAATACTAAAGAAAAGAAGAAAAAAACACAAAACAATGCAATTGAGGATTAAAAATAAAAATTACAAGAAGGTCATCCCGAGAAAAGATACAAAGCTAAATACCAAAAGACCAACGGCTAGAGCTACATTTTTCTCGGTGCTGGCAGAATTGCTCCCTGTTTCAATACGAGAGTCATGTAAGTTAATAACTTTACTAAAACAAAATCGAATCGTCTAACCCTAAACTGAAATATAACTAAGATGAGCCTATTCGCTCTTCCTATTACGTAGACATTCATCTTGTATAAAAATATAGCCAATTAGGTCAAAGATTAATAAAAACTCATTCAATCGATATTCATAAACTTGTCACTTATAACTTCCCTAAAATATTGTAATAATTGAAATATTCTGCCTATGAGCATAATAAGTATAGATATTAATTCCAATTTATACTAAAATGATTTTCGTCATTGTACTATAGAAAATAATTATAAAATGCAAAATTTAATAGCAAATCCAAATTTTAAAACTTGATATCAGAGAAAGTAAATGTCTACCATTGCTCGTAGATCCCGACAATGCTGTAGCCGAAGCAGCTTCATTAAGAAAACAAGCACAAATATCACAAAAGCGTTTTTTTAATCATAAAACGTGTATATAATTTACACATTTTATTAATACAATAATCAAACATAATATAAAGCTAAGATATATGAAAAGAACTCACAATCGGTCTTGCAGACTGACAAATCATGTTTTGCTCCACATGACTTAAGGAGATTAAGAGCGTTCTCTTTGGTGAGATCAAAAAAACTGAGCATGCCCGGATGGTTGAAGACGTCACATAGACACGTCACGTCTCTCTCGACGATCTCCTTCATCGGAGTGCAACAAGACGGCGGTGGAGGAATCATCGAGTGAATGTATGGTTGACATGGCATCAGTTTCTGTACGCATCGCATATCCTCTTGAACCTCTCCAATGATTTGTGCTGTGGCTTGAACCGAGTAGAGAATGGTGACGATAGTGGCTACGCTCAGAATTCTTGTAATATCCATTTTTTGTTGTTGTTATGCAATTTTGTTTGTTGTTATTTGTTATTTATCGATCTTATTGGTTTGATTAGTATATGTTTTCTTATATATAGAGAGAATATATATGGAGTAATTGTTTGGGTCAAACATGGAGGCAAGTTTTGTTTCTGAATTTAGTAGATTTTTTAAATTACCTGATTTTGTTTTGTAATACTATTGAATGCGTTCATAAGATCTAGACTGCAAAATTAATATGATCTGGATTTGGGTTTCTGCAGATTGACTGAATATTAATTACACGGTCTAGTGCATGTTACTAGTATACCATTTCCTTGGATGATTATTCTTTGTTATTTAGTCTCCGTTGAATCAGAAAAATAAATGTAAGGTAATTTATTTTCGCAGAGTCAAAATGTACAAGCATTAACAAGTACATTAAAATATAGGTAAATGAAGTTATTGTTAATTGGTTTAAATGGATTATTATGAGCCATCATTTTGAGAAATCATGTAACAATTGATTCATTATCAAATTTGGTTTGATTTGGTACGAGATAAAACAATATTATTTTCAAAAATAAATATTACTCTCAAGATAGAAACATAGATTCAGATTTAATGATAGAATCATAGAACAATACAACTTGATTTTTTTTGTTTTCTTAGAAAATCGATAAAGACTAAAAGTTATTAGTTCAACTCCGACATATTCAAAAACTCTAATCCAATCTGAAATCAAACTATTTTTGTACGTTTGCTTTTATTTTCACAAAACTATTTCATCTGTTTTCTTAAGAATTATTTTCACTTTTTTAAAAAGATCGAAATACATGAAATGAATGAGTATTTAAAACAAATTAACAGTAGACTAGTTTCTTCTCTTTTAACCTTTTTTTTTTGGAATATTAACGTAACATTTTCAATGATTTGAGCTTTTTTCATCTTTTTTTGTTAATTTCTTTTTCTTCTTGGTTTATTTGTATGTTTTTGGTTATCGTTGATGCGTTGCATTTGCGTATATATGTTAACTAGCCCTTGAGTTGATATGGTGGTGAGGTGGACAATTTAGCACAATCGACCGTCTTTGTAATATGATTGTTTGTGACTTTAGGGTTGGTCGAAACTTATGTTTTCTTAAGTCTTTTTTCATATCAAGACTGAGAATAAACAACGAAAATGGATATAAAATATTAAAACTGAAGTACATAAACACAAACATAAAATGATGACTGATAGAATATAAGAATAAAAGGATGACTAATATTCCTATATTCATATATCAATGACAAAAAAAACACAGACATTTAAATAAAATAAACGACTTAATCAAACGAAGAGTAGTGCCACAAAAGCAGACAAAAAGCTAAATCGATTGAAGCTGATAGTTGAAGCGGAAGAGGTTCCTGTTCAAATGAGAAGAACACAAATCATCAATTAATTTGACATAGAAAATGTAACAGCAAATCCAAAATTAAATACGAATTCGTGCATACCGTTGGTTGATCCCGGCGACGTAGTAGGCGCAGCTTCATTAACAAAAAAAAACAAAAAAACATACGTAAAAAAGCGTCATTTACATTGGTAAAGATGTTTAAATCAATAACTATATATTGATGAGATATTAACAATCGAGTAGATAAATAATCACTCACAAGCGAATTTGGCACATTGTGAAACGTCAACATTGATTCCACATGCCTTGGGAAGATCCATAGCCTGCTCTTTGGTGATATTGAAGTGTTTGAGTATCCCAACATTGGTAAAAACATTGCATAAGCACGCCGCCTCTTTCTCCACGACCTCTTTCAACGGCATGCAACACGTCGCCTGAGGGTGTGGATTCTTCGTCTTTAGGTCACTCTGACACGGTATCAGTTTTTGTAAGCAAGACTGAACATCCGGTCCTTGTGCCGTCGCTTCGACGGAGTAGAGGACGATCATGGCTACAACTACGGCTAGAAACTTGCTAAGCTCCATTTTTTCTTCTTCTTAGTAAAAATTGTATTAATCTTGTAGGTTTGTGTTGTTGTCTTGGTGTGGAATTCTTGTAAATTTATAATAGCGGATATTTATGAAGTTGAGATTTGTTACTAAATTTTCATGGATTATGTTTACCTGTTTTGTATGATTTGTTTTGTTATATATGTCATGTGCAAGCCTGTAAAGATTGAAAACTAAATTGGGATATTATGTAGCCTACGTGCATGTAAAGCTGTGACACTGAAATGAGTTCCCTAGTTTGTGTTTATTGTTTAACTTACACTTAATTAATCAGGAAAACAAAATCTAAGGTTATACTTTTCTATTAAGTCTTGTAAAAAAACAAATTATAAATTATCACTAGATGTTTGATGAAACTTTTGAAATAAGGATTTACTCCAAGATAACCCATTTCAAACCTTTGGCTTTGCATACACTTGTAAAAAAAACATTAGGCTATAAGAGATTATTGAAATCATTTCCCTAGTTTTGTGTGTTATTGTTTAATTTACACCAAATTAATCAGGAAACAAATCTAAAATTATACTTTTCTATTAAATATTGAAGTAAAAAGATATTTATGAATTCTCACTAGATGTTGATGAAATTTTTAAAAGAAGGATTTACTCCAAGAGAACCAATTTCAAACCTTGGGTGTGTAGATACTTGTAAGTCGTAACAAAATAATAAAACCAAAAACATTAGGCTATACGGGATATATGACAAATGTACATGATTACGTGGCGTATTATAATCGGATGAGTAATAAACGACGTGGCAACATTAAGAGGGTTTACTGATAATTACGTGGCGGATTATTATTGGATGAGTGATAATAGTCAACGTGGCAACATTAAGGGATTTTGCTGAAATTTCGTCTTCTTCTTCCATCTTTCTCAAATCGATCATCACATCACTGAGAAATTGGAGAAATATAATAATAATAATGAGAGTCTCAGGTCACAGGATCATAGCTCTCTCCTTCTTCATACTCTTTTACTGCTGTCATTGCGTTCATGCCCGTCCCTTCGTTCTTGTTCTCTCCAACGACGATCTCACCGGCGGCATTGACGATAACGGATCCGACGAGTTATCAGAATTCGATGAGTTCGGTGAATCCGAATCTAAATCCGAAGAGGAGCTTGATCCCGGTTCATGGCGTCCAATATTCGAACCAAATGATTCCGATATCCACGCTTCATCGCCGCAGTATTACTCCGGACTCCACAAAATTCTCTCCGCGGCTAGCGAAGGAAACACTACGTTAATGGAGGAAGCCGTTTCAGAGTTAGAATTGCCTGCCTCGTCTGGAGATCCACACGCACAGTCGGTGATGGGGTTCGTGTACGGGATTGGGATGATGCGTGAGACGAGCCGAAGCAAATCGATTTTGAATCATCATTTCGCTGCTGAGGGAGGAAATTTGCAGTCTAAGATGGCACTTGCTTTTAGATATCTAAGGCAAAATGTAAGCAACGACGACCCCTAACATTTTCAACTGGAAGTTAATCGAATTTGAAGTTTTCTGAGAGTAAATCTGAAATGTTCTTGTGATACTTTTTTTAACAGATGCATGAGAAAGCTGTGGAATTATATGCTGAATTAGCTGAGACAGCAGTGAATAGTTTTCTGATTTCAAAGGATTCTCCTCTGGTTGAGCCAATTAGAATCCACAGTGGAATAGAAGAGAATAAAGATGCATTAAGGAAATCTCGTGGGGAAGATGATGAGGATTTTCAGATATTAGAGTATCAAGCACAGAAAGGGAATCCTGCGGCAATGTATAAAATTGGATTGTTTCACTACTTTGGTTTGAGAGGATTAAAGCGTGATCACGCCAAGGCGTTGTATTGGTTTTCGAAAGCGGTAGACAAAGGAGATGCAAGTTCAATGGAACTTTTAGGGGAGATTTATGCTAGAGGAGCTGGTGTTGATAGAAACTATGACAAGGCACTTGAGTGTCTTACTCTTGCAGCAGAACAAGGTCTATTTTCGGCATTTAATGGCCTCGGTTACTTGTATGTCAAAGGCTATGGAGTAGATAAGAAAAACTACACTAAGGTAACACTTGCTTCATGCTTCCTTGGCTTGCTTTTTATCTGATTAGAAATTTAGTTGCTTTGTTTGTTTAGCTTACAGATATATAATGATGGAACTGATACAACTGATAGATTCCTGATTGTATGTAAATCATTGTAGATTATTCTTAACAATCCAAGTACCAGACTTCATCATCTCTCTTGGCCGTGTTATTAAGTGTTGCTGACATTGCATATTTAGATGCGGTTTTTGTTTCAGTTTTGTCTTCAGCATCATTACTTCTAAATTCTGATCAATGACCTAAACATATTCATTTGATATATCCCTTCAAATGCAGGCGAGGGAATATTTTGAGAAGGCCGCTGATAATGGAGATCCTAGCGGGCATTATAACCTTGGAGTACTGTATCTTAAAGGCATAGGAGTAAAAAAGGATATGAGGCATGCAACCCAATATTTCTTCGTTGCTGCCAATGCTGGTCAACCAAAGGCTTTTTATCAACTCGCCAAGATGTTCCATTCTGGCGTTGGGCTTAAAAAGAACTTGGAAATGGTAACTATCTTTCTTATCATGAATGTCAAATACAAATAGTTTTATATCTATGCAGTTCAATTAAAATGAAACTCCAAATTTTGTTGACTCTAAAGTTTAGAAGATTAATTGACTAGACCTCATTAGCAATGTTTGATGTCTCTCACTTATGTTTTACAAGAAGTTACTTTATATAAACTTGAGGTATGGGGGGTTTAATTTTATAAAACTTAAACAATCAATACTCTGTTAGTTTTTCACTGTCATACTTTTATCCTTATTTCCATCCCTTTTAGGTGATTTTATAGTTTGCTCTTGAGCACTCCGAATACCATTGAGGGATTTTGTACTTTAAATTCTTTGTTCACATTCCTAGCATTTTGGTTGCAGGCGACGTCATTTTATAAGCTTGTTGCAGAAAGAGGACCATGGAGTTCTCTCTCTAGATGGGCTCTTGAAGCTTACTTGAAAGGTGATGTGGGAAAGGCTTTTATATTGTATTCAAGAATGTCAGAGCTTGGTTATGAAGTAGCACAAAGTAATGCTGCCTGGATCCTCGATAAATACGGTGAAAAAAGCATGTGCATGGGAGTGTCTGGGCTTTGCACAGATAAGGAGAGGCACGAACGGGCTCATTCTTTGTGGTGGCGTGCCTCTGAACAGGGAAATGAACATGCTGCATTGCTTATCGGAGATGCATATTACTACGGTCGGGTAAGTCTTCTTTGGGTTGAAATTTAATCATTGTTTTACTTTCAGGAAAACTGTTAACATACAGACAATGTACCTGATGTTACATAAACCTTCCCATTCATAGCTATTTAATATTCCCTGGAGATTAGTCAAGACTTTAACTGATTCTTTGCGGATCTTACTTGTGGTCTCAGGGTACAGAGAGGGATTTTGTGCGTGCAGCAGAAGCATACATGTATGCTAAATCTCAATCAAACGCACAAGCAATGTTCAACCTAGGTTACATGCACGAGCATGGAGAAGGTCTTCCCTTTGATCTCCATCTTGCTAAACGTTACTACGACCAGGCCCTCCAGAGCGATGCTGCTGCCAAATTACCCGTCAAGCTTGCTCTTGCGAGTTTATGGGTTCGCAAAAACTATGCTGATACCATCATGGTTAGAGATTTCTCGGTTACCCGAATTGTTTGAGGGAAATAGAATGAACAAGCTTACGTTTTGTGGATGCAGGTACAAGTGCTGGATTCGTTACCAGAAGTGTATCCAAAGGTGGAGGAATGGGTAGAGACTGTGGTGATGGAAGAAGGTAATGCGACCATACTAACTCTCTTCCTCTGTCTCATGACCGTTTTATATCTCCGAGGGAGACAACGTAGAAATGTGGTTTTGGATCCCGTCGGTGCTGATGTGGCACAGCCTCTCGCTGGACCAGTAGTAGCCTTTCCCCAGTAATGGCAGAACCAGTGTGAAAAAGCACCAGAGATCTTCTGTACAGGTTTTAACTTAGTTCCATACTCATGACACATTTCAACCATAGCAGAGTTTAAGGCAGAGGGTAACTAAACTTTCTTTTTTTCAATCTCTTACGTGACTGAGTTGTAGGATTCTCTGTAACGCATTTCCATCATTTATTTAGCTGAATGAAATTTTGAGAATACAAGAAATGGTTACATACCAGTGTCAGTATACAATTTTGACTGGAGTTATCATGGCTAGTTTGCTACAAAATAACAAAATTAACAATTACAAAAATATAACATTGGCTACATATATTTTTATTTTATACCCGAATAAAATCTGATTGAGAAACGAAATAGTTAAATACATGATTTTCTCAGGCCTGTTTAAAAACAGTAAGCTGACAACAATGGTCAAAGCCGATTAGTAAGTTTTAATGTCAAAAACGGGAATTGCAAAATAAAATAAAATTGACTACACACGCACACAGATTGTTAATTGTTATGACTTGCATGTCTTTTAGTTTTAATTTTTCAACTTTAATTTCTTCGTTTACGAACATAAACGGAGTGGCGTTTAAGCGGTCTTCACGTTCTAATACCAAAAAAAAACAATTGATATTTGACAATAATTAACATTATTCGACTAGTATCCACATTACAATTTCATTAAATAGGTCTTCCAATTTCCATACTATTTAATGAAATTGTAAATTGGAAGATTGTTTAACGATCATCGGTTCCTTGGAGAAGAATGTCTCTGATGGATAATTTGTTAGGTATCCTCCGCGTTCACGTCAAACGCGGTATTAACCTCGCCATACGTGATGTCTCTAGCAGTGATCCTTACGTCGTCCTCAAGCTAGGTCGCCAGGTTCTCTCTTCTTCTGTCTTTTGATACCTACAAACTTCAACGGGACTCGTGAACTCATAATCTTGATTATCAGACTCAGAACCCAAAATTGTTTTGCAGAAACTCAAGACCCGAGTGGTTAAGAAAAACGTAAACCCAAATTGGAATGAAGATTTATCATTCACAGTCACCGATCCTAATCTCCCGCTTACTCTGGTAAAAAATCAAATTTAATCATTACTTACTAAACCGGACCGGTTTACAATTTACAAATCGTCTTTTGGTTTTAAATCAAAACAGATTGTGTACGACCACGATTTATTCAGCAAAGACGACAAAATGGGAGACGCAGAGATCGATTTGAAACCATACATCGAAGCACTACGAATGGAACTCTCCGGTTTACCAGATGGGGCCATCATATCGACGATCCATCCGAACCGCAGCAACTGCTTAGCCGAGGAAAGCTACGTCAAGTGGAGCAACGATCGTATCGTTCAAAACATCTGTCTCCGTCTCCGTAACGTTGAGCGTGGTGAAGTTGAGATCGAGCTCCAGTGGATTGATCTTCCCGGTTCTAAAGGCTTGTAAACAAAAATAAAATTAAGTTGCTTTATTGGGCACTTTTTACTCCTTCATTGGGCTTAAGCCTGAGCCCATTATTTGAAGATGACGGTTGGTCCGACAATATTTTTTTATATAAACAGTCAAAATAATGATATTTAATTATACAAATGTGTGTGTCTGCCCAAGACGGCACGAATTTTAGTGATTGATGTTTAGTTTAAAGGAATCGTAAGGACAAGATATTTCTACTTCGTATACTCTTTTTCTTTATTTTTTAATTTTGGTTTTTTTAATCTCTTTTAACGAAGTGAAGAAAAAAATAGATATCAAAAAGATACTTTATTGCAGCAATAGCAGCTTTTGAGGAACACAAATTTGTTTTTTGAAACTGAGTAGAAAAAAAAGTTGGTAATTTTTCAGATCCTTTTTAATATTCTCTGTTCTATTTCTATATATTCTTTTATAGGTTCAGCCTTTTAGAGAACCCAAAACCGTGCAAAATAAACATTTTAAAATTCAAGAAGAAAAAAAGGGGGTTTAGCGAAAGCATCTATATTGCTTTTTCCCATTGATTCGTAGCCGTAGATCGGTATTTGGTCTGATGTTTTCTTTTGGTCGGGTAAAACTTCCGAAATTGTAAAGTAGACCCGTTATTTTTTATTTATATCGTAAATATCCACTATGTTTATAATCTTGATTTACTCAGAAACGACGAAAAAAGTAGTGAGAAAACATTGAGTTCGGAGCTTAATGAAGCTGACAAGTGCCATGCCGCTGCTTTTAATTTCCAATTTTACCCCTATCCCATCATTAACTTCGACGCATGCCCTCTTCAATATTCTTTTTCTTCACCTGTTCTTTTGATAAACTAAACTATCTGTAGATTATTTCACTTCAACATTAGAAAAGAAGAAAATATAAGTTGACAACAAACATTCACATAGAGAATAGACTTAACCATAAAGGCTGAGTAGGTGTGTATGCATTCACAATTGTAGTTTCAAACGAAAAAGATCAGAACTTTATATATATAAGTTAAACTTTTAATTTACATATATTGGGACCAGGGTTTGTAGCATTGTGGTTTACAATAATATTATAAATCGAGTTTAAATCCTAGAGTATGTGAATTGTTGACTATATCAAAAATATACATATTTAACTGTTTATATAAAATATCGGGATTTTTTGTGAAAATAAAATATTTGATTAGAGTGTAATGATATGAATTTGGATCAAGATAATATTGTATCGGTAGGATGAGATATATAAATAGCCTGCTTTTGCGGAAAATTGTTGGAGTGCCGTTCTTTTCAAATCAAATGTTGTGTCATGGAAATAAACTTTTTTATTTCTTTTATCTATCAGCTATTTGAATTTGTTCAGAAAAGGTAAAAGCATTTCATATCAAACACTAATCTTTCATTATTCATCGTCCGTTTATCAGTGGAATTATCTGATTTGATTACAATTAGACATGCATGGACCATCAAAATACAATATTTTCGGTTTGCGCGGGACGCATATGCAATGCCTACATGATAATTTGATACATACTTAATATTTTAGGAAAGTAGTCATATACTAGTTGATTTCTTTTAATAAATCACGGTCCTTATGATTCAGAATTATCCATTTGTTTTATCAACTATATCGAACATTGATTTGTAACTGTAACAAAAAGTCACCACTAATCAGTGAGACTCATAAATGATACAAACTTTTGCAGCTTTCATAATAAACACCTAAAAATACTACTTCTAGCATTCTTTTGAACTCTTAAACTACCTTTTTTACCGCGTGAGATATATGTAAAAAGTGAGTCATCACCCACTTTTCAAATACAACGGCTAGCTAGACATTTCAGTATTTATTTTTTTCATACCATAGATCGTTGTCGAGTACTATTATTTAGGTGTTTGAAAAGACTTAGACACTAATTAGAAAAAATAAACAATACGCATTGTTTGTTTCATGCAAGTTAAGTTTAGATTTAAGAAACTGTCGCCAAAGTTTTGATTGAAGATCTAGTTTAAACTTCTTCCCAAAACAAATGATAAGTTCAACCAATCCAATTACAAACTCTGATTCAACTAGTGATACTATACAAATAAAGCATATATAATGTGAAGAGCTTTTTGAAAGAAAAAAGAAAAGAAGAGAAGAAGCATAATTTGATGCAAAAACATCACGCACTTATCATTCACATTGATTGACATATTTATTGAGAGATTAGTCTCTCGATCTTGAGGATCAGCCCATCAGGCTCACTTGATTCTTTTGTTTAAAGCAAGTCAAAATAGACCCTAAAGTGTTAATTAGTCAAAATTTGCTTTACAAAACCTAATTATCTTAGTCTCTTTTCCATTTTTCCCGTTTAAAATGTTTGCTAAAAGGTCAATTACAGTTTTTTAGTTTTAAGTGTTTGCAAAAAAGGTCATAAGTAGAACTTAGAACCGGTGCAAATATAGTAACTTCGGAAAGCATCAATTTGAGTATTACATGAAGCCGCAATAGAAACGAGGATTTACCAATTTAGACATTTTAAAATATTGAATTTGATAGATACATTTATAAGTTTCTTTTGTGTTTTTAAAAGGCATGAAGTTTAGTTTATATAAAACATTTTGTGTATGTTTAATGGGTCCATTAATTGTCTCTTGGCACAAGAAATAGTGAGGAAACTGGAATTATATTATAATGTGCTTAACAAAAAAAGTTGAAAACATTGGAAAAATAAAAAGCTGGAAAGAAAAAAGGAAAGAAGAGTTGTGTTTGTATGGGATAATGAGAAAATATGAAGAGCAGACTGTTGATGGAATATTGTGTTTCCTCAAATATCAGCACTCCTCATTATATCACCAGATAGCTTTTTGTACGGACTATTTTAATATACAAAATAAATAGAAATATAAACAACTTTCTAAAATGAAGAAATTTACAAAAAAAAAAAAATTACACACACACAAATAACCGATGAGTGATATGTGTACTCAAACCTTTTCCATCATTTGTTTTGTTTTTAAGACGAATTCCATAGCATTATGCCATAAAGGAATATTGAGGATATCATATGGAATGAAAGTGTTATGTGTATAAAACATGGAACTAGCTTATGGAATTGAGTTTGTGAAATTGAGTAAGAGACTTGAAAACCAAAGAGAATTTGGATGGAGGTTAATATTTTGTGATTAGTAGTCTAATAATGCGTACCTTCTAAGTGGTGGATATGATTTACATCAAAACAAAATTGCAGCTTAGAATGTTATTACTAATAAATAGTTCTACTAAACAAAATTTCGATATGGAGAACCATAGTATGAAATTCATATTTAGTGATTATATAGGAGTCTTATGCCACATCAAGTGGTGAATACAAACGAGATTGCAGCTTAGAATTGTATACTATTGATACATAGTTGAAAAAATTACCGATACGCTACCATAAAAAGCTAAAAATCGTATAATGTTGTATCACTAAAACAATTATACGATTGAAATCTACATTTCTAACATTTTCAAATCAAACGAAGTTTGTTTTTTTATTTCGTCCAATTATGTTATTTTAGTCGTGTATTTATTTTGATATTGTGATTTATCAACGAAAGCCAAAAGAAAAATTATCCCATCATTTTATTATCTTTCACCTTTTTGTATCATATGTTTTTTTGTAGTTCTACTAATCGAAAACTTGAATTCTATAGTTTCTCAAATTAAAAATTCTAATTAATTAAAATATAGATAAACTGACTAGATAAACAAACAAAACAGAGCCTCCTCTGCTTTGGACTCCGCGACACACACAAGGCCGCCTCTCTCACTATCCCCAAAGCTCCACCATGAACCCAATAACTATTTTATTTTGTTTTAATTACATTCAAATATTATTTTTTCCGTGTATTACATTCAAAACTATATACTATATCAAACACATTATAATGTTTTTCTTTTTTTGATAAACCGAAATGTTAAATTTTTTGACATAAGAATTTTTGTTCCTTTTTTTATCTACTACGTACACTAGACCTATTCCCAAGTACCCAACAAAACTCAAAAACGAAAATAAAAAGACATCAAACTATCTTTTACTACATCATTAAAGACAAATATATTCGTATTTTAAAAAGAATAAAAAAATGTGATATTTTTCTCTCAACGGCAAAAAAAAACACAAAAGAATATAAAAATGTGGTCTCTTCTCAACACTTCCCTTTACTCTTTTTTCCCTCTTCACCACTTTTTCTCCCAAACTAAAGACAAAAAAAAACTCTCTCCACTCTCCGGCGAAAAAAAATGATAACAGCGGCGGACTTCTACCACGTCATGACGGCGATGGTTCCTCTCTACGTAGCCATGATTCTCGCATACGGCTCCGTAAAATGGTGGAAAATCTTCACTCCAGACCAATGCTCCGGTATCAACCGTTTCGTCGCTCTCTTCGCCGTCCCACTCCTCTCTTTCCACTTCATCGCCGCTAACAACCCATACGCCATGAACCTCCGTTTCCTCGCCGCAGACTCTCTCCAAAAAGTCATCGTCCTCGCTCTCCTCTTCCTCTGGTGCAAACTAAGCCGCAACGGCTCCTTAGACTGGACCATTACTCTCTTCTCACTCTCAACTCTCCCCAACACACTAGTCATGGGCATACCTCTCCTCAAAGGCATGTACGGCGAGTTCTCAGGCCAGCTCATGGTTCAAATCGTTGTTCTTCAATGTATCATTTGGTACACACTCATGCTTTTTCTCTTCGAGTACCGTGGCGCGAAACTCTTGATATCTGAGCAGTTTCCGGACACGGCTGGATCTATTGTCTCGATCCATGTTGATTCCGACATTATGTCTTTAGATGGAAGACAACCTTTGGAAACAGAAGCTGAGATTAAAGAAGATGGGAAGTTACATGTTACTGTTCGGAGGTCTAATGCTTCGAGATCGGATATTTATTCTAGAAGGTCTCAAGGCTTATCGGCGACTCCTCGGCCTTCGAATTTGACCAACGCTGAGATTTATTCTCTTCAGAGTTCAAGGAATCCAACGCCTCGTGCTTCGAGTTTTAATCATACTGATTTTTACTCTATGATGGCTGCTAATAATGGTGGTCGGAACTCTAATTTTGGTCCCGGGGAAGCTGTGTTTGGTTCTAAAGGACCTACTCCGAGGCCGTCGAATTTTGAAGAAGACGGGGCTAAAACGACGGCGGCTGGAACTGGTTCTGGAGCTGGGAGGTTTCATTATCAGTCTGGAGGAAGTGGTGGTGGTGGAGGAGGAGCGCATTATCCGGCGCCGAATCCTGGGATGTTTTCGCCGCAGACTGGTGGTGGTGGTGGTGGAGGTACGGCGGCGAAAGGTAATGCTCCTCCGGTTGGTGGTGGGAAGAGGCAAGACGCTAATGGAAGAGATCTTCATATGTTTGTTTGGAGCTCAAGCGCTTCTCCGGTTTCTGACGTGTTTGGCGGAGGAGGTAACCACCACGGCGATTACGCCGCCGCTACGAACGATCAACATAAAGACGTTAAGATCTCTGTTGGGAATAGTAACGGTATGATCCCTCAATTACTTTCTTTTTTCGATTTTGCACTCTAATTTATTTTCTTTACAAAAACAACCCCAAATTTTTAATGTTTCAATCATATGATTCAATGGATTGATTAATTGTTTGAAATGTTTAATTTTTATTTTAGAAAACCAATATGTGGAGAGGGAAGAGTTCAGTTTTGGAAACAAAGACGATGATAGCAAAGTGTTAGCAACGGACGGAGGAAATAACATAAGCAACAAGACGCAGCAGGCAAAAGTGATGCCACCAACAAGTGTGATGACAAGACTTATCCTCATTATGGTTTGGAGGAAACTTATTCGTAATCCCAACTCTTACTCCAGTTTATTCGGCATCACCTGGTCCCTCATCTCTTTCAAGTACTGTTTCTAGTCTCTCTAATTTTTTATATATATATTTATGTCGTTTTTTATAACTTTCTTGATATGAAAAAAAAATTGTCAGTCTTGAATGTTCATTTTGATGAATTATTGTAAGTAAAAAAGATTTGAGAAAGATCTTGGAAGGGAATTAAATTGATGTGGTCTGTGCAGGTGGAACATTGAAATGCCAGCTCTTATAGCAAAGTCTATCTCCATACTCTCAGATGCAGGTCTAGGCATGGCTATGTTCAGTCTTGGTCAGTTCCTTTCTTTTTCCTTTTTACCTCTTCACATTTATTATATATAATTAATACCATAAAACAGTCAATTGTTCTCTTTACTCTGACCTTCATTCTTTAGGTTTTTTAAAAATTCAATATTCTTATTTAAATAAAGTAAAATCATGTGAATGCATGATTCTTTTCTGCCTTTTTCTTTTGAAGTTTTTTTTTCCAAAAACATGTTTGTATCAAAAAAGCAAACAAAACCGGCTTCACAGAAGAAAGCATGCTCCACAGTTCTCTGCTTATCATCATAACATGTTTCACTCTTTAATTGAAAAGTAAAAACTATTTTTTTTTTCTATCGGATAGTAGTAACTCAATTAAGTTCAATATTTAATGTATTTCTTTTTATCTATTTATCTATTTATCTACGTGACCTTGTTAATGTTTCAGTAGAATTCCATCAACTGATTAATAAATTTCTTTTAAACCATCTAACTTTTTGGAATACTATGAGATAATGATGATGATGTTATGGTAGTGGTGGATGAGTGACTGTGATGATTATTTTTTTATGTTACTCTTTTGCAGCTAATCTGCTAAAGCATACAATTTTAAATTAACCAAGAAAGGCAAAACAATATTAAATCACTTGTTTAATTTTGTGACAATTTTTTAATAAATGTGTTCAGGGTTGTTCATGGCGCTAAACCCAAGAATAATAGCTTGTGGAAACAGAAGAGCGACTTTGGCGGCGGTTATGAGATTTATCGCCGGACCTGCTGTCATGTTCGTCGCTTCTTACGCCGTTGGTCTCCGTGGCGTCCTCCTCCGTGTAGCCCTTATCCAGGTATATGCCTTAAATATAAAATTAATAAATGCTTTGCGTATATTTATAAAATTAATAAATGCTTTGCGTATACATATTTGTTTTACACTTTCTGTTGTGTCTACAGTCTACTGTAGTATTAATTGTTCTTTAAATTATTAAAATTGATAACAAAAACAGGCAGCTTTGCCGCAAGGAATTGTGCCGTTTGTGTTCGCCAAGGAGTATAATGTGCATCCTGACATTCTTAGCACTGCGTAAGTTTATCCCTATAGTTTTTTTTAAATTATTAATACAGGAAACATGTTTTCATCTAATCCGTTAAATGCTTATGTTTTCACATTTTTTTATGGATCATGTTTTCACTTTTGTTGTTTACTTTCGCCTATGTTTATGAAAACCTTTAATTTGATTATTATTTTTGTTGCAGTGTGATATTTGGGATGCTGATTGCGTTGCCCATAACTCTTCTCTACTACATAATCTTGGGGCTATTTTGAGATACTACTACCAAGTATGAAGACAACAAAAAAAACACAGGGACTTTTTTTTAATCATTTGGGGGATTATTAAATGTGAAAAGAACAACGTCCTTTTTGTTGACATGCCCATATATTTAATTTAAAGCAGCTATTAGAGAAGTTTCTAAGAAGATTTGGAGAAAGAAGCTCTCGTGAAGAAAGGAAGCTTGAAGTAGACGTAGTAGAGAGCTTGGCAAAGTTTCCATTTTCTTAGTTTAATGAACATTCGAGTTTCTTTTGGTAGGTGTTAGGAATTTGTAAAACTGTTGCTACTTTTAGTGAATTAAATCGTTTTTAAGGAAAATTTAAATTTCAAGTAATTTCTTTGATCATGCTAAAGTTAATTGGTGTGTAAAGGCATCTAATCTCACAAACATAAAATGTAAGTTAGCTATTTAACATATAAATCATGTTAATTTACTTAAGATGATCTGCTTCCATTTGCCATTATTTCAATATGTGATATATAAGAAACTAAAACCGTAAAGTAGGTTTTACACGAAACGTTATAGAAATGGACTTCTCCGGGAGATTGGGAGTTTTTCAAAATGTAGTCACGAAAGTATTAATTTTAGAATATTATAACTTTCTTTTACAATAGTTTAGGTGAAAGTTGTGAACAGAATGTTGTTATAACAAAACATAAGAGTTTCAATTCAATAGAACACTCAATTAAATGTAGAAAGGCGATGGAGCACTTAGAAGATAGTGACTTGGTGCATGCGTACGTTATTCGACTTGGTCAAGATTCCTCTTCACTGTGTTTGTAGAATCTTAAAAGATTCGTTTAGTGTGTGTCAATTTTGTATCCTTTTTCCGATTCTTTGCAGAATCATTACATACCACTTTGATGCTGATGCTTTCCATGGTTTTAACATTTATATGTGGAAGCAAATTACTCGTCATAGTAGACTAAACGACGATATTATATAAGATTGGCACATCAAATGTAATTCTTGACATGAAGAAAAATTATTTTCTGTAATTATATACACATATGGTATGATTTCGAAGTTCAATATGTTAAAAAGGGTTATAGCTATGTTTAGTAATACTATTGTTTATCAAATACACCTTATATGTGGTGGAATGGCGAAATTTTATTATTTATTTACCTGATTAATTTTGTTAAAGGCAAAATGACTTATAAAAACTGTGAAATGATAGTAATAGAAATGGGAAGGTGTCATAATTAAAAAAGAAGAAAATAGTTAAAAGAAAGCGACCCCAAATTTATGGCACGCCTCACGTAAAAACTCATAATTTTACTCTGCATGAAGACGGCTATAGCCGCCGTTGCATTCTTCAAATTTTCAATGTTTCCAATCAAAACTATATATTTTAATCTTAATTTTCACCACTGTTCATACTCATATTTTTTCTTTTCTTTTTAAAACAGAAGAACTAGCTGATAAATAAAAAAGAACAATGAGACAAAAGAGAAGAAGAAGACGCCTTGTCACTTCGCTTTCTTATTGCCACTCAACACACAAACATTTTTGAGAAGCTTCCAATTCTGTGTTCATTCTCTGTTATCTCTAAATGTTTTTACCATGTATTGAACATTGGTAACTGGAAATTACCATGAATACCTATTAGTCCAAAGCCTAAGTAAAAATAGTTTATATTTATTCTTATTTTTCAACGGATGAGATTTTTTTACATCACTATAGCAATTGAGAGACTGAAAGAACCGAGGATGTCATAAAGAAGTTAATCTCGTCACGGAAAAGATTTCGTATTTATTTAGAGATTTTTTTAGTCCATCAAATAAATAAAAATGTGAAAAAATGTAAAAAGATGCTGCAGAAGGGTATAAACGTCATTTCAGGCATGGTTGCAGATATTAGTGTCTGCCTGCCACTAGACGGTGTTGGGTCGGCCGTCGCCCAGACAGAGCTTTGAGAGCTTTTTGTCATTTGTCTTTCTCAAAATTTTTTCCCAGCCTTTTAATTAATTTTACCATAAAAAGGTTTTTTAAAAATTGTACTTATTTTTCTTTTCTTTTTTTACTTTCACGCATTTGCTTTTTGCTGAGAAAAAAGAAGGTTAGATAGGAAAATTTTAGTGCTTGAGAAAAAACGGGCAGATTTAGTTTTCTTTCGTACGGGAAGATTAGATACGAAGTGACGACCAAACAAAAAAACATGACTTCTTCGTTCTTTTATACGACAAATCCAATGTTTTAATAATTTAGTTCACTATTTACGGCTTTCTCTTCACCATATCTAATAAGGTGTCGGAACTTGTACGTTGTCGACACATAATTTGCTTCCTAAATCTTCCTATCGGATCTGATCAAAGTTCTAAAAATACGGCCGATACTTTCCTATATTTTGACCAATTTGGTCAGCAAAAAGTCAAAAAGAAAAATCCACAGTACTATTGATCAATCGGTTTAAGCGTTGGTACAATGGAGTGCAAAAGATAAATGATTCAAAAAAATTAAAAAACCAATTTGTTTATATTAAGTCAAATTATTTAAATATAGTACTTTTTAATTAATGAGTTTCTTTTTAGTTACGGTCCCTAAAGTTTTAATGTCCGGCTTTTCAATGTAAATAAATGATATCTTATGCAATATGCGATATTCTCACACGTATACATATCACCACGATCTTTTAATTTATACAAATTATAAATACTATATCATACTCCAATGTTTGAATGACTGTCATTCCTTTTGTCGCGTTTAAAACATTTGTTTGTTGCACGTGAAAACTTACTTACTATCGAGTTACTAAAAACCACCAAGGATTTTACTAAAATAAAGTTATCTTATCCTGTCTCTAAAGCCTAAAGTGATTTTGTTTATTTATAAACCAACAAATAAAGACAGATCCGGCTTTGAATTCGAGGAACAATCACCTGTTCCCAGGTGCACGCCTACACACATACAGCTAATACTATGATGGACGTGATGTTTTATTTATGTAATTAATTATGTGATGCTGTTGCTGGAATAAGTTTTCTTACATCACATTTGTGACTGAGTTTTGTAATTCTTAAAGGTCCATAGTTTTGCATCTCTTTAGCCCATTTACACTAATCCATAAGGCTACTGAATTTGGCTTGCTGGGTTTTTTTACTTCTGAAATCTAGGTTCTTTAAGAAAGAGTTGCTAAAGGGTAATGGATAGATTCCATAGTCCAATCTTGGGTCAAGCTTATTGGGCTTATTTTATTCTTAGCGGGTTAATACAAAGTAGCTCATTTACATACTCATGTTTTCTTCTTTCGTATATGATATCACATTTTGCATATGCAATGACTTGGTCGATTACCAGCTCATCATCTTTGTAAATGATTTAAATAAGATCACTAAGTTATTAAGAACAACATCAATCATCATGAGATAAAAAAATTCTCTCTAGTCTCTACCATATATTTATATGAAAATCCCATATTTTGGTCTCTTGAGAAATATGGAACGAGAATACGAGAAAGTCTGGTATAATAAAACCCTTAAACACAAAAGATTTGAAATAAAATTATACTTCAAAATTTGTGAAGAAAATAAAAGAAAAGAAAAACTCATTCAGATATTGAAGAGTTGAAGTCGAAAGAGTTTTCTTTCGAGCAAGACCCACTGTATATTTTAAAATGTTTATTAAGACTTTATAATCTTTTGTTAATTTACTCATGACCTGGTGAGAATCTTAATAAATAACTCCCCGCAATAAGGAAAATATAAAATATCGTTCGTTAATAAGAAGAAAAATAGGAATGATGTGTGGGGGTCCTGGGGGACCATACTAGACTCCCAACTGGGAATAAGAATTTTTTATTTAATTAGTTGTTTAACCCTAAATCATCGGGTGAAAATAACAAGGTCTCATCATTATAGTTTATATAGTTAATAGTTAATGCATACAGCTTACCCCATGTGTAGAATTTTCAAATAATATTCATAGTCCTTTGCCAATACAAATTAAAACATAATAGACTTAATAGTAGTCGAATCCTGACGTTAATTGTTTTTTTCACATAAATAATTAACAGGGCAAGTAGGCAAATCAAAAGAACAAAATGTTACAAATTGGTTTATAATGGTGTGTAGGCTCTTTATTCTTTAGAACCACTACTTACTCTATTTATGCATCTCTAGTGATTTATCCACTTATTCACTTATTATAATGATCATTGTCATCAATTTTTAATTGACTTTCTAACGTATAATTCTGTCCAGTTGTTAAATTATATTCATTTTATTTGATACGTATGTGCTCATATTATGACTGAAGACTAAAAACTAAACTGCAATTACGTCTTAATCACTATAAACTAAATATGTTATATACTAAAATAGCCTATTTGAAAGAAAAACCAGATTAGAAAAAAAGTCCAAAATCAAAATGCTTGAGTGATCATTGTTTTTAAAATAAACAACTTCTCGTTAAAATTATTAATTAATGAATAAAATTGTGAATTGATGGTTTGTTGCACTTGGAATGGTACATTCACAACAATTGTGTTGTAAATTGAGCTCAAAGATCTTCGTTTCTTTCACAGAACTACTCTATCTCACAACACAAAATCAATCAAATCAAGCAACAACAACAAGAATAATCAACACAGATTTGGTAACCCGGTTCAGCAAATCGGAGTGATTACGCCTACGTCCGGAGCCGAATCAATCCGGCAAATCTACTATCAAAGATGATAAGCTCAAAACCGAGCTTACAATGTTTAACAATGGTGATTCTCTCAGCTCTCTCTTACGATACAAGAACTGAGATTTTACAGGTGATAAAGAGTAAAGATGAGATGTAACAAATATATATACAAACTCAATTATTATAACAGCAAACCCTCCACTGCAGTTAGAGACTTCACATTGCTTCCTTATCTTCTCGGTTCAACTAGTTATATCTAAACCAGAGATAACCATCTAACCCAACTAAGCTTAATCCAATTATACAATTGAACTAATGAATTGAATCAGAATACTAAACCACAACACTCCACCTTGATTCAACTTCAATCTTCTATAGGAGACTTGCACTCACTTGGATTTAACCTTCAGCAGAGATGATCTTTCACCTTACCTGAGCAGCTTCAAAACATCTAAAGCTGCCTCAAACTTCTGCACTGGAATGCCTTTAGTAAGCATGTCTGCAGGGTTCCGAGATGTGTGAATCTTGAGAATTTCAACTCTTCCTTCTTCAACTATGTCTCTGATGAAGTTAAACTTTGTAGCCATATGCTTTGTCCTTTCATGAAATGTGTTATTCTTGGACAAACATATTGCTGACTGTGAATCACTCCACACTGTAACCTTGTCTTGATCAAATCCCATTTCCTTCAATAAACCCTGAATCCATAATGCTTCTTTAACTGCTTCTGTCAATGCATTATATTCAGCTTCAGTAGTTGACAATGCAACTACACCTTGGAGATTTGATTTCCAACTTACCGTACTCCCTCCCACTGTGAATACATATCCAGTAATGGATCTTCGTCTGTCCAAGTCTCCACCATAATCTGAATCACTATAGCCCTGAATGCGAAAATCCTTACCTTTACTATAGACCAGTTTCAACTCTGAGGATCCTCTGATGTATCTCAACAACCATTTTACAGCCTCCCAGTGAACTTCTCCTGGTCTGCTCATGAATCTACTTAACACTCCAATTGCATGAGCCACATCAGGTCTAGTACCAACCATAGCATACATGATGCTACCAATAGCACTCGGATAGGAAATAACGTTTGTGTTAATGCATTCTTCTTCCTCTTTTACCGATGCTAACTTGAAGTGAGCTCCCATAGGAGTGCTCACTGCTTTGGCTTCATTCATATTAAACCTCTGAAGCACCTTCTCCAAGTATCTTGACTGAGACAAACACAATGTTCCTTTCTTTCTGTCTCTTGTAATATCAATACCAAGAATTCTACTCGCTGCCCCCATATCTTTCATCTCAAAACCCTCACTTAAGGCTTCTTTGATCTTTTTAATTTCCTTCATGTTCTTTGCTGCGAGTAGTATATCATCAACATAGATCAACAAATATACATATTCACCTCTGTTGACTTCCTTTATGTATACACATGAATCATGACAACTTCTTATAAAACTCTGCTCCATAATGAATGAGTTAAACTTCCTGTTCCATTTTCGTGGGGCTTGCTTCAGGCCATAAAGAGATCTCTTAAGGAGACATACTTGATCCTTTGACTCATCTACAACATAACCTTCTGGTTGTTCCATGTACAATGGTTTATCCAGTTCTCCATGTAGGAAAGCAGTCTTAACGTCCATTTGCTCCAGTTCTAGATCGTTATCAACAACAATTGACATCAGAATCCTGATAGAAATATGTTTTACCACTGGTGCAAATACCTCGTTATAGTCCACGCCTTTTCTCTGTGAGAATCCTCTTGCTACTAATCGAGCTTTAAACCTTTCAGGTTCAACACCAGGGATTCCTGGTTTTTTCTTATAGAGCCATATGCTACTGATTACCTTCTGATCCTTGGGACGGTCTACAATGTTCCATGTACAATTCTTTAACAATGAACTCATCTCATCATTCATACCTGAATCCCATTTCTCCCAATTCATATCATTTTTGGCTTCATGATAACACTTTGGCTCTTCACTGTCTATATCCTCTGCTGCAACGCGAGCAAATGCAAACTGTGAGTAATCAGAGAACCTAGATGGAGCTCTGATTTGTCTCTTCACTCTGTCTCTGGCCAGTTGGCAATTACTCAAACTGCCACCACTTGCAGGCGCTCCTTGTTCTTCTGGATCATTATATTCGGACTCAGTTTCAGAGTCACTAGATTCAATCTCAACAGCTCCACCTGAATTTGGAATATATTCTATTCTTTCTTTTTCTTTTTCAAGTTCACTCACAACTTTATTCATGTGGTCAGAATCTTCTGACTGAGCTGTTCCTTGTAAATCTCTGTAGACTACTAATTCATTGAAGATCACATTTCGACTGATCACAACCTTTCTTTCGTCAAGGAGCCATATCCTATAGCCTTTGGTTCCCTGTGGGTACCCCAAGAACACACCCTTCAAGGCTCTAGGTTTTAGTTTACCTTGATCTTAATGTACATATGTAACTGCTCCAAACTTTCTCAGATGTTTGTAACCAGGCTTCCGATTTAACCATAATTCTTCTGGCACATTTTGATCAACCGCTGATGCTGGTGATCTGTTTACAAGATATGCTGCAGTTGCAGCTGCTTCAGCCCAGAAGTCTTCTTCTAGACCTGACTCATTCAGTAAACATCTCACCTTCTCCATGATTGTTCGGTTCATTCTTTCAGCAACACCATTTTGCTGAGGTGTGTACGTACATGTCCTGTGCCTTTCGATCCCATAAGTTTTGCAATAGTTGTCAAATTTTATATTGCAGAACTCAAGACCATTATCTGTTCTCAAAACTTTAACCTTCTTGTCAACTTGGTTCTCTACAAGATTCTTCCATTCACAGAATTTCTGAAATGTTTCATCTTTTGTCTTGAGAAACATTAACCAAACTTTTCGAGTTTTATCATCAATGATTGATAGGAAGTATTGTTTACCTGAATGTGATGGTGTTACATTTGGTGAACCCCAAAGATCTGCATGAACATATCCCAAGACATCTTCTGTGTTATGCCTACCAACATTGAAACTCAAGTTCTTTGATTTTCCTAATATGCAGTGTTCGCAAAACGTCAAGTCTTTTACATCTTTCTTCTCCAGTAAGCCTTTTCCGGACAATATCTTCATATTGTTCAGGCTCAAGTGTCCAAGTCTGCTGTGCCACAATATTGTTTTATCCTGAGCCTTTTCTGCATTACAGTTTTCATCTGAAATTGTTTCTCCATCCAACATATACAGCCCATTCTTCAAAATTCCACACAGTGTTGTAGCATTCTTCTTAAAATATCTTACCTTGCCATCTCCACCTTCATGTTTGAAACCCAATTTGTCTAATGTACCTGTGGAGATGAGATTTCTTCTGAGACTTGGAACATATTTGACGTTGTTCAGGATCTTAATAGATCCACCATGCGTATTCAATCGAATTGATCCTTGTCCTTTTGATTCTACTGAGTGATCATCACCAAGAAGAATAGTAGTATTCTTCTTTTCATCAAACTCACAGAACCAGTCCCTTCTAGAAGTCATGTGTGACGTGCACCCAGAATCTAGAATCCAAATATCTCTAACCAGTTTGTCACTGACACTCAATGCTTCTGAGAATTCAAACTTCTCTGTGATGACACCAGCTTCTGCTTGTTCTTCACTTTCATGCTTTCGTTTCCTTGCATAACAGTCCTTTTTAACATGTCTTTCCTTTTTGCAAAACCAGCATGTAACCTTTGATTTGGAATTTGACCGACTTCTACCTTTTCCCTTTGAGCCTTTATTCTGAGTTCTTGCAGCAGGCCTACCTCTTTCAGTTGTGTACAATGCTGCTGAAGAACTTTTCTCAGAGTCTCTTAACTCAGCCAATTCTCGTTCTGATGACTTAGCTGATGATACCACTTCTTGAACTGTCAGAGTCTTGTTACCATACTTAAGAGTATGTTTGAGTTGACTGTAAGTTGCAGGCAATGAATTCAATATTAAGATGGCCTGAACTTCTTCTGCTACTTGAATATTCAAGCTTCCTAACTCAGCAACCATCTTCAAGAAGTCATCTACGTTCTGATCAATTGTTTGTGTCTCAGTCATTTTGAATGAATAAAATTTCTGCTGAACATAGATTCTATTTGGCAAAGAAGTCTCCATGTATAGCTTATTCAACAAAGCCCACATATCAGCTGCTGTATCACAATGATTCACCTTTCTCAAAACTGTATCACTAATGTGATTTATAATGATGTTCTTGGCTTGTTCAGATTTATCAATCTTTACCTGATCTGGAACTTCTTTGGTTTGGAAAGCTTCAGATCCTGAAGTTTCCAGGGAACTATGTTCCTTCTCTTCGCTCTTTGTGAGCGGAGCCGTCTTCGTCAATGAGAAATCGAACAAGCTATTCTTTAATCCCAGAACACCAAGCTGAGCCATCATCCTAATCTTCCATAATGAGAAATCGCCAACCATCAAACGCCTTGATCTCGACTCGTGTAGTCATCGTCATTGAACGATTTAATTTAACAAAACTTTTGCTCTGATACCAGTTGTTGTAAATTGAGCTCAAAGATCTTCGTTTCTTTCACGGAACTACTCTATCTCACAACACAAAATCAATCAAATCAAGCAACAACAACAAGAATAAGCAACACAGATTTGGTAACCCGATTCAGCAAATCGGAGTGATTACGCCTACGTCCGGAGCCGAATCAATCCGGCAAATCTACTATCAAAGATGATAAGCTCAAAACCGAGCTTACAATGTTTAATAATGGTGATTCTCTCAGCTCTCTCTTACGATACAAGAACTGAGATTTTACAGGTGATAAGGAGTAAAGATGAGATGTAACAAACATATATACAAACTTAATTATTATAACAGCAAACCCTCCACTGCAGTTAGAGACTTCACATTACTTCCTTATCTTCTCGGTTCAACTAGTTATATCTAAACTAGAAATAACCATCTAACCCAACTAAGCTTAATCTAATTATACAACTGGACTAATGAATTAAATCAGAATACTAAACTACAACAATTGCATATGATCACCATTCAAGATTAAAAAAAAATGTTACCGGCAATCATATTTTATACTCACCGTTCTACAAAATAAATGTTTCAAGTTCTTGACGCATTTCAAAACCAAACTTACAATTCAACTAAGGAATTTATGGTTAATTTATGCTTATAATTTCGTAATATTTTTTTCTTTGGTGTTCGAAGTCAGAAATTCTCGATTTTTTTTGTTTGGCCAAACGATATGCCGGTTTAGCTACCAAACCGGAATTTATTTTTATTTTTTAAAAACCGGAAATTTCACATATGTTCTATTAATTATTTGCTCATTTGTTTATTATAAAAATTGGCAAACAAGTTGTGGTCCAAGGAAAGATAGTAGACCCACTAAGTTCCCATTATATATCTTAGCCGTGTCAAGTGGTTTGCTTAATTTCCTTTTTTCACCACATGTTCTTTTAGCTTTTGCAAACATCACCTTGATATTTTGTATTTTAATGTTCTCGATCAAAGTTGTAGGATCTCCCTAACCTAACGGACAAAACCAATCGAGAATCTTCAAAAGCGATGCAAAGAAAAAACATGTAGGTCAGAATCATGAATATTCATCATATTCTTTAGATAATAGAAGGCTGATATTAATGAAATTATTTTGATAACAGACTAGTGTTGGTCATGGACAAAATATACTATTTAACAAAATAATTGTCTTCCTACAATCCACTAGGACCACCGTTTCTAGATAGCCAGTTATAAAATTGTAACCCACTACTAAAATTTGATATTATATGTATTTTTAAGTTTATTAGCTAGTTAATCCTGGAATTTGATATACCTATTTATCTATTTTCAGACATAAAGTTGTAGGACATTACCAATAATATATGTATATCCTTGTAATTTCCGACTCGCAAAATAACATACCCGCAATCATTATCGATATTCCATACAACTTTATATATATGTGGTCGTGATTTGTAATTAAACTATTGTCGTCATGCTACTAATTTAGTAATTTGAATTCAGTTACAACTATGTAATTTTAGTTTAGTTTTAACTTTAGTATTTACTATTTTGTGATTAAGAATTTAAGATTATGTTGGTTAATCTTGTCGTAGTGATTCGTGATCCGATATCATTGCTCGTTTGCATGTGGTGTGATAGTGAAACGACCAATTTAGTGATAAGTCGCATCGATTAGTTGTACTGACCGCAAACGAATTACATATAACAACATTTAAATGTAGTTGTTACGACTGCAAACAAACATGGCCTAAATTGTTTGATAGTAATAGTACTACTAATCACAAATAAATAAAAATGTTTTTCTAAAAATATGAGGACAAGAAGGGAAAACTGAAAAGGAAGGAGGATGTGGATGTGAGCCATTGGATTAAAAGATTCATTTCAAAAGTTGGCCATTCGGAGCATCTTGGGATCACTGTCTGTTCGCTACTTCTCAAAGACTATTAACTGTTACTTACGCTAACAGAGCTTTATACCCCATCTCAGATATAATCACTGGAAATGTTTTAAGTGGCCATCCTAATCATTGAATCCAACTTGAAGAAAATAAATAAAAATAATCTGTGAATCTATTTTTTTTGGTCAACAAAAATCTACGAATCTAAACGATTCAGAATCTATTATAAAATAGGATCTGTTTGCACCAATCAGAATTATATGTTCCGCCACTACTAAATAAATTAAAGCCTGTTATTCTCTTGATATTGGATATCTATTTATGTAACGGTCATATATTTTAATTTTAATTTTGGACGCTTGATTGTCAACTATCATAATTTTTTTAGCAACTAATTTAAAATAAGCTATACGTATATATATATATATATACATTGATAAAGGCTATATACACTGAAAATAATATATATATATACACAAAACAAACTTGAATCTAGATAACATTTGGTCAACTCTTCATACCCAAAAAACCCTAGATGAATTTTATAACATCTACTTTTCTACTGTTTAATATGGAACTTAATTAATCACATTGCTGTGATCTTTGATTGTACTATAGTCAACAGAAGAAATATTATCAATCAAATTAATTTGTTATAATCTTTAAATAAAGAAGATGAATTGTTGAGATCCAAATGGTTAAAATTTGGATGAACACAAAAATGATTATTGTTTTCTAAAAAAATTGCAACCTAATTCCCTGAAGAACGAACTTGCTATTATCGTGTAAGTCAGTTATAAGTTATTATTGCCAAAAAAATGTGGGACATGTTTTCTACAATAGTATTATAATTATTATCATAAGAAAATGGAAATAGCAAATGAATCATTTCTTTGTCCAACCAAAAGAAAAATAAAAAATAAAAATCGAAAATAATCATATTTTCCTCTATATAATGAGAAGAAAATCAGAAGGAACAACACAGAGCCACTGAGCCACAACACAAAAACCCTAAAGCTCTGAATTTTTGTTATTTCTTCTTGTCAATAGTCAATGGCTCACAGTCACACTAATGGCGCCATCTCTCCTTCTTTCTCCAAAAACTTATGTAAGCTTGCTCTCCAATTCTGCTTTTAATTTCTCACAATTGTTCATAAGAAATCCCACAATATCCTCAATTTTCAACAAGGACAAGATTTGAATCCTCGATTTTATCCAACACACTAGTAAACTTTATTACACGTTTAACATTCACTTATTCGGTTTTGCACTTATCCACTACTACTCATAACTCATGTTCTATCTAATGTATCCATTCTTTACATGATCTTTATAACATTTCAGTTGACAAGAAAGTACTGCAACACGAAATCTTTATATACTGAATAAATTGACACTGATGATCTGTTATGCTATTATAATTAAGACAGTTAATTTTACATATATACTATATAAGGACTTTATAATTTAAGTTGTGTACCCATAGGCCATAATTGAGAGAGGAAAGTTTTACCTATCGCTATCTCTCTCTGTCTTTATCTGTTCTCCAGTATCCATCTCTTTTAAAATCACCGGTGATGTAATTTTGAGTGTCTTTTTTTTTCATATACGTAAGGAAAATAGTAATTTAGCTTTTGATAGCGAGACTGTTATAAAACATAAAAATAGAAACCTGGAGTTTCTAGCTACACTTTAATTTGTTTTTTGTTTTTTAATACTTGTAGCTACTTTCCAAGCATAAGTTATAATCTTAGGGCGTTAGGTATAACGTTTGCATAACATTCCGTGGAGTTTTTTTCCTTGATATTAATAGCTTCACGAACTATATGTACTATACATAGCTCAGCAACTTTTTTCCCCCTTTAAACTCAACAACGTGTTCAATTATCTTAAAAAAAAAAAAAAACTAGAATAGCTTTATCCCAATTTAGTTATTTTTTTTTACATATAAACACAAAATAGACGACCCCTTTCACCAGAATTAATCGAACATCTAAACTATTAGTATAGAATTTCTTGTAACGTAGAAAAACTAAAAAGAAATAATTTTCTTCTTCTAAATAAGGAAACAAAAAAATACGAAACCTGTCATAAATTTCCGTGGGACACACTCCATTAACGACTCCCTTAACATGTGAACAAGCCGAATCTGACGGTGTAGGAGATGCCATGTGTACGCACGTAACGACACACTAAGATTCTCCTAACGACCCAACGTCCCTCAGCAATTTCACTCGTGTTTAAATATTCAAATCCATGATAAAGAAAGGTTTTCGGTTCGGTTTATATTAAACCGATTAATAACCGGAAAATAGAAAAACACTTAAACGGAAATTTGATAATGTAATTAAGCGCTTCGTAACCGAATCATTTTTCGTGTTTTTTTTGATAATCATTTTGTAATTAAGAACAGATTTAAAATTTGGGACTGTATTAGGATTGACTTGATTTTGGTAGTCGTTTCTTGATTTGGTTTTGCTGATTTGAAATTATTACAGGTGAGGAACGTGAAATCCAAAAGAATTACTGGAAAGAGCACTCTGTAGGATTGAGTGTTGAAGCAATGATGCTTGATTCCCAAGCTGCTGATCTCGACAAAGAAGAACGACCTGAGGTTTATCTCCACTTGACCACCTATAAAGTTAATTCAGATGAACTTGAGTCTCAATATGCTTAAATTGTGTGTGTGTGTGTTGTCAGATACTTGCGCTTCTTCCACCGATTGAAGGCAAAACAGTGCTAGAGTTTGGTGCTGGTATTGGTCGTTTCACTACTGAGTTAGCTCAGAAAGCTGGTCACCTCATTGCTGTTGACTTCATTGATAGTGTTATCAAAAAGGTTTGATTCACTCCCATACTTACGTACAGTAATCGTTTTGTTTTCTTTTTTTACCCTCATGAGAATCTTATTTATCTACAGAATGAAAACATTAATGGACACTACAAGAACGTCAAATTTATGTGCGCTGATGTCACATCCCCTGATATGAAGTTTCCAAATGAGTCTATGGATCTTATATTCTCCAACTGGCTGTTAATGTATCTCTCCGATAAAGAGGTAACCATTTTTAACTTATTACTGTGGGGAACCACTTTCGAATAGGACACACTTAGACTGTCATTTATATCCCATAAAAAATTGCAGGTTAAAGATTTGGCGAAAAAGATGTTACAGTGGACTAAGGTTGGTGGGTGTATTTTCTTTCGAGAGTCTTGTTTCCATCAGTCTGGTGATAACAAGCGCAAGTATAACCCAACACACTATCGTGAACCCAAATTTTACACAAAGGTGTGCTATCTATCTATCTATATATAAACCCTCCAGTCTTCTGTTTAGACAATTGTTTTTGAATTCTGTTTCTTGAATCTTCTTTCAGCTTTTCAAAGAATGCCATATGAACGACGATGATGGGAATTCGTACGAACTCTCTTTGGTTAGCTGTAAATGCATTGGAGCTTATGTGAGAAACAAAAAGAACCAAAACCAGGTAACCATGACGACTCCTAATTAAGTTATATGGGCTTCCAACTCAAAACCAATCGGCTACGAGTGGATTGGCCCATATCTTTTATATACCACTTAATATCCCAACATACATATGATGTGGGACATTTATCCCTAATACTCGCTGTGTTTTAGCCAACCTCTGATGCTATCTCTCATTTGAGTGGATTCATATTATACTTTTCCACAAATTTCAGATATGCTGGATTTGGCAGAAAGTGAGTTCGGATAACGATAGAGGCTTCCAACGTTTCTTGGACAATGTCCAGTATAAGTCTAGTGGTATCTTACGTTATGAGCGTGTTTTTGGACAAGGGTTTGTCAGTACAGGGGGACTCGGTATGCTCTCTAGTCATTGATGGTTCTGTTATTTTGAAGTTTATTATACTCTGTTCATTTGTTTTGACCGTTGATATAGAGACTACAAAGGAATTTGTGGATATGCTTGATCTGAAACCCGGCCAGAAAGTTCTAGACGTTGGATGTGGAATAGGAGGAGGAGACTTCTACATGGCTGAGAACTTTGATGTGGATGTTGTGGGGATTGACCTATCTGTAAACATGATCTCTTTTGCACTTGAACATGCAATAGGATTGAAATGCTCTGTGGAATTCGAAGTAGCTGATTGCACCAAGAAAGAGTATCCAGATAACACCTTTGATGTTATTTACAGCAGAGACACCATTCTCCATATCCAAGTATATATATATATATAAGCTTCTTCTTTTTTTGTTCATCTTTCTCATTTGTTGTATCCAATTTGTAATCATTGGTCTTACTTGCAGGACAAGCCAGCATTGTTCAGAACATTCTACAAATGGTTGAAGCCGGGAGGGAAAGTTCTCATTACTGATTACTGTAGAAGCCCTAAAACCCCATCTCCAGATTTTGCAAACTACATCAAGAAACGAGGTTATGATCTTCATGATGTAAAAGCATATGGTCAGGTATAGAGAAGATTAGAACACGTCACGTCCTCTACTTAAATATCAACAAGGTTGCCTAAACTAATTGGTTTGACAGATGCTGAGAGATGCTGGATTCGATGACGTAATCGCTGAGGATAGAACTGATCAGGTTAAAAAACGATTCTGGACATCAACTCTATATTGACCTATTGCTTAAAAAAAAAGAACTTGAAACCAATTTTGCTGTTTGTTTATTTCAGTTCATGAAAGTTCTGAAACGGGAACTGGATGCAGTGGAGAAGGAGAAGGACGAATTCATCAGCGACTTCTCGAGAGATGATTATGAGGACATTGTAGGTGGGTGGAACTCAAAGCTACTCAGGAGCTCAAGTGGTGAACAGAAATGGGGTTTGTTCATCGCTAAGAGAAACTGATTATGGCATTCTTAAAAAAATTAATTAATACATAAATAAAACTGGTTATGTAGATCATCAAAACTCCTATCATCTCTTTAAGCTATATATGTTGCTTGGTGTGAGCTCTCTTAAATAATTTTCAATGTTAAACTCTGTCCGCTTTGGTATTTCAAGTTTCACATTAGAAAGCACGGACTCTCTTTATTATTGAACAGAAACAAAAACAGCGAACCAGAGTGATTGTAATAAACATAACATAAAGAGCGACTGTGAGATAATCTTAAACCGTAATTAGAGAGTGTCGGTTTTAGAAAAGGACAAGATCTCAACTTCAATTTTTAGGGTATCATTGATAAGGAAACCTTTGGATGCGTCTTTGAGATCAGCAAGTGGTATAAAATTCTCGAAACCCCATCCATTCTCTGTTTCACTGGGCCATCCATCCACTAAAGGAATAAATAAATCAAAACTTCAATTAAAAACATGGCTCATTTTTAGTCATTAGGTTTAAATAATTTAATAAACCGAGACACTAACCTTGTTTCTCCACATGAGTGGATTGTTTAAGAACTCGTAACTTGGCTTTCACGTAACCATTTTCATTTGACGCACTCAACAAAAAGAGTGACAAGGAATTCCCTTTTGCAGATCCAACTCCATTTGGATACACTTTCAATACCCTACAACAACAGTATACAAAATCACATAGATTAACACATCTTCTTTATCTCTATGCACACACATAAAATATATATACATAGAGGCCGAGAGAGTCACCAGTTTCTTCCTCCGGAAGAAAAGGAATCAGAAGTGTAAGACTCAGCATCGCTTGAAGAGAAATGGGTGAGTCTCCATTCGAAAGCAGGGTCACGAATGTTTTGTTCGTAAGAGGCAATTTCCCAATTTTTAAAGGGTTTATAAACGAAGATGTCAACGCCAAACACACTTTGTCCACCGTCGAAAATGAATCCATACGCCGGATTTTGAAAATACCCAATCTCAAGAAAGTTTAGTTGTCCCCACTTTTGTTTAAACAAATGAAATCGTTGCGCCTCACTCTCTGCAAACCGATCAAACTTAATTAAGAAACCACAGAGATTTAAACAAGTTGTCTCTATATTAGTTTAGTACCTTGGAGTATATGGTACTTGTCTATAGTGCTTTTATAGACCATGAATGTGATCTCTGCATACACATCTTCGTTATTGGCGATGAGGCTTGAGTTATCAAGTCTTACGTAAAGTGAAACGTATCCACCCGAGCCTTCTGGTTTGTTCGCGTTCGGATAGATTAGAAACGTCCTAATAACATTTTAAGCAAAAAAGGGTCAAATTATATATAGTTAAAAGTTATAAGTGACGTATACAGATTACTCAACACTAAAACATATGGCCTACTAAACTCATCATTTCTTAACGAAAAAGAAAAAAAAACTCATCATTTCCTAATCCAAAATGTATGCAGGCCCGGTCCAATATATTTGATTGTCCTAATTTATACCTTTTTTATAACAATATTTTTTTGATAAAGTGAGCACTTTTTTTTAGTTTTTTAAAGTTTTTTTAACTAAAAAAAACGAAAATAAACTCTCAAATCTGATATTTTTGGAGTCCTTTCTAAATTTATAAAAATAAAAATAGACTATTTTTCTTAAGAAAAATTTTGAAAAAAAAAAAAATTGGACCCCTAAGGCCATGGCGTCTTTGCCATCCCACTTTGACGGGACCTGAGTGTATACGTACCAATTGTACCCACCGGCGGAGAAAGGACGTGACTCGTACTTGTCACCATTGTCTTTGACCATTTTCGACATAGTGGCAAAAGATTGGAACTTCACGCAGTATGAATTTGGAGGACGAGACCTCGTTTCTTGCCTAATAGGTATCGAGAGCTTCTGATGATTACGACCAGAGACAGAGCCATGACTCAAGGAGTAACATGGAAGCACCTCTGAGTTCTCCACTACGTCCAACAATTCTTCTTCTACGACTGCTTCTGTCTCCATTAGGTTTTGAAGGTTGTAGTAAGGTTTTGCGAATCTTGCGACTTCCACAACGACTACGAAACAGAAGAAGCAGTACACAAAGATTGTTCCATAATTTTTGCTTTTCTTATTTTCCTCTGTTAACATTTTTTTTTAAGTTGTATGTTTGTAATATCTCTTTTGTTTTTGTGTGTATATATATAGACATAAATGATTTTACTGACCCATTGTTATATGTCATGGGATACACGTTTTTAACAAACCGGTATAAATTATTCGTTATACCGAATTTTAAAATTGGACCGATATCTAATTGTAGATTTTCTCTGTCGGAAGAGTCTTTTTCATATCTTATCTTTATCAATCCATGACCAATTAATCTATTTTAAATACACCAATATTGTGACACGTACGTATTTGCGAAATGTTCATGACGCCGTATGCCCGTAGATTAACAGAGACCTCGAACCTATATTGGTAAATCCACTCATTGAATGCCTCCGGCATTTCCTTGGCGGATGAAGTCCCGCGCAATACGCAGATTTAATATATATATATTTATTTAATATATAGTTGATAAAAAATATGATACACATTTTATTTTTTTATCTATTAGGATTAATATTTAGTTACTAAAAATATATTACAAAATATTTAAATAATAAATTCATGTGAATTATTAGAAAAAATATAGAAAAATATGCTACATATGACCAAAAACAAATATTAGACTACATAATACATGTTTTAATTAAGATTATTTTTTTCTAAATTTTTACTTATTTTATCTTTATTTTAAAATAATTAATTAACAATAAATAACTAAAACATTTAATATATTTATTCCATTTATAGTCATATACACAAATATGTAAATGAATACTATTTGAGAAACTTAGAAAAATAATATATTTACCAAAATAAAATTGTAAAATAATATGATTAATAGTGTCATGTGAATTATTTTTATTAAAACAAAGAGAATACATAATTAGGTTATAGGAAAATATGTCATATGTTACAAGTACCATAATTTACAAAAGTCTATGAACAATTTTAATCACAATTTAAAATTTTAGAATTGCAATGGTATTTAAAAAAATGGATGTGTATGAATTTCTCAATAAAATTTAATGTATTAAGTAGAAAATGGATATTGAAATTATAATAATTGTGTTGAACCAATTGCAATACTAATAAAAAAATATAAAACAAAATTAATTAAAATAAAATAAACCACTTATAGTACTTATAAACTCATGTGAGTGTAACATTAATAAATCTTGAATATATAAACACATTTTGATATGATTAAAGCTTTTTTGGTAATTTGTTTTTCAGATGATATCAATTCTAAATATTTTTTGTTATTTACTTATATAAGATAATCTCATAAAGAGTTTGATGTGAATATTTTAAAAGTTTTTGTGAACCTAAATAAAAATAAAATATTAAACATGTTATTGTAAATTGAGAAACTGACTTTTAGATACTAATATTTTGATGGCAAAGAAAGATTGAAAATAAAACTAAATATCATGATGTTCTCTACCATAGCGGGATTGATATTGGTGTTAGGATGCATATAATTATTTAGTGATACTATTCATGTAAGGAGGTTTTTTTTATGATAATACTTTTTGCAAAAATCTTTAGTAATTTTGTACCAATATCAATCCCGTTGTACCTATCAAGTTTTTTTTTTACATCAAAACATGATATGGAGATTGGAGAATAAGGTGTCTTCTTTAAGTTGACTCTTAAACTTATGAAGATGACGGGGTGGATAGATGTTTGTATGATATTAGCCTAGATATAGAAAGATTAAAAATTTTAGAAAACGGTATTTGATTTTGTTGATACGAATATGAAGTTTTTTGTATCATATTTTTATCCAAGAGCAAGCACTCAACGCTCAGTAAAACATTATTGCATTTTAAATCACGAGCCTCCGATGAATGTAAGAGACGAATAACTATATGCTGAGAGTTTCGGTGATAGTTTATCTTATCATCAATTGCTGCAAGAATCAAATATGGAAAAAGCTGAAAGAGTGATTAAAAATTAGGGAATTTTAAGTATTCATCATTGCGATTTTAAACTGAGATAAATGTAGTAATAAAAGTCATGTTTGAATTAGATTTTAAATTTTAAGTAATAATGTGTTCTTTTAATACACAAAGTTTTGTAATTACATATGGATACAATATTAAGAAAGTAACGTTTACACATCGATGTTACCTAACTTAATGATAAGAATTATCAACATATATAATAACAAAAAAAAACAATTTTTTTTTTTAGAGTTTGCTTATATTTAGAAATTTAAGAATTAGTTTTCCATATTATAATGTAAAAAAATTTTGTTTACTCTCAACGAACATGCAAAGTCTCGGGCAGAAAGATGAATCTTTAACTGATTGTTTCCAAATGAATTAACATAACAATTGAAAAAAAATAATTGTTAAATGGATTGGTTATTTATAAATTTTGGATTTTTTAAATATTATTAAAAACAGGATGGTGTAAATACATGTTTTTAATTGAAAACTGAGATAAATATAGTAATAAAACTCATGTTTGAATTGTTTGATTTAGATATTTGAAATTAGTTAGAATTTGAATACAAGAAATTTTTCAAATGAATTAACATAACAAATGTAAGATTAATTGTTAAAATGGATAGGTTATTTATAAATTTTGGATTTTTGTTTGTATTATAAAAACAGGATGGTGTAAATACATTGTTTTTTTTAAGTATATAAGATTAAGATTTTTATTGTTAAATGAATAGGTTATTTATAAATTATAGATTTTTAATACATGTTTTTAAGTATATTTTATCTGAACGGGGCATCTAAAGTTTTTGGTTATTTTAAATTTGGAAATACAAATCATCTAAGATAAAAAGAAATCAAGATGTTTTAATCTAATGTTATATAGTATGTTTTAATCTAATGTTATATCAGTAGGATTTCTATTTATAAATTTTGGATTTTTTTTGTATTATAAAAACAGGATGGTGTAAATACATGAGTTTTCTCTAAGGTATATAAGATTAAGATTTTTATTGTTAAATGGATAGGTTATATCATCAAAAAATTGGATAGGTTATCAATAAATTATGGATTTTTAATACATGTTGTTTTAAAATATATCTTATCTGAACGGAGCATTTAAAGTTTCTGGTTATTTTAAATTTGGAAATAAAAATTCTAAGATAAAAAAAATCAATATGTTTTATTCTAATGTTATATAGTATGTTTTAATCTAATGTTATATTAGTAGGATTTATATTCATGTAAGAAATTATATTAAAATAAATTAGGAAGTTGAATACAAAAAAAAAAAACCTAAAAAGGTAAAAAATCTAGAAAATGATGTAAATGGACACGTGACAGCGTCTCAGAGCTTCACAGAATGATAACCTTACTTTATTATATAAAATTGTAAATGTGTAACACTTTTATAGGCCATGATTGTGATCTCTGCATACACATCTGTTTGATTTGGCCATGACTTGCAAAGCTTGATAACTCAATCTTTATGTCAAGTGAAATCTGGCCCAAATATTTTGGTTCGTTCCCGTTCGGATAGATTAAAAACGTTTTTATAACATTTAAAGCAAAAAAAAATTAGAAACATCATTATAACATTTTTGTTATACCGAACTCGAGATAGGATCGATCCTATTATTTGTAGTTTTTTTTTTCTCAGACTCGCTAGTCTTTCACATCTTATCTTTATATCCATGGCCAAAACCTATTTTAGTACACCAATCTCATCAGATTTTGACAAGTATGTATTTTCGGATTGTCGTATACATTTATGAAAGGACCTTTTGTGTCTGCATGCACTCAGCTAGTACTGTCAAAGAAGCTGTCCATATCCAAATGGGCATGTTCGATTGGACATTTTTTTTGTCTTGACATTTATTGTCTGTCCGCTTGGACAATGAACAAAGAACATCCATGTCCATCTTAATTTTGCCCATTTTTAATTGATATTCAATTGGACAATTTATCCTATTAAACATGTCTATTTAGACAATTTTGAAATTGGACCAGCTTCACCCATGGACACCCCCCTTCCCCCATTATTATTATTATACACTACAAAAGCCGTAGTAGTTTTGTTACTAAAGTTAATTTAACATTTTTCAAATAAGCCAAATAGTAGTTTCTAAGTGTATCAACGTGAGGATTATTATACTTTCCAGACATGGCATTTGCTATAGGATTTTATCAGTTTCACATTACAAACTCTTTTTTATTATTATTATTGAACAGACAACAAAAACAGCGAACCACAGTGATTGTAATTCACTTGGCCACCGTGGAATAACATAACATAGTTAAAGAGCGATTGTGAGATAATCTTAAACCGTAATTAGAGAGTGTCGGTTTTAGAAAAGGACAAGATCTCAACTTCAATTTTTAGGGTATCGTTGATAAGGAAACCTTTGGATGCGTCTTTGAGATCAGCAAGTGGTATAAAATTCTCGAAACCCCATCCATTCTCTGTTGCATTGGGCCATCCATCCACTAAAGGAATAAACAAATCAAAACTTCATTTAAAAACATGGCTCATTTTTAGTCATTAGGTTTAAATAATTTAATAAACCGAGACACTAACCTTGTTTCTCCACATGAGTGGATTGTTTAAGAACTCGTAACTTGGCTTTCACGTAACCATTTTCATTTGACGCACTCAACAAAAAGAGTGACAAGGAATTCCCTTTTGCAGATCCAACTCCATTTGGATACACTTTCAATACCCTACAACAACAGTATACAAAATCACATAGATTAACACATCTTCTTTATCTCTATGCACACACATAAAATATATATACATAGAGGCCGAGAGAGTCACCAGTTTCTTCCTCCGGAAGAAAAGGAATCAGAAGTGTAAGACTCAGCATCGCTTGAAGAGAAATGGGTGAGTCTCCATTCGAAAGCAGGGTCACGAATGTTTTGTTCGTAAGAGGCAATTTCCCAATTTTTAAAGGGTTTATAAACGAAGATGTCAATGCCAAACACACATTGTCCGCCGTCGAAAGTGTATCCGTATGCCGGATTCGTGAAATACACAATCGGCAGAAATGTTATTTGTCCCCACTGTTGTTTAAACAAATGAAATCGCTGCGCCTCAGACTCTGCAAACCGATCAAACTTAAATTAAGATAACTACACCAAAAAAGATATCTCCCTCTCTCTATATTCGTTAGTACCTTGGTATATACGGTACTTGTCTATATTGCTTTTATAGGCCATAAATGTGATCTCTGCATACACATCTTCATTATTGGCGATAAGGCTTGAGTTATCAAGTCTTACGTAAAGTGAAACGTATCCACCCGAGCCCTCTGGCTTGTTCGTGTTCGGGTATATTAGAAACGTCCTTATAACAAATTTTAAGCAAAACAAAAGGTTGATTATGAGGTTGATTATGAGACCTAAAGATCCACTCCTATACATGTATTTTAGGAATTTAAGGTAATGTTTTAAAATATTTAGATAAGTTTTGAAAATTATGATTTTTTTTGGATAGTTTCCATAGATCCTTAATCAAATTGTTCGAAATGTTTGATTAATATACAAAATGTAACAGTAACATCACTTAACATTTATAAATATATCTTATATCTTATCTTATATACTATTAAAACTGAAGTACAAATTTAGGAAATCATGTAGGTAAACACCTTTTATTTTATTCTTACATTCAAACACCAAATAGTTATTAATATATCTAATCATTAAATTCAATATTTTTCTTTTTTTTAAATAAATATTAAATTAATTAGCTACAATTATTTCCTTATATAATATTGTTATTAAATAGTATGAATTCTTATTCTCCTATCATCTTTGTTTGATTTTATTTTTACATTATTTTGAATAATTATATAATCAATACAATTAAGAAAATTATAAATTTGTTCTGTATATATTGTGATTCGAATTTTTATAAACGGACGTATATTACTCAATAAAAAAAAATGATGTATGGTCAATGTTTTACATTGGTAGAAATGTCAGATAGATTGTGATCCACAAGATAGATATAAGTAAACCCGCGCTTTGTTGACCGCAAATTAATGGATCGGTCCCCAAACAACCAAATTTTAATAAAAATAAATAAATTATATATAAAAATTACTAATTGTCTATAGTTAATGAAAATAATATATGATATATTTGAAAAAAAAAAAAATTATGATTAAAATATTTACGGAAAAGAGAATATTAAAAATATTTCTATTTAAATATTGTTTATTTAAAAATATATATATATATTTTTTAATTACGTAAATAATCAAATTTTAGGGCTAACTTACTATTTTGTGGACATAGTAGAATACATTTGAACATAAAACTACATACACAAACTTAAAATGAATAACTAACTAACAAGACTAACACTTTATAACTTAATAAAATTAAAATTATATATAAGTAAAAATAAATTATATAAACGAAACAAACAAAATCTAAAAAAATATTAATTATTTGGAAAACTAACCAGAAAATATTTAAAAGTAAAATATAAATATTTGTTACATTGTTTTAGAAAACAGTGATCCGCAATGTATCGCGGGTTCAACTCTAGTTATATCTTAAATTTAAATATCAAATAAGTTTTTAAAAAAATATATAATTCCGCATGGTGAGATTCAACCAAACTTGTACATACCAATTGTATCCACCGACGGAGAAAGGACGTGACTCATACTTGTCACCGTTGTCTTTGACCATTTGCGACATAGTAGCAAAAGACTGGAACTTCACGCAGTATGAATTTGGAGGAAGAGACCTCGTCTCTTGGACTATTGGTATCGAGAGCTTCTGGTGATTCCGAGCAGGTACAGAGACAGAGCGATGTCTCAAGGAGTCACATGGAAATTTCTCTGAGTTCTCCACGACTTCCAACAGTTCTTCCTCTACCAATGCTTCTGTCTCCATTAGGTTTTGAAGGTTGTAGTAAGGTTTTGCGAATCTTGCCACTTCCACAACGACTACAAAACAGAAGAAGCAGTACACAAAGATTGTTCCATAATTTTTGTTGTTCTTTTTTTCCTCTGTTAACATTTTTATTTTTTTATTTTTTTATTTTTTTAGTATGTTTGTGATATTTTGTTTTCGTTTTTGTGCGTATATATCTATATATAGACTTAAATGATTTTACTTACCCATTGGTGTGTCAGTGGATACACGTTTTACATCAACCGGTATAAATTGTACCGACAAAAATAGGACCGACCTCTAATAATTGTAGATTTTCTGTCAGAAAGTATTTTATATCTTATCTTTACAATCCATGGCCAATGAATCTATTTAATACACCAATCTCATCACATTGTGACACGTACGGATACGCAAAATGTTCATGAAACAACAAGAGTCTCTAGTGACTCTACAACAGGCCTCAACAAAGCCAAATCAGAAGGAGAACGAAATGGGCCATAAAGTAGCAAAGTCTATTCGACAAACTCATGAAACTGCAAACACTTTGCTTCAACCAGAGTTTCAGTTACAACGGTCATCTACAACACTTGACACAATAAAGCAAAAGAAAAAACAAAGCACGAGATTAACGTTGCAGTATAAACAGGGGCGGTCTAATAAATTTGAAAACCATGTTCCAATAATAAAATTTGGGTCCTTATTTAATTTAAATTTTTATAAAAAAAATTGTTGGGTCCTAATTTTTTTATCTTAAACCAAAAATGATTTAAAAATTTTAGATGCGGATATTTGCTCCACTCGCGCTGCCTCAGACTTCAAAATCTAAACTGAGAATCGGTTCAACGTATTAACACCTATTACCGCATGAAAAAGCAAAGTTTACAGCTTTGATCTTACCTCTAATCTTATCTCAAATATATGTTTTTAGGGTTTTACATGTAAGCCTAGATAAATGCATAAACGCTGCAGTTGCAAATTACGAGAGAATGAAATAACAAATTATCATTCATCTACTTTAATCTGTTTCTAAATCTTTACACGTAGATGTCTCGCTACTACATAAAAAGTTTAATTCTAACATTTTTCAAATAAGCCCAAATAGGTTAAGTTAGTAGTACGTACTACGTAGAGCCTAGCGGACGAGAAATGAGATATCAAAGTGATCCACATGGGAAGATCGGACGTGGCACACTCAACAATAAGAATATGCTGTTTTTTTCTTTCTTAATGATGATTATCTCAAATAAAAGACAATTTTTGTATTAATGGAATTAAAAGACAAATTACCTTCTGTCTTTTTCAATATAATGATTCAAAAAAGGATTATACTTTCCAAACATTTTTTTGACACAATCTGTTGTTTCTGATTTTGGTGTTTCCATGTTTAGTATAATCCTATTTTGAATCATTATACAGAAATAAACAGAGGATTAACAGAGTGGATTGGTATTTATCTAGAAACAAAAAACAGGATTAGTTCGTCGATTCAGTATTCCTTCAACAAAAATGGAACGTGGGTTCCACAGTCCACTATTTTATTTTGTTTATAAATAGGGAAGATTTGTATTTTGAGTCAAAGGATAATATTAATTGGAAAAAAATTTAATTACAAAAAAGGACCAAATACTAATCAATTGTTTGACCACAGATATTAACTTTCTCAGTTACATATACACGTCGCTCCGTGCTAATCAAGATATTAAATTTGTTGACCTGGCAGTTTTTTTCCTTCCAAAATTGAATAGAATGATAACATTTACTAAAACAATATTCGATTAGTTGAATTTGATTATGTGATGTCTTTGAAAGTCACCGTGTATAAATACACTCTTTTCTCTAGTATCAGAAACATCTCATTTTTACTTTGATATTCAGATACTCACCAAAACTGATATCCAAAAAGAATTCTGAATATATGAATTTCATTATGCTCTCCAAAATGCTATTAGCATTCTCTTCCATTTGCCTAGTTTATGTTGGTTCTGCCCAACAAACAAATGCAACTTCTATCGTTACGGCGCTTTTCGCATTCGGTGACTCAATTCTTGATACGGGCAACAATAATCTTCTTTTCAGTATTACTAAAGTAAACTTTTTTCCATACGGTAGAGATTTTGTAGGTGGAAGACCTACCGGAAGATTTGGAAATGGGAGGGTTTTTTCGGATATGATTTGTAATATATATCTATCTCTTCAATTATTTTATTTTTGATATATTTGTCACGGATTAATGATTTTTTTATATATAGAAATATTATCTAATTGTGTGCAGCCGAAGGTTTAGGTTTGAAAACTCTCTTACCAGCTTATCGTGATCCATTTCTCTCGAACAATGATATACCGACTGGTGTTTGTTTTGCATCTGGTGGATCTGGACTTGATGTTATGACTGCCAGACTACAAGTAAAAATTTTGATTATTCTTTCAAAAATATGTTATAACCACCTTTTTATTAATTTATTTCAAGTTTTAACTGATTGTGTTATTGTGTGATTTAGGGAGTTATATGGGTGTCAGACCAGGTTAAAGATTTCCAAAGCTACATCACTAGACTAAACGGTGTCGTAGGAGATCAAGGAAATGCAAATGCAATTATATCAAACGCCGTTTATTTAATCTCCGCTGGAAATAACGATATTGCCATCACCTATTTTAGTACGCTTAATAGAAGATTTCAATTCACTTTTCCAACTTACGCTGATCAATTGGTCACTTGGACTCGTGATCTCATAAAGGTACAAAACCCTAATATATATAACATATATTGTCATGTGATTAATTATTTTCTCGTGAAACTGTATCTAAAATATCATTTTTTTTTTTTTTTAAGAGTTTATATGATATGGGTGCAAGAAAATTTGCGGTTATGGGAACACTACCGCTAGGTTGTTTACCAGGAGCAAGAACCCTTGTTGCAAATGTAATGTGTGAACTCTTCACAAATCAAGCAGCTGCTACGTTCAACAAAAAATTATCTGCCGAAATGGACAATCTTGGAGCATCATTTCCGGGTGCCAAATTCATGTACATAGATATGTACAATCCTCTTATTGGTCTAGTCAACAACCCTATGGCTTCAGGTAATGACATGATACAACAAGACAAATGAACTCATATGTTACATTATAATGATATTTTTCAAAACATTTTGATATGTTATCATTCGTTGGAAAATTGTAGGGTTCATTGATGGACGTGATGGATGTTGTTGTACGCCGACGTCCATAATACCGTGCTTAGACGCGTCTCGTTACGTGTTTTGGGATATTGCTCATCCGACCGAGAAGGCATACAAAACTATCACTCCATCGATCATTGAAGGAATCAAACAAAAGCTCGCATGATTGATTATTTTATCAAGCTTTCTAGGTTGTATACTGATCAATAGGTTTCGATGTATGCTACCTCAACCACAAAGTTGTTATTTGGTTAAATTGAATATTTGTTTCTTTATGTTTCTGATAATGCAAACTAAATATTTGTTACTCTTATAAGTCTTAACAAATATGGATGCATCTTATATACTGACTTGATCCCTCTCATCTTCTTTGGTCGAAATTAAAGATATAGTTACTATATTTCCATTGATATTAGGCCCAGATATTCACTTAAGTCTTAAGGCCATGGGCCTTTGAGCTTTCTAGTAACTCTGAGTAAGATAAATAACATCAAACGTTGGATTTATTCAACGAACATCACTATCAACAAATTAATAAAAACTTCAAATTTTATTCAAAAAATAAAAAAACAAATTAAAAGCTTTTTTAAAAAATAAAAAAATTTAAAACTTACTATCCTGTTTTTTTGTTTCATTTATTATTATCATCTGACCTTTGTTTAGAACATGAATCTTCCTAAAATGTTTAGTAAATTTGTCAGATTTATTTATGATATTGTCAATTTCTCTTTGGTTCGATCCATATTATTATTTCATTCAGAGATCCTTTCAAACACCGTATTCGGTGGAGCATCTTTTTATGTCTATTGTGATAAGACTGAAATAAAAGTATTGTTTCCTTTTAATAGTCAATTTTTGTTCTTTTGTAAAACCAAAACTCTAGATTTAAATCTCAGTGCTTTATAGCTAGATTCCTTTCTCTGTCACGTGAATCCAAAACCTCACGTGAATGTTAGTTTCAAACTAGTCTCCCTTTCGATAATTTTAGTGTAGGAATGACAATATTTAAAAGATCTTTTAGAAATTTTGACTAAAAAAAGATGATCTTATCAGTTATAAAGTGATAAAGGTTAAATGTAAATTAATAGTATAATTTGGGATAAATTAAGTGTGTAAAATAATTTATTTGATTGAACTTATGCTGTTGCTAACCAACCAGTCTTGTGATTAAACCAATAAAGATAAGAAATGTATACTTTTATTTCAACGGAGAAGAGATTATAAATATGAATATGATGCATAATTCGCAATCTTCTGACACCATCGAGAAATGAGAAAAAGTTTTGTCACTACTACATTCCCCAGAACACATATTCGATATTTTTCAACACTGTTCCTATATGTAAATGTACATGATTTAATTGATATAATTATCTTTAAAATGATTTTAAACGAGTTTTAAATCGCTGTTATATTAAAAGTTGCTTAATCTTTCCCTGCTTTAAGTAAAACAAGTTGTACACAAAAAAAAGAATGTCATTTGATACTTCAGACTCCAACATGCCATCATTCATTTTCAAAATCATCATATCAACCTGATGGGAACATTTCATTCCACGTAATTTTAAAAATCACCTGTATCTAGCAATACCAAATCTCGATGAGTTCCCTAGTGAGTAGTAGTCCGATCCCTAAATGCCAATATATTCTCTTGTTGTGGACCATAGATGAAGGTGATGTGTGAGATAGAGAGTTCTTGGCATTGATGCTTGTGTCAATGTAATATGGTCTATGAGATGAATTCAACACCATCTTTTTCAGAGTTATGCCGCTAAACATGGAATGTAAATCAATAGATGGGATCAAAACACATAATGAAACAAAATGAGTGTTAAAATTTGAAAAATATAAGGTTGGAGACTGTGAAAGAACAATCCACTTATAATTCATTTTACATTAGCAATATTAATAGTCGATAAATATTTCCTTTCAACTTGACCCTTTATTTTTAAATATTTCTATAAACCCTAATAAAAAATAATACAAACAAAAAAAAGGACACTGGCCTTTTTCTCTTTATAAAGAGAAAATCTCCAAAAAGCAATGAGAAATGAGAAGCTGCTTCACAGTTCACAGTCTTCATCTTCCACTCTCAAGTTCAAATCTGAAGAACCGTCAATGGCTTCTTCACTATCTCTCTCCCTCGTCGCTCTTCTTCTTCTTATCTCCCACGCTTCAGGTATTATTCTTCTTCTTACTCTGTTTTAATCTCAGATCTTTTAAATTTTAAATTCTTATATTAATCACATATATCAAACCTAACTAATGACATTTGGGTTAAGTTTAACTTTACTTTTATTTGTGTTAAATAAGCTTCAACGGTGATATTCTACAACAAGTGCACATACACAGTCTGGCCTGGGATCCAACCTAGCTCCGGTCAACCCCTACTCGCCGGCGGCGGTTTTAAACTATCGCCGAAGAGATCTTACACTCTCCAACTTCCATCTCTCTGGTCCGGTCGTTTCTGGGGACGCCACGGCTGCTCATTCGACAGATCCGGCCGTGGTCGCTGCGCCACTGGAGACTGCGGTGGTTCTCTCCTCTGTAACGGAGCTGGCGGTGTACCTCCGGCTACCCTCGCCGAGATCACCCTCGGTCATGACATGGACTTTTATGACGTCAGCCTTGTCGATGGGTATGTCTCAATTAAACCAAATTTTTAATTCGGTTTGGTTTAACTTTTGGTTTGTGATATGTTCAGTTGTAAGAAAAATAACTAAAATAATGTTCATCAAATTTATTCACATGATTAACTTATATATAACACAATATTAGTTTTAAACTTTTAGTGAATACCAGTTTTATTTTGTAACAGTAATTAAGGTTGATGAAAATGAAAAAAAAAAACACTAAACCGAGCCAAATTGAAACCAAATATACAGTGTTCATAAATTCAAGCAAACCTTTAAAACTTAATTTTATTAAAACTATATAGTAGTATAATATAAACTAAATCCTCATTTTATTTAAGTTATTTATCACTAAAACCGAACCAAATTCATAACTGAACCAAACAGAAATTTCATTAAACCAAACCGAATTTTAAGCTGATTTCAAATAATAATTATTTTGTTGCAACTCTTGCAAGAATCGATTATACCAAAAACCTAAAAACCCGAATAGAAACTAAGCTGTTTAGACTATCTCCAATAAGAAGATTTAAGATGGAGTTCTAAAAACAAAATGAAAATTAAAATATTAATAAATAATTAAATAGTGTAACAAACTCTTATTAAAATTCTACAAAAGTTTTTTAGTTAAGAGTTTTTAGAAACAATTTAATGAATAGTATAAAAACCTTATATTAATTTATTAATATTTTAATTTTAAAATAGTGTAACAATTCCATCTTAAAACCTCATATTAGAGATGTTCTTATAACTCTGTCTCTCATATACTAATTTTCTTGTTAATTAATTAATAATGCAGATATAACTTGGCCATGTCGATAATGCCGGTTAAGGGTACAGGGAAGTGCACTTACGCCGGTTGCGTCAGCGACCTGAACCGGATGTGTCCGGTTGGTCTACAGGTCCGTTCAAGTGACGGGAAATGGGTAGTAGCATGTAAAAGCGCGTGTTCCGCCTTTAACTCACCACGCTATTGTTGTACCGGCTTGTTCGGTAACCCGCAGTCATGCAAGCCCACGGCTTACTCTAAGATCTTTAAGGTAGCTTGTCCTAAGGCTTACTCCTACGCCTACGATGACCCCACCAGCATTGCTACGTGTACGAAAGCTAACTACGTCGTCACTTTTTGCCCTCACCGTGGCCGTTGATTCAAATCTCGCTATGAATGAATAATTTTACATCATTATTTAGTACGAGGTAGATTCTTCTTCTGAGTTATCGAGACTTTTGTTTTTCTTCCGACTTAATGTGTACTTGTTCTTGTTCGATGATTTAGAACTAATCAACTATGATTTCATCGATTTTTGTTACAAAGAACATGCATTACGTGTTTAATAGTAGTTTAGTGATAGCTAGTTTAACGGCACTTAAATGTAAAACAAATACGGGATTTGAAAAGAAAATTTGGGTTAATATATAATAGATCCTTCTACAAACTTGAGATAAAAATAAATAAAAATTCAAAGATTCAATTAGTTAAGAAACAAAAATCAAACGGAACTCGGTTGAATAAGCTCGGTTCATGCTTCTATACCAGTTAGACTAAAATCTCAAAACTATTTAAATCCCCAAAGAATACGAAACTGAACACGCTCTAGTAAAGTCCATGGTCGATCATTAAATATAATTGAAAATTTCACCATGCAATTTTTACTTAATCACGATCGTGAAGCAAGCTATAAAATCTCAAAGTAATTATTAGACATTCCACCGCTAATGTTTACATACCTATAAATGACACCCTTTTCCATCGATCGACAATACCAAAATAATCAGAAGGAACAAAAAAAAAACACACACACAAAAGAAAAGAAAAGAATCAAGAAGATGGCCTCTAATTTTTGGAAAGATTATGTATTAAAGTTGGTAATACCGGTTGCCGGTTGGGTTTGTAATATTTGGAATAACATGTCTATTGCTAATCGGAGTTGCTACTTACGGTGATGTGCGATTGGTACGATTATCCGTAACCAAAGATAAGAAATTTGATTTTGTCTCGGATGCTGTTATGGTCTTGGTTTGTGCATGTGGCTCTATTGTTTTCTTTATCCACTCACTCCCACAATTCCACCGGCGAATAATTTATTTTAGTGATTTTAGTAACACATGTATACAATATTAATACTCTTATGTTAAATATCTATGCACATATGATTTATTATTATGTTGCTTTTGCACATAACACTTTGTATAATAAAAACAGTCATAAAAATATCAAATGATATATAGAGACATGGTTCAATAAATATCCTAATATTCGGGACTGTTTCCAATAAATGCTATTCAGATGTCACAGTCAGAATGCTCTTCCCTCAATTATCTTCAACAAGGAATGTCTCCCACTTGTATAGTTTCAGATTCCCAATAGACACAGACTTTGACGTGTAACCAAGAACATATTCCTTATTTTTACAAGGGACAAACTCAAACCGAAGAATGGAAAACCGTCAAATAATTAATTAACGTTTTGACAGTAAGAAAACTGTTTTTTTTTTCCCATTCTTCGTCAAACTTTAATTTGAATTGTGTAACCTTTGATTTTACGGTGATCAAACTATTATTATCAATGAAACATATTTCACAAAACTGATAACATTATTCATTGAAGAAAAAAACAAACAGAGATATTATATTAGCTAGACAAAAAATATCTATATTTGTTAGCTAATAAAAATAGGAATAAATATATTTAGTTAATTTAAAAGCCATGAAAGGTAGCCATAGAAAAGGCATCGAGCATCGTTCAAACAAAAAAAAAAGCATCGACCGAAAGCAATAATCACAAAAAAAAAAAAGTCTATAAAAACGTCAAAATCAGAATCCATAATTTACAAAACCAAAACAACAACAAAAAATGGCGAACACAAATCCAGAATCCACCAACAAATCAGCGTCGACAGATTTAGAGCTTAAGAAGGTCTTCGACAAATTCGACGCAAACGGCGACGGGAAAATCTCTGTTTCAGAACTCGGCAAGGTTTTCGAGTCGATGGGAACGGCGTACACAGAGGCGGAGCTTAACCGCACATTAGACGAGATCGACATCGATCGCGACGGATTCATCAATCTCGAGGAGTTCGCCACCATCTGTCGCTCATCTTCCTCCGCCGCTGAGATCCGTGAAGCTTTCGATCTATACGATCAGAACAAAAACGGTTTGATCTCATCCTCTGAGATCCATAAGGTTCTCAATCGTCTTAGTATGAATTGTTCCGTTGAAGATTGTGTTAAAATGATCGGACGCGTGGATGTCGACGGCGATGGGAATGTTAATTTCGAGGAGTTTCAGAAGATGATGTCTTCACCGGAGCTTCTTAACAGCAGTGGACCCGTCGCGAACGCTAATTCCGCTTAGGGTTCTGATTTTTCCCGTTTTTTGGTATCTGGGATCTATGAAATTAGATCGCTGATGAAAATATATATTGCACGTACTTTTATATTTATAGGTTAACAAACAACTCGTCTCTTCATATATGGATGATGATGAACAGTTTTTTTTTTCCTGCAATTATGATTGCTTTTAATGTAAGCATTTTTATGCGCAAATTTAAACTTGTTTCTTTGAGTTTTTTTGGCATTGCATAAAAATTTTCCAATCAATTTTGAGTTTTTACAAAATTACCACGCATTTCATCAAAACGTCGATCTTCACCCCATTGCAAGATCCTAAAACGACTAGAGAGATCATGCTATTATGATTAGGAAAGGAATCAATATTGTTTTTGTGTGTGTCTATCCTACAATAATATACAAAGTTGTTGATTAAATTATGTATATGAAATGTTGTTACTTTAGGGAAAGATACAATAAACCGATAATATGGTTTATATTTTTTCTTCAAGTACACGAGACTGAGATCGAACATATTAGTTGGTGTACTAGTCTACTAAAGAAAGAGAGTAAGAGACATGTCAAATTCTTGAGTGAAAAAAATATTACTCACATTTATCAACCAATGATCAACACCCGATCAGAGTATTATGGGACTCTGTATCCGAACTAAGCTGCTTACTTCGGATCGGATTCAAGTTCGGATATCAGGTGTATGTATTTTGTCCAGATCTAACGAATGGTGGCATAATTTGTATTCAGGTAAAATTTTTATATGATTTTCTATTTTTTTTTTTACTAATACTTTCTCTATTCCTAATTAATAGTATTTGTAAGAAAAATACAATTTTTAGGTTGAATTACCAAACATTGTTAATCACACATTTTATACAAAATGATAATCAGTGTTTTCTAAATGTATGTGAAAATGATAAAAATATAGTCAATTAGGAAAGTAATACATAATAAATTAACAGCTTCAACTTTTTAATATTCACCTAGATATTGGATTGACTTTTTGACAGCGAAGTCAATCTCCTAGGGCTTTGATTTACCGGGATCGGATCTATCGTTACCGGAGGCTTGATTGGCTCTAAACACCGGTGAAAATTTCCGAGATGTCTGCCGATAACTCGAGGCAAGTTGACAGAAAACGCAACCTCGGTGCAGAGGCCTCCACTCGAAAGGAAGCCCTGGAGCGGCTGAAAGCTATTAGGCAAGGAGGACTTCGGAAGGGTGGTGGGTTCGATATTAGGCTGGAAGAGCGTATTTTCGATACAGTTGCTGATGAGGAGTACCAAGCTCTTGTTTCCCGACGGCGTGAGGAAGCTGGGGGATTTGTGGTCGAAGATGGGGAAGGTGGCCATCTGGGATATGTCGACGAGGGTGAGGAGGACGATTGGTCGAAGCCCAGTGGACCAGAGTCGACGGATGAATCCGAAGATGGCGGTAGCTTAAGGAGGAGGAAGAAAGGAAAGGAAGAAGCTCATGTTAAGAAGGTGAATCTATCGCTAAAGGCTGCGGCTACTGTAACAGGTGAAGGGAGACTTTCTTCTATGTTCACATGTTCGAGTTTTAAGAAAGGCAACAAAGAGACTGATAAGGTGAAATGTGAGGATATTCTTGATCAGGTATTAGCTGAGGTTACTCCAGATGATATTGATAGAGAAAGGCATAAGCGTAGGAAACAACAACCACCACCTAGAATGGAAAGGCAGGATTCAGAACCCACACCTTCAATTTATCAGGGGGAGACAGAATTTGAATTCATCCCTCCTCCGCATGATTCTAATGTTATGGATCTACCTGTAAGTAGTGATATTGTCATAGAGGATGGATCAAACAGGATTAGAGAAAGTGATGCCAATGAGGTATTTACATTGAATGCAGCAATTGATATGAAAGACAAGGACCCGGCTTTAAGCGCCACTGCTGCTTGGAAGGAAGCCATGGGCAAAGGTGTAACTGAGAATTGTGAAGGGCTAACGGATTTTGATTTGGATGCTGATGGTTCACTTCGTTTTTACATTCTTGACGCTTACGAGGAGGCTTTTGGCGCTAATATGGGTACAATACATCTGTTTGGGAAGGTGAGTCTCTCTTCTCTTGGGATTTTTGTTTCGCTTTCTCCTTTGGCCTTCTGGAGATTAAATTCGGATACACTCTCAGGTTAAAATGGGAGATACGTACAAAAGTTGCTGTGCAGTAGTTAAGAATATTCAGAGATGTGTTTATGCTATTCCAAATGATTCCATATTTCCTTCCCATGAAATAATGACCCTCGAGGTGAAAGAGTCGAGACTTTCTCCTGAATCCGTCCGAGGGAAGTTACATGTGAGTTTGACTACTTGTGTTACATATTAGTTAGAGTAAGCAATATCGTTTTCCTCTATTATTTATTGTTTTTTTTTTTGGCCGTGTCTTCTTAGGAAATGGCATCAAAACTGAAGAAGGAAATTTCTCAGCAATTGTTACAACTCAATGTTTCAAATTATAGCATGGCACTTGTCAAGGTTTGGGTCTTTACTTTTAACTTTTCATGTATTCTAGCAGCAAAACTTTTCTTTTGGCTCTATCTTCTGCTCTCCTTGGATGAATATCAGAGAAACTATGCATTTGATAGGCCTGATGTGCCTGCTGGCGAACAATATGTTTTGAAGATAAATTATCCATTTAAGGTACATTTCAGCTTCAAAAGTTGTCTTTTCTTTTTTTTCGTTTTTTGTATTTTTTTTTGTAAATTCCGTACTCAACACCATAACACTTTTGTCTTTGGTGTCATAGGATCCTCCACTTCCAGAAGACCTTAAAGGGGAGTCTTTTTGCGCTGTGCTGGGCTCTCATACCAGGTTTTGGCGTCGTACTGCTGAGTTTATTTACATTTCCCTGTTTTTAATAGTCGATTAGTTAAGTTTGCATTTACAGGTCCTTTGTAAGTTTCTTAGTTAACTATGTGTGCCCGCTATATCAATTTAGGACAGCGCAATTTTTCTCTCCATATTAACTTCATTTATATGCAGCGCTTTGGAGCTTTTTGTCCTTAAAAGGAAGATCATGGGACCTTCTTGGCTCAAAATTTCAATCTTTTCTGCCACTTCACCATCTCAACGAGTAAGGCCTTTAAAAAGTACCATGATCATCCTTACTAGTGATTTTTAGTTCTGTTTTTTTTTTTCCAATAATGAGGACTTGAAACTTGTGCAGGTGAGCTGGTGCAAGTTTGAGGTTAATGTTGAATCTCCCAAGGTTATCATTGTTTTAATTCCGGAGGAAAAAACAGTTCATCCTCCTGCTGTCGTTACAGCCATTAACTTAAAGACTATAGTCAATGAAAAGCAGAACATCAGCGAAATTGTTTCCGCGTCTGTTCTCTGCTTTCACAACGCCAAGGTTTGTTCTACAACATTTGACCAAAGCTTCAACCGTTGTTTCTCTCTGTGAATAATATGGATGTGTCCAAGAGTGTTCGTCACCTCGATGGTTATGCTACTACATTCTTAAGTATGATCATAACATTACCAGGCATACGTAGTTATTCGTACCATCTGTGTTTTTTGTGTTTAAGCTGGTTTCTGGACGATTTTCTCTTGCTCAAATGACACTCTCTTACGTCGACATGAGTAGCTTGACGTTTGAGGTTCCTTGGTCTTTCAGATTGATGTTCCAATGCCAGGTCCAGAAAGAAAGAGATCTGGTGTTCGGAGTCATTTCACTGTTGTCAGGAATCCTGAAGGAACCGGCTACCCAATTGGTTGGAAAAAAGAAGTTGCTGGCAGAAATTCAAAGAAAGGCTGCAGTGTTTTGAGTTTTGAAAACAGGTATTTCGCAGCTCGGTTGCTGTATAGTTTGTGCTTATGATCCATATGTATCTTTGGCAATTCATGTTGCTTTCATCCAACATTTGTTTTCCTTTTCTTACTGCAGTGAAAGAGCATTGCTGAACCGATTGTTTCTGGAGTTGAACAGATTAGACAGTGATGTTCTTGTAGGACATAATATATCAGGTTTTGATCTGGATGTCCTTCTCCAAAGAGCCCAGGTAAAGCAAATACTGTTTTTGGAACTATAGCGTGCTTCGGTAGACGTGATGCTATGTTAGTTTTGTAAGGACTTGTCTTCTATGCAGAAGTAGCATTAATAAGCCAGCAAGTTCTTATTTTATGCATTGTACATCATTAGTCCCTTTTCTCAGTCTCTCCTGTTGTGATGGTGACGTAACAGAGATACGAACATAACATGTTTTTCTCCAAAAACTGAATGATTACCGTGCAGGCTTGCAAAGTTTTGAGTAGCATGTGGTCCAAAATTGGCCGTCTCAAACGCTCTTTCATGCCTAAGCTTAAAGGGAACACTAATTTTGGGTCCGGAGCTACACCAGGGCTTTTGTCTTGCATTGCTGGAAGACTCTTATGTGATACAGATCTATGTTCTCGTGACTTGTTGAAGCAGGTATGATGCTCAACTCTTATAAGCAGTGAGCTGAAGCTTTGTCCCTCACTTATATAAGCTTCTGGTTGTTGCAGATCAGTTATTCGTTAACAGACCTTTCAAAGACACAGCTGAACCGGGACAGGAAAGAGATATCTCCTAATGATATTCCCAAAATGTTCCAGTCATCTAAAACACTTGTGGAACTTGTAAGTTCTTTAGTTTGTCCACTCATGTCTGTTTTATGGATACGAGCTGGTACTACATCACTAGGGACGAATGGTTATGATTCCTTGCAAGCGAAATAATTTATTGCATACTGGAGAAGGATAATGATCCAGTCATACGTAGGAGTAAGGAGTTGCAGATAAACATCAGTTGACGTAGGGTTGATAAGTGATGACTGCATCTTAATTGCTTGCTTGCTATAACCTTTTGGTTTTCTTCGGTTCAGATTGAATGTGGTGAGACAGATGCATGGTTATCCATGGAGCTCATGTTTCATTTAAGTGTTCTTCCCCTCACTCTCCAGCTTACCAACATAAGTGGCAATCTCTGGGGGAAAACTCTTCAGGTAATGAATGACTCCTGTTCTAGCTCTCCTCTCTCTCTCTCTCTCGCTCTCTCAAACGTTATCTAGTAACTTAAGATTTTTTTTTTGTTCATTACCAGGGAGCCAGGGCGCAAAGAAATGAATACTACTTACTACATACATTCCACTCGAAAAAGTACATTCTCCCGGACAAAATTTCGCAACATATGAAGGAAATGAAGTCATCAAAAAGAAGAATCAATCATGGTCCAGAAGACCACAACGTAGATGAATTGGATGTTGACTTGGCTTTGGAAAATGATCCATCTAAGGGCAACAAAACAAAGAAGGGCCCAGCCTACGCTGGTGGATTGGTCTTGGAGCCAAAGAAAGGCTTATATGACAAATATGTGTTGCTTCTCGATTTCAGTAGTCTTTACCCGTCTATTATACAGGTTAGCAGACTGTTTTCTATTTCTCAAGCCTTGGATGGTTATTTCCATTTGGCACATAACGGTCATTGTAATTTCAGGAATATAATATCTGTTTCACGACTGTACCACGATCAGAAGACGGAGTTCCTCGTTTACCTTCTAGTCAGACACCTGGAATTCTTCCAAAGGTATGTTTACACTAGTTTCTTTCTATAGTGACTTCTCTCGGTTCCGTACTCGATCTTTTATAGGTCTTCAAACACCAAATCTATAAGTCAGGCCAACCAAACCAGAAATTAATAGAAAGAAACAAAACCTCAACAAGCGAAAATAATATATTTTGCCTCGTTTTCTCTCAAGGTATATGCGGAAAGTCCTCAGAATAATGCGACCCAACTGTTCAGTTTTTTATTGGCTGCGGGCTGTAGTTCAGTTAAACTAATCTTGACATCATGTTCTAAACTATAGCTCTATGCATTTTTTTGTGCCACGACTTTGATTTTCTCTCCTTGTTCTGATATGCCAAGTCTAATAAAGATTAAATCATGAATTTCACAACATGTCTTTGTTTTAGTTGATGGAACATTTGGTCAGTATAAGGAAATCCGTCAAACTAAAGATGAAGAAGGAAACAGGTCTCAAGCACAGGGAGCTTGACATTCGGCAGCAGGCATTAAAGCTTGCAGCCAACAGGTTTGTATTTATGGTTTTAGCTTTTGCTGGCAATAATGTCCACTCACCACATTTTGATATTAATTTTTCATTCTAAACGCAGTTTGTATGGATATCTTGGGTTTTCTAATTCAAGATTCTACGCTAAGCCTTTAGCAGAGCTCATAACACTACAGGTAAATTTTGTTTTCTGTGTGTTTCTAGTGATACTTTTTTTTGTTGCTTTTCTCTATTTTCATGTGATCCGGTTAATTCCAAAAACAAACATTGCAGGGAAGGGAGATCCTGGAAAGAACCGTGGATCTTGTCCAGAATCATTTAAATCTAGAGGTATCTCCTATACTTTGAGGCGCACGAAAGGCTTTTCAGCAGATAAATTAATGTAATGTGTCAACATTTCTACTTTTTCATGTGTAAAATTGAACTTCTTGCTTTGTTATGCAGGTGATTTATGGTGACACAGATTCAATCATGATTCACAGTGGACTAGATGATATCGAAGCCGTCAAAGCCATTGGAGCAAAAGTCATCCAAGAGGTAGGTTGGATAATAGATTTATCTCCAGCTTTTTACCCTTAGTTCAAACCTTTCTATGATTAAACCAATACGCATTAAATGTTTGCAACTTTGATGTTCGGTTTCTTGATGCATGAAACATCACGCAGTGGAGAACTCAAATTGGTATAACTGTTATTGGGGAGAGTGCTTTTTGGAGAAAATTGTAGACAAACTACAATGTAAAATAGCAGACATTTGATTTGGGTCTCACCTTCTCTTTTTCAATTTCTAGGTCAATAAGAAGTATAGATGTCTGAAAATTGAATGTGATGGCATATATAAGAGAATGCTTCTTCTTAGAAAAAAGAAGTATGCCGCCGTCAAGTTGCAGTTCAAGGACGGGAAGATTTGCCAGGTAATATCTAATTTACACATCCTGGCTACCTTTTTCTTTTAAACAATGTTTGGGTACTAGATGCATTCTCAATGCAGGACATTGAAAGGAAAGGTGTGGACATGGTTCGTCGAGATTGGAGCTTGCTCTCCAAGGAAATTGGAGATTTATGCTTGGCTAAAATCTTGTATGGAGGAGGGTATGTTCTAGAACATTCACTAAAAGCATTATTTTTACTTTTTACTCTCTCTTACAAAGCACAACAAAATCTTGTCTTCTTTGCAGGTCGTGTGAGGATGTTGTTGAAGCAATTCATAACGAACTTGTGAAGGTAATCTTTGTTAACTCCCCCCCATTTATTAACTTTTGATAATTAGTTTGCTCTTCTTTATCATCCAATACATGTTACTTTGTCCATGCAACAGATAAAAGAGGAAATGAGAAATGGGCAAGTTGCACTTGAGAAGTATGTCATCACCAAAGCATTGACTAAGTCACCAGAAGCTTATCCAGATTCCAAAAGCCAACCACACGTTCAGGTGAGTATGAGAGGCTATTATTCGCATTATTGCTCACCGGGATTGTGCTTTAAAATTTGTAGTGGTCACATTTTTCCCGAACTCTGATTGTGCGGTTGAATCGTTTTTCTCAGGTCGCACTCAGAATGAGGCAAAGTGGTTATAAAGAAGGTTTCAATGCTAAGGATACCGTAGCGTATATAATCTGCTATGAACAGGTTCCAAACACAGAAGACCAGCTTAATACTATCCGGATACCAAATCGTCTTTCTAATAAACTTGTTTACCCTTCCTCATTGCAGGGTAATACTAGCTTAGCAAGCTCAACAGGCATTGCCGAACGTGCTAGGCATCCTGATGAGGTGAAATCAGACGACAGCAGATGGTTGGTTGACATAGATTACTACTTGGCACAGCAGATTCATCCGGTGGTATCTCGTTTATGCGCAGAGATTCATGGAACAAGTCCTGAGAGATTAGCCGAATGTTTAGGACTTGACCCATCAAAGGTAAAGCTTTCATTTAAAGCCAATCTCCAATTCCATAAGTGATGATTGGAAATAATGTATTATTTTTTCTATAGTATCGAAGCAGATCAAACGTTACTACGGGCAGTGATCCTTCTACACCCCTCTTGTTTGCTACAAGCGATGAAGAAAGGTAATAATGTCTTATCCCATTTGTAGTTTGCTGTCATGCTTCCTTCCTTATAATATTATTTTCACCAGGATTTGCGTTATTCTTAGAATTCAATATCTGCAACAAGGTAATTTACATGTTAAAAACGCAGATATAAAAGCTGTGAGCCGTTAGCATTAGCATGCCCCAGCTGCTCAGCTGCTTTCAACTGTCCATCGATTACTAGCTCAGTTTGTGCGTGTATCAGTAACAAAAATGAAACAGAGGAATCTGATTCTATATTCTGGCTTAAACTGCATTGCCCGAAATGTGAAGCAGAAGGTAACACGAGAAGAATATCCCCTGCAATGATAGCTAACCAGGTAGGCAAAGCTTTGTTGAAAAGGATCCTAATTTCCAACAAATGCTTTGGCTATTAACTGTTTCTCATGCATTTCAGGTGAAAAGGCAGATTGATGGATTTGTGTCAATGTACTACAAAGGCATAATGATGGTGCACATAAAACCTCGTTTATATCCATTATTCTGAACACCTATTGTTATTAAGTCATGCTTACGAAATGTTTTTTCTTTTACATTTTGCCTTGAACAGTGTGACGATGAGTCTTGCAAATACACGACACGCAGCCCCAACTTCCGTCTGCTCGGTGACCGTGAACGGGGAACAGTTTGCCCAAACTATCCCAACTGTAATGGAACCCTCTTAAGAAAGGTATAAGCCGTTGTAAGAACTCGTATCTTTCTGTTGCTTTATAGGACAAAGTTTTGACTTCCCAGCCTTGTCTTACTACAGTACACTGAAGCAGACTTGTACAGGCAGCTGTCATACTTTTGCCACATCTTAGACACACAATGCTCTCTAGAAAAGGTTTCTACTTTCAACCTCTTTGCTTCTAATGTAACAATCAATTTCTCTTCTCTAGATAGATCCCTAATACCCTCTCTGGCATGCAGATGGATGTTGGTGTCAGAATTCAAGTAGAGAAAGCAATGACGAAGATAAGACCTGCGGCTGAGTCAGCAGCATCCATGGCTCGAAGTATACGAGACCGGTGTGCGTACGGATGGCTGCAACTGACAGACATAGCCATTTGATAGTTGTACTAACCATTTCATGTAGTTAAATTTATATCAACGTCATTCTAATCAATCCGAGAAATTTAACCAACTTAACGGTTAACCAGCGAGTGAGAACCACCAAGCAAAGTCTCAAAGGTTCCATTGCTCCTTGGCGGTAAAACTGGTGGTAATCGCAGAGGATTTAGGCCTAAACCATTCATAATTAACGGTTAGAGTCGGCATTATGCGGTCATTGAGTTAATCAAATGATGACTTTTACAAATTAGACTTTGATTGTGTATATGATTTTAGTAAGCAACTAAAAAAAAGAGAGTTGAAACTGCTTCAGATATTCTATAGCTTCATTGATGCTTTATCTGTCTACCTACCAAACATTAAAACAAACAATGTTTCTCACGCTGAGTTGTGAGTTCTAAGATTACAACTTTCTTCTGTTTTACATTGTTGGATTGGTTAATCGACCAAACGGATTGGTTAAAGTTTATTTTTCCTAAATGTTTGAAAAGTGAAAACGAAATAAATAAGTAAAAATGACTCAGTTATCTCTCACAAACAATAATATTTAGTTTCTGGTTAGTTTACATGAGAAATCAGACTTGGTGTGGTCGAGCACGTATACATACACACGTTTGCATACGGTCGGGCTATAAAAGACGTGAAATGTCACTTTCATATTTCCTCTAATGGTACAGTTTCTGATATCTCCATCTCACTATCTCACCACCTAAATTGCTTTATTAAGATTAGCTTGTATTATAATATGATCCATCTTTTTAAAAAAAATACCATTAATCGCAAAACTATTCAATTGTTATGAAAATGTAAAATATGAAAGTCAGATTCATTTTCATCTTCGTAAAGTAGTTATCGTGTAGATTTTGCAGTATCAAAACATTAATTCTTGTCAAATACCAATTGGTATTATGAAAACAACTTTAAAAGCGTGTGAACTTAGGTGAAAATGTCAAAGATAAAATGAAATGGGTAGGTATGATTGATGACTGAACATCATGATATCTAATCTGATACTTTATAATCAACACAACAAAAATTAAACATTTGACGGAAAAAATGAAGCAAAGGCAGTAATACATTACTCCCGGATGTGAAAATCATGGCCTTGTATATTTTTTTTGTAATCCCAACAAAAACAATCATAAAAGGAGGACAACGTTATCATTATGTTGTAATCCATGATTTCACATGCCAACAGCTGCACTTATGCTTATTATGATTATGAACCCTCTCTTATTAATCTTAAAACCTAATCAACAAATAAATAATTAAGATATATACTTATATAGCCTCAAATCCTCGATTCTGTTGATTCACTAATAATACAGTTTCTTTGTCACCATCTTTATATGATCCTATATATTTTTTTCTCACCAAATTTCTTTTTTCCATTTTTTCCTACTAATTTATACTCCCCAAAATAATATAATGATTTGACTATTGAAAACACTATTAAATCCGATTCTCCACCAAAAGCCAAATTCAGCGGAAGAAGTGTCTTTTTCCTTTCTTCTTTTTCTTCTTCTTACTTCTTCACCTTTCCCCTACTCTCGTCGTAACATAGAATATAACTATCAGAAAATCCTAGCCAAAATAGTAACTTGAGATCATAATGGCTGAAGATTCGTACGAGGAAGAGTGCGACTACTTGTTCAAGGCAGTGCTGATCGGTGACTCAGCCGTCGGCAAATCAAACCTCTTGTCAAGATTTTCCAAAGACGAGTTCCGGTTTGACTCTAAACCAACAATCGGAGTTGAGTTCGCTTATAGGAATGTCCAAGTCGGAGATAAAATCATCAAGGCTCAGATTTGGGACACTGCCGGCCAAGAAAGGTACTCTAAGTGGCCTTGAATGTTCTATATGTTATATTTACCAAAAAATATATTATGTGTTATTAACACATTAAAATATATTTGCGTATATACATAAAATGAAATCCAATCAATCAAACTCACGGACTAGTCTCTCTGTTCCTTATTTTGTATCTTTTCTTTTACTTAGACATAATCTTTTTCACGTAATTTAATTAAAAAGCATAGGTTATTTTTGTGTATATAATAATAGTAATAATAATATGAATACTCTTAAAAAAGACATACCATGATACGTAAGTCATTGAAGTGTTATTCCTTAATTTTTTTAATCTCTAAAATCTAATAATCCTCGAAATTTGTTTTATTTTGTGTATGAGTAAAGGTTTAGAGCAATAACAAGTTCATACTACCGTGGAGCATTAGGGGCATTACTGATTTACGACATCACAAGACGAACTACTTTCGAAAACATCAAGAAATGGCTTTTTGAGCTCAGAGACTTCGCCAATCCCGACACCGTCGTTGTCCTCGTCGGTAACAAATCCGATCTCCGACAATCTAGAGAAGTCGAAGAAGATGAAGGAAAAACTTTAGCTGAATCAGAAGGTCTTTACTTCCTCGAGACTTCGGCTTTAGAGAACGTTAACGTAGAAGAAGCGTTTCTTGTTATGATCGGACGGATACATGAGGTTGTGACTCAGAGGATCGCTTTGGACAACAAATCTAACGGCGTTGCGACGGCTCATGATAACGGTAATGGTAACGGTACGAGTCTTCCCGTTGGTAAAGAGATTGTTAATATCCATGAAGTCACTCCTACTCAACCATTAAGCTCTTCTTCTTATTGTTGTTACAAGTAAATAATTCATGAATCGTTTTTTTTTTTTCCTTATTATTGGTCTTTGAAATATTGATGATGTTTATTTTCATGTATAACGTAAACTTTGTATTCGTGAAAATGAAAATTTTGACTTGCTTTAATACAATTTTAATTTTATAATAATATCCAAATTAATATGAAAATTTGATGAACACTAACCAATCACAAACTGAGATCCGGTTCTGTTTTTGATGTTTCGATATTTCAAACAAATTCAATTATTTACACAATTTCATAAAAAGAAAGTGTTGTAACAACAATAAACTCAGAATGAGTTTCACAAATCAGTCATCTTTTAGTTGATAGTTTCTCTTTGCTGTTCTTGTGGAGTCTCCTCTAACTTTCTTGCACAAAAAAAAAAAGCCAAACTCATCACAACACTACACAAGATACAAACTATATGAAATTATGTAAGAACTTACTTAACTGCATCTTCTTGAGGTAGATTCCGGTTGTACAATGGAAGCTCAAAGAGAAAGATCGTCTTAAACCATCCTGGTAAGTTCCCATACACACCTCTCGGTAACAGAATCAGTGGACTATAAATTAATCAAAGACAGAAACAAATTAGCTATACAAATATAACAACTCACCATCAAGTCTTATCAAACAGTATATAGAGCAAGTTCATATCATTTAAACCTTGTTGTCTTCTTGTAAAATTTGTAAGCTCCCAAGTGGCCATGCTTTTTGTCAGCTGATGCTTCGAGTAATGGTATGCCACTAAGGAATAGAAGTAACAAAGTGAGAAAGAGTGGTCCGAATATGACAAGATACTCTACACCTTCAAGAACTGGTGTTGCAGCTACAAAGATTCCCCACCATAGTAACATCTAATGAACACACAAAGATACACAACAGTGAAGAGGTTTTTACAATAATCACACACACCTAACTGAAGCCAAAAAGATCAAAAATAATACTAACCTCACCGAAGTAGTTAGGATGTCTAGAATACTTCCAAACTCCAACATCACACCATTTTCCTCTGTTTTCAGGAGAGTTTTTAAATGAGAGTTTCTGTTGATCAGCTGCAGCTTCAATCAAGAAACCGAAACCCCACATTGTCCAACCGATAACATCTGTTGGTTTAAGAGATCCTCCACCATCACTTGCGTTCACTATGGTTAGAGGTAAGCTCACTGTCCAAACCCACACAGCCTACCAAACAAAGAAACAAGAACTCTAGTTTGAGATCACAAGTAATGAAAATTCCATATGGGATACTAAAGAAGAATTTTTTACCTGAAGAGTCCAGAAAACTATTAGTCTAACCAAATTACCACGCATTTCATCGAAACGTCGATCTTCACCCCATTGTAAGATCCTACAACGAGAAGAGAGTCAAGCACTTATGCTGTTATGGTTATAAAGGAATGAAAGAGATTTGTAGTAGAGACCTCATTAGAAGGAATATACCCAAGCGAAGACCCCATACCACAACTAGTAAAGTCAAGACTATCTATGCACCAAAACAGAGTATGTAAGGAAAAAACAGAGAGGAAGAGAAGATTAAAGAAGAAGAAGAGATGAGATGAGACTTACCTGACGAAAATGCCAAGAGGCTTTGACAACAAGTGTCAATACAGCAATTATTACGAAGTTTGTGCTTCCTGGACATACACAAGAGTTTAGTTTCATATATAGAATCGAGTAACAAATTGGGAATATAGGAATGAAAATGGTTTTTTTTACCAGCAAAGTCAGTGACTTGATCGAATTTGAATAGAGCTGTGATTACGAAGAATATGAACTGATAAACCACCTACAAATTTATGACAAACAGATAAGTAAAACACCAAATCAGACATGAACAAAGAAAACCCAATTCGTAGTTTCTCAAGAGAAGGAACAGAGAACTTACAGTGACAATGGCAGTGAGAGCCAGGAAATGCGAATCGAGAACTGTTCCCATTCTATTAGACGAAACAAAAATGAGAAAACCTCCAAAGATTAATTCTTTGATTGCTAGAAGAGAAACGAATCGTTATCCTTTTTTATTGTTTCCGACTAACAAAATTCAGAACAACTAAAAAAGGAAAAGTCGTCATCTTTAATATTTTTGGTCATTGGTGTATGGCTAAGACTCCAATCAATTTTTGTGGCTGCGAACTAAACACCGTGCCGTTTTACTTAACACATGAGAAAAGTCTCATTTTATTCTTCTTCTTTTTTTTTGGTCAACAGTTACATTTTATTTCTATACACGAAATTACGTGTACACAACAAAGTGTGAAACTTTTATACACCAATATCTCTTATACAATGGTTTGAAAACAATAAACTGTATCAACCTCGATGATATATTCAAGTGTTGCAGATGGTGGAATCTCCAAACCTGGTCCAAACTCGACATTTTTGTCTCCAAATCCTAAGGATGGTGGAATTATCACTCTACGTTTACCTCCAGCTTTCATTGACCTTAGAACATACTCTATTCCTTCGCATATTCCCTTGCTATATGGTCTTGAGTCCATTACCATCGCTAGTGATTTCTTGTTGTCTTTGCTTCCAAATGTGTTGACAAACACTTGTTCTGTTCCATGTACTTGTCCCTTTACATCAAACATTACCATGTATCCTGAGCTTGGTGTAGCTCCACTTCCAACTTGTAGATCATAATACCTACACATTTCAATTTCCATAGACAAGAGCTTGAGTTTGTGATGAAGATATAGATCGAGAACCATTCTATTTCCCCTCAAAATGTGATTAAAATAAGACCAAAGTCACAATTAATCTATCTATGTTCTGTTCCTTCAAGTCGATGAAACATATGTTAATGGGAAATGTTCAATGTACCTTATGCCGTTTGGTAAGACGATCTCTTCTTGCTTTCCTAAACCTCTGCCAGTCCACAAATTTAAAATATTTATTTTTCTATCTTCAGTTCTTAAATACGACAATTGTAAAATTCGAACCTTGTGTTATCGTCTTCGAGTCGTGACTTCATCTGCTCGGAGACAGCACCGAAAGCTACAAACGCAGCCCAGGCAAATCCGGTGCCGATTGCGAACCGTCGCGTCACCGGAGAATCTACCAAATCCGTGATCTGCTGCTGCTCCTGTAATGTGACTGCTGCTGGTACTGGAAACTCCGTGAAAGCGACGTTTAACGGCTTCAGTGGAAGGTTCTGTTTCGGATGTTGAGAAGAAGAGACTAAACGGTGATGGGAAGGAGCCGTTACGATGAAGAGAGTCGCCATTCTCGGAGGATTTTTCAGAAGAAAATCTATTTTTTTCTGATTAATAATAATATATCCGAATCAAAACCTTATCTTGTTCGTGTGATGATCAATGAAACACAGTGGTTAAAACAAAAAATAATTACGAGTTCTAAATAATAATTTATCATTGCCAAATACTGTAATTCCTTTTTTTCTTTTTTTTCTTTTTCTTGTCTCTCTTTTTACATTTTCAAATTTGTAAAACAAAACAGAGAAAATTTTAAAAATGAACATAAAAATCACTAGCAAGCAAACGCAACAACACGAGCATAGATCCTTCATCTTCCATGAATTTGCTTTTAAATGCTCTAATAAGAGACACTGAAGCTGAGCCAAAAAAACAGACAAGGAAACATCTGTAGCTTCTTCTTTCCTTCAAACAAATTGAATCCATAGAAAAAAATTGTTTTCTTCTTTCTTCCAATCAATCTTTTTGTTCCTGTTCAGTTGGTAATGCAGAAGAAGAAGAAGTAGGGACTGGTCTTGGAATGTTGGAACTTGTTAGAGGTTTCTGCAGCCTCTTTAGAGAAGCCATTATCTCTGCAAAACTTGGCCTTAACTTTGAATCCCTGACATAATAACAAGACAAGTTAGAAGAGGTTGTTACAGAACTGAAAACATAGTATAGTGAAATGATGTTGTTTAAGGCACTACTAATACTACTACTCACGTCTGCCAGCATTGAGTGATGATATCTGCAATTGCAGGATCGACAAAATCAGGAATATCAAGACGTCGATGCTGAAAACCAACAGCACCAACAACTTGCATTGGGTTCATTTTTCCCCACGGTTGTTGTAACGTAAACAGCTCCCATAGAATCACACCGTAGCTGTAAACATCGCACCTGTTTCACCTATTATGTCAGTAACTTTTTATGAGTCAAGAGAGTGAAATAAAATGAAAAAGCATTACTTCTCATCAGCAGGTTCGTTTCTAAGTACTTCTGGAGCCATCCATTCAGCCTGTATTAAGACCAACCAAACACATGATTAGATTCAGAAACTGGTAAAGAAGAGATGATTAAGCTTCCTTGTAAGCAGCTTACCGTGCCAGCTGTCGACTTTGAAGAGAGGTATGTACTGTGTTTCATCCTAGACAACCCGAAATCACACACCTGTAAAATTTTGGAAAAAATCCATTATTTGTTATGCAACACTAATTAGCTGTTACATAAGATATAGCATTATCCAATTTGGTAAGAACCTTCACGACCCAGTTTTTGTCAACTAGAAGGTTTGGGGACTTGAGATCGCGATGGACGATCATCGGGTTACAGCTATGCAAATAATTCATTCCACGAGCCTGAAAGTTATTTATGTAACATATTTCTGGTTAGTCTAGTAAAAGAATAAGAAGTTACAAAGAAGAAAAAGAGTCATACAGCATCAAGAGCCATTCTCAGACGCCTCCTCTCGTCTAATTGGTTATTAGGCCTGTGGATTAACCTATACAAGCTACCTCTGCACAAGTTTGGTAAACAAAAATGTACTGTAAAGATCTAAAAACGAAGCACAACCAAAACAGAAGCTGTTCAAACTATTATTTACCTAGGAAGAAACTCTGTAATGATAGAGAGATTCGGTGGACGAGTCACAGCTCCCATGAAGAGAACAATGTTGGGATGTCTAAGCTTTTTCATGATTCGGACCTTGCATCATATTGAAATGATATATGTCACAAGAATATATATATAAGACCGGTTTGATAAAGAACTATCAGAAAAAGGAAAATATTAGAAGAGAAGGCTTGTACCTCACTTCTGAATTCCTCCAATGCTTCTCCTGTAACATCTTGATCAAGGAACTTTTTGACAGCAACTTCCTACCAAGTCCAACAGTTTCAACAATAAGTAACTTCCTTCATCACAGTCTGTGAAAGTGATAAGCAAATATAATACTCACAGTCCCGTGCCAATCTCCTCGATACACTTCTCCATAAGATCCTGTAATCAAAAGAGGTAAACTATTTTAATTCTTTTTTAGAGATAGTTACATCAAAGTATATAACAGATGATAAGTTAAAGTACCAAGTCCAATACGTTCTCCCAAAGTAATCTCTTCCCACAAAATCTCACAGTCAGATACATCATCACAATCAGACTTGGAACTTTCATTGCCCATGGATCTGTCAGATATTCTTTCACCTCCTGAATTTGGCCCATGATGAGATTCCCCACTACCTTGAGGCTCATTTCCACCAGAACTAGCATCCCCATCGCTATTAGAGCCTAATTCAAGTTGCCTTGACACGGCTGCAGCTGTTGCCACAACTGCAGCAGCAGTGGCCGTAGCAGCAGCTGCAGCAGGAATTTCTAAGGGGGAGGAGTCTGAGTTTGCTGACTTGGCAGCAGCAGCAGCTACCATTGAAGATGCAACGACAGCCGCGGCAGCTACAGCAGCAGGAACGGTTCTGGCATATTCTGTAGAAGATGCTTCAGAATGTGAAGTATCAGACTGATTACTAACAACTTTGCCATTATCATGTTGATCATGTGTATTTGCTTTAGCTTGCACTCTTGGCAATGGAGGCAAAAACCGCACAGGACCAAAATCGTTTTGGTGTCTTCCTTGCTCAGCTGTCTCTAAATATTTTCCTTTCTCTTTCTTGGCTTCATTCGGGCTTTTGCTTTCAACTGTTGCCTCCAATTGCTGAGGATAGACTTCGGAGAATAAATTTGGAGGAGCTACAACTCCGCTTTCAAGCAACACATCATGAAGCTTCTGAGCTAACCTTGGATTCTCTTTGGCAGCATCAATCATATATTGTGAAACATCTTTGACTTTCATTCTCTGTGCAGCTGGAGAGCTAACACCTTCAGTCCAAGAAGGTGATCTCATATGCGTGAAAGAATGAATAGGCCTGCTTGAGAAATTTTGAACTGGAGCCTTTTCAATACTCGTCTGATTTCTCACATCTTCCCTTGGATTAACCTTGAGATCGCCTCCATCTCCGGATTGATTTTCCCCTGTCCGAGACTCTGCATTCTCTTGAAATGAGCTCTCAATCCCATTGCTGGAAGAAGCTGGATGAAATGAATCATTGTCTCCAGGACTAGTAGCGGAATAGGAAGATTCATTATAGTCTATCTGTAGTCCAGCTGCATCAGCTGGAATAAGCGTGCCGGGATCTCCCATTAGATCAACAATGTACTCCCTGAAATTCAAAAGCCTCAGAATTAGTCTTAGGAGAAGATAACGTAGCAAACTCCATATATATACTATGTACATAGGCCTATACATGAATGATAGGAAAGTGTTGAATCTATCTATACCTGCCATCATCAGCCTTAATAAAGTTCATTGCCACATCCTCAGAACCTGTATATTGCTGTCCTTTGACTATCCGACAAGGAACACCAACGCTATCACACAACACCTACAAAAATTTCATATAAGGAAAGAGACAGAAAGATGAAACAAACTTATAAGCTACTAAGAAGAGAAGCCAAAGAAGCATACTTTGAATAACAAGGCACGGTGACGAGCCAATCCAATAGTTAGAGAACCAAGAGGCAAAACCATGCTTCCAAGAGTTGCTTTCAAACTGTAGCTAAGACTCCTCCAAGCTCTCAACATGCTCTCCGGTTCAACGACTGGTCCACCCATGTAATCTCCAACAAGAATAGCCAGTTTCCTTACCAATTCACTGTTAACAAAACCAGAGGAAGAAACTGATCTTGATTTCGCAGCAATATCAAGAGCCATCTGTTCAAGTCTCAACAGATTAGAATCTCCACTTCTGTTCACAAGAACAGCTTCCCAAGTCTCACCGTCTGAAACAGGTGTCCCTTGAAGATCTAGTAAAGGAGGTATTCTCTCTGATGAAGATGCATTCAACACTCCATACAAGTCATAAAAACCATCCAAGATCTTGTCATCATAGCCAAGACAATTGTAATTCTGCCAAATGCAAAACCAAAAAAACAAAAATTCCACATGAACACTAACAAAGACTAATCAAGTGAACTAAAGCTAGAATTGAATCAAACGCTTACCCAGTAGCGATAAGCAATGAGTTCAGCTGGAGAGTTCTCAGGAGCACAAGAACCTAAACTAAACTGCTTAACAGCTTCAATCTGAGTAGCTTCAGGATCCTCTCTAGCACTTAACTCTAAAGCTAACTGTATCTGATACTCTTCTTCAACCTCTGGATCTTTAGAATTACTAAAGCTTAAATCTTGCTGGTGCTCCACACGTTCAGACCCAGAAACAACAACAACGGGATCATCATCACCACCATCTTCCATGGTTTGATGATTATTAGCTCTGTTCTTGGCATTGAAAGAACTTGGTGGACTTTGGGTTTTCTTATGACCAACAGAACTTAACCAATTGGATAAACCAGAAAAGGGTTTGACTTCAGAGTTATTACTTCTTGATGATGAATCTGGAGGTGGTGATGATGATGATGATACATCGCTTGACTTATTATTATTATTGTTATGATTGCTTCTTCCTTGAGCTTCATCTGATTGATTAGGCGTGATATGAAGTTTCTTTAGAAAGTTCTTCATGTTCATCTTCATACTCCAAATGCTAGAACAATGATCAACAGGTCTTAAAACCTCTTCATCTCCCAAATTCAAAGCAAAAGTTTCTTCTTTTACTTTCATAAAAACCCTAACTTGATTCCAGATTCAACGACTCATCAAACCTTTACAAATTGAACAAAAAAAACAGATCTTTTAACAATTCAACACCGTTGAAACTTTTTCACCGGAACGAAAGATTCAACAAATTACTCAAAAAGCTTTGATTTTTTGTGGATTTTTCAAAACTTGAAACAGCAGAGAGCTTCAACGAGTGAAGCTTAGAAACTCAAAACACCACATCCACTCTTTTATTTTTGTTTATTTTTGATAAATCATGAGAATAGTAAAAAAGCATAGAACCCACTCAAATGCAAAACAAAAAAAATTAAAGGAGGCAAGAAAAGCATATAACTGACAAATTTCTCCGTACTGTGTTATGAACCGCAAATTCTCTCCTTCACCAACTTGTATCAGCTCTCTCTATTTCTCTGTCTTAAAAGTCTGACAACGAAAAGAAGTGGAGAGAAATAGAATGGCTCTTCTCTATAGAAATAAAAATAAAAAGTTTTGATTTTTTTGTGTTTTCTTTGTGGTGTGTTTTGTTTATAAGAAGAATTGAAAGAGAGTTACTGTGACATGCAAAAAAAGGAAAAGGCGTATCTTTATCATCCAAGCTGAGTGCGTGAACTTGAAAGGATGAAGAAGACAAAAGAAGATTATCGGAATAGTTTAATTGCACAAAGACACAGACTTGACGTCATTTCAGCCATTTATAACTGTTGCTTTTTCTTTCTATTACAAGCATAGAGAATCTTACACCATTTGTTTCTCATTCATTCACCAATTTTTTTTTTCTAAAATTTTGTTTTTATGTAACATGAAAACCTTGAGGTTGCTTACCAAAAAACAAAAAAGCTAATAAATGTGAGAAATTATTTGTTTATTAGTTACGAAAACGTTACGTTTTATTTACTTTGGTTCGAAAAATAATATATTTCGGCTCAAAAAAATGATATATTTTGGTCCATAACATTTTGGTATTCGATTTAATAAAATGTTTTGGTTTCTCGTTTAAAAAATGATGGGTTTAGGCCCAAAATATTTTGGTTTCCGGCTTAAAAAAACGTTATGATTTATGGTTTAAAATACATTTTGGCCCATATGTTTTAATTTCTAATTTAATAAAAAAAATTTAGACCAAAATCTCAAAATTCATCATTTTAGGTTGGAAACCAAAAAAATAAATTAATAATAAACAAATTTCCATCAAATATGTTTGAACTTATGAACTTTCCAGATTCTTCTATTTTGTATGACTAAAGATTCACTAGCTGAGTTACTATTTATGTTATTTGGATTGGCTAAAACTACTATTAATTTTCCTGAAATTCATTAATCTTTAATTTTCTTATGAATTTGAATTTATTCATCTTCAACATTTTTTAGGTTTTTATGTAAATGCATACCAATAATCTACAACTTTAAATAAATAAAAAATGCATTGAAAAAATATATAACTTCAAATGTAAATTTTCAGTATAAAACACCAATAATTATTGACGAAATATATCTAATCAAAAGGCTTTTGTTCCCTATTAAAATATCCTTTTGATCTTGGTATCTCTTTTGAGCTTTAAGGAATAACCATTGATGTCACAGTAGTTAAGACCCATTAATAACTTTCTATATTTAGAATGACCTAGAAATGGCTTATTGTTTAAGTAAGCTGTCAATTCTGAGAAAAACAAATGAGAATTTAACTGAATGTTCCCATCAAAAGATAATTCTATTATGCACGTGATCAAATGTATAGTGCGGTATCCGGTGAACCTTGCATCCTACTAATGATTTTATACGCGAGTTCAGTCTTTTAACGAGTATCAGTTTGTAAAACCACCTAAGAAAATTAAATCAATATGTGTATAAACATAGGTCTTTTTGTCAACAACAAAGTCTGAGAATTTAAGTGGTGATACAACAACTATACTAATTTAGATTACAAATCCATACTCACTTATTTATTTTTGGCTCCATGCTCTCTTATTTACTTTTGGATCCATACACACGTATCCATGTATGATATATGTAAATAGGCAATCATTGAATTCCATCGATCCCCTTGAACGGAGTGAGGTGTGAGCCAATAGTCGACCAACACATCCACTTAATTTATATTTTATTATATCCCATTAAAATATTGGCAAACGGAATTTTCATAATATATATACTAGGTTGGGGTCAACTCTATGGTAAACCACACGATTGTGAGGTTCTTCATAAACATTTACTTATGGGGAGTTTTGCATTTGGTTCCACCATAAATTAGTTATTTATTTTCCCAACTGTGACAGTTAATAACTTTATACAGAATTTGCATTTCTGATTTCACAACAAAAAAAAAAGGGCAAAGGAAACAGTTTGGAGAAACTTAAATGCTGAAAGTTAGTTGGCCAACAATTAAATATTGGGCGGCTTGAGTGAATATTGCCAAAAGATTTGTTTTTTCGTGAATATTTTACCCACTCTTATATTACATGTCATCACTTCTGTTTATAAATTCATTTTTAGAAATAGTATAAGCTTAGCCAACTACCCAAAGCTTATTAATGTGATTATTCGAGTATTTTGGCGTAATATATGAACAGAATATTTGAAAGGGAAAATATAAAAGTAAGTGCGTAATTTTACTAATTACTACAAGTTATGTTTGGTTTGAGCCAATTAAAAAAACGTTTACGCAATAGACTAATAGTAAAACCTTGTGTGTGATTGTTAAGAAAAGAGTGTTCAATAGGCCAAAGTATAATTTGGTTTTTGGTCAAACAGGCCAAAGTATAATTAAAATCGTAAGAGAACATTCGTTTTGGAATGGGATCAAAGGGATTTTGACTACTTTGACGGAAGCACGTGTAATATACGCGCAAATGGTAGTGAGTTAAGTGACTTATGTCACGTTATATTTATCCAATCCTAAAAAAAGCAATCTTTTACTGTCTCTTTATTTTATTTTCGCGTAATAAAGAATTTGGTGCATTCCAATTGGTGCTAGCCACTCATTTTTTTGGTGCTGGGGACCACTTCTCCACCTATCACTTTCCCCTCTAATCTTTTTGTTTTGTTTTGTTTTTTTGTTCCCTTTGTTAAGAAAACGTTAAATCATTGTAAAAAAAATCTAGCTAGTGTATTTCAAATGAGTCAATTTATATATTTATGCATGGTGGTTTAGGAATTTAAAATGTCACTAGATATATCTTGGAGACTATTTTTCTATTTTTAGGAACTTATTTATCAAAAAATGACATGTGGAATCGGCACTAACCGAGCAAGACCATTTCATATTTCTCAATATCAAAACTCCATTTTTTTTTGTTTTCCTGCATAGATTAGAAGAATCAATCAAAAACTAAAGATATTGCAGCGATTTGAAGCATCAAGGTTTTTTTAAGGATAATCCAATATGATAACCAGTAGAACATATCATATCTGTTATATAAAATGACAAGTTGCGAACCTATACCCCCAAAAAAAATCATGCAAACCTCAGTTTCACCTGTCTTGAATTGAATCGTAGGTTGAGTACTTGATGATGCTTTTAAAGATCTAATCACGAGTTCAGCCCATTGCATGAGAAATCACAAATCGTGTATGATAATTGGTATCCATTATATTGATTGTGTTCTAGCAAAATGCTTAAATTAATTAGACAAAACTAATTGACAATATAAATAAGTTTGGTAATGGAGTTTTGTAATCTAGTGTTTTATGTTTATACTTTTTATATACTAGTGCGATGTTTGCATTATTGTTCGAGTCATGTGAAGAATGTTCAATGGTACTAGGCTAAGGCCCATTTAATAGTTCAGCACGTGAACTCCCAACCAACCAAAATCAGTGTACCGATTTAGTTAACCGATAATGTAAACCACAAATCAAACCGATTTGGTCAAACAAATTGAATTTCTCTCCAATAATTTGACTCGTCAGAGATTCATCTCCTGCGCGCGCGTCTCCCTCTTCTTCCAGATCAACTGCAACAACTAGGAAAATTAAAATATTAAAAAAATTAAAATAAGTGTAACATGTTTTCTTCAATTCCTCGAGAGAAGCGGCGAATAACTTGGAAATGATTTGACGAAGAAACGCTTGGCTGAGAGAAAAATCGGAATCCCAAAAAAGTTTCTAATTTAATTTGACCAAAATGGGTGGTGGTGGTAATCTCGTCGACGGTGTTCTTCGTTGGCTTTTTTTTCAACGTCGTCCTTCTTCTTCTTCTTCTTCAAATAATCACGATCAGATTCACAATCCCAGTAACTTAATCGAAGACGAAGGTAACGATTTCCAGAACAAACATTTCGATCCGTCTCGTTTAAATCCGATTAAGGTTCCGAAACGAAATCACTTACCAATGGATGCTCATAAGAAGGTAGATTTTCTGATTTTCTGGATTTTGTAGATTTCAACGAAATTAATTTAGGTTTTCTTCAGGGAACAATACCTAATGCTGAATTCTTCACGGAGTATGGAGAAGCAAATAGGTATCAGATTCAAGAAGTAGTTGGGAAAGGAAGCTATGGTGTTGTTGGTTCTGCTATTGATACTCACACTGGTGAAAGAGTTGCGATTAAGAAGATCAACGATGTGTTTGATCACATCTCTGATGCGACTAGGATTCTTAGGGAGATTAAGTTGCTTCGTTTGCTTCTTCATCCTGATGTTGTGGAGATTAAACATATTATGCTTCCTCCTTCTAGAAGAGAGTTTCGTGATGTTTATGTTGTCTTTGAGTTGATGGAATCTGATCTTCATCAGGTTATTAAAGCTAATGATGAGTTAACTCCTGAGCATCATCAGTTTTTCTTGTATCAGCTTCTTCGTGGTTTGAAGTATGTTCATGCTGGTTAGTTAGTTTCTGCTTTTTGACACTCTTTTTACACTTGTGTTGTGATTTTGATTATTGAATAAAACAAATATGGCTATATCTGTTTGCAGCGAATGTGTTTCATAGGGATTTGAAACCAAAGAACATTCTTGCTAATGCTGATTGTAAATTGAAGATCTGTGACTTTGGACTAGCTCGTGTTTCTTTTAATGATGCCCCGTCTGCTATTTTTTGGACTGTGAGTCATCTATTGTTAAAGCTTGTGAGAACATAGGCTTAGGTTGCATAAGGTGCCATTCTCTTTTAGGTGCTCACACTTGCTATTTTTATTCTTTTAATAGGATTATGTTGCTACAAGGTGGTATCGTGCTCCTGAACTCTGTGGATCCTTTTTCTCCAAAGTAAGCTTCTATTTTCTCAATTTCATGTTACTGATGTAAGGAGCATGCATTAGGTCTACAGTATTTGTAAATGATGTCAAGAGTCATTTGAAACAGAGGATAGTCTAAAATATGTTTTCTTGTATAATAGCCAATATTTCCTATATATATCTTAGAAAATGGTGACCACTTTTGTATAATGGTATGCTTCAGGGTTAATTAGAGATATCTCATGCTAACTCTACTTTTGGTATATACAGTATACCCCTGCGATTGATATTTGGAGCGTCGGTTGTATATTTGCTGAAATGCTTTTAGGGAAGCCATTGTTTCCTGGGAAAAATGTGGTTCACCAATTGGATATTATGACAGATTTTCTTGGCACTCCACCTCAAGAGGCAATAGCAAAGGTCAGTTATACTATTTCGTGATGCTCATTCTAGTCCTTCAAACGTTACAAAGTTGAAAAACTATTTGATCAAAGATGTTTCATCAATGAAAGTAATCTTTATTCTGAATGAAATTTCTATCTTCAAATTGACAGATCAGAAATGATAAGGCGAGGAGATATCTTGGAAACATGAGGAAAAAACAGGCAGTCCCATTTTCTAAAAAATTCCCTAAAGCTGATCCTGCGGCCCTCCGCATGTTGCAACGTCTTATTGCCTTTGATCCTAAAGATCGTCCATCCGCTGAAGAAGTAAGCTCAAGTAAATTTGCTTTTTTTGTTTACTTCTTTTCGTCACAAGATCTACTAGCATATGCAGAACCAGAATCTGTATGTGCACTTTTTTCTTTAAACATTTTATATGTGACAGTCCTTCCGGCATATGGCATATCGATACAGAAACTGGAAGAACTTTTTTTGTAAATTATGAACATCATTTTGCCTGTATTTTACAGGCATTAGCTGATCCATACTTCAGTGGTCTAGCAAATTCAGAGCGGGAACCATCAACACAGCCGATTTCAAAGCTTGAATTCGAGTTTGAGAGAAAGAAGTTAACAAAAGATGATATTAGAGAGTTAATTTACCGAGAGGTAAATGAGCCTTGTACATCTTTTCCTTGCTTCTTGATTCTCTTCTCTTCATGATTCTAACGAATGGATTACTTATATGTGGAAAAACATAGATATTGGAATATCATCCTCAGATGCTTGAGGAATACCTTCGTGGTGGCAATGAACTCAGCTTCATGTACCCTAGGTAGGTTGGCTAATTAATCCCTTAGTAAAAGATAAAAATAAATGTACATTCTCAAGCTTTTGGTTGAAGTTACTGCAATAATTTTCTTGAATTTTGGGTGTTCCGGTTGCATAAAACTAATTGGCTGTGAAATTTTGCTTTTGCCGATACAGTGGGGTAGATAGATTTAGGAGACAGTTTGCTCATCTTGAAGAAAATCAAGGTCAAGGAGGAAGAAGTAATCCACTTCTGAGACAGCATGCTTCCTTACCAAGGTTAACAAAGATACAGAGAACTATTGTCTCTATATCAAGTGATGGTTTTTTTCGAAATGATGAGCCAACCAGCACTATTGATGTGTACTTGTATTGCATTTTCAGACAGCGAGTTCCTGCATTGAAGACTGAAACAGTCGAAGAAAGCAGCAGCGATATTGAGAGAAGAATATCAGCTGTTGTAGCTTCAACCTTAGACAGTCCTAAAGCTTCACAACAATCTGAAAGTACAGATAATGGAGGAGGAGGATACAGTGCGCGTAACCTTATGAAAAGCGCTAGCATCAGTGGTTCTAAATGCATAGGTGTTCAGTCTAAAACCAACATTGAGGTAAACAAAGAGAAAACACCAATTTTTTAGATGCTTGACTGTTGGTTATCTACTGTTATTGTGTGAAAAACTTAAGTGTTGTTGATCTGTTATCTTGCAGGATCCAATAGCAGAAGAACAAGATGAGACTGTTGCTGAGAAAGTTCCATCTCTAAACAATTGATATTTGTGTTTTACCCCCTTAATTGAGAGAGTTGTAGAAGCAACGAGTTTAGTTTGTCACACAATAACTAAAGTGTACGTAAGTTATATATATAACCAATGTAGAACAAATTCTTGGGAAAACATTTTAGTGGCTGATTTGCTTGGCGGTTTAAAACACGCTAGTAAAATAGAAAGAGGCTTTAGTTTTGTCTTACATTCTCACTCTTTGAAAAGTCCCACATCGCTAACAAACAAACCATGAGAGAAAATAGAATGGGTATAAATATTGAGGCCATGAAACGTAACAATTCATACCTTTCTCGGCCTTTTGGCTAAGATCAAGTGTAGTATCTGTTCTTATCAGCTTAATATCTGGTAGTGTTCCATAGGTTCACATGATATTAACTCTATTTTTAAAGGGAGAAAGCCCATTAAGGTAGCTTGCTATCTGAGCTTTCATGAGTCGCCCATGCGTTGCACTACTGCACGGGCCTGGCTCAACCCATCAAATATTCAATTAAAATTTTTAATGTATAATTAAACTGGGTAATCATCTTTAAATGTTAAATAAAATTTGTGTCGGTTGGATCATAATTAAGTCACCCATTAATATTGGGCCTAAAAATCTCTATAATCAAACCCACCTAAACGACACCACAATTGACTAAAACGGAGCGACAAATGACGAGCATATATGAAACTTATAACTTTTTTTTCCCACTCTTTTTGGTAACAAGACAGATTTTGTGACGAAAAAAAACTAAACTAACACCAAGAAAATTGGGTATTCTAGCCATTTAATGCGTTTGTTAGTTCTTGTTCACCACATTCCTTTAAAACTGTTTCAGAAGTCTTACTATTGCTGACGAAGGAAATGAAAAAATAAAACAGTTGAGGAATGTTTTAAGTTATATAAAACGAGAAATTGGGGTAACTGTTTATTTAACCGAACATACTAATGACTAAACCAGAAAAAATGCATACCAAGGAACCACATGAACATCCAACGGCTTATGGAGCTGATCGGAGGTACAAGGGAAGCCAATTGGTTGGGTTAGGATCCGAGCTCCAGACAGAAAAGGCACTTGAACATCGCATCCATTGTTTGGTCATGTCCGGGAAATGTCGGTCTATTACATCCTTTAAATTCTCTGTAGTGTTAACCCACTCTAATCCTTCCTTAGTATACGTCTTCTCGTTGAAGTTCGTTGTGAAAAAACGATCTGCTTCTAACCTCCTAATAATAAAAATTTAAAGTTTTAAGTAAGTTTCCTTGTAACGCAAGAAAAGGCTCTGTTTTTAGTTAAATGTAGGATTTGTACCTGGAGGCGACGAGGAGGAAGATGAAGAAAGCAGTCTCGCTAATGGCGAATCCTTTGATCTTCTTCTCTGCATGCAATCCAACGTTTAGATCAAGCTTCTCAATATCGTCTCCGTACACTTCTCTTAAAGCCTCTATAGCTTCTTCATCATCTGTCAACTCTTCCCATTTGCTGATTGGACTCATCAACAGATTCTTTCTGAATTCATTGTATCGAGGAACTCCTCTCTCTCGATCTCTGTAAACTGAGAACAAATATTAACAAATCAATGGATTTTTCAACCAATCAGTCAATGGTGATGTAGTAGTAGAAGAAGAAGAAGAAGAAGAAGAAGAAGCATTGGTTTTGACTTACTTTCCAAGGCAGCCATATCAATGAGGTGAGGTCTATCTTCTCCATCGACATCTTGAGCCACAAGGTTCCTCATCCAATTAGGGTAATTCCACAATGTCAACGCACCACAAGATTGGTGTCCCATTGAAATCAGTAACTGCTCAAACCCTAACTTTGAACTGTTTTTGCCTCCTTCTTTCCCAATCAGTTCCGTCATTGGTACCCTGTTAAAAAAAAAACTTTCTAGGTTAAGAAAAAATAGCGTTTGGATCGGCCTAAAAGTATACTAAACACTCTATATCTTACTCTCGTTCTATCGCAGGGTTTGCTTTGTCAACATTCTCAGATTTCATATCTCGGAGGATAAGTGTGTCTGGTAGAAGACAATGCATCCTATAAACACTAACGAACTCTTCGGTAAGCGAATAAGGAACTCCATGATCTTTTGGTTTCTTCAGACCAACTAATCCGCTAAAGATAGGACCAAATCTTGATCCAATCATTTCCTTCACTTTCTTCCCTAAGAACCCATACCAATTGATCCTCATTCCAGCAGTGAGTGTGTCTGTCTTCAAAAGCTCTATTGTCCAATCAATCGTATGAACCTTGGCGATAACTGCTGCAGTAACCAGTCTAGCAGTTCGGTAGAGCTTCTCATCATCAAAATCTGGATACCGTTCCTGAAAAAAGGGTAAAAACTTGGTGTGATTAAGCATAAACAGAGAAGTTGCTTGCAACACAAGAAACAGAACTAAACCTAACTTAGTAACTTACTTTGAGCATTTCACAGACGGAGTTGTGTTCCTTGACAAAGAGAGCTTGCAACAAAGAGAAACCTGACCAGCTGTTTCTTATGTCACCAGAGATTGGAACACCTCTTTCGTCCATCTCCAACAAGCCATCCCCGGAGATTTTTAACTTCCCGTCCTTGAATACTCTAACTCTTCTCATTCCGGCCTCATCATTTCCATATACTACACTCCCATCCCTAACCCCCAAAAAGTGTAATTATAAAATTGAACTCGGATCATATTATTAAACAAAACAATTAAGCAGTGATTATGATTGAAGTATGTACCACCAAGGAGTTCTAGTGTTGACAGCGCCAGATTTGTGGTGATCACCAGTGGGAACTTGCTTTGTTCTAAGGAACTTGAATGATTTCAATGGACATCCACTCGCTACTTCTTCAGGAGCTTCAAGCTCAATCTAGTTGAAGATTTTAATAATGTAATAATTAGTATAGACCCCAAAGTTGGGGGAAAGAAATGTAAGAATTTTAAATTGAAGGGGTTAAAGTTAAAAAGAAGAAAAACCTGGTGGGTGTCTTCTAAGTGATCAACCCAATCATGGATCATGAACTGTATCCAAGAACAAGCTATCATGTTGAATTGGTCCCCACTGTCTATGAATCTTTTTCTCGCTAACAACTTTGTGGCCACCACACTTGGATGTGGATCCAATATCTGCAACATAAATCACCAATAAAAAGATTAATTAGTGATAACATAAGTTTGAACTTACTTAATCATACAGATATATAAATCAAGACGATCATATAGAGCGGAAGGAGTGCGGTCCACAGTCTAAATAATAATCTAGAAGGATCCAACTTTTATTTTATTTTTTTTAATCATCAGTAAAGAAAATAAGGATGTTGACAGAAACAAAAAAAAAAAAACTTTATTGCATCAGTAAACATAAAATCAAAACAAACGAATATCACACATCATGATTTCAACTACTGGTGAGTAGACACAAAAAGAAAAGAAAAATTACGGCATAAAATTTGATTCTACTGTTTCATTTCGTGGAAATAATAATATTCTTCTTTTTTTTTCTTTTGGCTATATTATCAGTTCGATTTATATTAAAACTTGATTAAAATTACAAAAGTTATTATTTGAGACTAACTTGCATGTTATGTAAAAAGTAATCATGAATATAAACAGGGAAAAAACTTACGCCATACTGAGAAGTAGAAGGAGGCATATTCCGGCCGATAAAAGTTCCTTGGCTACCGATGGAGTGATCGGAGGGATGATTACACTTACCATCAGCCGTACGATAACAGAACTCATCGGTGTCGTAACCCTGACCGTTGATTTCACCGACATGGACCAGATTGTAACGTTGATGAAGATGTCTTCGTAACCCCAAGTAAGCTACTCCAAGTAACACTGGAAATCTATGCCATAACCCTAGCTTATCCACTAAGTGCACAATCTATATATATAATTAAAAAGAAAAATCAAATGAACAAACTCATAATAACAATCAAAATTAATTACCAAACAATTTTGTTTAGAGATTTATATAAAAGAGAATTGAAAGAATAGTTTATAAAGAGATAGAAAGAGTATAAACTTACATAAAACAAAAAGGCATCGAAGAAAGACATCTTGGAAACAACATGATGAAGCTGAGGATCAAGAAACCAAGACGATGATGGAGAGAAACCCATTTTTTTCTTCTTTTCTCCTTTCTTCTTTGGATTATGTGTTTGCTTTATGCTTTAAATGACAGTCACACAATTGTAATGGTTGTATTCACACGATTACTCTCATATAGTATTTATATAGACCCACACGCATACTCACCGTTTTGTATGTAAATAAGTAGATTTTTGTAAATTATTGTCGTTTTATTAAGTAAGTCAACGTTTGGACTAGAGACTGACTGGCTAAATATATTTTTTTGAGATTTTTCCTAAATATAATGGAACATTATAAGTTGACAACAAAAAAGAATCGACAGTGTTGGAATCATTTATATAAAAAGCGAAAGATTATCTGGAAATAAATTATTCATATTAATGTTAAATAGTATAATAAGCTGTCAGTTCATGCATTATTAATATATCCTTCCCTGTTTGATCAACTTTTCTTCTCTTGCATTACTAGATTCATTTGTATGAAAAGAGTAAAAGACTATGATATCTGCAAATAAATTATTCATATTTTAGTCTCAAAGCTTGGTCAATTCATGCAGTTATTGATGTTTCCTTTTTACATGATGATATTTATGTCGATAACAACAACATTATCACAAAACATTTGACTACCTGGAAATCTATTGGCACTATGGTAAAATGTTTAAAGATTTGTCCACAAGGTGCGAGATTTGATTTACAGATAATGCATTTGATCGCATATCTAGTACTGCATGGTAAGAAAATAAGTAAATATATGTATTTATGTGTGTGTGTGTAGGTGTATATATGCATTTTTGAAGTTGTTTTCTTTACACATTTCAATCAACTTTTGTTAACAGTTTCTCATAATTTTCCCAATAGTCGTTCAAGATTTCATTTTTTTTTTTTGGTCGTCCTATACAAGATTTCATTTTTATTTGATGAACCTTTCTTGCCTTTATGTAAAGCTCTCCTAGTTTGACTTATCTTCTTAAACTCAATTATATTTAAATATATTTCTAACAAGATAAAAATAGTAAAAGAATGTTACATATTAGGATACCAAGATAAATAGAAGTTTAGTATAATTATTATTATAATAAAACTATTAGTTATAAATTTATGACTACATGTTACATTTTCTTATCAATATCATCTAAGTTTACATATACTTCATAAATTCAGATTTATTTTAAATATAAATAAAATATTTATGGAGAAGATCACAGAACATTTAAAATATGGTATGGTAAATTTTGCATAGATAAAATTTTGTAAACATTATCTCTTCTAACGTGTTTCAAAACAATTATGTGAATTTTGTTAAATACATATATACTATATTAGAAATGAACAGTTATCTTTATTATTATATATTATTAATAATTAATAATTAATAATTGAAAATTACATCTATAAAGATATTATTGATTAATTGGAGTTAATTAAAATTAGCTAAAACTTAAAAGGCGTTACGAAAAGATTCAAAGTCAAAAGTTGGCGTGAAGGCTGAAAGACATGGACGATAAAATCAAAGTTAAAAATAAAATACTCTAATTAACTGTTTTTCTCGTTTTCTTTATTGATGAAATGATTCTTTCTTCGTTGGTAAAGTTTATTGGAGAAATGTTTGCATGCAGTGCAGTGCAATGTTCCACAAAATTCGAGAAATGAATTTAAGTCGGTCGGGTAACGACCACCTGCATCGTTAATAAATACTTGTAAGCATACGTAAGTAACGTTACCATTTAGAAAGAGTTGTTACATACGGAAAATAAAAGGAGTTTTGTGGTTTTTGTTTTCTTTAGTGGTATACATTATTGGTTGATCAATCCATAGAAATATTTTAAATTCTATGGATCATATGATCTTTGTTTTTGAATCCCAAATAATTTAGATGGACAAACTGTGGGAGCGACTTGTGTGGATATATACGTTTGTTTCTTTATCTCATTTATTGATAGGAACAAATGCAGTTGGTATTTAATTATTTATGAGTTCGATCTCTTGGTTAAACATTTTAATATGATTTTCGACTGGAAATATATAGTCTTTTTTTTTCTTCTGTCTCGTAGTTGTTGTTCCGTCTACGTATCTATCAAACTACATAAGGAATGGGGGCACGAAAAAAAAATACATTTATGATTTGTGTAAATGAATCAGTGTACATTGTTACTGTCACTGATACGTAAAGCGTAACATACTACAATTGAAAAAGTACTACTACTTAATACCACGTGGCACGTGGCTCTTCCTGCCACTTACAAATTTGTTTACGTTGAGAAACTAGACACATATGAGTAAAGCACCGTCCGATCCAAGCGCTTATTGAGTAAATGAGCCATCGATCAACCTCTTTCAAATCAAAGTTCTGCAAATGATTAAAATTTAAAATCAACAAATTCTGAATGTTATCGAACATTCCAATACAATTTGAATTTTAGCTATAGGTCATCATTTCTATATAAACCGTTTTCGAAACTTTATTTTTACTGTTAGGTGTTAGGTTACATAATCAATCATTATCAAACTGAGTTTGACGAAACCAAAAAAATAAAGATGTGACTAAATGGTGATTATATATGGATGTATTTTTTGGCCACTACAAAAACTAAACTAAACCGACTTGCAAATAGATATCCTTGATGATTTAATTTGGAGTTGGATCTCAAAAGTCAAAACCAAGTTGATATAATAATAAGACACGACAAGTATATGGATGTGTGATGTGATAGCGGTGCATGTGTCGTAACTCATAAGGGTTGACTTTGATGAAAAAAGTTTTAAGGAGTGAGATAGAACGGTTCGTGAACTAATAAATGTGTAGATAAGCTCTATGTAATTCGGCAGTTATCCGTTCTTGTGCGTGAATCTCGGTTTATAGGTGAAGAGAGTACGTAGAAAGAAGATTCAACATGTTACTCTCTAAAGTGTCAGAATTTTAGGTAGCTCCGAATACATACTGAAGTGTTTTCTAATTCTAGGACTTGTCCTTTAGTTTAGTCTTGCAATCAGTTTTTGTGGAGGACAAGTCACCAACGCTATACTAACAGTTAATTTTTTTCATTACTTTTTCTTGAACGAAGTTTCCAAAATCTTAAACACTATGTTTTCTTTTCATCACTTTGACCTTATTATGGAAACTTAGACAAACCGACGGTAAACTCAGTTGGTTGTTTAATTGTTGGGTCGATTCTTATGTAAGTTAATTGGGCTTAACAAAAAATAGTGTTGTGAATGACTACTAGACTTTGTGATCTCAATAAGTTTAAGATTGGAGCTGATGGGTGAATGGAGAAAAACATAGAGAAGTGGATCCCGTGAGATTCAATTTTTTTGGTTGCACGACCTCCTTGTTATCTATTTCTTCTGAATTTGCGTGAGAAATGCTTCAATAGGTTGTTCATCGATTTTAAAATTGAAATATTTATATTTAATCAAGAATTTTTGGTTTGTGTGGTTATATCCTAAAAATCTTGAATTTCAGAAACTCGTGGCACTACGATTGATTCAAAAGATTAAGGAAAATTATTTCTCTTCCGCTTCCACTCAAAATTTGTTTTAATATTTATAAAATTTGGTTTCAATCACATGTTTCGTAGTATTGCAGTTTTTTTGATCTTACAATAATTTGTTAGATTATCACTTTTTCACTATATTATTATTTAATCTAAAACTTTGCTACAACTTAACAGATTTTTATTTAAATTTTGAAGTTTTAAAGTACCTAAAACTTGAGTAGAGTATATTTTTAGATAGATGTATCATTGGAAACTTAAGGGCAGCTGACAGTTCATTGCGAAAACGTGATAATAGTATGTGTAATAAGCATTTTGATCCACTAAAATCCAAATGTTACTCGCAAATTTTCTTGAAAAAAAACTAAAATAAGTTATTGTTGGGAACTGGGAAGTGTCTCTATAAGTAAACTATATGCCACCCACCCTTCACAGAAGTTTAGGAAGAGTGAACTGATTTTACATGCAGGGTAGCAAGTCTTTGTCGCCAAAATTTCTAATTATAGCAAAATACATTTTGTTAAAATTTATATTCATGGATGCATCCATCCTACAACACTTCATGATGGACCAAACCCTCTCGCATAATGAATGAAAAACACATACATCAGTAACTGATTCTACGTTTGCAGTAAGAAAGTAAGAGCAATCAAAGTTATCAAACCATTGTTTTAAACCTGCTTTTTTCAAGTTTAAACCCGATTTATAACACAATGGCAGCACTAGCTACTGCACACAATTTCATTATTTATTTGGTTTTGACGCCACTATTATGTTTAAATGATTGAATCATTTGTCACATGAGGATGCTATGATGGTATGTGTATATACGTTTGTAAGAATGATATACTTTTATATGTTGGTAAGAAAAATGTTTTTAATGGGCTTCGATGTAGGCCTGAATGGGCTCAAGTGGAGCTTATTTTAATGAATAGTTCGCTATGCGAGAGGGTCCATGTCTGCGACTGCGACAAACCTATCTGTTCAAGAGGAAGATTACTAACTTTATTTTATTTTTTTTGTAAAACAAATAGTATTAATATTTATTTCTGCTGCCGAAAAAATACAAAAAAAAAAAATATAAAACATTTTATTTCCGTGAGCCCAGTCCTGAAAATTTACTTTTTAAGAAAAAACATAAGTAATATAAAAAGAGAATGAAAGTTACTTGTAAGGAATATAGTTGTCAAAGTATTTTTGGTGACTCTATTTTTCAGGTATCACATTTTAACTATTGGATACTGTTTAAAACTTAGCACCGATGGTTGCTGCGGTTACATAGATACAAAATTTATGTCGTTTTACATTTTACCATGCCTAGTATTAAAATAAAAAAATCATTTGAGTGATTAATATCTATAAACATACATTGTATGTTTTGTTCTCCATGACTTCATTAACTAGCGTTTGTATTGGGCCTTCTTTGGGGAGAAATTCGTAGTGGCCGGAGTAAGATCTCCCTCAATCGAGAGGCTAAGTCCTCGTGAGAAAAGTGTCGAACCGAGGCTGACCAAAGTATAACTCATACCCGGTATTTTACATGGACAAAAACATATTCAAATTGAACATTCTGTACGATTCATATAGGTACTTTTTCGAATGTCGTCTTTCAGCTTTCCTTTGTTCTAGCAAGTATCTCAAAACAACGAAATGGCTACATATTACGAACAAGGACCAAGTTGGAAAACTTTGGAAGTAAAATCAACGTAATGATAGATATCTACATCAATTAATTATGTTTAGTAAAGAAAAATGGACCATCCAAATAATATTGTACGAAGACATAATATTGGTTAAAAGATAAATTTAGTGTGCTGAAATATTTAGAACCGGTCGACATTGTTATGGAAATTGTTCTCTTACTAGTTTATAAGTATACTAAGATATTACTGTCACAAATTCTTGAATATTACTGACAAATCCACAGGCCTTAAACACATCATTAAAAATTAGTAAGAAACCTAACATTCAATAGAAGGACAATCCAAGAATTTTTATTTTCCACAAGTTAAACAAGACAAGAACTGGGCACAGGATACAACGATTCAAGTACTTGCGAGTTTGCGAGTATCAATAATTTGCGAGTTTTTCAACTTCCGCAATTTCAGTGTACTTGATTTAAATGCAAAATTTTGTTCAGTTAGAGTTTGATTCCTTTTACTGGAACAACTTTTTCTACCGTACAGTAAATTAGATAATGATAAATTGTGGATATTTATGTCAGGTTCAATAATTTTGCCCAATCTTACAGGTAAAGGTGAGACGAGCGGCTAGTCTACTCAAGTCAACGAAAAAGCATTTTCATTGAACGCAAGTTACTGTTTAATATGTACAAAACCAAAAAATTAATGATAAAAAAAAAATCAGTTGATGTATCCATTGCATTAAGACAAGTATATAAAATAAGTTGACAAATGAATTCCTATAAAACAACTTAAGGAATATATATAATACAGAATATCTGATCCGATCATGATAATGATTTATATAGAAGCAGTTTATTAAAGCCACAATTTAAGGAATTTGATAAAATCATTAAAAGAAAGTTACAGCATTCGGAAACAAAGAATTCAGAATTTAATAAGTTACAAATAATAAGGTATATTTTCATTTATCCGAGGTGATTGCATAAACCCTAATTTATTAATATCTATAAAAGAAAATCCAATTATACTGTTTATGCTACTACCAATGCATACAGATATCAATATCACAGAATTAACTCTTGCAAGAAGAAATTAAAGACAAAGACAAAAGGAGAAGATGAGAGAAGAAGTAGAGCTCCCTTCAATCCAAAGAAGAGTAAAAGCAATAAAAGGGCAAGTGAAAGCTCCTGAGATATGCAAGCCATATAACCAAATCCATTTTCTTAAAAAGGATTAGGGCTTATGGGATCCATAGCTTAGCAGCTTTTCTTTACCCTACTTAACTCTCGTTTGAACTTCAAGGAGCTCTACTTCACTCAATATTTTTCTCCAACAAATCATTTTGGCCAAAACAAGATCTATCGAGGGACAAAAATATCCAAATACGTAATGGATCTGACATCGTAAACTATAAAAAAGCAAGAAACCCTGAATATTAATTACACAAATACACATGTTCGCTGTTAAATCTAATAAATAAACAAAGTTTCTGGCAAAGAAATCCGATCCTTGACATACTCTGCAGATAAAATACTAAGACTAATGAATCTACAAAAAAAAATATGATAAAAGAATCAATCTATGGTTAAAGAAAAAGAAGAAAAGCTTTGAAGAAGCTATAGAATGAAGAACATATGAAGAAGATAATTAACCCTAAACCTAGTTAAGGAGAGAGATAGAAAGAGAAGTCACGTATATTTATGGAAGAAGTGATAGACATAGAGTTGTAATTATAGTAGTTTAGATATTCGTTATTCGAAGGGGAAAAAAAGAGTAAAAAAAAAACAGGTGGGTGTATCTGAAAAGACATGGGAAGGGTCAGACATTGTTTAAGTGTTAGATTCCCTACGCGTCACATGCGTCCTTCTCGGCTTTTGTGCCTCTTTTTTTCTTCATAATTATTCCTTCCAACCACTAGTCCACTTACATTTTTAAGATGTAACTTTCGAATTCAATTAAAACAAAATCATACAGGTGTTACCGTTTGGTGACCTAAAAATCTAAAAGAAATTCTTAAGTCTGATATTGCGACAAGAAATACTGAAATCGCGCTATGTACGATCAGGATTAAGTCTGATAATGTGGGCACGATAGCAGGTAATTATTACCCTCTATGAGATATGAGAATCTATGGCTAGATTTATTACAACGAACTTGTCTTATTACCCTCACGAGTCACGAGTCTTGTCTCTTTCACAATTCACGCCGATGAAAATTTATTCATACCTTATTTTAATATATTTTTTTGGGTGGTGAAAACCTTATTTTAAAGTTCTATCCACTATTTTAGTAAACAAAACAAAAAAAAACTTCATCCACAATTTTAAACTATTTTTTTTTGTTGAATTTATTTAAATAATTGGTATCAGGTAAATTACTAAACTGCTTAATTTACTAGACCCTGCTAACTCCTAAAAACCTTTTTTTCCTGGTTTATGAAAATTATCGAAAGTTAAAGAGTCATTAAGTTTTTCTTTTTGTCTACTTCTGTAGTTACTTTTTAGCTTTCTTTTGGGTTTTGGATATTTAAGCCCATCTGAATTTTTTCTCACATAATGATTTTTGGGCCGTACATATTTCATATTGTCTTTTGGGCCATCATAATTGTCATTTGAGCCTTATTGTTAGGCTTGGTACATGCTTCATGAAACTAAAGTACCAAACACTCATTCACATCATCATCTTTAATTTATTGCTACAAACTCCATAAATTGTCATTGTTTATGATGATAAATAATATAGTTTGACGCCAAAAAGATAATATATATATTACCGTTTATGTTTTTTTAGAAATCTGGATAGAGTTTCTGGTAGAGTTCAATTTCAACTCCAAATCAATGTTCTATGAATTAGTACATTTAAGAAAGTTTGTCCGGTTTTCAAATAAAAATTCACCATATATTTTTAAAGTATTTACCACAAAATGTTTTATAATTATCAAACTTTACTGTTTTTGAAATATATTTATTCTTTATTATTTTTATTATAATATAAAGTTATTTACATTTATAGACTTAAACACATCTTAATCAACGGTGTCCGTTGGATTTTATGTTTTTATTTATTTAGTCTATTTACTGTTTGTCTTCTCAAACTATAATCTAAGAGAGACATATTAGATCTATGATTTAGATTTGTCAAACGTAAGTTTTATAATTTTTGAGAATCAAATAATATTTTATACAAAAATTCCAGTTTTTTGGATTTTGAAAAGAGAATATTTATAAGTAAAATTGACAGAGATATAATCGATATAACCAACCAAAGATCATCATATCCCTGTAATCTATATAATCAAGATCATTATCATTATATGTTCAACTTTTATTCAAAAGAAAAAAAGATTATGTCAAATAGTCCTTACCAATACAACAATACTATTAAATATCACTAGCTGAGGTGTGATTTTTTATATAATTTATTTTAATTATAAATTTTTTTCAAATTATCTCAAATTTATCTTTTAATAGTTTTATGGTGAAATTTTTATTTTTTATGATTAATTGAATAAGCTTAGATTTTAAATCGTTTTAATAAATGGTATATTCAATAAGATCACCAATCCAATATGATCACCAATCCATTAAAGTCACCAATCTAAAATAGGGAATTGTTATAAGAGAAAACAAATATGATCTCAAATCACATATCTAATATGTTTTTCTTAATTCTTTAAATATATTTTTTTTTATCTCTGACTAGCTTTTGTGGATCGATTTATCAATATGAAAATTGTTGGTTTACACATATTATTTTCTCTACTATTGATTATTAGTGGAACATTTTAGATTGACATTTGTGGTATTAACTATTAAAAAAACTTACGTTGGTGTATTTGGTTATAATTTTCTAGATATGCACATGCGTTGTGCATAATATAAATATATATGTGGCATTTAATTAAAAAAAGATATTCAACAATCCACTATTTTAAAACTTTGATCTACCTTTAAATATATTAGAACCTCACTTGACGTCTATTATTGTGTACAATAAGTGAAATCTTTCATATTAGTTATTTATAAACATGTAATTGTAGTATCAATCAAGTATTAAACGAACCAAAACGGCGTCGTTAAGTAGGGACGCTTCCAGCTTCTTTTAGAGCGTCTCTTTCCTTTCCCGTTATCTTTCCAATATATTTCTTTCCCTCAAATGTTGATTTGTTCTGTAAATACTCAAACGGCTACTTTTAATCCAGATCATAATAAACCCCAACGTTAACGAAAACAATTAAACAAACCCAAATCCCGATCGTTACTTGTAAATCTCGTCACTAAAAATTTCGGAGATGGAGCAGCCGAAGAGAGTCGCTGATAGGTATCTAAAGCAAGAGGTTCTTGGCCAAGGTACTTACGGAGTCGTCTTCAAAGCTACTGATACTAAGGTTATTCATTAATTCCGATTCCCATCAAAAACTAGGGTTTCGATTCTCAATTTCATTTTTCATGGATTTGAATTTTGCAGAACGGAGAAACTGTGGCGATTAAGAAAATAAGAATCGGTAAACAAAAAGAAGGTGTAAACGTAACAGCTCTAAGAGAAATCAAATTACTCAAAGAGCTTAAGCATCCTCATGTGATCGAATTTATTGATGCGTTTCCTCACAAGGAGAATCTGCATATCGTGTTTGAGTTCATGGAGACTGATCTCGAATCTGTAATTCGCGATCCGAATCTGTTTCTTTCTCCCGCTGATATCAAATCTTATCTTCAAATGACATTGAAAGGTCTTGAATATTGCCATCACAAATCGGTTTTGCATAGGTAAAAACTTTTTATAAAATGATTCATCTCTAATAATAAAGGTCTGTTTTTGGATTTATATTATCCCAAAGTTTTTTATTTTTTTTGTATTATGTGTGTTTTCAGAGATATGAAGCCAAATAATTTGTTGATAGGACTTAATGGACAACTAAAGCTTGCAGATTTTGGGTTAGCTCGTATATTTGGTAGTCCTGGTCGTAAGTTTACTCATCAGGTATGTGTCTGTGGCAAATGCTATTTATGTATATCTTTAGTATCTTGATGTGTTGTTCTCTGGTAATTGATTTCATAGGTTTTTACTAGATGGTATAGAGCACCTGAGCTTTTGTTTGGTGCAAAACAATATGGTTCTGCTGTTGATGTTTGGGCTGTTGGTTGCATTTTTGCTGAACTTCTATTACGCAGACCATTTCTTCAAGGAAACAGTGATATTGATCAGTTAAGTAAAATCTTTGCTGCGTTTGGGACACCAAAAGAAGATCAGTGGCCTGATGTGATAAACCTTCCTGATTATGTTGAGTATCAATTTGTCTCTGCGCCTTCTTTACGTTCTTTGTTCCCTATGGTTAGTGAGGATGCTTTAGATTTGTTGTCAAAGATGTTCACTTATGACCCTAAGTCTAGGATATCGATTCAACAGGCTTTACAACATAGGTATTATTATACTTAAAGCTTTTTTTCTTATGGAGAATGTATTAACCGGTTTTAAAGTTTTTTATTTTTGCTTAGGTACTTTGTATCTGCACCTTCTCCTACTGAACCTTTAAAGCTTCCAAGATCAGTTAGTAAGTCATCTGATAGTAAACTTAAAGCTGTTAAAGTGTTGTCACCAGCACATAAGTTTAGAAAAGTTATGCCTGACCGAGGAGGAAAGACTACTAGTGGTGTCAAGGACCAGAATAATGTGGATGTGATGAGACAAGCTAGTCATGATGGACAAGCACCAATGTCTTTAGATTTCACCATCTTAGCTGAGCGGCCACCGAATCGACCAACCATCACCAGGTAAAGACAATTTTGGTTTAGTCCTTTTGTAGTCAGTTCTTGTTCAGCTCTAACTTTTGATGGAATTATTGTTTTTGGTTTTGCAGTGCGGATAGATCTCATCTGAAGAGGAAACTCGATCTCGAGTTCCTATAGGATATAACGTAACAGTCTTCCTCTGAGGACACAGCGAATCATTCTTTCTGTTTTACATAAAAATCTAAAATATAAAGGCACAGAAACCTTTAATTCACAGATGATTAACTAATCATAATGTCATTATAGACAAATCTGTATGCTTTTTGGCCTCTGTTAAGATGCAACTTATAAAGAGAGTTCTGGTCACAAGGTCATTTCTTTATCGAAGATTCCCATTCTCAATTGCTCTTAGAATACAACTAAAAGTTATGATTTTTTGTACAGCATAGATTGATACAGCTGCAGAAGTAATGTTTTTGTAGCTTTTACTGTCATCTCAATCTGTAAAGATAGTGACGAGGGAACGAACATGCACACATTTCTTAAATAATTTTGATAAATCTTCATTCGTACATAGATAATTCATCTTGATGATGATGGGAATATAAAGTGATGAAGAATATATTCATACTGTATTATCCAGCTTCCTAGAGACTAATGTACGTAAGGGCCAAATCAATTAAAACTACCCAATGAGTTCATAAGAGCATGTATTATACTCATTAACGTTGATTAACTCCTTTGCCAATTCCAATGCTTTTTTTCCTCAAACTGGAATTGAATTCATCGTTCGACGTCACCATCTTTATCATCTGAAGACCCGACTCTGTTTGTAGCTTTCTTTGCCTATTCGTATACAAGAAGAAACACTCACATAACGCCAATTCTAATTTGTATATATAAAAAAGTTGAAACCAACGGTTAAAAAAAGTTTTTACCTCTTTATCCCAGTTAGTAAATATAGTGACTAAGGAAAGACACAACACTAGAACAGCCAATGCTGTTACTATTCCCAGCCAAATCCCCTGAAAAAAAATGATACAATACCAAATCAATTATACTAGTCTTGTCTTGAATTTGACAATGAGAAAGCAAGTTTTAAAGATTATTACCCGACCACCATAAACCTAATGGAACTCCAACAAGATAATATGATCCAAGATTCACACACGCTCCAATTTTCTGCCATCCACATCCTCTAGCAACCCCTGTAACCCAACCATACATCAAAACAACTTAACCGGGATTCCAATTTCTTAACCGGACATAGATAATAAACCACGTCCCTAAAAACCAACCTGAGAGAACGCATTGGAGACCATCAAGGAAGTTTCCACATGCAACAATCGGTATCATTGATGCAGCATATGCGATGATTTTCGGGTCACTACTAAAAGCGTGACCTAAGACTTTCCGAACCGACAACAAAACCGTTACAAACAACGATTCCTTCGGCTACTGCTATGCCTACAATGACATATACAGCTAGTTTTGCCACTTGTGGATTCCCTGCTCCTAACTCATTTGAAACCCTTATGCTGCAAGTTAACAGAATCACACACAAGTGAGATACGTTTTTTTAATGAGATCATAGGATATATATATATATATTTTGGTTTTGGTACTGACCTCGCAGCGCCACCAACCGAGATCTGCCAGATTGTTAGTGAAGTATTTAGACTGAAACGTTACACAAATTTGAGTTGGTCAAGTATAACAAAAAGTGTAAAACTCTTAGCAACAAAATACAATGTAATAATATAACCGATTTTTTTTACCAGATTGAAAGAACCGAAGTTTCTAAAACCGGATTAGGAAGAAGCCCTGAAGCGAGAACCAGAAGCTCAAAGGACCACAACTCCAAACTGTTTTAACAAACATAATCGATTAAAAAAGACAAGATACTAAACCTGAACAAAATGCAGACTTTTTTTGTTTCATAACTTACCAGACCATAACTGCTGAAGGAAAAGCAATTTTGGAAAACTCATAAAGTTCTTGAAAAGATTCCATTGAAAACCCGGTCTAGCTATGCGAGCAAGCAGGAGAAAACTTGACATAACACGAGAGGAGAATGACATTGACCCAATAAGAAACCAAAATAGCTAGAGCAGCTCTTCTGTATCCTAAACCAGTCTTCAAAACAAACAACCAACACAGAAGCAAATGAAGACAAGTAGTGATTCCAGAGCAGAAAAAAGACAGGGAAGACATTGTTCTGCGCTTGCAAGAACCTGTTGATGCATTGTAGTAATCCGTAGGCGAAGAGGCTTGGGATCATGTATCTAGCGTAAGAGCCAGCAACACTTGCAATGGACTTGTCTTGGTGAACTAATACAAGAATCTGTTCTGTGTAAGCCCAAATGATTGAAAGAGGAACAGAGAGTATTATAAGAACAAACATTGCTCTCTGCATTTGAATTCCTAGTTTTCCGTATAGCTTTGCTCCGTACCACATAGTGTCTCCAATGCACTCGCTGTTCCCGACTTTTTTTACACAGAAAAAATGAGTTTTATAGTAATAAACTAAAACGCAGCGTTTAAATAATAAACCTAAAACGTAGCGTCTCCAACGAATCAGCAGTGACAATCGACAAATCATGGTCCTGTCATCGGAGGCAATAACTCTAGAAAATCTGATCCTATCTCTTGTGAAAGAGATTAGACAACACATTTTTGAAATTGTTTAAAAAAAATCAAAAGATAATTATCAATCATCAGATCCAGGTGAGTCTAGGGAATTCTAGGGTGATGAAGAAAGCGTACGAGGAAGGTGAAGCCGGTGACAGAGGCGAAGGAGGTGGCGATAGAGGCGGCAGAGAGGGGAAGAGAGCCGAGATGGCCGACGAACATTACAGAGATGACTTGGAGAGAGTATTGAAGCAAGCTTACACCAATGAGTGGTGCTGAAAGCCATAGCTGCTTCTTTACTTCTTCCTTCACACCAATCATTCTTGTGTTTCTCTCTGTGATCAGAAGCGGAGGCGTCACACCATCTTCCATTTTCGCTCTTTCTTTCCCAAAAGTAAAAAAAAAGTATGAGAAATAGAATAACAAACTCTGTCTCGCTTCTTCCTAGTCTTTAGGGATTTTTTTTTTCTGGAGCCGTAGTTGGTATTTTTATGCTTTTCTGTTTTTTTTATAACGTTTTTAATGGTATGAAATTGTAGTTATGCGTTAAATAAAAATAATTCCTTTCTATTGTACTTACTGATTTGGTGAGTTATTTTTTTTATTAATATGATATTACACATTGATAACAACAATCGAAATAGTTTACAAAAAATAAAAATCGAAATATGCTCACAAATCCTCAACCATCAATTTTTCTTATTCGAACCTTCCGTTAATAGGCAGATGACGTGAGTGGGCTCCTGGTTCTCTTCTCTTATTCTCTTTTTCCACCGAGTTAGTAGACCACCGTAGACTCAGTCTCCGGTAACATTGACTCGTAAACTCGTCCTTTAGCTTTCTTCACCTGAAAGTAACATAAACGTCACGTATTTAGTTATTTTAAACAAAAAAAAATGAATGACACTATATGTAGTTCTACTTACCTCTTCAGTCCAGTTGGTACGAGTCATGACAAGAGCGATGGCAGAGACTTGGACAAGTGAAGCACTAATCACTCCTAACCATATCCCCTAATTAAACACCCCAACACAACGAATCATTCAAAAGATGCTAACTACTAAAACAAAAAAAAACATCAATCAACTTGTGATTTAAGTAAAATCTTTTTAATTACCATTCCTCCAATTCCTAACACGAACCCAAACAGAATCATTGTTGGAATTCCAACGATATAGTAGGATCCGAGTGTTACATATGCCCCTATCTTCTGCCAACCCGATCCTCCAAGAACCCCTGATACAATCCATACCAACAAAATTTAAAAATTTCATCTAAAGAAACATTGAGATCAAATAAGAGAATTGATGAAAGAACCTGAGAGAATGGCTTGAAGACCATCAAGTAGATTGGAAACGATGAGGAGAGGTACCATAGTTGCTACATATTTAACAACTTCAGTCTCGTTTGAGTAAGTGTATCCAAGCTTTTTACGTGTAACGAGCAACACCAAATCAATCAAGCCACACACAAGAAGGGTCATGGCTAAACATACACGTATAGCTCGCATCGCAACGTCTGGATTTCCTGCTCCTAACTCATTCGATACCCTCACACTTTCACAACACACCGTAAAAGTTTTCTAAGAGCTTATAAAAGCAAAGTACTAACATCTTAGAAAAAAAGCAAAGTTGGTTACCTTACTACACAAGTTGATGCAAACGGAACCATACGAATTACTGTGGCAATACCTAAACTGTTCATAAAACAAATGTGGAATCGGATCTTTGTAGTTGGTATTACTGTGCATACAAGTTAAAAGAGTGTAAATGTGTTTACTTACCAAGTGGATAAAACCGAAGTTTCCAAGACAGGATTTGGAAGTAAGCCTGAGAGGAACACTATTGTCTCAGATGACCAAATCGTCAAACTGTTTCCATCAAGATATGAAACAACATTAAAGACATAATATACAAAAATAAGAAGACATGGACTCATAGATACGTACCAGACCATGAACGCAGACGGAACAGCCAAGCGAAGAAACACCATAACATTCTGAAGAGCTTCTCGAGAGAACCCAGTCCATGTTTTGGCACAAGCAGGCGAATACTTAACGTAAAGACTCAACAAAACAACATTAACCCAAAACGAAAACGAAGTAGCGAGCGCAGCTCCTCTAATCCCTAACCCAGACTTCAACACCAAACACCAACAAACAGGAACGTGAAGCAGAGTGGTTAAACCAGAACAGAACATGAGGGGAAACACTCTGTTCTGACTCGTAAAGAATCTGTTGAGACACTGGAGTATCGCGTAACCGAAAAGACCAGGGATCAAGAACACGATGTAAGATCCAGAGGTTTGAGAAATAGTTGCGTCTTGTCCAAGAAACACAAGGATGGATGATGCATTGATCCATAAAATGGATAATGGTAAGCATAAGAGTAGAAGAACCACCATAGCTCGTTGTGTGTGTATTCCGAGCATTCTCTCTACTTTTGCTCCGTAAGATTGACCACACAATGTATCCAATGCTCCCGACAATCCCATCTACAATAACATTAATTTATTATATTTTAAAATATTTTATTAATTTATAGTGTGTATTAATTTATAAATGTGATATCTGGTCCAATTATTAATTTAGGACTAGAGAAAATTATTGATTTATCTAATTATTAATTTATCGAGTATTAATTTATAGAGGTTTCACTATTTATAGAAATTTATAACATTAATTTAAGTTTATTCAATGCAAAAGAGAGTGAAAGAGAAAGAGACTGACGAGTAAACTGAGGCCGGTGATTTGGGCGAAGGAACTAGCAAGAGAGACGCCGGATAGAGCTAACTCGCCTTGATGTCCGACGAACATAATGGAGATCATTTGAAGTAAGTACTGAAGCAGATTCGTAGCCATTACTGGACCACCGAGCCATAACTGTTTCTTGACTTCTTCCCCTATCCATCCTCCTCCTCCTCCACCGTGTATCTTCCGGCCAGAGACGTCTACGATTAGTGGATACGCCGGAGAGTCGTCGTCTCCTTCTCGTCCTCGCTCCATGAATTTTCCCTTTTTTTTCTCTTCATCAGTTGGTGCAGAGTATGTGTGGTTATATAGATCGGGAAATGTGGTAGTTGGCGAAATTCTGATCGTTAAAGCTTTGGTCCCATTCGATACTGACACTGAAAAGTTAATACTAGTAAAACATGTGAATAACACGTGTCACAAACTGCACTACAGAAATAGAAAAAGGCCTAACTTTCAAAGCCCAGGCCCATTCCAGAAATACCATCAGCAAAGATTAGCGCGTCGTAAACACGCGCGACATTTCTGCACAATGTAATTCGCATGAGTCTTTCTTCCTTCAACCCCTAAAAACTTGAGATTTATCTCTCACTCTTAGAGAAGAGAAGAGACATGCTTCAGCCAAGTAGTCAATACTCTTCTTCTAGAGATGTCAAACATCATCATCGTCTACCTTCTTCCTTCTCTTCTCTAAGTTCTAAAGCTAGAATTTTTCCAGTTCCTCACTTCTCCTCTAGGGTTTCTTTTGGGTTTCAACTTCATTGCTCCTCTTCTTCACCCTCCTCACTTTCACCGACACGATGCTCTAAACCTAACCCTAGCTCTCGATATCGCAAATACGGCGGCGTAATACCTTCCATTTTACGGTCTATTGACTCTTCCACTGATATTGAATCAACTCTAGCTTCTCTTTGTCTCAATTTAAGCCCTAAAGAACAAACTGTTCTTCTCAAGGAGCAGACTTCTTGGGATAGAGCTCTTCGTGTGTTTAGATTTTTCCAATCTCATAACGGTTATGTTTCCAATGTGATTCATTACAATATTGTGCTAAGAGCTTTGGGTAGAGCTGGGAAATGGGATGAATTGAGGCTTTGTTGGATTGAGATGGCTCATAATGGTGTTTTGCCTACTAATAATACTTATGGTATGCTTGTTGATGTTTATGGTAGAGCTGGTCTTGTTAAAGAAGCTCTTCTTTGGATTAAACACATGGGACAGAGGATGCATTTCCCTGATGAAGTCACTATGGCTACTGTTGTTAGGGTTTTCAAGAACTCTGGTGAGTTTGATCGTGCTGATAGATTCTTTAAAGGTTGGTGCGCTGGGAAAGTTAATCTTGATGATCTTGATTTGGATTCCATTGATGATTTTACTAAGAACGGTTCGGCTCAGTCTCCTGTTAACTTGAAGCAGTTCTTGTCTATGGAGCTCTTTAAGGTTGGTGCAAGGAACCCTATTGAGAACAGCTTGCATTTTGCATCTGGTTCAGACTCTTCTCCTCGGAAGCCAAGGTTGACTACTACTTTCAACACTCTGATTGATTTGTATGGGAAGGCAGGTCGCTTGAACGATGCAGCTAATCTCTTCTCGGAGATGCTGAAATCTGGAGTGCCTATAGATACTGTGACGTTTAATACTATGATACATACTTGTGGAACTCATGGGCACTTGTCAGAGGCTGAAGCCTTGTTGAAGAAGATGGAAGAGAAAGGGATATCCCCTGATACTAAGACATATAATAGCCTTCTGTCTCTTCATGCCGAAGCTGGGGATATTGAGGCAGCTCTTAAGTACTATAGGAAAATCAGAAAAGTGGGACTTTTCCCTGATACTGTAACTCACCGAGCTGTTCTTCATATCTTGTGTCAGCGGAAAATGGTTGGAGAAGCTGAAGCTGTGATCGCTGAGATGGACAGAAATGGTATTCGCATTGATGAGCATTCTGTTCCTGTTATTATGCAGATGTATGTAAATGAAGGTCTAATCGAGCAGGCAAAAGCTCTGTTTGAGAGGTTTCAGTTGGATTGTGTGCTTTCTTCGACCACTCTTGCAGCTGTGATTGATGTCTATGCTGAAAAGGGACTGTGGGTTGAAGCAGAGGCTGTGTTCTATGGGAAAAGAAACATGACAGGTCAGAGGAACGATATTTTGGAGTACAATGTCATGATCAAAGCTTATGGCAAGGCCAAACTTCATGAGAAAGCACTTTCTCTCTTCAAAGGGATGAAGAACCAGGGAACTTGGCCTGATGAGTGCACTTACAATTCTCTTGTGCAGATGCTTGCTGGGGTTGACTTAGTGGACGAAGCTCAGAGGATCTTGGCTGAAATGCTGGATTCGGGATGTAAACCTGGATGCAAGAGCTACGCTGCTTTGATTGCTAGCTATGTGCGGCTTGGCCTGTTGTCTGATGCAGTTGACCTGTACGAGGCAATGGAGAAAACAGGGGTGAAACCGAATGAAGTTGTTTATGGTTCCTTAATTAATGGGTTTGCTGAGAGTGGAATGGTCGAAGAAGCGATTCAATACTTCCGAATGATGGAAGAACACGGTGTTCAGTCGAATCAGATTGTTCTGACTTCTCTTATCAAGGCTTATAGCAAAGTAGGCTGTCTTGAAGAAGCTAGGAGAGTGTATGACAAAATGAAGGATTCAGAAGGAGGCCCAGACGTTGCTGCATCAAATAGCATGCTAAGTCTCTGTGCAGATCTTGGGATTGTTTCTGAAGCAGAAGCGATTTTCAATGATCTGAGGGAGAAAGGTACCTGTGATGTTATTTCCTTTGCGACAATGATGTATTTATACAAGGGCATGGGCATGCTCGACGAAGCTATTGAAGTGGCTGAAGAGATGAGAGAGTCTGGTCTACTAAGAGACTGCACATCGTTCAACCAGGTTCTGGCTTGCTACGCTGCTGATGGGCAGTTGCGTGAATGCTGCGAACTGTTTCATGAGATGTTAGTTGAAAGAAAGCTCTTGCTGGATTGGGGAACATTTAAAACGCTCTTCACTCTCTTGAAGAAATCAGGGGTGCCAAGTGAAGCCGTGGCACAGCTACAAACCGCATACAATGAAGCTAAACCATTGGCAACACCGGCGATAACTGCAACTCTGTTCTCAGCCATGGGTTTGTATGCGTATGCGCAGGATTCATGCTTAGAACTCACAAGAGATGGCATCCCTCTGGAGCATTTTGCTTACAATGCAGTGATATATACTTATGGTGCATCAGGAGACATTGACATGGCCTTAAAGGCATACATGAGAATGCAGGAAAAGGGTTTAGAACCAGACATTGTCACGCAGGCCTACCTTGTTGGGGTATACGGTAAAGCTGGAATGGTGGAAGGTGTGAAGAGGGTACATAGCTGGATTACATTTGGGGAGCTTGAACCAAACCAGTCGTTGTTTAAAGCAGTGAGGAATGCTTACGTGACTGCGAACAGACAGGACTTGGCTAATGTGGTAAAGAAAGAGATGAGCATTGCTTTCGAAGCTGAAGAGGAGTATAATTCGAGATCTGGAGATGAAGAAGAAGAAGAAGAAGAAGAAGAAGAAGAATCCGAAGAAGAAGAAGAAGAGGAATCCGAAGAAGACGTGGCATTTTGAAGTTTAGCCACCACTGTGTGTAGAAAAAGATTGTAGAATTTAGGATTTAGTGGGAATGGCCTGTACAGTTTCACAGAAGCCAAAGGAAATAGAACTGTGTAACGAAATGTGAATTCTTAAAACTGTTATAGAAAGAGAGAAAAAAGGTTCCACGAGATTGAATCTGTAAAAGCGAGCAGTTTGGGATGGAAACATGTAATATATATGCTTTGTGGCTATGGTTTTGATAGAGGAATTAGCATATGATCCTTACAATCAAAGATAGATATATGCATAAACTGGTTGGTCTTCTATTGGTTTTTGTCCCTGGATTGAACATTTTTCTCCTAACCTCAACTGTATAGCATCCATCAAAGCCAATGAAAAGAGTGATGTGTTCAGGAATTGATTCTATTAGTTGGAGTCCTCTCACTTACAGGGGATCTGGAGCCAGAGGAGACAGCAAATAGCTTCAGTCGGAACAAAGAGTGTCTCAGCTTCACTTCTTCTGTCAAAGTATATCAATGGTGGTCTCAACTCTCAAGCCGTCAGAAACTAAGCAATGAAGATGATGATAACTCTTAGAGTTGAAGAACGGCTCTGCCTTATGATACATGAAAGTTAAAAACTATTTCTTCAAAGATCCTTATTGTAAAACTCTTGAGCTGTGTTTATTGTGTCTGGCCTCTCTATTTCAATTGCATTGCACTTGTTCAAACAGGCATAAAAAATGTGTGTGTATGTAATTATGTATGTATGTAAGCAACGTTTTGAAATATATCAACTTTTAAAAACTTTACAAAATAGCACCCAGAGTTTATGAAAACTTTATTTCGACCCATCAATTCTTTTTATAAAAGATAATCGCGGAATTTAAACCCAATTAAATACTCTTTCGCCTGTCTCTCTTCCTCGACTCTAACCCCTTCTCATCTCCGGCGAAAACTCACTCCGACTGACTACTATGGCGCTCGAAATCGAAGCTCGAGAGTAAGATTTCGCTTTGATTTATTTCTTCAAAACCATAGTTCTCTTCTTAGTCGCACTAATTGTGCCCTAAGAACCATAGTTTACGAATACTCAGACGGATCTTAGGTTAAAACTTCTTGAATATGCGACTATCTATATCCGCCATACTAAATTTCTGGTTTTTAATCCTACCCATGTTTTTTCTTAAGCTGATGCCTTGTGCTTTTTTTCTTCTAAATATTTGAATCTTCCGTAGCTATTCTCTGTTTGAATTAATGTGTTATACGAAATTGTGAAGTATTATGATTCTCTAATAGCTCACTATTGTGTTTTTTTATATCTCAGTGTGATAAAGATTGTGCTTCAGTTCTGTAAAGAGAACTCCTTGAATCAAACGTTCCAGACATTACAAAGCGAGTGTCAGGTTTCTCTAAATACAGTTGATAGCGTCGAGACGTTTGTTTCTGATATTAATAGTGGAAGATGGGACTCGGTACTTCCTCAAGTTTCTCAGCTTAAACTCCCCAGGAATAAACTAGAAGACCTTTATGAACAGGTTTTTTTTTCTTTACTTATAAGTGTATAAAACTGGGGATTTTCATGGTAAGTTTTGTTGAAGCATTCGAGAATTTTGATTTATTCAGATTGTATTGGAGATGATAGAACTTCGAGAGTTGGACACTGCCAGAGCTATTTTGAGGCAAACTCAGGTGATGGGTGTCATGAAGCAGGAGGAACCAGAAAGATATTTGAAGATGGAGCATCTTCTAGTCAGAAGCTATTTTGATCCACATGAGGTATGTAAGCTATATCATGCTCCACTATTCAGTATCATGTTGATTGAGTGTTTCTTATGTGGTTATTATGTCACCTAAGCATGGTGATCTGCAACTGTTCATCAGTTTTTAAACAATGTAGATATATCTGCTAGAAATTGTGCATCTCTTGCATTTTTCTCTACTCTGATTTGTTCAGTATGCGATTTTTAATATCTTTTAAAGTCACAAGTAGAACCATTGATTGGTTGGTTATATATGAAGTTGTTTTTTGACAAGGGTCTCAAACTATATTCCGTGTTCCGTGTTTGTGAGTACAAGAGTATCTTTATATTGTAATACCTCTTTTACGTTTTGATGTTTTGCACAAAGAGCAATTGTTTTCATGTTATCATTTCATTGTGTGTTTGAAAATCATGTTTTGCTGATTTTACCATTGTTTCCAAGGTTTATGGAGACTCAACTAAAGAAAGAAAACGTGCACAGATTGCTCAAGGTTGGCCATTCTTTACTTTTAATAGAACATTTTATCTTCACTTGTTTTCTTATTATTAAGTTATTGTGGGATTAATTAATTACCAGAAGGAACTGAGTGATATTAATTTGTTTTTCTCCTACTCTATCAGCTGTGGCTGCCGAGGTTACTGTGGTGCCACCTTCACGGTTAATGGCTTTGATAGGTCAAGCTTTAAAGTGGCAACAGCATCAAGGTGAGCATCCGAGGAACTGTAGATGCTATCAAACAGTTCTGTAGACTTTTAAGTCAAACTTCATCTCGTTTTCTTTTATTTTTTGTCTACGTAATTAATATATCAATAGAATCAACATATGTACCTTCACTAATTTCGTAAAATTTACATACACTTGTGCAGGCCTGCTCCCTCCAGGAACTCAGTTTGACCTCTTTCGTGGGACGGCAGCTATGAAACAAGATGTAGAAGACACACATCCTACTATTCTTAGTCATACAATAAAGGTTCATATTCATCACATCAACTTTAATAGCTTGTTTAGCTTATTGGCCTATGTTCTGTGGCTCATAATTATTTTTGCTTTTCTCATCAGTTGAGTTCTTTTCTAATTTTCATATCTCGTTCCTTGTGCTGGTGCAGTTTGGGAAAAAGAGTCACGCTGAATCCGCTAGATTTTCACCAGATGGACAGTTTCTTATATCTTGTTCAGTTGATGGTTTTATCGAGGTGAGTGAGTTGATGCGGAATTTATTTGTACGCTAATACAAGTGAAATTTCTTTAAACTAAATACTGGGACTAGGATTTCTCTGACTTGAAAAGAATTGCAGGTATGGGATTACATTAGTGGGAAGCTGAAGAAAGATTTGCAATATCAAGCAGAGGTAAGCTCTCGTGTCTCCTTTTCATATTTTATTCTAACTCAGCATGGGGTCAGATGAGCTGTTATAGTACATGTTTACCAAATGAAAAAAATCCTTACTGCATCTGATTATTGAATGGGTGACAATTCCATGAGAATGATAGGGTGGATTAACTTTTGTTGTTTTCGAAAAATGTCACCCATGAAATGCCTGAAGCACTAAGTATATGGTGGATTACTTTTTTTCTTTTAATTCCAAAAATATTACCCAATGAAACTCCTAGAGCACCTATCTCGTCTGAGACTTCCTGGTACACAATATATCAGCTTTACTTACAACTTTTAAATTTCTGACAGGATAATTTCATGATGCATGATCAACCTGTCCTTTGTATAGACTTTAGCAGAGATTCAGAGATGCTTGCATCTGGGTCACAAGATGGAAAGATTAAAGTAAGTTCCAGCTGCATATGTTTGCTTCAAGTTGATCAAACAACTTGATTATATTGTATTCTGTCTAAAGATAGATTATTGCAGCAGCTTGGTAGTTATTTCTTCTTCCATTCATTGGTCCCATATGAATTCTAATTGTACACAATAAGAAAGAACTAGATTTTGATGCATGACACTTTTGCAGGTCTGGCGTATAAGGACTGGCATATGCTTTCGTCGTTTTGAGCGTGCACATTCCGACGGAGTGACAAGTCTTTCCTTCTCTCGGGATGGAAGCCAATTACTGAGTACTTCCTTTGACAAAACTGCAAGGTTTTATTAGTGTTATCTTTTCTTTTGTGCTTGCGATATGATTTTCTGGTAGAGTTTAATCTCATGTTCACAATATAATTTTTTGCAGAATCCATGGTTTGAAATCTGGGAAATTGTTGAAAGAATTTCGCGGTCATACATCTTTCGTAAATAACGCCATCTTTACGAGTGATGGAAGCCGTATAATCACTGCCGCCTGTGACGGTCAAGTGAAGGTAATAATATTGTATTAATATATTCTTGGACTTGGCAGTGTCAGTGTTTCTCTTTCGGAGTCTGCCTTCTGCCATGTAATAACAGTCATGTTTCCTTGCACAGGTCTGGGATTCAAAGACGACAGATTGTCTACAAACATTCAAGCCGCCACCTTCATTAAGGGTATCTTCTCTCTTACAGATTCATATCCATCTTGTAATACTCTTTTCTGATCTTATGTAAACAAGTCAACTCTTTGGTTTCCAAATCTGTAATTTTAGGGAGGTGAAGCATCAGTCAATTCTGTTCATCTGTTCCCCAAAAACCCAGAACACATTGTTGTGTGCAACAAAACATCTTCTATATACATCATGACGCTCCAAGGACAGGTGAATTTCCAGCAATGGTCTCCTTCAAATCAGTGTCATCTTTTCATGCCAAAACAAAGTTTGTTCACATGGTTCTATACTGTTAATCCTTTTTCAGGTTGTGAAGAGTTTCTCATCCGGTAAGAGTGAAGGAGGAGATTTTGTAGCAGCATGTGTATCTACAAAAGGCGATTGGATATACTGCATCGGTGAAGACAAGTAACACTCTAACCCCCTTTCAATTGATAATCTTATGATTCCTTTCTTTTCGGGTCTCGTAACATTGGTTTACACTACCTTGCAGGAAATTGTACTGCTTCAACTATCAAGCCGGTAAACTTGAGCATTTCATGATGGTATGTTTTATATATATTCTGCATTTAGAGCTCAGATTATCATCCAACTAGTTTTCTAGTCTTTTGTTAGGCCTGGTTTCTGAAAACGTTATGCTTATGACAGGTGCATGATAAGGATGTGATTGGTGTAACACACCACCCGCATAGAAACCTCCTCGCTACCTATAGTGAAGATTGCACCATGAAGTTATGGAAGCCCTGAGTTGCCTCATCATCAAGCCTTGCTTTTTTTGTATGATTGATTAATCTCTGACTTTGTTTGATTCAACTGAAATCTTCGCTCTGGTTTATAGAACTAGTGTAATTTATGCGAAACCATCTTTGCCTATACACAAAAGGCTTTAAGGAAACGTTACTCTCAGATTCTCAAACCATTATTTCAGATCTTTCAAAATCGTTTCTGAGTACTTCTCCAAATCATTGATTCAATAATATTTAGTAAAAATATATACAAATAGTCAAATACTATACATGATAAAAGTCAACCTCAGGTATTACAAAAAAAAAACAAGAAATCGAACAGAATAAAGTCATGATTCTCTGAACTTGATGAATTTACTCACAGGTTAATTTACAAAAGATACACCAAATTATTCAAAAGGAAAATTTGTTTCTCTTAACAAATCTAAGAACAGTACAAAAAGAAGAATTTAAGATCACCAGGAGAATTTCAATGTACTAGCCAGACTATAGCCTTGTCCCTTTTCGAACCTACAAATAACAACAATCAACAAAACATAAGATATTTCAGAAAAATATATATAAACTAAGATCAAACACATGAGATGGTGTTGTGTCATAAAAACTTACCATGTTTAACCTCCCAAACAAAAAAAATGGTGAGAAACTAAGCTCCAAACCATGATAAAGCATTCAAATCATCATCAAAAGCACCATAGGAATCAAATACAGGGTCAAAGGTGCTATCAAACGTCAAGTCATTAAACGGAGACAGAATGTTACTGTCCAAGAGCTTCTCTTGCTCACTCTGATACTGATGAAGAGGCAAATCTTCTCCATTTCCATGTAAACCAAGTGGTTCAAGTACTCCTCCTGCACTGTTGTGAGGTGGTCCTTGTCCATTCATTTCTATCTGTGTATGCATCATGTCTTCTTCCTGGTTATGCACAAACACTGCAGAAGGATTATAGAAGTTATAACCTGACCCAAACTGCAGCTCTTGGTTTGAGTTTGATCCGTAAAGCATTGGTCTTTCGTCTACAGGCATCATAGCTTGTTCATTGACAGGTGGAAGATAAGCATAGCTGTTACTGAACTCAGGAACCACTAACTCTAACTCCAGACCATTCTCCTCGGTTCCTAAGGTAATGTTTGGTTCTATAACACCGTCCTCGTGATGAGTACCGTTGATGTTATAATCTAGCAGAGGTGCATCAACATGATTCATATCAGGTAGAACATTTCTCTGCTCAGCTTCTGGTTGTTGTTCCTCCTCAGTTCCTGATCTGACTCTAGGTCTTTTCCTTCTACGATGTTTCTCTCCTTTATCTTGATCTCTTCCTGAATGTGAGATTTGTTCTTTTCGCACTTGGTTTCTTCTACTGTCTTTAGATGAAACTGAACCTGAACCTGAACCTGAAGCATCTTCTGTCCCATCAACATCATAGTCACTATCATCACTATTGATCACAGGTTTCCTCCTATTAGCGTTATTACCTCTCCGATGTGTCTCAGTTACATTAGAGTTCCCATTGTCACTACTAGGCTGTTGAATCAAAGACTCTTCTTGGTTCAAAACCGCCAACCAAATCGCGCTCTCTTTAGCAGTCATCTTGTCTTGTAAACATTTCGACTGCCGAACATGTCTCTTAATCTTCGCAATGTCAGGTGACATATGATTGATCACTGCTGTCAAAACTCCAACTTTCCACATCTTCTTGAGATCATGCGGCTTCCTGTAAGGAGGACTCTGGCTTTTCGGTAAACCAAGTTTCACCCACCATTCTTCGTTCCCACTTGGCCACCAAGGAGGAGGAGTTCCTTTCTCTAACGGATACTTCCTTTGAGGAGGATCACAATGTTGCATCAAAGAAGATAACAAAGAACCTAAAGTCGCATCTTGCAAGTCTTGTAGAACAAACTGAGAGTTTCTATTCCCATCTGATTTACCAAAAGCTAAACACTCCTCTTCGTACTTAGCTATCGCAGCTGGTCCGTTCTTATCAAACTTCACTTTCTCCTTCCACCAAGCTCTTATATTATCAGAAGAGCCACTCACTGGCTTTCCTTTTTCAGGTATGATACCATAAACAAAGCCACGGACTTTGCAGACTTCCATTAGCTTCAACATGTACTTAAGTATACCATCTTGAGCTCTTGACATTTTCTTTCTCTGTGCTTGATCAGAGATTTTCTTAGGTGTCTCTTTCGTTTGAGCTCCCTGAGAGCCGAGTTTTGTTCGCTCTTTGATTCTTTTTAGCCTGACACGATCTTTCCACATACGTCTCTCAAGGTCTTCTGCATCAATCTCTTCATCACTCACATCAATCTCCGCAACATTATCACTAGCTAAATCATCAGGCTCATTCTCCATCCTATCACACAAATACAAATTAACGATTTCTAATAAATAAAGCTCCAAAGGAAACAACTTTCCAATGTTTAAAATCTTTAAAGAATCAGTTTTGATTCGATTAAACAAACAAAAACTCAATTTTTTACATTTTGATTCGAATTTGAGATTGAATCAATAAAGCCTAAAACTTTCCAAGGATCCTAAAATCTTGAAATGAAAAAAGGTGAAATTCAAAAAGCAAAATCAATGAAATTGAATTGAAATGTTTCTCACCTGATGTCTGTTACGGACGTAGCAAGATCGCCCATTTAAGAAAAAGTCGAACAAATCCCTTCAAGAACAGAATCTGAACCGCCGAAATTTGGAAGAAATTTAGGGTTTATTTCTCTCTCCTGTCGTTCTCAGGGGGCGAGAGTAAAAAATGGCTGCGATTTGGAAGAGGCAAAGATTTGTCAGACCAAACCAAAGTGTGTTTGGCAATAATAAACCCAAAAGCCAAAGTTGTTAATGTTTTTTAGTATTTCTTAACCAAATTTGTTTTACTGTTTTTTTAATTTTTTGTAGCAAAAACCAAGTTGTTTTCTTCTCTTCTGTTTTAGTCTCTTAATGTAAAAATATTTTCTCACTTAATCTGTTGTCTAATAAAATCTGTCTACTCGTTTTTTTTTTCCTGCCAACAATTTCTCTATTTGTTGCAAAGAATATTCTTTTGATTTTTTTACCCGAAATAACCGGTGGCTTTTACACAATCACACATGATTTTAACTGACAAATATAGTAAAGCATTCGAAGACAGATATATGCGTGGATTGGATTCATTAGAATTGAATGTCCCTATATATTTTAGAGTTTGGATTTTGTTTCTTCTTCAAACGTATTTTTTTTGTAGGAATTAGAATATATATGAATGGTTTTTTTGTTGGCTTAAGAAATAGAATAATGGTATTTTCTTTACCAATTACATAATTGAAGTTCAAACAGTATTTTATTTTTGTTGTTTCCAATGTGTTTTTAAAGGAAAAAAAATATATATATATATATACATATATATATATATATATGTATACATATACATTATGAATTGTGAAAATAAATGTATATTTTCAACACTTTTAATTCTTTTCTGCCAAATATTTGTGTGTTTTTAATGTTTATTCACAAATATAGAATTAGTTTTTTTCCTGTGTTTCTACTCTTATATAATGGAGTACAATCCAATTATTACATTTAACAGCGAAGAGTATTCAACTTTACTGATTGATTAGAGCCATCTTGCGACTCCTCGATGTGTTTAATTAGTTACATGAGATCCAAATTTGTCTGAACCACAAGTGTATAAAGTAGAAGCAAAAAGTGAAGTGATGAGTTAGGAAGTTTCAGCATCATTGGGACCAGTTTTGCATTCAAGATCAAGAACCTACCCACAACCACAACTACTGTATGGATATTTCTGTACGCCCACCTTTATACCTTTATTTATTAATGGGTTAATACAGCTCATTTAGTCATTGTAAATTGAAAATACAGTATGTTAATGTACGCTTGACGTGCTTCGAGAGAATCGAGACAATAAAAAATATATATAAATGGAGCGTGGAAAAAATATATATGGATCCAATGGCTCGAGAGAGATATATCAGGGATCAGGCTATATACAACGTGAGTTTTGGTAGGATTACTAGGATGGCAAATTTAATTTGTTAGTTTATTATTGAAACTAAACTAACCTCCCTCACTAACCAAGTTGCTTTGGCCCGGTGGTAACTCCTAAGTGGGAGAGTCTTGGATTCGAGTCACCTTAACCACCCAACCTGCAAAAATAATTGCACCAAAAAAAAGTTGGGTCTAGTGAGATTAGTCATTGAGCCTAGAAAGCCTATAGAATCTCTACAATTATCAAAGAAAATAAAAATAAAATTTCCTAGATACTACTTCTTCTATTCCAAAATATAAAGATTTTTAATTAAAAATTCACTTATTAATAAAAATTCTTTTTAACCAAAAGTAATCATTAGATTTTCTCACTTTATTCTCACTAATACTTTTATCAGACTTCTTTTTTAATTTATATTAAATTATTTAGTTTTAGTAATGTATATTGATATTTGCAAAGATGTTTATAAAATAAAACAAACAAATTTAACTAAAAATACTTATATTTTCGAACAGAGGGAGTAGCGTATCTAGTGGGCAAAATATTCACTAAATTTAATTTGATTTGTTATTCAATTTAATTTACTTTTTAAAAAACTGAATATCCGTAAATTTATGAAGCAAAGCAAATACTAAATATTAGTATTCGTTAAAATCGGAGCAAACATCAAATACTAAAATTTTAAGAGGCAAATATTTGTTTCGCTTCGATATATCCACATATATATATATTGCATATTGATTATATTTATACAGAAATTGCAAAATTTTATTCATTAAATTAATTATATAAATATTAATTTTTAATAAATTAAGAATAAAAATGTAGTTTTAAACAAAATATTGCTATTTTGAGATAAATTTTGATTTTTTTTGATTTTTTATTTATTTTACTTTTATAATTATATTAAATTTATTATGAAGCAAATCAAATATCTAAAAATACTTAAGATTTAAGTCAATATTCGGATGTCCGAATATTCGGTTAGGTTCGAAGCAAATATAAAAAAAAAAAAAATTGATTCAGGCGAAGCGAAACGAATCACGAATACTTTAAAAAATCTGAATATTCGTTTCGTGCCTAGACCTACTAAATACTATCAAATCTACGCAAATTATTATGGTAACTTGGATTAAGGTTGCAAATGTAAGTCATGACTGAAAATTTTGAATTTTGGTTATGTTTGTTTAAGCTGTATTTTGGTTTTGATAAAAAAAAAAAAAAGTCTTCTGAGTAATATTTTTTAAACAAAATATCACTTAAACGGTTAAACATCAGTATTAGATAAAATAAGAGTTTTAAAATCAAAGAAAAAAATGGAAAAGCCTGGCTATTTAACAATCAGTCCTTAAAAAAATCATCATATACAGGTCTTTTAAATATCTGTAAATAATTAGTTTGAAAACCATGATTTGTTCTTCTCTAATTTTCTACGGTTTGTCAACTTGTCATATATATTTCTTATACTATAATACGAATTCTTAATTTCTGATACAAAATATTAAAAGCTTAAGTTGAGTGATACGTGTAACGTGGTTTAGAGTAACCTAAATAAAATAGCAATAAATTTCCCTCGTGGCAACAAAAACAGAACAAACAAAGAAAGTACAGAAGTTGACTTTTTTGGGCGACAAACTTTGACTATCCGGACAAGAAAAACCTTAAGATGATCAGATCAGGATCTCCTTCGCATCGATTATTCAATCTTCTAGTCTTCTCGACACTACTCGTAATTTCGCATTACATCACTCACTCATTCCCAGAATAAGTTCATATACTTGGAAGCATTATCATTCGTCTTCTACCCAAAATGTTACAGTGAAATTCCAAATTCAAAGCTTCACTTGTAATCTCTCATGGCGATTCCTTCCTTCCTCTCCCCAAATTTACCATTTTACCCTTCAACCAAACTCCCTCCTACTCGAGGACTCACCCTTTCCTCCTCCTCCTCCTCCGTTTGCTGTCTCTCAGTAGACCGTCCTTCCTCCGCCTCCACCTCCGCCGCAAAGAACGAAGAAACCTCCTCCTTACGTGTCGCCTTATCCGCCGGAGGCACCGCCGGACACATCTCTTCAGCGCTTGCGATCGGCGACGAGCTGAAATCCGCCGACCCACTCGCACGGATCCTCTTCATCGGATCCTCAAACAGCATGGAAAGCGCGACGGTCCCATCCGCCGGATTCGATTTCTCAGCAATCTCCACCGTCGGATCATCACCGTCTCGACCATTCCTCTATTTCAACTCCTTCCTTCAATTCCCTCTCCGCCTGATCAAATCCACCTTCGAATCATACAAAATCCTCCGCGAATTCAATCCCCAAATCGTCGTCGGCACCGGAGGACACGCCTCGTTCCCGGTTTGCTTCGCCGCCGTGATCCTAAGAACTAAACTCGTAATCCAAGAACAAGATTCAATCCCTGGAACAACCAATTGGATCCTCTCATTATTCGCCGACACAATCTTCGCTCCTTTCAACTGTACAGTCACTAACCTCCCTAAAAGAGTCACCGCGAAATGCGTCGTCTATGGGAACCCAATAAGACAAGTGCTTAGACGTTACGTGTCGAAAGGAGCGGCGCGTGTGAGTTTTTTCGGACAGTGGGCAGGAGCTGTGTCGGAAGCTAAAGTTGTGCTTTTGCTTGGTGGGTCGTTAGGAGCAAATGCAATTAACATAGCTTTGCTTAACTGTTACTCGCAGTTGTTGTCTGAACATGAGAATTGGTTCTTCGTTTGGCAAACTGGTGTTGAAGCTTTTGATGAAATGGATAGTCTTGTTAGAAGCCATCCTCGTCTCTTTCTTTCTCCGTAAGTAAACCAACAACATTTTTTAAATTGTTGAGCTTTCGTTAATCACTTAACTCAAAATGTGTTTTTTTTTTGTGTGTGTGTATATAGGTTTTTGAGGTCGATAGGTGTGGCTTATGCGGCTGCAGATTTGGTTATATCAAGAGCAGGTGCAATGACTTGTTCAGAGATCATGGCTTTAGGAAAACCTTCTATTTTGGTATGTTTTAATTTGTTACATTCTTAGGCTGTGATGTGTTATTTCTTGTGTTTGAAATATTGAATGTTATATTTGTTAGATACCATCACCACATAGTGATGAAGGGGATCAAGTAAGGAATGCTTCTTTAATGGCTGATGTTGTTGGATCAAAGTTAATTACAGAGGAAGAGCTAGATTCGATCACTCTTAGAGCTGCCATGGAAGAAATTCTAGGTAATTAACTATCTCAAATTTAAATTCTCGTCTTTTTCCTCTCATTGTCTAAATGAGTTGGTTTAAAATGATAGGGAATGAAGAACTAATGACAGAAATGAGCGAGCGGGCGTTGAAAGCTGCAAAACCAGACGCTGCATCAGATGTCGCTAATCACATTATTTCTATTGTCAAATCCAAATATAATTAGGTAAAAATTCTTTTGTTCTATAAACTGTCTTCTCCCACTTAAGAGTTTTGATTTTAGTTACCCGTAGCTCAATATACAACCCCTGAGTGTCTAAGTATGAAAAGTAAGTTGTTATAGATTACAGAAGTATTTTGAAATAAAATGTATGTGTTATCATTGATTAGCCCCTTGTAGATTTTGAAGGACTATTGTGAAATGTGTTGGCCAATTTGGCCTTCTTAATAAAAAAAAAGGTAGAGTAGTGTTTCTTCTTCCTATTATCTTTTGCTTGTAATGTGACTCAAAACTTGTCATTTGTATTTTCGTTCATGGTCTAATTGAACCTTCTTTCTGACACAGAGTCTCTCTTTTGTGTATGCAATATGTAAATGAAGCTGAGGTATTTTCAGCGACATAGAATTAGATCAACAACCAAGAGATTGGTTTTACTTTACAAGTAACCGATTTCGTGTGCAGTTATATGAAACACTTGAGAAAACAACAACAAAAAAATACTAAATTTAAAAGCTTTCGTACTTCAGATTTGTAATGCTGCTTATGTCTGGATTCAAATGTATAAGGAATTATTGACAAGATAAGTACAAGCCTTGCAAGTTACAAGCCTTAAAGATTACACCGACCTTTATCCAAATTTGACTAACTTACTCATATTTTTCTGTTTTTTTCGTGACAAAGGAATCTAAATTGAAAATCTTAAACCACAAAAATTTAGATATAGAAACTACGAGCAGAAAGCGACTGACTTAGATCTTTCACCGTCTCCGTCTATATAACCAAAATAACCGTTGTTCTTCTCCGGCAACATTGTCGGGGTATTATTTGTGTTTCGCGGTGGTTATGGATGCTCTTCGATTCGATTTAAGCTCAGCTTCCCTCACTTCCACCGCCGTCGCCGCCTCTTCTTTACGCAGTCACTCTCACCATTCCTTCCCCTCGGTGCAACTAGGCCGAGTCAGCTCATTTCCGGCGATCGGATCAGTCTCAAAGACGGTGAATGAAATCTTCACGGCGGACGAGCTCCACTACGTTCCTGTTCCCAACTCTGTTTGGCGCGTCGCTCTCTGGCGATATCTTCCTTCCTCAAAGGTACTTACATATATTATATACGCATATATTCGTATAAGTGTATTGAGTTATACGTTTTATCATGTTTTATACACTTGACAAAGGCACCAAAGAGGAAACATCCTTTGATCCTTTTGTCTGGGATTGCAAGCAATGCTATTACATACGATCTTTCCCCTGAGGTGATTTGATTTATTTTAAACTACCGACTACTAATATTAGTTTTGTATTCTTGTAACACAAGTCTAATACATTGAAGCTTGTTCTGTTTCTGTGGATATTTTATTTTTGCAGTCTTCCTTAGCAAGATTCATGTCTGGTTCAGGATTTGATACATGGATTCTTGAGCTCCGTGGAGCCGGATTGAGTTCTCTAAGTGTTGATACAGATCTTGGTAAATGGCATAATAATTTTCTTTTGATATGCTTATATATGTAGATGATTTTTTTCTGATAAATCCTGTTATTTTGACGAAAAGAGAAACCGACAAGGACATCATCATCTTCCAGCAATAACCAGGAGCGGATCATCTCAAATTTATTGGAAAATCTCATAAACGTATCTGAGACGCTAGAAAATGTTCTTGATGGAGGTTGATTTGTAATACTGTTGATTTGGTTTTGTTCTGTTGAGACAAGAGAAGAGTAGAATCTTTTGTCTAGTTACTAAGAAAGAACTTGCAGGTTCCAAGAGAGTAGAAGATTTCAAGAAGCGTCTTGAACTTCTCCCACATTACAATTGGGATTTTGATAACTATTTAGAAGAAGATGTTCCTTGTGCGGTGAGGTGACAACTCTTCTTGTTTTATTCTTCTCTCATTGCAAAGCATTTTCCAAACCATACATGTCTGATTTTATGAAATGTTGGTCTCAGATGGAGTATGTAAGGACTCAAACCAAGCCTAAAGATGGGAAGTTGCTCGCCATTGGTCACTCAATGGGTGGTATTTTGTTATACGCCATGCTCTCAAGATGTGGTAATTAAGTTCTCTTTATACATCATATAGTCTCTTATTGTAAGATTTTTGGCTCAATCACGTTTCTTTAATAGGCTTTAAAGGAATAGATTCAGGGTTGGCTTCTGTTACCACTCTCGCATCAACGTTTGACTATTCATCTTCAGGAACACTCCTCAAGTATATATTACCTGTGGTAAAGTACTCAAGAAACCAATCACTCTGTTGTTTCACTCTCTGTGAAAAAGTGATCTTAAAATCTCGTTTTGTTTTTCAGAAAGAGCCCGCGAAAGCTCTTAACGTGCCTTTTATACCGGTTGATACAATGCTAGCCATGGCTCACCCTTTAATGTATTGTCCTCCATATGTTTTGTCATGGTTAACAACTAATATCTCTGCTCCTCAAATGATGGACTCTGAATTGGTTGAGAAGCTTGTCTTGAACAGCTTATGTAAGACATTTTCTCAAGATTTTTACACATGTTTCATACTTGGTTTATTATTTCTGATAACATTTTTTCCCGGGAAATAAAAACAAAAACAGGCACTGTGCCAGCTAAGCTTCTTTTGCAGCTAGCAACAGCTGTGGACCAAGGTGGGCTACGTGACAGAAGTGGTACGTTCTATTACAAGGATCACATCAGTAAAACCAATGTGCCTATCTTAGCTCTTGCTGGTGATTGGGACATAATCTGCCCTCCTGATGCTGTATACGGTAGTTACTCTACAACATTAACTTAACCACGAATTCAAGATTCTTTTTTTTATCTTTATTGATGTGTGAATGGTTGTTCTGATGAGCAGATACACTGAAGCTGATTCCAAAAAATCTAGCTACTTTCAAAGTCTTTGGATCACCTGGAGGTCCACATTATGGCCATCAGGATCTGATTTCTGGTCGCACTGTATGTATTGTCAACTTCTCTTCATTTTACAAGTCATATTGGTTTTGTATTCATCCTTTCATTCTCATTACAGGCACGAAACGAAGTATTTCCCTTGATCATTCGATTTCTTCAGCAACATGATGAGAGTTAAGACCAACAAGATTGTATACATATATATTCACACATTAGGAGCTTAATATACTCGAACACAGAAGCAGTGTACAGTAGAATATTGATGTATAGATAAACTATATGATGTTACGTGCACGTTACCATTTCATAATTTTCATGTGATTTATAATGTTAGATCTACCTAACAACATTTGTAGTTGACGACCTAATAATCACCAACAAAAACTTTATCAAACCCATACGCAATGTGGGGTTCACTGTCTTTGGGAGACTATTTCATAGATTTAGAAACTGTATGTTTCTTACAAGAAAAACAAAAAAAAAGTAGCAATCATGAATAAAAGACTGATAAAAGAATCTAACATAAAATAGTGATTTGGGTCCAATCCCAAAAATCAAGAATCATCATCACAAGAGGAGGAGATGTATCTAGTCTAAGACTTAACGTGCGGCACCGTTTTACAAACCGGACAAGAGTTCTTCCTCACTAGCCATTGTTTCACACAGTTTATATGGAACCTGTGGCCACATCGTAATTTCCCTACCTCATCCGTTGCCTCATACTCGTCCTGTCAAACAAACATTCTTCTAAACATTGGTTTCTACAAAGAACTGATTCTGATTACTCTGAACTTACTTGACAGATGATGCACTTTCTATCTGCAAGTGGTGTATCTAAACGGAAAGGTTTGACTTTCCGGAGACAAGTTTTGATCTGTTTTTCTGTAAGTCCAGTGTTCACATACCCAATTCTATCACCAAGCTCCAAAAGTTGCTGTTTTTAGACCACAAAACAAACAACAACACTCAACAACCCTAAAGACAGTAGACCTCAGCTTAGTGATAATTTTTACAGAATGGCACTTACTTCGTATGACATGTTATCGACGTTGAGCCTCATGTCACGGAAATGATCCAAAGAACTTAATAACCCTCCCATTACAAAACCATTCTGCATCATCATCATCTGTAAATGAAACACCTCAGATGAATTATACATTCCACAAGCTCCATGATCTCTAAGAGACTTAAAACTTAGTGAAGAAAAAAACACTCTTACCTCAGATAGACCATCAGGGTAAGGTTGTCGTAGGTGGCGATGGTATCTATCAGTCTGTTCAGCTCGCGATGTCAAAAAAGTTGAATCAGAGTCAAAGTAAGGATTTGATTCTTGATTGAGAGATCTTCTTGGAAGAAGAGAAGAACCCTGTAATGTCACAGTTAAGTTAAAACTTAGAAACAAATCCAAACCTGATATGATCACTTGAAACTACAACAAAATCATGAGAACCAATCAAAGTGTAAAAAAACCTAAATTTACTCCACAGAAGCTTGTGATACAATTATACTTACCAGAGTATGACCAATTAAATAACGAGGAAAGATGTATCGTAGAACAAAAAAAAACCCTAATGCTAACTAATTGGATAAAGGCAAATCGTATATTCTAAGATATTATAAACTAACAAAATTTATCCCAGCAAAAACTAAATACGAAATGAATAATAAATGGAATTTATTAACTCTCAGAGATAAATCAAAACTATACGAAATGAATGATAAATGGAATTTAATAACGAAATTTCATAGGAATATAATAAAATAAAATGTACCTCTCTATGATTATTGCTACTATTATTACTCTTATCTCCATCAATTTTACGTCTCGTCGGAATATTTCTTCTCGGAGGATCCGACTCAACTGGGTCAATGGATCCACCAACAACCGCATCCGTTGAAAACCCAACTCCAGGTCCACACCAAACATCAGGAATCGCAGCACAAGCACTACTACTATTACTACTACTAGCTTCACTCAAGATCTTAATCGACCCACCATTAAAGTTTCCACCTTTATTCTTCTTCTTGCTCTTCATCTTCTTAATTTTGAAATCACTCACATCCCAATCCGCGGAGGAACGAATCACAGCCGGGACTGAAACTTGCTGAGATGCTGAAGCCGTACAGCCTAACCCAAGAAACGACCCCGTTTGGGGTTTCTTCTTTGTGGTTTCGTTGGATGATGATGGTAAGAGGAAGAAGGAAGACATGGCGGATTTAGATACGCGGTGGTTAGGTTTTGGGATTAGAGGTTCGTCGGCGGTGGAAATGGGTGGGAGATTTGAATGGTTTCTGGGTCGTTGGAGTTTGATGTGTTGTCCGATTGTTGTTGAGGAAGAGGAAGACGAAGAAGAAGGCTCTGTAGGAAATGGCATTGTCTTCTTCTTTTTGTTTTGTCTTCTGAGAGATAAAGAGAAAAAGAGATAATGGAGAGATTTGGGAAAGTAAAAAGACACAGCGCGGGGAAGGAGTTGGATTAGTGAAAGCTAATTAAGTAATTAGTACGTTAACTAATCAAAATCAACTTTGTTTGAAGTCTACAAGCAACCGAATTAGATATTTTTTATTATGTGTGGTGTATAATGAATACTTTAGTGTTTTAGAGTTTTAGGACTGTAGCTATGTTTGAAAATTTTGAGTGAAATGAGGATAGAATAGGTATTTTTAGCTGTTAACTCTATAGATTCTAATTTCTCACCAGCCTTTTGGAGTTGGACTTTGGACCGCATCTTTTTCTTTTAGCTTCTTATCAAAGTATCAAGATTTTGACTTGATTTGAATAAGTCTTTTTTTTTCTTTTTTTTCTTTTGGGGTTTCACTTTTGTCATGAAACGAAGATAGATGAGGAAATTTTATTGTCTTTGCTTGTACAAATAGAAAAGGTCTCATGTCTCTTCTTTTTACTTTTTATTTTTCTTTGTCAGAGAGGTATTTATTAATTTTTATAAACAGTAGAGGGTCACAAGAGTCACACACACAACTCAGAAAATCACGAGATATTAATATATTTTTTGTCTGTACTAACACAAAAATTCTAAATACTGTATAGTATTTTGTAAAATATAAACCAGCCACTTGCGTAAGCGTAAACACAGTTATCGAAAGAATATTTGTCCGGATTTGCTGGAAAATATTAGTAGTAGTTGTTAACAATTAACTATGATTAAGATTTGAAGAAAAATAAAAAGTGAGAAATCGTCCAAACCAGAGTCCAGAAAAAAAAGTCTCAAACAATTGTCTCCAGTCTTCTTTTTAGATGGGCCAGTGGGCTATTTCGTCTATCGATAATAAAAACGGACTGTACAATATTCGGCCCAATCTAATTGGCTCAACCGGAAACGAAGAAAAGAGCGGTTAATGTTAAAACCCTAATGCGATGATTTTCAACTCCCTAATTTTACAATCTGTTAAACCCTAGTCTTTGAGGCGAATCCCATGAGACGAGTTCTACAGAGATTTCCCAGTTTATTGGCTCGAAACTTCCTTCAATCACCTGCAACTTCCCGCCATTCGAAAATCAAACCTTGTCTTGTTCCTCTCCTCGACCGATCTATTTCCCGGTTCGTCTTCTTCTCTTCCCAATCCGACTCAGCGAGTAATTTGAATAGCGAAGTGGTTGTTTCTAAACAAGGTAGCCAAGATGTTCTTTCTAATGAAGGTAACATTTCTCAAAATCAACTTTTTCTTATTTGTTTGTTTGATTGTGGATAAAAATGAAGAATTTATCTGTTTTTCTCTGTAAAGTTTACAATTTGGTGAATCTTTTATTTGCTATTTGGATTTGCAGAGCTGAAAAAGAGAATACAAAGCTTTATGGATGATGGAGATGAAGATACATTGCCAGACTTATTTGAGGCAATGATGATTAGGAAGTTATCAGGTAAGCACGATGAAAGTGACGATGAGGTGATGGAAGTGGTGCGTAAGTATCCCGTTAACAAGGTCGATGATATTGACTCAGATATCGACAGTGATGATGATTCATCTGACTCAGATATTATTGACACTGATGGTTTGAGAAATGGTGACTCCTCGGACTCAGATACAGACAGTGATGGTCTGAGAGATGGGGATTCGTCTGATTCGGATTTCGAGTTTGATGGGCTCAAAGATATCGACTTGTCTGGTGTTCACAGTATCAAGATTGATGGTCTGAAACCTGATTCCTCTTCTGATTATGATTCTGAAAGTGATTAGCATTGTAAGTTTTCGGTTTTGCACCATATGATACTCTAATCATGTGATTTCTTGCTTAATCGTAGTATGTCTCCAGCTTTTTTTCTTGGCCAAGAGATCTTTCTTAGTGTCATTACTAACCAACTGAATCAGTTGAGTAATAAGATTAGATTTTCTGATTTTATCTGTTATGCGCCAAGTATTTAAAAAGATGACTTTTTTGTTTGCTTGTATAACTGGATTTAATGGATATGCATATTATTGAGTAGTTCGAGTACATTGTAGATTTTATAACACAGTGCTTATTTTGTGTCTTCCAGTTACAAAAATTGGCCTCGTAAATGAAAAAGTTGTGTGAATTAAAAATTAAAATGTATCTATTTCAGCTGATCTGTCTTTGTTTTTGTTCGTTCACGGTCTGATATATATGTTTACGCATTGATTGTGATGAACGAACAAACATCAAAGATTTTGAAAAGAAGCCAGCTGCACTGTGAATGGGAACTTTTGAGAGTATAGGTAGAAATTTATATACAGTATTTTTTAAAAGGCTATAAAATGATGGGCATACACGTTACAACCATTTTAGGCTTTTAAAAAATACCTTTGCATTAAAACGGAAGGATTTGTATATGCTTCTGATAAGGATGTTCTTGATTTTATACAGCAAAGAGATTAGAGATCTCCTGCGATCACGGACTCTCATGGTGAGTAACGCAAACGTGCTCACAACTCGCACAAAGCCATCTCCCTGTATAAAAAGGATTAGAGAAACCCACTTCAAACTCCAAACCAAAAATCTTCTTCTTCTTCTTCTTCTTCTTTTTAAATCCAACTTAGAGAGAGACAATGAAGGGTTATTGCACAAAACCAGTGATGTTCACTCGTGTAATCCTTGTCTTGCTCATTGTTGCTCAAGAAAACCGAGTCGCTGCAATCAAGGTGAATGCTGCTACTGGTTGGATGGCTCCATGCTATAGCAGTTTAGAGGAGTTGAAGTTGGTGCAAATGTGTTGTGAAAAGGTGAAGGAGCAACTAAAATTACACCGTTTATGCCATTTCGCATATTATTCCACTGATGTCAGAGATTTTTTAAAGTCAGCTCATATCAAGAAAGTCGCTATACGTTGTAAAATTCCCCTCAAAAAGATTCCCAAGTGCTAGTCTCAGTTTTGGGGTTGTCTCTGTTTCTTGCTTTAATGGTGTCCCTTTGTTTTTTTTTTTTTTTTAATTGGTCATCATCGTTAATGGGGTTTGTTTGTCGAGTGTTTTTATCGTCAATGAATAAACATTCCATGTTCCAGTTGTATCTTGCTTTCTAATTTCTATATGCCATGAAACTCAGATTAGTTGTGTGTTTTAGAAAGTTCGGATAATTCCATTAACATAAGCTACAGGTAACGTTCTAATTTCAATGCTAATATTACAAAATTAGTATCTAACATTTCCAGGAATATTTTTGATGTTGATGGTGACGGAAAAAGGGTCAAATAAATCGCCAACTTTTTCAGTGTTATAAAATATGGACAAAATAAGGCGCCAACTAATTAAGTTTTTGGTTTTCAAGCTTGAGATGATTTGCAAAGAGAAGTTTTGGGGTCACAACTCACATCACATGTTGTTTTTTTCTTTTTTTATAACTGGATTAAAGATATATGCATATTATTGAGTACATGTGAGATTGTTTTGTGTCTCCAAACTTCTTAGACTCTCTGTTTGATCCTTTTAGGCATGTGATTTTATTGCTTAATCGTATGTCTCCATATTTTTTCTTTTGCCTAGACATCTCTCTTAGTGTCATACTAACCAACTTTACCAAGCTCCTTCGTAGAATGAATCAAGAATCAGTGATAGAATATGGATTCCAAATATTATCTGAGTAAACTCTTTAACAAAAACATAGTAAAAAAACCTTTAATATTTATCTATTTCAGCTAATCCTTGCGCACTACATCAAAGATTTTGAAAGGAAGCCCAACTTCATAGTGAATGGAAACAATACTTAAATTTTGGTAATGAATTAAAATATAATTATGAAAGTGTTTTCTTTTAGTTGTCTAATTAGTGTCAACAAGTTTTATATACCTTCACGGGGGGTTAGCCGAAAGCTGACATCTAATGTTGGATGCACATGCTTTCATTATTTCTCCCAAATGGTGTTTAGGTTTTTTATGCTTTGTCTGAGAATTTTTAAAGTTCCTATAATCTCTTTGGGCTTAGCAAAACATTAGTATTAAACATCTCGAGATCTCCTTCAACCACAAACTATATCATTACTATAACGTGACTCATACAAAGCCATCTCCTTGTATAAATAGAAGGAGAGAAACCTGCTTCAAACTCCAAACCACTTACTTAGAAAGATACAATGAAGGGTTCTTACACAAAACAAGTGTTGTTCACTTGTTCAGTTCTTCTCTTGCTCATTGTTACTCAAGAAAACAGAGTCGCTGCAGAGGAGCCATGTGATCCTACGGAGCTGAGCCCATGCTATGAAACCATACAGACAGGGTCTAAGCCGTCGGATCTGTGTTGCATAAGGGTGAAACAGCAAAAGCACTGTGTCTGCAAATACATGAAGAACCCTACATTCAAATCTTTCTTAAACAAACCAAGCGCCAAAAGGATCGCCACTGATTGTCATTCTCCTTACCCCAAGTGCTAGTCTTTGTTTTTCCTTTTCTCATTTTCCGATTTTCTGTTTCTTGCTTTCATGAAGTTTTCTTTCAAGATTCAAGAATATGTATTGTTGTTTTTTTTGTTCATCAAGTTTCTTAGTTTTGGCTTTGGTTAATGTGTTTGTCGTCAAGGAATAAACTTTCCATTAACATAAGCTACACAGTTAACGAATGCATTTTTTTTTGTCAAATTTGGCCGAAGTAACCGGTCCTAAGATCCTGATTTATATCCTAACCAGCGAATTTTTAACTTAACCGACCGATTTTATAAGAACCAGTTAAAATTCCCTTAACCGGCCAAAGGTTTAATTTTCATTTTAAGTAAATCCCTAAAAGGCTAAAACTCTAATTGCTGACCCATTTCGTCTTCTTCGATTACGAGATCGAGAATCGTTTCTCTCTTAGATCTCAGACTCGACGCCGTCCATTGTCTCAATCGGTTCGTTTTTTTTCATCTGTACACGATTAAATGCTTATATTTTAACAATTTCAAAATTGAATCCTTTCCGAAATTGTGGAATTCAAATCTGATTTTTTTATTTTCCCTGTGGTCAAGAGTAAAATGAATCAGGAGGCAGCAGAAACAGCGAGAGAGTCATTAGAGCTAGTGTTTCGGATGTCGAACATCTTGGAGACAGGGTTGGATCGCCATACCTTGTCTGTTCTCATTGCTCTTTGTGATATTGGTCTTAACCCTGAGGCTTTGGCTACTCTCGTCAAGGAGCTTCGATGTGATTCTTCTGCTTCCACAACTATGGCTGATTAAGTTTATCAAATGTTATTGGATTTATTGATTTATATCATTAGAATTGAATCTACCTTTGTGTTTTCCCATTTAAGCTTCGATTTCATTCTGACATACTTATGTGTTAGTGAGGATTGGTTAGGTGAATTTTTAGAGACAATGTTGACTCACAAAATTATCATCTCATTGCAAAATGACGGAAAAGTGGAATTTTTTATATAATGAGTAAAACACGTAGAATTGAATAAAAATTCTGTTGAATAAATCACAGCAGAATCATTATTCAAAAAAACGTAAAAATCTATTACATTTGAATGGTACAAAAAAAAACCAACGTTTTCAAAGCGAGAAAACGTGAACAAGCGATATACCATCCAAGAATAAGTATAAATGTCACACATTTCTATGTACAATAATGATAAAACTATTTGTTTTTTTTACCAAGTACTTAGTAGATTAAACCCTTGTTTAGTAAGAGTCCAATCACTGTGAAAGCATAAAGAGGCTTTTTGTATTCCAGTGCTAACGTAGATGAGGATGTTGGAAAGAGTTTATATGATGATGATCTTGAGACGATGAAGATCCGGTAATATTGAAACATATACCGTATTCCACTGGAGTTGTTGTTATATACCCTTCGTTTATTATCTCCAAATTGTTTGTAGATCTCTCTCCAACGTATCCGTTTTGTTGATATGATGATCTATTGATTTCCATGTTGTTGTAGTTGTTCCCACCATATTGTTGGTCCAAAATGTCACCTATATAATCAAAGTCATATTATTATGATTTGTATTTAGTTAATGTCAACTAAAAACTAAATTTGATTTCTTAACTTATAACCAACAATGTTTAACAATTGCAGTACACAATTATTAGGCCAAATGACAATTTTGTTTTTTTTGGGTCAACAATGACAATAGTTTTAACATCAATTTGTTAAACGTCGACAATGATGTGACATAAATACTTTTGGATAAATTATCATTTATATATGTAAGTTATTTTTTCGGGTTTAATTTCAACGTACCTTGTGTCAAAAGAGCAACCTCGTTCATTGTGTTTTCGTCCACTTCTAACGAGTTCCACTTTGAGTAAGCTTGTCGAACTAAGTTCTTAATATAGTGCTGCAATCAAACATTACCATAAACGATATTAAAATCACAGTTTTCTAACCAATATGACTAAAAATTCTAGATCACTAATTAAACAATCATTTGGTCTAACATATATAAATCAATAAAACAATCATTGGTCTAATATGTATATATATATACCTGATTCGGTACTTCTCGGCCGGAGAAAACATGACCATCGATATTCGCCTTCACAACTTCGCATATCGGATTCAAAGTCACGACAGAATTCGGTTCTCTGAAAATGTAGAGCTTATTTCCCAAAACACACTCTCTAGCATGTTTCAATGTTACTTCCCACATTTTTTCAGACATTCCAGGTCCCATAATCTACAAATCAATTAACAAATCCTTATTAGTTAGACTGACTATTGAATTTACTCGATAAACATGATCAACTTCTCTAATTAATAATATTATTACCTGACGGAGTTTGTCGAAGTCAACGACGGATAACTTCAAAAAGTCTTGGACCGTGTCGATATTGTGAGAGGAGAGCCTCTTGTGAAATTTCCCTTCTTTACCTATTTTATCTAGCCGCCACACTTCGTCTTCTAACATTGGTGGGTGATTCTTTTTGTACACTTCACCAACCACAAGTTGTACAAAACAAAATTATTAAACAAAGTAATTTGAATTGTATTTTTATTTGTGTGTTAATTATAAGATTTTAAATATATGATTTCACAATGAATAGGCTATATAGACTAAAGAGTATTAAATAATAAAATATAAGCATTGCCAAGACTTTATCTATTTATATAAAGTGGGTGATTTGTTTATGGTCCACATCGAAAATGCTTTTAATTTATTTTACCATAAATTGTTAAACTATTTGTTTGTGGAACTGTATATCGCAAAGAAACAGAAAAAAAACTGTAGAGAAACTTATCAAAACTAGAACAACTAGGACAATGACCAATTACAACTCGTTTTACATGACCAATTTAAAATTAATTTTAAGAAACTAGTAGTCTCTTAAAAACCGATATATAACACAAAATTTAGGTTAATGAATTACATTTTTGAAATGTACATATATGTATATATATTAATTTGAATGTATTTTTTAATGCACATATGTTGCAAAAAATCAGTATATTAAGGGTACATGATTGATAGTGTAATCCATAAGATGTGATATATGGTCAGTTCAAAGATCACTGAAACATGCTTTCTAATGATATGTTACTATCACATCTCTAGTGGGGGTGTTTAGTGAATATAAGCACAAAACTCATTATGAATGGAGATATTTATTTGTTATATATTCATTAATTAATTTATAGTGGAGGTAAAATAATAAGTAATTCAGAAAATGAAACTTACGTTCTCCACGATGATCTTTAACACGAAACGGTTCAGTAATCGCTTCATAAACCGCAACGCCTTGACCGCTACTCCCTTTCGCAACTTTCACGCCGATTCTAAATTTATGGCTACGAACCCAACTGGAATTATCTGTGAACTGAATTTCTCCGATCGTTGCAACACCGTTTCGCACCGTCACAGATACGTCTCCGGCAAGTAACGGCCGTTTCCCTTCCCTTTCTTTGACGATATTATCCTCAAACTCATCACTACTCCATTTATCCCCTAAAGGAAAATTTCCGTGGAGAGCAACGATGTCTAGTTTGATTGGACGGTCAAGATTCACGGGAGTGTTTGAATCATCGACAAGGATTATCTCAAGTGGATTGTTGTCCACGTCACTGATTTTACTTCCAGTGAATATTGGTGTCATCAAGTTCTTACGGAACATAAGCTTAAACGTCGGAGTAAAATTCTCTGGAGCTTCGACCCGAAACGACGAAGACCGAGAAAATGATTGAAGTCTTTTACTTATTCCATATTCCATTTCTTGTCTTACCTGTTCAAATCACCAAAACGAGTAGAGTTATAAAATAATCTTATTTATCTTATAATAAAAATTTGCCATTTGATGTTTTATTACACAAGCTAAATATATACTAGTATGTCTATTATATTTGTTGTTAATATTATTTACCTTTTGATTAACACTACTATATATGCACATCAATTAAACTCTCAAACTATCATACATTGTATGAATACATCATGAAGAAATTTAAAAGGTATCTAAGATTTTGTTTTATGAATCTGGAACAACAATTTCATGAAACAAAACCATTATTCTAAAAATACGTTAATTATTTGTAAATTAAATATGTAGGTCATATATGTAATCAAATGGTAGTATATGCATATAAAATATGAGGTGTTATGTGTGCGGACCATTCTCTTGTCTTTTCTTTTTAGATATAGTTGACTGATATGTTAGGTTAGAGAGGTCTTGTTATTAATACTAGAAGAGGATTTATAACTTTGTAAGTATTTATTACCATCTTCATGAAGTTATATATATATATATAAAATATATGCAACTCTATATGCATATGTACATCGATGAGTAGTAATAACAACATGATCGAATATTCCTATTTTATCAAGTTCCAACTCGCATATTAGACGTTGTCAATGCTAAACTTATGTATAATGTATTTGCATATGTTTATTCCATAGTTGTTACTTTAAGTATGTGTAGTTGATTAAACATGAGAAATATATAACTCTAGTTATTCTCAGTTTGTTCATTTGAGGATATATCCCATTCTCTATATCTATGAGGTATCAGTTTTAAAGTATAGATATGCATATGAATCTATACTTAACATGAAATGTTGTCATATTTCTGTATTAAGACAAAACAAGTACTATTTTAAAAGAACAAAAAATAGTGGAATTAAAGTGGACTTACAACTTTTCTAAGAACAGGCTCTAAGGCTGCAGAAAACCTCTTCATTGTGTTCTCTGTAATCATTGCTCCAACCACACTGAAAATTGGCCGGAAAATAAAACAAACAAACCAAACAAGTGTATCAGAAAAGTAAAGCCATATAACATTAAAAAAAAATCGAGAGTAGTAAGAACTAAATAAGATACTATTTTCATGGATAAGGGATAGAAAGAGCAATCGAGCATATACATAAAAGATTAGCAAACTTATTATAATATATGTATGTGTGTTTGATTTAAAAATGATTGAACCATTAACCAAAAAAATAAGGGTTTTTTGTTGTTAAAACAAAAAGTTAAGGTAGTAGAAATGATTCATCATAAACACGAATATAAGAAGAAAAGAATCAAAATTTTCTGAGAAAAATTTACGAGGCAAAGGATGGTTGAGATTTCATCCGTTTCTCCGGTTTATTTTCTTGGTCGAAATCAAGATCTTGGTAGAGTAACCTCTTTCCCGCCATGGGATTGTTCTTTCTGGTTAATTAGTTTATAGATATAGAGAGAAAGAGAGAGCTTAGATCAGATCGATATGTTTTATAAAATCTAAAAGGGCAATGGTATATATATGCGTTTAGTCTCTGCTTAAGAGTAAGTCTATATTAATGCAAATAAAGAAAGTTCGAAGAACGACAAAGGAAACAACCTGGCAACGTACCAAAGAAGTCCACGCGAAATTTCCTTTTTATTGCGTCATAAATAGGGAGACTTTTGACGTCAACCTTAAGGTTGAAGGTGCCGTTTCCTGACAAGTGGACGGTTCCAATATGCTGGAGTTTAGATCTAACGGTTAATATTATGCTTGATCCGTATGCCACCTGATTACTTCTTGTGGACGGCACTACGAGTAAGATAGATCCGGTCCGTTCTTCAAAGAATTTGTGTCCTGTTCTTCATCTTCTAAGAAAATTTTAACATTAATTTATAGTTTATAGACATCAACATACCTATTTATGACCAATCAATTATCTAATAAATCTATATTTCTTCCTCCTCTAACCTAATTAGAAAATTTGTGAAAATCAGAGAAAAAGACAGGTTCGTTTTTTCTTCTAATTATGTAAAAAAGGCAAAATTTCCAATGATACGAACTTGCTAGTTTTGGTTGGTTCCGTCCGACAAAATTATATATGCTCTATATATAACAACCCCGTTTATATAGAATCAGGACTGTATTGAGCCGAAACTATCTTTTAAACAAAGAAAAAGAAACTCTGATAATAACCTTTTTGGTTTTCATCGTTTCCCCAAATACCATAATAATTTAATAGCTATTGTTGAGCGAAACACTATAACTTTTGTTTTAATATAGAATGTCTTACGTTTAAGAAAATTAATCTAATCCAATTCTTATGTGTTAATAAATATTAAACTGTATAAAAGGTCAAGTGAAAGTTTTCGAAGAAGGTTCGTTGAAATAATTTTTTCCTCTTCTCGGGTAACTTCATGTCGAGTGGGGTTCAAATATCAATTCTCCTCTCAAAACTTGTCTTTCTTTGAGCTACAATCGACTTTGTTTAATTAGTCTCTATCAAATATTAAAGTTTCTTTTTTTTTGTTAGCTTCAAAGTATTTTTGGAAGTGTTTAATAATTATGATTTGCCTCGATTACAAATTGTATGGCACTCTTTGTCACGATGTGATTGTTATTTCACATAGTACATAATAAGAACCATCTTTTCAGTTTGATATAATATAAACGTGAAAAGTCCATTTCTGAATTGCTTATCCACTTTTTGTGGTGGCGAATTCAATTAATTTATTATTTATTTGTTGTGTGTTGATTATAAATTAACATAAAAAATGATTTGAGTAGACTAATTTAATGTTTAAATAACTATGATTTGAGTATTAATCAATATACTCCATCAATAGTAAATTGATTATATTTCTAGAATTTTCACAGAATTTAATAAACTTTTTAAAATGACAATTTTAACTTTGTGTTTATTAACTAATTTTGATTTAAAAGAGTAATTGTGATAACCATTCAACTATTCATTAAACAAGGATATAATATGAACTACACTATAAAACTATTTAACATTAAAAAATAGAGAAAATTGCATCTTTTATAAAAAAAAAATTGAAACAGAAGAAGTAATTTCTAACTATTTTCTTTTAATAATAAGTGAGCCTTTAGAAAGACTGATATAGTCTTGAAGAAGGACTGCCATTTTTCTTGGAAGCAGCCTTTCCCTTTGCATTTTTTTTGTTACTATTGACTAAGCCACATTCTTTATATTTCAAATTATTACCATTATAATTTTATACGTATCATGTATGTATTGAGTAACACTTTTTGCACTCTGTTTTTGTATGGTCTAAAACATGATAGTCATAGTCATATAATCTTACCTGTTTCTATGTATAATTTTCCACCCAATAAGTAAATATCTTTAACTAAACATTTGTCCGCAAAAATCATCATACGCTGACCGGAGATTTTAAATACTAGTTTGAGTTTCATTTTAACAGTATAAAAATACTTTAAAAGAAAAAAGAAAACGGCCGCGTACGGAACAAAACGGCCGCGTGCATATGCAATTATTGGCTACTAAAAATCAAAATTTCTAAACTAGTGGCTTAGAATATATGAGCTCAAGCCATCTTCAAATCTTATCAATAATCAATCATATATTCACGTAACTGAATAATGAAGGGATTATTACCAAAATTGCCACTATAGCGAAGGGATGTTCGGGCAATGCCATTTGATACAGTACATGGCAAATAGTGTAACAGTTATGGAAGCGATTTGACAATTTTAACTCTGAGAAGTCAGTGATATATACTTTGGTTGGAGGAAAAGCGTGAAAGGAAAAAAGAGAGAGGGGGGGGGATAAGGACAGTTTGGTCTTTTCATGATGTAAGAAGTGATTTTTTTCGAGGGATCTTTAAATTGTGGCAATTTTCGAATGTCATTGTGGTTTTTATGGTTTTTCTGTAAATAACTAAATAATGAATGGGGGGGGGGGGATAAGGACAGTTTGGTCTTTTCATGATGTAAGAAGTGATTTTTTCGAGGGATCTTTAAATTGTGGTAATTTTCGAATGTCATTGTGGTTTTTATGGTTTTTCTGTAAATAACTAAATAATGAATCACTTAATTAAATAGCGAAACCAACTGTAGAAAATTGTTGAAACTTGAACCATAAAGAAAATTTGAGGAAGGCAAACTCTCATCCGCTTCCTAAAAAAACCATCATAAATTGAACGTTTCAAGTATAATACTTTCAAACAGGATGGTCCAATAAATTTGGAAGTCATGTTCTAATAAAACAATTTGAACCTTTATTATATATAAATTTTTTTAATTTTGTTTTAGGTTTTAATTTTTTTATTTTAGACTTAAAATTGACTTAAAATATTTGAACTCAGATATTTGCTCCATTCGCTCTGCCTAAGAATTGGTCTTCCTCTTAAATTTACTGAAACCATGTCGCAAGAGTTCAAATTATAATAGTTTTTAGTTAAAAGTATATTTATTTAAAAAATTGTTTTTCAAAATCAAAGTATCATTAGGTATTTTTTTAGTTTTAGTTTACTACAATAAATATTCTTTTTCCTCTTTTCAACATAAAAAGCAGCACAAATAATTATTTAAAAAGTTTTCTAAGTATATTAGTTTAAATTTAATAAAAAAGTACATAAATATTTAACAATATCTTTATAAAATGGAACAACAAAATTTGGTTTAAAACACTTATAATTTGATATGGAAGGAATACTTAGTTTTAGGGTTTTTTTTCTTGGATAAAGATAAATCAGGGTTTAGTACATGAGGGTAAATCTAGGTCCTTAATTTTGTAGTGTTTTTTGAGTTTAGGGAAATTCAGTAAACTAAACAATACTAAATTGCACAGTTATAAGGTGAACTTCCAAAATCATCATGAACCACAACACTACGATAGTGTTTTTGTTTTCTAGTTTATTTTCATAGGAAGAGGAACTAGTTTTCCTCTGTTGCAAAAAATATATATATAGAAGTTTCAAGAATGCAGTTTTACGTGGATCAATCGTGAGGCAAACAAACCTGCAGAAGTACTAGCAAGACATGTCATTCCTGAAATGCTGATTTTTATTTGTAATAACTCATGAGCTACATAAACGGTATCCCTTTTGGAAAGGAAAAGAAAAGAGAAATACAATATTTTAGAAGAAAAAAAAAAAAAAAAAACTCATTGTGACTATTCTTCCTGCTTTTAGTCTTTAATAAAGAAGATGTTTTTTTTAAAAAAAGTAGGTCTTCCAAAATCGAAAACATAAATAGGCTTTACGAAACAAAAAAGGGCCAAAACGTATTTGCTAATTGCTATAGGTCAAAAGAAATTAAACAAATCATAAGAACAGTTTATGTGAAATAGGATATTTGTTATCATTCAAAATACACACACAAATTAACAAAATCGTATGCCATATATGGGTCTAAAGAACAAAACTAAAATCCCATAACCCTATGAGCAAAATGTAACAAGCTATCCAAAGAACCATCATCGAATTTCCTAGCAAACAAGTAACATTTCTCGATCTTCTTCCCATTATATACACATCCTTCTTCTCTATTTCTCAACCTCCGTAAAAGCTCTGCCTTCACAGACCGCCGTGTATACTTCCTAGGATGCGGCCCTCTCCGTGACCAATCTGTCCACGTCAGCGACCTATTCGCATTCTTCCCCGGAAACATGACGTGGACAAACGTCGGCAAGTAATGCTCGTCGGCGTAACAACTCCATTGGCAATGTTTCTGGAACAAAGGGAAGTAAGTGGTGTCCGAGACTACGGCTAAAGCTACTTCACGGTCGATCTCGAACCATTGAGAGCCTTTTCGCCAGTTGCTGCGGCTGAGGAGTGGGGACATACTACGGTTGTAGCGGCCACGACCTCTTGGTCCGGGAGTGTCGTAGAGGTCGACGTAAGAGTGTTGAGAGTTTATTAGGTAAGAGTAAATTGTGGAGAAGTTGAAGAGAGGTATGTCCGATTCTGAGAGGAGGATGAAGCGGTGGTTTCCGGCGTCAAGCAGAGCGTTTGCTAGTAGCCGCCGCTCAGCCTCCACCATGCTCACCATTCCCCATTTGACTTCCTACATAAAACAAGAAAGCGATCGCTCATGAGTTGTGATTATTATTAATCTAGCAATTTAATTTCTTGATTTAAAAATCCATATATATAGGTCGGTATGTAATTGGTTTTTTTTTGGGGGTCAAATAGACTACTCAACGATCTGATAATGATATTTATTGAAAGGGAAACAATAAGGTCACTATTTTATTTTATTTTATTTGTTTTTGCCTTCTAAAACGTTATTATTTACATATCAAAAAATGATATACGACGTTTATTAGAACCAATCACATTGAAGTACATATTTTTAACGGGTTTTTTGTGATATACGACGTTTATTAGAACCAATCAGATTGAAGTACGTATTTTCTAACGATTTTTTTCTTTTTCCTAATTTCAATTTTCTGGGGGTCAACTTAATCGTGTGCTTGAAAAATATCTTTGTCGTATCGTATGACACCCTCTTCTGGACTTGTCTAATTTCTTCGACACGCATCATTTTTATTTTGTAATTTACTTTTACTTTAATCTTAATATACGGATCTACGTATTTCTTTGAATTAATATATACTGACCATTACAATCACAGATTACTGTACTTGTTTTTTTTTTTTTTTTTTGCTAAGATACTGTACTTGTTTTATGTTTTGTAAAGTAAGCTAGAGCTAAAGCGTGACGAGTTGAAAAATACCAAAAAAATGCTAAACTCTTTTTGGTTTATGGTCCGATCGGTGACATAATACGGTATGAGTTTTTTTTAGTAAAAAGACAAAACGGCAAAATGGTTAAATAGTAGTGTAAAGATGTAAAAAAATGGTAAGCAAAGCCAGAAGCTATATATACAAAAAATAAAACAAGACAAAAAGACATTTTGTACCGCTTTATATTTTGTACAAAAATACAATGTGTAAATTATTAAAAGGCTGAATAATTCGACTATCTCAGTTATATATATAAAACTCGACTTACTAATAAAAATCAGGAGAGAATGATAAAGTTGACTGACCTTGCTTGGAATCCTCCGACGATAAAACGGTGACGTTTCGGACGTATCGTCGTCAATATAGAATGGGTCACTCGTATGAATGTAAATGGAGAAAAGACCTTTTTGATGGCCTTGGAAAAATCTCTCCCACAGTTTAGCCAAAGGAAGCTTCCCTCTCGTCAAGAACATAAACGCCACTTTCTTTGTCATCTTCAATGTCTCTTCTTGAATCTTCGATGCACGCAACAAGAGTTCCTCCTCCGTCATGTTGTGCCTCACGTTCTCCGGCTCCATCAGATAATGACCCTTTTGCCCTTTACCATTGTCATCAGCTGCGACCACATTTTGAAAGGAAACATTTGTTTGTGGCTGTGGCTGAAGCTGTGGTGAGAGGGAAATGGAAGAGGAAGAGGTAAGAGAAGAGAGACGAAATAGTTGGGGATTGAAAGAGACGTTTCTTAAGTGGACGTTGAGTATGGAGCCGAGTCCGAATCCGAAACCGATGAGAAACGAATACAAGACGAGGTTTTGGAAGAATCTCTGAGATTTGAATATCTTTGATATGAAGATTTGATGAAGATGACGACTTTCTTGTTGAAGAGAGTCTTCTTGTGCTTCGTAGCTTATTTTCATTATATTTTTTGGTCTCAAACTAAGTTTAAGAACCGTGGGACGAGCCAACGTTATATAGGTCAAAATGGTGAAATTTTTAAAGGACTTTTCGTCACTAAGAAAATATCTAATTTCACGGGCTTGGTTTTTTTTTGCTAGAAACAATGAATTGACTTGTACATGATTTTAGGGGTTGGGTTGATTCAATTGGTACACGACTTGGGTTTTATATAAACACGTTAACTTAGATTGTGACATTAAAGATGAAGTAATCCTTGGGTTAAAACTTAAAACAAGTAGTGGCACCTATCTGTTATATTTATGTATATATATAAAATGAGTACTTTTTTTGTTTTTTTTTTTAATTTCAACAAGACAAACAAACGTGTACTGTGTAACACATAAGCTAATCAAAGGTCTGTTTCAACTTCAAGGCAAGAAAAAAAACTAATGTTTTGAAGACGCATTCTCTCAGTATTTAACAATCAGTTTCTTTTATACTCTCGAAACTTATAAACTAAAGCAAATAAAACCGATGACTAATTAACGTGATTAACATCTCAAGATTCGAGCCACAGAACATTTTCTACATAGTCTCGGGGTGAAAGAGAGATCACCTTGACAATAACCATTGATGCAACTGATAATGGTATCTTCAATAGAATGAGATGCTATATACCAGTTTCCGCCTATGTTGTTTTTCAAAACCCGCAACAATGTCATCAATTGTATCTTCCCACGATTCATTCCCTTCAATCTCTTGACAGAGTTCCAAGGCAAGTCGGCCACCAATAGCTGCTTCTTCGTGGTTATCTTTAACCTCCAAGTTCATCACAAGTATGGTTTTCATAAGTGACTGTTCTCTGTTATTAAGATCTGCAAGATTTGGTAACAAAATCCAACCTTATGAGATAAAGATATTAACACACTAGTATGTTCTATCAAACTATGACTGCAAGCGAGTAAAAAAGCAATTTACCCTGTAGAAATATTTGAGTTTCACGCATGTAAAGGATCAAAGTTACAACATTTTTTCTTCCAACATTACAAGAGTTTGAAACAAAGTATTTGACAGTAAAAATTGGGGAGGATTTTAGATATACCTTCAAGAACTGAATCAAAAACCTTTTCTTCAAAGGTCATAACCACATCAAACACACCATCACCAGCATTATCTTGCCACCTTTGAGGAGCAAGTTTCACAGATAAATTCCTCTTAAGCATCTGCAATATACCATTCCTCTTGTAGCTGATAAATCAGTTAAGGTATCAAACTTCCAATTTCATAAGACTTTTGCAACTCCAATGTACATGATTCTAACTACAAAACATAGCCATAAGCAAGAGAAACTTTGTGTATTTACTAATCAGGATTTGAATCAAAACCTAGAAAACTAAGTGAATCATGGAATTTGAACAACATAATAGCTTAAAACGCAGCAAAATCAGCGAATATAGATTCACACTGAAGAAGCTAAACAATTTTAGGGATTTTGAAAAAGAAGAGGATACAGTTCAGGATCCTTGCGCCTGAGTTCATCGAACATTTGCTTGTAAGGAGTTCCGAAGTCGTAGACGTTAGGCTCTCTGAGAGATGGACCTGGTAATTTAACATGAGACCCAGTCCCGTACGAAGCTACATCGAGACCTTGCCTCTTCAGGAGAGCGTGAGATTCCATGCTCCGATTCTGATTCGACGAACAAACCATGGCGTACCGGAATCTCATCGCGAAGCCGCGGCGGTGAACAAAATCTTCGAATTTCTCCGGCGACTGGAGCTGTTAACTAAGTTGTCGATTTCAGAGATGTAAATGTGCCTGGGATTAAGTTGGGCCTGGGCCTGGACCGGGCTTAGCAACCTATCGATTTTTATTTATTTTTACTATTTTCTTATTGCGATTTAAGTCCAGGATTGTATATAATTTGTGTTTAAAGTCCATTTTATTTACCCGCCACGCAAATTACGAGATGGTCCAGGAGGAAAATTCTTTAAGATATTTTTTCTTTTCTGCGACTGTATCGACCAATCAGAAAGGTCCATTGCTTTGACGTGACTTTTGGATCATACACCATTTTTGTTAGATTTGACTCCATAAAAATCTCTTAACATTGAGCGGATGAGACGGATTAAATTTAGAAATGCAGATAAAAAATAAACAAATAATGTTCGTTGAAGATCAACTATAAACTGTTTAACTAATATTTTCATTTGTTCTGTCTCATAAGCTGTATAGAACGAATCTAAACTTAAAGAACACTCCTTGTTTAATAGGCAAAAATGTATTCAACAAAACAAACAGGAAATATGAAAACAGAAACTAACATCACTATCACATTTTAAAAAGAAGAAACTTTAATGTAACGCGTATTAGTAGCTATGTGTCCATGCTGGGTAAACGGAGTTGACTGACCCAAACGACTTGGTTACGTTACATAAATGCGACGTCGTCTAAGCCACAATTGTCCCAATACAGACCACAACTGTCCCAATACAGACCACAACTGTCTCTTCATCTTCACTCTCAAGGTATCAATACAATAGTTTACTTACATTTAAACCAGCCACTTGTTGTTATACCAAAAGATGGTTCGCCGTCTTTTTTGTGGCTTCACGGCGTTACTCAAGATTTGTGGTGGTCAGACTGCTTCCGGGGGAGAAGACTCTGCCGAAGACAGTGGAGACAGTAGAGACCGTGGCATCTTCTTCGATCTCCAAGACCTTGAAATCGCGACTGATTTTTTCTCGGAGAAGAATCGGCTCGGCACCGGCGGATTTGGCCCTGTCTACAAGGTAAACTATAGAGAACTCTGTTTTTTTTTTTTTGGGAAATAATTATGTTTATTCGATCATACGACATTGTGAATAGGGATCTGTGCTAAGTGGTGAAGAAATAGCTGTGAAGAAGCTGTCGGCGGATTCGAGACAAGGGTCGAAAGAATTTGCTAACGAGGTTAAGCTCTTGCTTAGGATTCAACATAAGAACTTGGTTTCGTTGCTTGGTTGTTGCTTCCATGGTCCCGAGAAGATGTTGGTTTACGAGTATCTTCCGAACCGTAGTCTCGACTATTTTCTTTTCGGTACATCTCTTAGTTTCGCTCTGTTTCACGAATTGTCCGAACAAAACCACACTAGTCATCAACAGTTATGTTCTGTCTGATTAATTAACCGGTTTAGGTTAAACCATCGATATCTCTGTGATTTTCAGATAAAATCAAGCCCGGTTCACTTGACTGGTCCCGTCGATGGAGAATAATTGTGGGTGTGGCGAGAGGACTATTGTATCTACACGAAGAAGCTCCAATACGGATCATCCACAGAGATATAAAGGCCAGCAACATTCTTTTAGATAATGACTTGAACCCTAAAATTTCGGATTTCGGTTTAGCTCGGTTATTCCCGGGAGACGGCACTCATACCAATACATTTAGAATCTCTGGTACTTAGTGAGTACTCCTAGTTCCCATCACAATCTCTAATATCTGGTAAAGAAATAATGAGAATGTTTTATATTTAAATTTATTTGGCTTATGTTTGTTGTTGATTGCAGTGGCTATATGGCTCCTGAGTATGCGTTGCGTGGGCTTTTATCGGTTAAATCAGATGTTTTCAGCTATGGAGTCTTGGTTTTGGAGATTGTTTGCGGAAGAAAGAACCATAATCCTCGTCTTGGTTCAGACATGGCTGATCTCTTGAGCTATGTAAGTTTGGATCATAACATTTTAACGGTTTGATTTTGCACAACCTACGGATCAAGTCAAATTTTCCGTTATAGTTTGGTTATGATTCTCATTTTATTGTGAAGAATTATTGGATTCCAACGCAAAACATTTGATAATTGATGAGTAGAATGACATACGTGTTAAAAAAAAAATTGACTTGACTTTGTAAAACTAATTGAGAAAAAAGAGGAATAACTCATAACATTTATATGTTAGTTTCAAGCATCTCTATTTCCATTGTGAGATATTGTAACATGTACTGGTAATAAATAAATACTATGCTAATATAGGCCTGACTTAACCGCAATTTATCTTCGGTATAGGTATGGAAAATGTACCAAGAAGGCAAAATTATGGATTTGGTGGATCAATCTTTAGCAGGAGTATACAACCGTGACGAAGCAGCAACGTGTTTCATCATAGGATTACTATGTTGCCAACAGATCACATCAAACAGACCGGATATGAACACGGTTCATCAAATGTTGTCGAGCGATTCATTCGATTTGCCTAAACCGGGTCATCCTGGACTCCAAGGACGTAGAGGAGGTGGCTATACAGGTAAGAGTACCGGGACCGGTACAGGAACCGGTTCAAGAAGTTTTGGATTAACCGGGAGCGAACCAAACAGTTTTAAGAGTAGGAGAAGTAATGGCGGTGTATCTGGACAGAATAGCCTAGTTGAGGAGTACTCGAGGAACTCTATTTCCATGTCTTCCTTCGCCGAAGGAAGATGAATACCAAATTAAAACATGTAAATGCGCTCTTATTTACGTGTATATAACAGGCGACTTTCTATGTTATAAACTTATACATTTGTGTTTTTTTTTTTTTTGATAATAACATCCATATATATGTGATCTTAAAACGTTCTGATCCACGTTTTCTTCAAAAAACTTTAGCGATAATTTCAACTTTCAAAGTCTCCATCTTCCTAAAGAGTGGTACCAACCTAATTACTATAATCGTATGACTTTTCTGTTTTCTTAATAGAAAATAAGTAATGACCATGAGAACAAGGAAGTTTAGTTTCACTGGCAAACAATACTAGCTACTTGTTTTTTTGTACCAGATTTTTCTTCTAAAACCAAAACTAAGCTATGCAGTCCTTACATATGTGATTTCGTTTGATTGATTCTGTTCTGTTTGTTGATTTCTATTGGGTGTATCAAATATATTTGCCCCTAGTAAAATTTAGGTGATGGGTTCAAATGTTATGGTTGTAATTTATATTTAGTATCTACCAACCCGACCAAAAACAGAATCAATTTACTGATTCTCTATAAACCAGCCATTAGTTATTAGTATGTTACAATGGTTCTCGCCAAAAAGGCTAAAACTTTGCAAACTGTAGTGTTTTAGGCCTCAAATTTTTTTTTGTAAAACAATTATGAGTGCTGTGTGGTTCTATTAGTTGCATGATCTCTCTTAATTTGCATAAAAAAGTTATTCTTTTACAATTATGTTTGTAAAAGAGATAGAATTATGTTTTGTTTTAGGCCAGGTAACACTCTTGGTCGGCCCTGGTATGTTATGTGGTTTTGTGATGTTAGCATACATCTTGTATTTGGTTCTGTTTTCTCCAGTTATGTCGGGTTTTGGATTTCTTTCTCCAAGTTGGTTCTTGCTTATTTTGTTTCAGTTGTGTTTTAAATCAAAGTAGATTCATATTCAGAACTTTGAATTTTCTGCTTCTTTTAGTCCAAAGCTATTAGGAGTAAGACTCGTTCAAAATCTACGTGGTATGTTCCGAAAAACGAAAGTTATTTGAAATTTGAACCAGTTAAAAATATTTGAAAACAAGTACAATATTTTAAAAGATTTTACCATATATATATGCCCGTTATCAATACTTCCTGTATGTCAATTTGCATATATATATATATATAAATAGCAACGCTCAAAGTGAAAACAACAAGTTAGATATTGAGTCTTGAATGCATATGTAATTGCATGTGATTTGAGTCTATAGTTGATAAATAGGTATAGTGATAAGGTCGATCAATTTGATTATTTATTTTGATAGGAACCTAACTCTATATGGACAAAAGTCCAGAAACAAAACGTGTTTGATCAGCAGTCAGAAGAAATCAAACCTAGTTAAATTGGAACTTACCTGGACTAGAGTTCGACCTTTTAAGTTTCAACTGAGACCTTAGTTATAATCATTTTAATTCAATAAATTATGTAAACTCCATATAAGTGGGATGATTTATTTCATTTAGTATCTTCATCATCTATGTGCACATATACATAGGTTTGACGATGAAGATACCAAAAGAAAATATTTGTTTTTTTGTTTAAATATAAATACTCTATTTAATTAAGAAAACTATTTATTTATTTTAAAATACGTATTGGCTGTTCTTTATTGAAAGAAAAATTTAAGGACAATCTTGTCTATATTACAAAAAACAGATATGAAGAAGAAGCTATTAAATAGATTCCAGAAAAAATAGAAGCAAAAATGAACTTTGGTAAGAGGTAATCATGTAGAAATGGGTTGTGAAACCATAATTAGAGTAATCAAATCGAAAGCTCCAAATTTATTGGACCGTCCAACTTGGGCAAGGAGGCTTGATAGCGAGTGGATATGGCTTGTTTCTTTAATTCTTTCCAAACTTCGTATATATGGTGATGTGCCATACTGCGATGCCAAGACAGAAGCAATGAAGCATCATCATATTGAAGTCGTTTGATATAATATAAGAGGGTAAGAGAAACCATTTTCTGAATCTAAGCCCAAGAGGAAGGAAATGACAAGTGACAGATCCCATATCTTATTAGATCAATTGATAGGTTGGTCACTTCTGTTAAATAATTGGATGTGTGGGTAATATATTATTTATAATTAGAAAAATAATCATTTATATATATATATATATATTCTATTTTTTTTAATTTTTAATTATCTCATAAATCATATATCATAAAAATTATAAAAATAATATTTTATTTTTTAATTTTTTTTAATGAATCTAACAAAATCCATTTTATATAGTTTTACTATTAAAAAATTATACAATTATATATATCGTATATGACATTATCTTTCAAGATATTGTACACCATCTTCTATTTGATTTGGTATATTCGCTCAAGCACTGAGATAATATACATATTATATACTATGTAATATCATATTTGGTGTACAAAGAAAGTTAGTGTACGATTCGAATGAATATACGAAAATATTATATATACAATTTAAATACATCAAAATTGAATATAATTATAGTAAATATTTGTGTTATAAATTTTAATTCTACTAAACTAATCTATTAGAAAAGAAATTACAATCAATTTAAAAAAACTAATTATAAATAATGAACTGTCCATTTCTCTAATTATATTTTAAAAAAGCGATTATTTTACCAATTATCCCTATCTTATTCTAGTTGAATACGACAATATTTTTAATATTTACTATTCAAACCACACAATATCATCATCAATCCAAATTGATCTTGAAATTTTTACTAGAGTGTTTAATACTAAATTACGAAGATTTGTAAGACAAATACTAAACTTGTAAGTTCTTCCCCCTTGAGAAGTTGCCTAAACAGTGCCGTAGGTCCCACTACAAAACGAGTGCCCCACTTTCTCTATTTGGATATATCTCCTGATAAATTACGAGGGCCCCACTCCTATACAAAAATCCCATAACTCTCACTTTCATTGGCCCTCCTTATATTTTTCTCTTGGCTTTTTTTTAAGGCTCACTTTTTATTCCAATTTTTAATAACAAAAATAGAAAAATAAGTGTGTATATAAAAACGGAATCACTGGCTCGAAAACAGCCAGTTCATTTTCTCATTAAAAAAAAAAAAATTATACTTTTCAAAATTTAAAACTCAATAATAATATGGCGAATCTCTCTTCAGATTTTCAGACATTCACGATGGATGATCCCATAACGCAACTAGCTGAACTAAGCAACACTCTTCAACAATTCCAAACATTTCCTCCTTTCTCTTCTTCTCTTGACTCTTTTTTCTTTCATCATCATCATCAGCTTCAATCTCCTGAGAATCATTTCCATCAAGGGATTTTTCTCCCTTCTAATATTCCCAACAACGACGAGTCTTCTTCAAGAGTTGATATCAAGAAGAGGAAAACGTTAATGGAGGCTATGTCTACGTCGGAGAACAGTGTCTCTGATCAAACTCTCACTAGCTCTTCTGCTCAAGTTTCCATTAATGGAAATGTTTTGACCAAAAATGTATTTTATATTAACCATCAAAACCCTAATTTCATATAATTGAACTCTCAGTTTCCATTATAATTCTAACTACTTTTTATTCATTGAAATCACAGAGTTCTTCAAGGAGAGGGAAGAGGTCGAAGATTAATAGAGAAGGAGAGAAAGAGAGAGAAGTTGTTCATGTTAGAGCCAAAAGAGGCCAAGCCACTGATAGCCACAGCTTAGCAGAGCGGGTAAATTTTTTATTTAATTGTATAACATATATGTATATATAGTATGTATAAATTAGAACTTATTAATCACATATATTTTAATGATTAAATTCAGGTTCGGCGAGGAAAAATAAACGAGAGATTGAAATGCTTACAGGATATAGTCCCTGGATGTTATAAGGTGATTAATTATGAGCAACATAAACCAAATTGTTTGTTTAGACTTTAGACTATAACTATATATATATTTTTGCTTTGTTATTGAATATATATTATGTGGCGCAGACTATGGGAATGGCTACTATGCTGGACGAGATCATTAATTACGTACAGTCTTTGCAAAATCAAGTCGAGGTATATAACTAATTTATTTCTCTTAAATGATAGATTATCTAACCAATTCCATTCGTTTCAATGATTACTAACTTTTTTCTTTTTTAAAATGTGAACTCAGTTCTTATCTATGAAGCTTACAGCAGCAAGTTCGTATTATGACTTTAATTCAGAGACTGATGCTGTGGATTCCATGCAGGTACAGAATCTTGGAACTTAAAATTAAAATGATTGAATAAATGACTTCTTAATGTTTAATATGATTTGTTTCTTAATTGTGTGTTTGATGTGATTAACTATTTATTTTGCAGAGGGCAAAGGCACGTGAGGCAGTAGAGATCATGGGGCAAGGGAGGGATGGGAATTCTGTCTTCCATTCATCATCATGGACCCTTTGACTTTTGTTTTTGTTCTCTCTAATCTTCTCTTTTTATCATTTAAAAAAAAAATACTAAAAAGATTAATTTCCATAATCTCGATGCCATATGATATGTATACTTGTGTAATCTCGACATTACAAACACACTGCCTAGAGATTGCAATTCAACTAGATCGGACAATGAAATTTGTTTGGTGGACATCTCTAAACAGTCAGTATTTTTGGAATTGAATTGGTAAATATAAAATTTCTTATGTTCCATGTACGAATACACAAAAAAGATTGTAACTACCATAATTTGTTTTTCCTGATTGCCTTTCACTTAAAAAAGACGATTGCAACTAACCAAAGAGAATTGTACTTCAGTAACATAGGGATTTCATGAATGAGAGAATACATGAGGATGAACAAATATATATACTACATCCAAACATACTTTTTGACATAACTTTTAGTAAGATCCAACCATTATTTTGACAGTATGATTGATTTTAACTAAAGTGTTTTGAAAGTTGCAAGAAGCCTCATCAATCACACTTTTAGACAACAGTACTGAGGAATATGTTAGATAGATATTGTAAGTTGAAAATGTGAGACATATCTAAATACTGTTAGTTTAATGTAATACTAGATCAGAGACATATCTAACTGTTTTTGAATCGTTATGTAGTATATAAGTTCGAATGTTCCAATACTTCATTTAGGTGACAAGACCTTACAATTGAGAAAACACCTCATATAGCCTAATTTTCAATCTAGCGTTTACAGAATTATATACTATACAAGCCGAAAAGACAGAACCTCTTCAACAACCCACAATAATACATACAAGCTACACTGTTTTTTTTGTTTTGTTTATAAAATAGTCAAATACTATTTGAAATCAGCATTTTCAAATTAACCACGGCTGTAAGTTTCGAACGTCCGAAACAATAGTCATCAAAGCTACAGACTACAGTTATAAGATAAAGGAAAATAATATTTAATATTCGGAAAATGCAGGTTTACAATAATAGAGATTAGAAATGGCATCAGCATCTTTGACTGAGGTCAAATAATGACAAGCAAAGATGATAAACTCGAACATCAACTGGACTTGGACCTCAAGAGGACTTAGGACTAGTTGGCTATAATGACAAAACTACCCTTAACTTGTTACAATCGAAAGAAAGACATAATGATGCGTATGTCCCGGAAACGAAACACAGCGACAAAGAGAGGTATTATGCAATTTGTGGAAGAGTCTGGATTGTGGATTACGAAGGGACGTGTTTAATCGTAGAGCAACCAAAGATATTTATTATTCCTTTTTATTTGGAATCTGTACTTATCTAGTAGTAATATCTAAACATTGCTTTTAATTTCCTTTATTGTATTAATAATTGCATGAGTGACGACGATTCATACTTACAAAAATCTGATTGATGCTCCCTATTCATCATATACATGATTGGGAAGAAGAAAATATGTGAGATTTTAGATACCCTTTAGCATATGTAAAATTTTGAGACGATTGTGACAGTAATCAAATAAAAAAAAGATGCTTTCCACGCCATGGGCGGATTTTTTTTTGTTTTTTCATAAATACTTGTTATTCTTATATGTTATATCTGGTACAACTTTAAACTACAAAACTATTAATATTACATAAATTAAACTAAATATATATACACACTAAATCAGTAAAACGCTTAGGATGTAAAAAAAACAAAAAAACAGTAAACGTTTAGATGGTTCAATCCAATAATAATTGCAAAAGGATTAAATATTAACTACCTGCACTGCTTCATCATTCATGCATGTATATTATTTTCTTTATCTTATCAAAAAATTTCCTTTCTCCCAGTTGGATAAAGTACTCACAAAACATAAATGGTCAAAATTATAAGAGAAAAATCCAGAAAGTCGAAGTGGAGTCCATGGCATGTGTTGCTCTCAAAATGGTTATGCATCTTAGTTAGGGCTTTAAAGATGAATGAATACTGGTTACTTAACATAAAATAAATAAAACTATATATTACAAGAAAAATAAGAGACAGAGGGAGAATAGATGCAATGCATGCATCCATGAAACTAGTGAGGACAGCTTGAAATGGACCATTACTTGCTCTAAAGAAGATGGAAAAAATATGTGGGGCTTTCTATTCATTTCCGCTTTATTGCATATATCAAAGTAAAATGAATTAAAAATACCTGATTTTGAAATAGTATTTCAATTGCATAGTGGTTGATATTGTTTCTAGTTCTACTGGGATTACTTTCTTGTCGTCTTTTGAAAGATATGATTACATTTTGGAAATGATCCACTTATCGAAAGATCCAAACTTTCTACTAACATTTATATATAAGTTTACAGGTTCTCTTTCATGGTTAAGTCTTAAGACAAATGGTTATTACATTAAGCAAATACTAAAGTTATAGTTTAATATGATGTTGAGGAAGATAGTTTTTGGGAACCAATAAATATTTGGGACCAAAAAGTATTCTATAAATAGATTTGGCGATCACATCATTTGGTGGCAGAGAACAAAAATGGGCAAGTTCAAGGATCCAAAAACATTGTGGGAACCACCAACCACCAAACTTTTGGAAGTGGCTCCATTTGAATGTGGAGGAGTTGTTAGCTACTCAAATCTCTAAAGTTCCAAGTCTTAAGTCTTAAGACTAAGTAAGACTCTCAAGTCTTAACCCACAAAATCTTCAAATCCCACTTTAAGTAATCTTAATACTTTTTTTTGTGTGTGTGTGCAACTATCTTTATTCTTTTCTAATATTTTAACATATCTACTTGAACAATTTGTAAAAACAGTACAACATTAGAAAACATGATTCGATATTAGATATTTGGATAAAACAAAACAAAATAAAGTTTTCTTTATTAGTACACCCTAACACCTGCCATTACAATAAATATTTTTTTTTGTGAAACACACAAATATTTCTATATTTTTTTGGAGTCAACTCACAATATTTCTAATTGAAATGATATGTTTGTCTTAGTATTACACAGAAAATGAAACAAGAGTACTAAACTTAAAGTCTGACAAAAGTAAAAACTGTAAACACTTCAGAACTTTGAAAGTCAAAAAGAAAATTGTTACCCGAACACTAAATCAATGAGAAGAAGACATATATTTTCTCCAGGGGATCTCTAATTACTTTTTATTTTTTACAAATGATCCAAACTTCCACTCCAACCTTACGTTCAAAGCCAAAACCTGTCTCTTCTAAGTTCTAACATGGAGAGTAAGCGATCGTATCAATTAGCTTCACTGTCGGAGAATCTGTTGAAGCTGAAGGACTTGGTTTCTCTGATCTGGTGGCAGTAGATTGATCTGCTCTGGCGTCAAGCTCATCACCTGCTGAAGCAATGCCTTCTCCATCTCTGCAGATATCTGCACAAATAACAAAAACACAACCATCAACACAAAGAACAAAACATGTTTGCTCTGTAATCAGAAATTGTCATTCAGACTTCCGGCAAAAGACACTATTCATCAACATGAGTATATATACTAGAAGCACTAGCAGGTAGATTACCGGTGCAGGGCGAGGTGGTGGGCCGCCTCCAGGCCCAACTTGGCTTGGTGGAGGCACCGGTCCTAAGCCTGGTAGATGAGTAATGTTTGAGCTCTCTGATTGGCCAGACATCCAAGAAGGACCTCTGTCTGCAGCCATCGGACCTCCTAATTGGTTATTGTTGTAGTCTCCACGAAACTGACCTCCTCCCTGAAACAATAGACAAGATTACAAGACGTGACTAGTGAGACACAAAAGCAAAACTAAAACCTGCACAATATCCATTTAAATTATTTATTATCTCAAGCAAAAACATGATTTTCACGCATCAGATAACTAGAAAAAGGATGACAACGAATAAAGATAAGAAGGAAAAAAAATTCCCCATATCTGATTTATGAATAACAATGAAAGATGTTGGAAAGAAATCTCATTAAAGGGTGATTGTACATTTGTACTCATTGAAGGTATAGAGCTCGGAAAAAGGAACAGAGATCAAACAACCTAATTGCATAGACAATCTGCAAAACCTCCGAACATATAGCCTAAAAGTATAAGACAGTAAAGAGTATATAAATACCTGATATGGTGGCTGACTAGGAAGATGTGACTGTCCCTGCGGGAACTGAGGTCCACCAGAAGCAGCGGGTCTGTTGCCTGACTGTGAAATTGGTTCAAACAAGGAGCTGTAGTAAGCCATAAACATTAACAAAAACGAAGGAAACAAAAGAAAACCGGTAACAGCTACTCATAACTATGACTCACATGAAACATGGGTTGAGAAAGATGCTGAGGAGGTGCGCCATGGTGCTGAAACCCAGTGTTTGGACCAGTCTGGGAAGGTCCAAATTGATGATGATACTGTCTAGGCTGTTGTTGAGCCAAATGAGAACCCCCACTCGAGTGCATTGATTGTTGCTGCAACTGATTCGAGGAAGCTGGTGTATCAAGATGGTGAAAAGAAGATGGTTGGGAAGCCGAATGAAGGGGAGCCGGAGGAGGCACATTTTGAACTTGAGAAGACTGTGGATGAGACAAAGAAGTGACAGCAGGATTAACATGTCCCTGACGCTGTGGATGCGAAAAACGAGGCTGTGATGGAGCATTATTGGTTGCAGAAACAGAAGGCGGAGGGGGCATAGGCATTGGTTGTTTTCTAATCGGGGCTTGTGACTGCATTGTAGCTGCTGGCTCATGTAAACTACCTCCACCTTGAACAGAAGGCATATGTGATTGAACGTTTGGCTTTTGCAGGATAGATTGATGAGATTGTTGAACAGCTTGTGGCTCAACTTTTGGAATCTAGATAAACAGAATTGTAAGATTAAAGATGCATGACTATGAACATACAAACAAAAATGACTTAAGAAGAATGTTTTTTCAAAGAAACAAATACATACAGATTGAGGTGGCTGAACCATTCCAAGCATGATTTGTGCCTGGCATTTAACAAAGATATCATCGTCATCGTTATCATATACAAGTCTGAGATCTATCTATAAATGAATTTTAATTGCCTAGGCATAAACCTAAACATTGTTCAATCTCTGGAAACGACACAAAACCCTAATCTTAAACCAGCTGCTTCAGCAACGATACTAAACCCAAACTAGTCCAATCAAAATACGTAAGTAAGAAGCTCCAAATCGGAATCGGAATCTATCTCCCTTAAAAGATAAGGGAAGTTTACGAAGAACCTGGAAAAGAGCCTTGGTCAAAGAAGGGTTCCGAATCAAAATCTCCCTAGCTTGTTGGTGGTTTTGATCAATCAACGTCTGCGACATCAGATTCGATTGATCAATACACAGAATTCGAGAAGCGTAAAAGAAAACGTTTGTTCTCTTTTCAAATCCGAGAAGGATTAAAACTATCGAGAAAGAGTTATTAGCTGATAATCGAAGAGTAGAGAAAAGAAAGAAGAAAACCTTCATTTGTGACATAATGTCGTAGAGCTGGCTTTTCGTCATTCCGGCGAGGTTTGCTGGTAAACCGCCGTCTCCGCCGATCTGCTTACCCGCCATTGTTCTCGTCGGTAGTCGCTGGCCGTGATTACCTGAATGAGCTTTAAGACGCGAAACACCTTGGATGGGCCCTTTGGTGTCGATTTAACCCGATTCGTTTTACACAACTAAATCCGGCCCATTTATAGTTCAACCCGTCATATCATATGGGCCTGAACAAATCTTTTTACACAACGATATCCGGCCCATTTACATAAAATTACAAATGAGAAATTGTAACTGATAAAAAAAGATTTTCTTAAAATCTTTAGTTTTGAGTCTTTTGACGAATTCATTTTTTTTTGTATCAGTTTGGATCTGTTTGAATTCTTATACTATGTAAATGTATATGTATGTAAACTAAATTGAAATCAATTGATAATACACCATGTAGATCAACTCTCTTCTCACTCTCAAATATAATTAACCTCCTACCTTTTTTCAAATTTCCTACATAGTTTTAGCTCAGCTATACATAAGATATAGACATGCATTATATATGAAGTTTAGTGAAATGTTCTTTACATGTACCATGTTAATTGTACACGTAACATGCATGTATATATAAATTATATCAGTATCTCTTTTGGAAAAGCAAAAGCTTAAACATAAGTTTTACACCAGAGAAGCGTGTGACACGGTTTTAGCCTCTTCACTTTGTTGTTGTTGCACAGATCTTCTTTATATTTTGTCTCCATCCATAATTTTCTTACACGATAATATATTTATTTCATCCATCATATACAATATTTATTGGATTCTTGCCTTTAGTAAGTCGGTAAACATCACCGGCTTTATTTTTATTCTTTCAGGTAAAATAGAGTTTTCGATCCACTACGTCCTTCTCCCACCACGTTCTGCTAATTTCAAGTTTTGAGTAAACAATTAATTATACCATTTTTTTTTTCATCTAGCCTTGTGTATTAGTATGTGATAGACTGATACTTAAGTTTATATGGAGGACATATACTAGTAATACTGAGAAATGGTAAATTGAAAGAAGAAAAATTGTAAAATAAAATATATTTTTTTACAAAATAATGAATTCATGGAGTAATAATTTTTAGTTTCTATAATAAATTGTCTGGAATGACAGAACTGTTGAATATAAATCACGATTAAGCAGAAATGTGATTGGTAAAAACCCATGCATGTATCTCATAATCATCATTTCACCTCTGATAATTAGAATGAAGTGATCAGGGAGTCAGTAATCTTTAAGGAATTTCAGCATGCCCTTTAAGGAATGAGTAGGCGTATAATCTTGTCTCAAATAAATTATAAGAAGTCCAAAATTATGAACATGTATTCAAACTATTTTTTTTTTATAATATTAATAAGAAAAAGGTAGAGAGAAAAAAAAAAGAAACAAATGAAAGAAGCACTCAAACCGCTTTATTTTTATTTTTTTTGGTAAAAACACAAACTTTGCTTTTGATTTTGGTAGCCAAGGAAGTCATTCTCTCTCCATTTGATAGGAAGAAGAAGAAAGATAAAAAAGATAAAAGGAAGAGAGAAAAGAGATTTTAATTAAAATGCAATGTTATACAAATGAAGAAGCATTAGCAAGTCTCTTCATCAATGTCTCAACATCCTTCTTTCTTCTCCTCCTCCTCCTCTACTCCGCCGTCTCCCTCCTCCTCAAGCTCCTCGACTTCATCGGCGGCTACCCTCTCCTTCAAAGGTCTCTCTTACATATATATATGCTTATATGCTTCTATGATTACTTTACGTACACGTATATATAGACCTATGATGAATATTGAATGTTTTTAAAACTAATGTTTTATCTTAGTAGTTTCATATATATCCTTGTTTTCCGATCTTAGCATTTAGCTAAACACAAAAGTCTTGGCTGTGTTTACATATTGAAGATATTTCCAAAATAATGCAGTTTTATATAACAGTTTTTTTTAACATATACTTGTTATCTGAGTTATCCAAAAAAAAAAAAAAACAAACAAACAAATTTTGTCACCATTACTGATGAGATAAATACACGTCATTAGAAAATTTTGTTATCGTCTGTGACAAATCCTAATAGCTTTCTTATTATGTAGGAGTGAAGATGAATATGATTCAGCAGCGTGGTTTTCCGATGAAGAGGAAGAGGAAGAGGAGGAGGAAGAAGGGGGAGAATTCAATATGTCGTGTAATACAAGTTACCATGTCATATCTAGAGAACATAATCCTGATCATTTGATAGCTGATATAGGAGACGATGGAGAATCTTTAGTGTTTTACAATAATAATTCTCAAGGTGGGCTAATGCACACAAAGGAGTTCATAAATGTTCATCAAACTCAAGAACTCGAACAAGAAGATGATCAAGATTCCAACACTTCTTCCACAGAGGAACACTTTTCTTCTGCCAACGTTTCTCCTTATCGCAGCGAATCATCAATAGAAGATGAAGACGTTGAAGATCTTCATGACGGTCGTTATGATGATGAGGACGAAGAGATAGGAGGGATGTCACGATACGACGTCGTTGAGGATTTGGTTCTTAAGCAACCAAATAATACTAGTACTCGTGGTCCCTCTCGTTTCCAAAGTGGTTTGGTGTTCAGTGACAAAAGCTACAATGGTATTATAATTTCTCCTCCTCATCTCTTCACATGTTTTGATTTATTTTATTTTTTCTTTCACATGCAAATCAAAAGTCTTTTTCTTCTTTTCTACAAGTAACCAAGATTAACATGGTTTCATTGATTTTTTGAATATATCTCTGAAAAGACTAAGTCTTATATCCGAATTTAATTATTAGGTTAGGTACTTGTATATATTCACGTGACCGTTTGATGTAACAATATTTTTTTCTTATTTTTTGATTAGACATTCATTAGAATTAAAAAAAAAAACATTATAGAGACGACAGTCACTAATGAAAAAAAAAAAGGATCTAACAATCAATGATAAACGGATTGAGCTAATTACCTTACTTGTATATGTTTGCTATTTGCGTATTTGGCTTGCAGGTGAGTTTGTGTCTAATGGAGGAATCAAGAATGATCATGACGAAGAGATACAGTCATCATCAGGCCTTGGAATGAGAGAGACCAAAGCAGAAGAACTAGAGGAAGAAGAAGAAGATAGAGGAGAGATATTTGGAGAGTCATGCACAAATGGGTCAACGTCAAAAAGCTCATCGGAATGGAGAAACTCTGTGAAGACCGATGACCCTTTCTCCTCCTCCTCTCGCCGGAGTTGCCCTAAATGGGAATCTTACACCGTCTTCCAAAAGTACGACGAAGAAATGACTTTTCTCACTAGGATTTCTGCTCAAAAGCTTCATGAAACGGGTAATAATATCATATATGTTTAAAGAATCATGCATTGTATTTGATTTATATTTACAAATATTTGGTTTTCGAGTTTTGAAAGAACATTTGCCAAATTAAAAACAAAATCTAATATAAACGTACAGGTTTGATACAAATTCAGATTTTAATAAAAATATATATTTAGCATTAAAGAAATTTAGCCCTTTATCAAAAAAAAAAAACATTAAAGAAATTTAGTTTCGCTTGTTTTTCCTTTTTAATTCCCTTCACATTTGGTTTCAGTTTCCACAAATTTAAAGTTACATTTTGGGTTTGTGTACTTTCCATGATACGGTTTATGATCTGGATAGGGTTCAATTTGCGGCTTCAACACATATATCTCTAGTCAATAACCAACTGATTTTTTCTTTTTTTTGGGTACAGAATCGTTGAAGTCAATATTGGTAGAGCCAAGATCGTTCTCGGAGAGGATCGTTTACAAGTTATCATCAAACGGACACAAGAGAAAACAACAACAACAACATCCTACTAGCAATGGTTCAAGACCAAACCCATACGTGGAACTAGAATCAGCTTACGTGGCACAAATATGTCTAACATGGGAAGCTCTAAGTTGGAACTACAAAAACTTCGAGAGAAAAAGATCATCTACGCAACGACGCTTTGACGACATTGGTTGTCCCGCCGGAATCGCCGACCAATTCCGTACGTTTCATATTCTATTACAAAGATACGTTGAGAACGAGCCTTATGAACATGGAAGAAGACCAGAGATTTATGCCCGGATGCGAACCCTTGCTCCCAAATTGCTTCTTGTTCCTGAATACCAAGGTAATTAAGTAAGCATTGAGGAGTATGTTACTCGAGGGTTAATTTTAAAAAATTCGTTTGGATATATATAGATGATGAGGAGGAGGAGGAGGAAGAAGAGATAGAGGAAGGTTTCAAGTCTAGGGTATCGTCAGCTTCGTTCTTGATGATAATGGAAGAATGCATAAGAACATTCATGAACTTCCTCAAAGCGGATAAAGAGAAGCCTTGTCAAAAGATCATCAAAGCCTTTTTTGGGAGAAGTAAACGAGGCTCCGTTGATCCAACCCTTGTCCATCTCATGAAGAAAGTCAACACAAAGGTCAATATATATATTTTAACTTCTATATATTTCACTACATTATATGACTCAATTCTAAAACATAACCAAAATAATCATGATTGAGATTGACCATTACATGTAGTGTAGTGGTTTAATTACTAGTAAAATTTTAGTGTCACTATCTATATTCAAATATAGTAGAAAGTACATTATTGATAAAAAAAAAAAAGTGATTATCATGATTATTGTTTGATACATATCAATTATGATTTTTTTTAACTAACACTTAATTATGCTTATATATTACTATTAGTGTTTTATTCTTATAGCTTAAAGTATTCTACCAAAGTTTGTTTGTGAATATATATTAATTCTTTTGTTTTATGTAACCGTGAACAGAAAAAAGCGAAGCTGAAAGAGATGCGTAGAGGAGGTAAATACATGAGGAAAAAGAAGATGAGTATAGAGGAGGAAATGGAGATATTGATGGGATTAATAGATTTAAAAGTGGTGTCAAGAGTATTGAGAATGAATGATATGAATGAAGAGAAGTTGCATTGGTGTGAAGAGAAAATGAGCAAAGTTAAGATTATTCAAGATGGAAAGGTGCTTCAAAGAGATTCCACTCCACTTTTCTTTCCTCCACATTGACCCCACTATTTTAATCTAATCTCTGAATATACCCTTTATTCTTTCCCCACCCACATCCTTCTTCTTTCTTTCTATCTTTTTCCGATGATTTACACGTCATATTGTAGGAGATCTTTAGACAAACCCACAAATAAAGAGCACCATAAAGTTTTTACTTCGAATAAATAGATTAGGGATATACTGTAGATTGCTTTAGTTCTTTATACTTTCTCTTTGCTTTTCCTTTTTCTTGCTATACATCTTTTTACTTTTTAGTTAAAAAACACAAATTATTTTCCAGCCTTTATTAGATTAGGTGACTCGTACACTCAAGGAATCACAGATACTTTAAAGTTTAAAGAAGAAAAATCAAATTAACTGTTCAATACTTAAGGGTTAAGATGCGGATAGAATTGTTAGGTTATGACTGGTAATATAACAAAATAATAGAGCCACAAAAGATAAAATAGTTCAATCATTTACCAAAAAGAAAATGTAGAATAGCATTCTTATTTTATGATCAACTTTACGAAATTACGAAATAGTTGAATATATATATTATAACTTTCCAGAATACCCAAAATAGTTAATTTGTTATGCCTATAAATTACTGATAACATAATACCCTAAAAACAAATGTATTAGTAAAGAAATTCCGTGAGAATAATAAGATTCATGTATTTACAGAGTTTTTACATAAATTACATTACAAATATTTCAAAATTTCTAGTCCCAATCGAAGCCATATATTAAAGGGAAATGGACCAAAAAAAAAGTCAAAATAAATTAAGATAACGTACGTAAAGTTTTGTGAAATGGTATATGTAGTGTTACGTGTAAGTTATGGCAGCTTGATGTAAAAAGCGTAATTTACGCCCATCGTTTTGAAGATTTTGCCAAACTAGAACTGCTTCCTGTCTTCTTAATGCCTGATAATTTAAACATATCAATTAGACAAAACTAATTGTAATTTACACTCATAAATTAAAACTTAAAAATCTACAAATCGTATCAGTTTGCTTACTTGATGACGACAAGCTCTTACTTGATGAAGACAATCCCGTAGCCTTAGCAACGGTCGATGTCGTTCTTGTAGCCACTTTCCGAAGTTTATCGAGTGGTCGTGTTACTACACTCGTAGCTGATCTTGAAGTCGTCGACTTAGCTCTGCAATTTAAATCGATAACTAAAACGTTACGAAAACAAAAACAAAAAAAAACATAAAAGATCTCTTAAAAGTTTTAAAACTACAACAACAAAAAATATTGGTGTAACCTGTCAGAAACTTTAGGTGGTTTTTTAGCAACATCCATGGATCCTTGTGTCCCAACAGAAGTAGCTTCAGAGGTAGCTTCACTTAGTCTCTCATCGTACTCTGCCTCGGCGGAAGAAGCTAAACTCTCGCCGTCAGTAACAGAGTGTCTTGATTGTGGATATCTCGAATCTTCCATTGACTGTTGTGATGAATACTCTCCGGTTTCTGAGTTGTTATTATCGATTTGTCCTAAACTCTTTTTTCTCATTATTGGTTTCTGAAGTCTCTCTATCTCTTCGTCTTTTCTTGCTATTGTGTCCTTAAGGGACGCTAACTGAAAAAAACAACAAATGTTTCATCGTATCTTGAATGAATGTAATGGAATGCAAATGAAAGTGCATGTGTGTGTTTCTGTTTTTACCTGTTCCATTAAGTCTCGAACATCTCTACCATCTTTAGAGCTCTTTGCAGCACCAAGTTCAACTCCAGAGACACGTTCTGCGAATTTCAAAGTACTCATTGACTCTGAATATGAAATAGCATCAGGATTGAGTTGCACAAACATAAGTGTTTTTGCTTGTCCTCCTATAGAAACAAAGTTATGTATTGTTAGATTGGTTAAAACTCAGAAAGTAGAACGTTTAGTTTAACTAACTAACCAAGAGAGGTTTGGAGAAGTTGTGTTAGCTTGCTGTTTCTGTATGGTACATGAGCACTCTTTGAAGCAAGAGAGAATATGACATCTCCAAGAGCTGAGAGTGATTTGTTTATATGTTGTGCTTCTCTTAATCTGTCTCCTTTAACTTCAGATCTATCTACTCTTTCACTTCCTGCCAAATCCACTAAATGAAGATTACCGTATAGCACAGAACCGGTCTTCAAATCTTTACCACGGACATGAACAGTGACAATGCTGCATTAAAAAAATCATACAATTCAGTGTAACAATATTTATAATACATGCTTTTTTGTTTTTGTTACAAGGGGATCAGTATGAAGAAGGAACCTGTGAGAGCGGCTACTTCTTTCATTCAAGGCAGTAGAACCAACGGCTCGATTCTGTAGTCCAATTTCCATCAATGTAATGACATCTGAAGTTGATTTCACTGGATACATACTTGCATCAGGCACAGCTAGACCATTTTCTTGAGTTATAGAAAGGATCCCTAGTGTGTGCAGGTCAAGGAAAAACAAAACAAATAACACTAACAATGAAATAAAAAGAGAGATAAAACTATGGATTTAGTAAGACAAAAGGATATTTCTTTTGAGAGTTGTCATCAGACAACAAATCTAGCACTTGTTCATTATATATCTCCACCATTTGAACCCCAACTTCATATGTTATGTTTCCTTTTCTGGATTGAGAGATTTTAAAAAGATCATTGAGAGCTCTATAGTTAACTCCCCAATCCTCTTCACTTGATCCATCTGGACCACTCTGAATGAAATGATGGTAAAAAAGCGCATCAGCGTTATTGCTATGAAAATCTTTCTTAGAAAAGAACAATGAGTACATACCATTGTATAAGTTTTCCCTGATCCTGTCTGACCATATGCAAATATACAAACATTGTAACCATCAAGAACTGACCTAACCAGCGGTTTTATGTCTGAAAAAACTTCAGCTGCAAGAATACAAAAGAACTTGGTGGTATCAATATGATATTATGTCTTGAAATGTGTCATGTGTGGAAACTAATGAACATACCTTGAGTAGCAGCTGGAGTATACACCTTGTTGAACCTAAACTGGCGAAGACCGTCTTTCCCGGGTCTAGTGGGATTGGTAACTACTAATTCTCCATCATCACCGATGTATTCAACCACTGTGTTTGGTTTACCTTGTCCAGGAATGAAAGGCCTCACCCGGCAAAACACTCTTATGTTTCCTGCATTAAGTCACAACTATATAACTTATAGGCTCCATAAAAATTTTAAAACTTACACATCCCAACATATTTAACATGATCCTTAATTAGTACCTTTTAGCTCCTGAAGCTCGTTGAAAAGCTTTCGGTTTTCAGTTAGTACAGCGTGATAGTTTTCCGCAGCGTTGCTAAGTTCAATCAGTTTCTTTCCTGTTGAGATAGAGTTTGATTTATAAACACTACAAAATTTATCATGAATAGAGAAGCATATGTTGGATCATTCTCACCTAATTGACTGAACTGTTCTGTATAGTTTTCTTGAACATTCAATATTTCTTGCTTGATGGATCTTGAGTAGGACCTCAACTCCTAGAATTCAGCTTAATTAGTCAACCATAGATTATAGTAAACAAAGGTTATTCTAGAAAATTGTTTTGTATGAACATATAAATACCTGTAGCGCCTGAGACTGGAGATTAATAAAGCTTCTATAGGAAAGTTCTTTCTGACTCCAACTTAAGCGTTTGGACTCAGATTTTTCCTCCATTTCTATAAGTTTTGTCTTCCAGTTGACCAGGTTTTTTTCAAGATCTTGAATCTTTCCTTCAAGGCTTATATTAGCAGATTTAGTATCTTTTTCCATTTGTTGAAGCTCTTTAATCCTTTCCTCTAAAGCATTTTTAGCACTATGTGCTTCTTTCCCCATTTGTTCAAGCTCTTTGACCTTTTTCTCAAGGGCAGTTTTTGCAGTGTTTGCTTCTTTACCCTCATGTTCAAGTTCCTTGAGTCTACTCTCAAGTCCTGTTGTAGCAACCATCGTTTGGCTTTCCATTTGCAAGCATTGATGTTCATATGCTTTTCTAGTTGTCTCTAGTTCTTGCTTCAACTTAGAAATTTCAACGTTGAAATGATCATTTTCTTTCATTAGCTTGGCCATATCCTCCTCTTCGTTTTTCTTCTGTTCTTCCCACTTTGACTTTTCTGTCTATCATACAAGGAAAAATTTATGTCACGCCAATAAAAATAACATATTTTTTAGTAAGGTAACTTGCAATGTACTCTACCATTGTTTGGTTTTCGATTTGCGAGCATTGTTGTTTATATTCTCTTTTAGTAGTCTCTAGTTCTTGCCTCAAGGCTGAAATCTCGAGGTTGTATTGATCATTCTCTTTCATTAGCTTAAGCATACCTTCGTCTTCGTTTTTCCTCTTTTCTACCCACATTGTCTTTTCTGTCTAACATACATAAAATCCAAGGTCAAAATTAATTTCATACCACTCCTCTTAAAATCAGTTTACAAAGAAACTCGCAGTATATATAATGTTACCTTTATTTGTCGAAGCTGTTGTGCAACAATCTGACAAAACAGTAAGTTCATTAGAAGATGTAACACATTAGTAGACAAGATCCTAAACTCATTAATTAATACCTCATTTTCTTCACCACTTCCTGATGCTAAGGCTTCAAGGACTTTGATTCTTGACTGGTACTTTTCCTCACGAGTTTTGAAAACATTGTTTTGCTGTACATGAATCAAAATGAAATTACTCACAAAACCAGAGATCGATGAACATTGCTATCAAGTAAACAAAGTTATATATCTATATATATATACCGTTCTTAGATGCTCAGCTTGAGTTGATATACGTCTCTCGATCTCTTGCACGACTTTTCTTAACAGGCATGCTACACGCTGAATCATCATATCTTTTTGTCAAAATATTTCTCAAGCAGTAAAAACACAAATGAAGGCATATCACACAAGTTATGACCTAACTTGTTAAGCATTTAAGTACCTGAGGGATTTCACCATTCTTTCTTTCAATACTTTCGTCAAGAATCCCATTAACGACGCTTAGCAATGACTGTGTAGGAGCATTCTGCATCAAACATGATCAAATGATCAATAAACTGAAGCCAAGGAAATGTGGATACTTGATTAACAAGGTAGAGGGAAATACATCTAAGCTACTTGATTTCATCATTTCAGAAATTTTTGAGGCTTGAAGATCATAACGCCCTTGTTTCATTTGGAAAACCTCATGAAACTTGTGTCCTCCATGATGCACTGATCCAGGGGATGATGGATCTGCCGTGAATCACAAGACAAGAACATGTAAACACATACATACATATATGTAGGAATGGATTGAGACAAGTAGTTTAAGGACACAAGGGAAAAAAAAAGAGTACCTAATGCGTCAGAACTGGCAAGGGCTTGCTGAAACTTGGATTCTGCTAGATTTTTGTGTCTTTCGTCTCCAGATAATGGAGAAAATGGAGAGAAAGGACTACGAGGAGTTTTTGAATCTGCCATATTTCTATGCCTTTCGTCTCCTGACATTGGAGAAAAAGGACTTCTAGGAGTTGAATCTCCATAAGGGCTGCCTGATTGATCACGTATATGATTCATCGCGCGACGAGGTCAGGTCTAAAGCAATCTTATGGAAACACTTGATCAACCCTAAACTGCTTTCATTCTTTAGCAAAAAAAACTCCTGAGACATGATTGGTTAAAGAAAGCAAAATTGAGCATAAGGTTCATAAAAACATGCACATTCACATAAAAGAGCAAGCTAGTAGGAACTCCCAAAAACCTAATCTATTTTCTTTTCTTATAAGAAAGGACATGATCAAATGGCACCATAAGTGTCCAGACACAAACTATCTCATAATCATCGTTGTAATAAGCTTTACTATATGGTCAAGAATCTTCGTTGACATTAACATAGTAAATAGCATTTGACTATGCTAAATCAGCCTTTCTGAAAATGCACTGCGACAGAGATCATTATTGTGATGAATTTGAGAATTCCTATTCGAAATGTTCTAACATTTCAAAATTTATGTAGTTTAATCATTTCCAAATTTCTAAGTCAACAACAATCACATTTCTATTAATTTCATTAATCTAGGGATTAAAAAATGTTTAACAAAACATCTAATTCCTAGCAAACTTCACATGATTTCATCATTAATCAAGCAACACGCAAGCTAAAAATAAAAAGGTCAACAAAACAATCTCCAGCATACGAATTGAGCATTTAAAAAAAAAATAGCAATGTGAAACGATCAAACAACACTCGCAACTTCTGCAAATGCTAACAAGAAGGAAACAAAGATTTTACCAACAATTTATCAAACAAAACGAAAAAAGATTTTACCAACAAATTTTGTTTTTTAAAGATCATGAACCCACACCAGAAGATGATTAAAAGGGACCATTGGTGCAACAAGAGAACAAATAGACATTGAAAACTAAGTCAAAACATAGTTATAAAGTCGCGATCAACAAAATCCTATTATGGCTTCAAATATATAAAGATGATAAAGCGAATTTTTTCTCCTTACATGTAAAATCCAGACGAAAATTTCTAAGGAAAAGCTTGGAAACGAGCGTTGAGGAGGTCTAACCTGAGAGAGAAAGCATAGAGACGGAGAAAAGGAGACGTGATTGGAATGTGGGTTGATTTGATTAGCGATAATAATTAAAAACTTAAGCACGGTTGATTTTTTTAATAATTAAAAAATTAATTAAATACAGATTAGAAACAACAACAGAAAATATATATTTTTGGGTTTGTGTACAGAGGGAGGGAGCGCGAATGTAGGAGGATGCGGTAACAAGTCGTTTGGCTTCTCCAATCGTTTATACGGGTTTATGACACGTGGCAAATCCTTGGCTAAAATTGGAGAAACAAATCATTATACCGAATGTTAACAGAAATTATAAATTGGATTAAGAGACCATTAACTTATACTGTTATACAATATGATTGGGGTACGACGACCAACAGAAAAAAATAATATGTACAGTATCATGTATGGTTTGGTCACCACGTCGAGTTTTAGCTCTATATTTAACTTAGATCGTTTACAATATTGAAGAGATTACTTTAAACTTAAAACCGTTGATTAACTAATTAAGACGTATGTCACAATATGTGCAGATTCTAACCTCATTAGTAACTTGTAAAATTCTATCATGTCATCGTAACTTAGCTTATTTAAAATTCATATAAATATTATAATAATTAAAATGGTGGTGCAAAGCAGAGGAACGAGTCCTATGATAGAGATGTGCAATTATACATGGGTCATGTGGCGTTAAGTTGTTTGTTTCGTTGTTTCTTTTGGCTGCTATATGTATATGTCAATGTTTGTGGGTATCGACGTAAACTGCAAAATTGCCAAAAATTTGAAGAAGTCACAACCTCTTGATTATATATCGTCACGTCGCTTTATCACCACAATCAATTCATTTATTTTGAGAACTATAAATCCATGATTCTGCCATTTCCGTTATGTTAGATCCACAATAAATGATTATAATTAATTTAGTAGGTAGTAAAAAGATTTCAAATGGGTAAACATCAATTGCAAAGGATTTTATTAGAAAAATAGAAAAGATATTTGTAAATTTTGGATGAAATTTAACACATGATTTCATTGAATATATATGTAAGAATATATTCAGCTGGCATGTTTGTACATGGTATAACCATATTTAATACATTAGATATTAGTATACAACCTCAAGATAATAGATCAATATACTCTAATATGAATGATTATCTTAGGTCATTTTCGTATTATAACAACGCTGATCATTTGGCTTATAATAACATTTATTTCCGTATCACTTTTAGTTCTTACATTAGATTAGACAAGCATAAATTCTACATTTTGATGACATATAATTTGTTTCTTCCTATCATCGAATATCATATTACAAATAAATGTCCTACGAAACTTCAAAGGACGATGTATTTGAGGTTCCATGTTCGCTATTAAAATTGACCTAATAATGCTATTGGGAAACTTTATGCGTTTAAAGTGTTACGCTGCGGTGTGGTCATGCAAACGCACCAACAAACAAAATGGTTTGAAAACCAAAAGCGAGAAACTAGAAGACTAAAACTAATAAAATAAAAAAGTGGGACCATGTAAGAATCTCCGTCGAAGGACATCTAACCAATCAGACTGCAAGAATGGCGATGACCAAGTATATACACCAATAAGGAGGGCTAATCAGATCTCACGTGGGTCCTACTATATGTTTCCTATTGATCTAACGACCAATAGCTACGCAACAATCGTAGAGATATGTTCGATAAAATATTTTTATATTTCTAAACAATTTTCTTATAATGTTTTAGTATTTGGACAGAGATCCACCACAAAATTAATTGATATTTTTGATATTAATTACCATGTACTAGTGTTCACTATGACATAACGGAAAGAGTAAGTTCATAATCAAGAACTAGCGATTAGATCGTAAATTTTTGATGATCTCATTTGCTATTATGAAAATGAAAATTGTGAGAGGGCAAAGTTTAGTTTATTAAGAATATGCTTCATAGACATTTATAATGACATAGCGTGATTTACAATGAAAACAAAAATGGTAAATTTGATCGTTGAAATTTCGTTAAAAGTCTTAAATTCTAAGATACCGTTTATTTTCATAAACTATGGATAGTTTCGTTAGAGTTTTGTTTCTGTTTTTATTTCCACTCCAACAAATTGAGCCCACACACAATATTTAAAACTAATTTTTTTAAAAAATATTAACAGAAATATATTCAGACGCCGCACCATGTATAGTACACTATTTGGTTCTCAAGGTCTCTCTCTTCATTTTATCAACTCTCTCATTTTGCATCAAACTTTAAATTTCGTTTTTGTTTCTGTGTCTCTTGTCTTGTGTAATACGCACATAGAGCTAATCAACGATGGTGGTCGATGTGGAGACTCGAGCCGCGAACGTGGCAGGAGGTAGGATGGCGGCGCGTGCCTGCGACGCGTGCATAAAGATATCACGTGCTAGTTGGTACTGTCCAGCCGACGACGCTTTCCTATGCCAAAGCTGCGACACATCGATCCACTCAGCTAACCATTTGGCGAAACGGCACGAACGCGTCCGGTTACAATCATCTTCGTCCTCGCCAGAGCTTATGAAGACGACGAATACGGAAGACAAAACAACTTCGGTTTGGTTCGAAGGATTCCGAAGAAAAGCGAGAACGCCTAGGAACAAAGGTTTGGCGTTTGAGAAGTTATTGCAGATTGATTCGAACGATCCTCTTGTTCCGGAGCTTGGTGAAGAAGAAGAAGATTGTTTTTTCTCGGAGGAGAGTCTAAACTGTTGTGTGCCGGTTTTGGATCCTTTCTCAGACATGGTGATTGATGATAACAACTTCGGTTTAGTTCCCGATGGAGTCGATAATAGAGAAGAGTTAGGAGAGATCGAGAAGGCAATCATGGACGATGAAGGTTTAATAGGATTCTTTCCCTTGGATATGGATCTTGGGGTGCTCACTATGGACGTAGAGAGCTTACTTGAGGAAGAACAACGTTGCTTGGAACTCAAGGAACCTAATGATATTGGAGTCGCCGAAAAAGAGAATAACATAGGGTTTGAAATTAACTGTACGGCTTTGAAGAATGTTAAAGATGAAGTAGAAGAAGAAGCCAAGTGTGAAAATGATGATAGAAAGACGAGTTTGTTTCTGAGATTGGATTATGAATCCGTGATTATTTCTTGGGCTAGTAATGGTTCGCCGTGGAAAACCGAAATTAAACCGGAGTTTAATCTTGATGATTCTTGGCGGGAGTGCTTGGTATAATCACTCTATCATATTTCTATTACTAATTTGTAGTGCGACTAGTGTCAAGTAACGTTTAAATTCATTGGTCCAGCTGGAAGGGAACACGTGCCTGGCACATGTGGAGGAGTTGGCGTCGGCCGTAGGATCGGGGACACGTCAGCAAGGGAGAGGCGGAGGAGGATCGGACGGTGAAAGAGAGGCGAGGGTGTTGAGGTACAAGGAGAAGCGAAGGACGAGGTTGTTCTCCAAGAAGATAAGATACGAGGTTCGGAAACTTAACGCTGAGCAGAGACCTCGGATCAAAGGTCGGTTCGTGAAGACGACGTCATTTTCTGACGTGATGTGATTTACTTTAGTCTATACTTTTTATCTTGGGGCCGATGGTTTTAGCAGCCGGTCACTGATGAATTCAGAATAACCTAAGGAATTTAATGAAAAACGTTACATAAGAGAAAAAGTAATGTCTAAAATGTTCACACACAACATATATCTAGAGCTGTGATTGGCAAGTAGAAATAAATAAATAATGTTAGATGAAAAAAATAGATATGTTATTTTCTTGGAGAACAAAAAAACATGAGATAATTTTCGTCGATATGGCAAAACCTTATATTAACATGAGATAATAGTAACATTATACCTCATATGAGACAAAATATTTATTTTTGGTCGACAAATAATACTATTTTTTTGTTAAAAAGATAACTGTTGGGGCTATTGGGTTTTCTATATGCATAATGTCTTGGTGAATTTCCTGTACCATATTCGTCAGCCATCTTGACCATGTCACCACACCATTTGGTCTGAAGTTCATATTCTCTATGCAGAGTTTCCATGTGATTCACGTAGTGAAAAGTGAACATCGTGTTTCGAGAATGTTTGGCTTTATTAACTTCATGTATCATTCGCACCAGCAAGATGCTATTCCATACATGGAAGGCGTTATTGGCTAGAGAACCAATAAGCCAATCCACAGTAAATGTTAACCTCACAATTCAACTACATGTTTTGGTCCAACCTCTTAGTTTAAATCTTGGTCTTTGTAATTTTAACTTTTCAATTTCAATAAAATTCAATAATGATGGGGAAATCCATACTAAACCGGTGGCATAAGATAACTAAAGTTAAAAACCGGTTTCGGGTAATCAAGTATACATATTAAGTTTTAACCAACAATAGCGCGAATTTAAACCGAGTAAATTTGGTTGACTTCACAGGGAGAAGAAACGCATAGCGCAGACGCCGCTTGCTGCGATCGCCATGAGGATCAGCGTCATCAAGCGGAAACACTATTCGATTTCGGAACCATCGGAAAACGAATACAAGAAATCGAATAGGCAGCAGGAGTCTATAACCCTAAAACATCACCCTTCTCTTGCGCCGGGTTCCAGCCATCGTAGTTTTAAACCTGTTCGACCTAGTAAGTCTTCTCGCCGGCGGCGAAGGCAAACAAAGGAGAGGATCCCGAGTTCCTTTGAGCGCGAATGGGTGTTTTCAGCAAGCAATCTTAAAAAACTTAAAGGTATATGCATTGCAATCTCACAGTATATCATACATTGTTGGCTAATGATTATCCATGCTCGATTTGGGTCCTTGTAATTATGAATTATCGGCTTCCTTTTGTTATCGTAGTTTGTTTAATTCACTTATATGCTTCATTAACTTTACCAAGTTCCACAATTCCGTAGTTTTAACACATACTCTAGCTTCTGTAAATGAAAAAGTTGATTTCTTCAATTCTCAGATAAAGTAGTGTTAGTTTCATACAATCTACTTGGTGTTGACAATGCGTCCAACCACATGGACTTGTATGAAAACGTCCCGGCCAAGCACTTAGAGTGGAATAGACGGAAACATCTCATATGCAAGGAGATTAGTCGCTATGATGCAAGCATCTTATGTCTTCAGGTAACTTTTGAGGTTTATTATATCCGCTTGCATATTGTATTGGATGTTTAACATCATATTCCAATTCCACTGCAGGAGGTTGACCGTTTTGATGATCTTGAAGGTCTGCTTAAAAATGGGGGCTTTCAAGGTGTTCACAAGGTATAAACGAGTCAAAAGATTTATTACCTCATATGCATTGCAGGGCCGTTTTCATATATCAAGTATTTTTTTAGAGTCGGACTGGAGTAGCAAGTGATGGTTGTGCTATATTCTGGAATGAGAAACTGTAAGTTCAGTTATTTCCGTTTTAGGATCATTTTGTATGTGGTGTGGGAAGTCTCTATATATATACTGGAGTCAGGAATCTAGCTATTTGAATTGTCTAAAGGGAATATCTTTCTATTAGAGCGAGGGAAATGATTTCTTCCAGTTCTATCTAGTCTCTGTTTTGAATTGTTAATGATAAGTTCACGTTGTCTTATGTTATCAGCTTTGACCTTGGCTTCACAATATATATTTAAAGGCTTAAGCTTTGCTTTCTAATTGTTCTCAATGTTTTTTATTTTTATTACACTCTTACTCTCCTAGTTTCATCATTCATGTTATATTTCTCCTGTGAATGCAGATTTAAACTTCTAGACCATCAACCTATAGAGTTTGAAAGATTTGGCATGCGTAACAATGTTGCTCAACTTTGTGTTTTTGAGGTATGCACCATTTAAAGTAATTGCTGTATTGTCGTCTTCCCCCTCTGTTATACTCTGACTTCTTTAATTCGAAGAGCACAGAGATGCATCTTAGTTGTGGGGATTATTTTTTTTAATTTTTTCCCTCCTGTTCTGTTTGCAGGCATGCTAATTGCTTAAATTTTCTTTGGTTTCAGTCCTTGTCATTTGATTTATTTATTTGATTGTGTATTATGAAACAGATGAACTGTGGGGAGACAAAGTCTAAATTATGTGTGCAATCTTCAGAGTATGTCCGAGGGTGAATATTCAAGTTGCTATTAAGATCCTTACTAAATTGTGTGCTCACTCCCGTGTTTGGTTGATATCTAGGCAAACATCTACAAGTCCTCGAAGGCTAGTGGTTGGGAATATACATGTCCTGTTTAATCCTAGGCGTGGAGATATCAAGCTAGGCCAGGTACATCTAGCTAGATCCTTACAAAATTCTGATGAAATTGGCTTATCCATAGAATTTGCAGTACATTTTGTTGAAATGGCAGTATATCAAACTTCATTGAAATTCTAGTAGTACGTTCATTTTGTTGATATTTGATATGTCACAACTGTCAGGTAAGACTCTTTCTGGAGAAGGCTTACAAGCTATCACAGAAATGGGGAAATATTCCAGTGGCGATTGCAGGTGATTTCAATAGCACTCCACAGGTGATCTATACCATTTTTTTTTTTTTTTTATTGTTGTTGTATTACTTATTCATTTAGCTGAAATTGTTCTAAAACTTAATCTCGATTTGCTGGACAGAGTGCAATCTATGATTTCATAGCTTCAGCTGATGTGAGTTTCATTGAGGGTCCCCTGGTCATCATTTTTTTCCTTTTTCTGGAAAAGTTAGAACGAACTCTATATAATACTTTTTCATTTTGGACAGTTGGATACACAACTACATGATCGCAGGCAAATTTCTGGCCAGTGTGAAGTGGAGCCAACATTTAGAAACCATTATGCAGTTAGGTAATTTGAAACTCACCGAGAACTTTAATTTCTCTGAGTTATGTACCTGTATGCCTTTTCTGTTTACCTGATGAACTGATAGATAACTTATATCTCTTCTTTGGCTTGCGCTTTATCAACTACCGTTATCCTCAGATTAAGTGTCTATCTCAATGTAGTCTTAACTAAAAAACTTCAACTTCCCGTATCTTCAGAGCTGCAGTATCCAGATCCCGATTACTACCCAGTGAATGGAGTCAGGAAGAACTACAGCTTGCAACTGGTTCTCATGCAACCACTCATGTTCAACATCAACTGAAGCTTCATAGCGCATATGGTGGAGTTCCTGTAAGTATTTTCGTTTCTTGTTCTCTACTGATGTCCGCATCGAAAAGAGTTCAAATCTGCCATACAGAAAAACTAAATATGTTACCCTTACCTCATGAATAGAAAAAGAATTCAAGAGATCGTTGACCTCAGAACGGCTTTAGGAACTGTGGCTTTCTTTTATATTAAATTCTGAAAACCGTATAAAGAAAGCAGTATGTTGTATGATGTTGTAGCTGATTTCTAGTATACCTTTCAGGGCACCCATAGAACAAGAGATCAACGTGGTGAACCATTGGCAACAACGTATCATTCTAGGTTCCTCGGAACTGTTGATTATATATGGTAAAGTCTGTTGTGATATGCATAGATGTTAATAGTTATGAAATCTTAGTCATTAACATGGGGTATTGGAACCAGGCACACAAAGGAACTTGTTCCTGTGCGGGTTCTTGAAACCTTGCCAACTGATGTTTTGAGAAGAACAGGTGGACTACCAAGTGAGGTATTCATAAAGTTTTATTTTTCTAAGCTATCTATCTTTCATTTCCTCAAATCTATGTTCAATTTGATTGGCTAAAAAACTGTGAATATTTTGGAGAGTTGCCTACAAGTCTTTTTATTCGATGAAATTTGCAGCAATGGGGAAGCGACCATCTCGCTATCGCATGTGAACTCGGCTTTATCAAATGACTGACGATGAGACCAAAGGGTTATCACCAATCATTAACCTTAGCTCTTGACTTGCCATCCCTTGAGGGTTTTGGATGCTTATGGAGGCTTGTCAACTGGAGTTTTTAAACAGATTCGGTAGAAACTGTTAGCAAGCAAAGTTCCCAAAACATAGATTTGCTTACTTTAAAAATGTTTATTATTGTTTCATTACTACTAATATTACACATGATTTATTGGTAAATTACCTACCCAATAAGTGCACCTACTCTTTCTGATTTTTAAAAGTTAGTTCCAAAATCCCATGTTACCGAACGTGTACCTATGAGATGCGAAGACTAATTTTCCTACCATAAGCAAACAATGTTAGAGACGTTACGTAAAAAGTTACTCAAATCTGTTCATTTCAAAGTAAGTTCTCATGGAAAGAGTCGTAAGCATTTTCTCCAAGTGACGCCAGGGGCCCCATTCACAGTAACAGATTACAAATCTATTTAACCACTTTCTTCTTCTCTTGACTCCACACAACATTCCGACAAAAGAAAAAAATCACTAAAAATGACAGTCATCGAGGAAACCAACAATCTGACTGAAACCCATGTCTTAATCTTCCCATTTCCGGCGCAAGGCCACATGATTCCCCTCCTCGATTTCACCCACCGCCTCGCTCTCCGCGGCGGCTCAACCTTAACCATCACCGTCTTAGTCACCCCAAAGAACCTTCCTTTCCTCACTCCTCTTCTCTCCGCCGGAGTTAACATCGAAACTCTCATCCTCCCTTTTCCCTCTCACCCTTCAATCCCTTCCGGCGTCGAAAACGTTCAAGACTTACCTCCTTCCGGCTTCCCTTCAATGATCCACGCGCTTGGTGATCTCCACGCGCCGCTTCTCTCTTGGATTACTTCTCATACTTCTCCTCCTGTAGCTATAGTCTCTGATTTCTTCCTTGGCTGGACTCACCACCTTGGAATCCCTCGTTTCGTATTCTCCCCTTCTGCTGCTATCACTTGCTGCATCCTCAATACTCTCTGGATCGAAATGCCCAATAAGGTCAACGAAGACGACGGTGAAGAGATCCTCGAGTTTCCGATGATCCCAAATTGTCCGAAATTCCCTTGGTCTCAGATCTCCACGATTTACCGAAGTTACGTTCACGGTGATCCAGCTTGGGAATTCATAAGAGACTCGTTTAGAGATAACGCGGCGAGTTGGGGACTCGTCGTGAACTCGTTCTCCGCCATGGAAGGTGTTTATCTCGAGAAACTTAAGCGAGAGATGGGCCATGATCGTGTTTGGGCTATAGGCCCAATTCTTCCATTATCCGGGAGTGATCGTGGTGGTCCGACGTCGGTTGCTGTTAATCACGTGATGTCGTGGCTAGACGCACGTGAGGATGACCAAGTGGTGTACGTGTGCTTCGGAAGTCAAACTGTTTTGACTAAGGAGCAGACTCTTGCACTCGCTTCTGGGCTTGAGAAAAGCGGAGTCCATTTTGTGTGGGCCGTTAAGGAGCCCGTCGAGGAAGATTCAACACGTGGCAACGTTCTGGACGGTTTTGACGATCGTGTGGCTGGGAGGGGTTTGGTGATTAGAGGATGGGCTCCACAAGTGGCTGTGTTACGGCACAGAGCCGTTGGCGCGTTTTTAACGCACTGCGGTTGGAATTCTGTGGTTGAGGCGGTTGTTGCTGGCGTTTTGATGTTGACGTGGCCGATGAGAGCTGATCAGTACACAGACGCGACTCTGGTGGTTGACGAGTTGAAAGTAGGCTTGCGTGCATGTGAAGGACCTGACACGGTGCCTGACTCAGATGAGTTAGCTAGAGTTTTCGCTGATTCCGTGACCGAGAAACAATCGGAGAGGTTTAAAGTCGTGGAGCTGAGGAAAGCAGCGTTGGATGCGAACCAAGAACGTGGGAGCTCCCTTAAGGATTTAGATGGCTTTATCCAACATATCGTTAGTTTAGGACTACACCAATGATTCACATAATTTCACAGTCAAACAAAATTCAAATTACAGTATGTTGTTTTTCTCCTCGAATATGTTCCTCTTAAGAATTTAAAATCTTTTATTCATGTACTCTATCAAACTGTTTGTTGTTTTATTTGATAAAATTTGTACTGTTATGTTTTGCTGTATCTAGAAAATTTGAATGTCAAATCTTCAGGCGTTGAAAACAAAAAATCTTATCTCCAAGTTTTTTTTTTTAATTGAAGATAAGATTTAATAGGAAAGTTAACGGAATTGCCATTAATGAAGGACTAAAATTGGGATAAACATAAAAATAAAATTTTAAAAAGATACGCCATTGCCGGAGATCGAACCCGAATCACATGCGTGACAGGCATAAATACTAAACCATTATACTACAACGACATTGTTGATATATTAATTATCACTTATTTATTTAATTTTTTGTTTATCTATTTTTAAAGTTTTTTTTTCAAAAATCTCTTATTCTCTAACACTTAAAAATATGTTACTTTTTTGTATCTTATTGCAACTTTGGATAGCATCCGACTATGATATTAACTTCGCAAATACAAAACACTAATGCATGAAATCTATAAACATCATATCTAAATGTTATCTCCATAATAGTTTGTTTTATATGGTAACATAATTTGTAAATGGCAATTCCGGTAACTTTCTCCAGGTAAATAATATCTCATATGGTATCTATTTCATACTCCAACATTCATGTTTAATATTTTAAACATATATTAATATTAATGTTTAAATTCTTAAAAATATATTAATAATAATAATAGGCAAAGAAGCGGGTCAATTTGGGTCGGGTTGAGACAAATCGGGTCAAAATTAATAATACCCGAATATTAATTTCCTTATCTTCTCCGAATCTGATATTTTCACTTCCCTCTCTCACATATCCACACAACGAACGAAATGGCACTCACCGTGAGCAGCGGTGGCGGAGGAGCTAGGATCCTCTGCAACGACCACACCGATTGTTCTCGTAATCCGTTCTCCACCTTCAAGCTCGTAAACTTCCCTTATCCGTCACGAACCCGTCTTCACGTTGTCTCTGCCTCCAAAAAAACCTCCTCTTCCTCCTCCCCGACCGGTCGGTTCGACAGCAAGAAGCGTCGGAGCCTTGTCCCGACGACAACCAAGGAACAATCGGAAGAAATCAACGGTGAAGCGCCGTCTCAGTCTGAAATCGACGAGGAATACGACGTTGGAGATAGGACGGCGGTGAATACTCGCTTCAGAGGTGATCCAGCAGACGCGCCAAAGTTTGCGCTTAAGGATCTTCCTGGGCTTGAACCGGATCCTTGGGAAGGTGAGCAGTGGGATGGTCTCGGGTTCTTCGTTCAGTACTTATGGGCTTTCGGAATCCTTTTTGCGGTAATTCTCAATAACTTTATAACAATCCTCAAAATTGATGTCGAACCAATTTAGTCACAATGCGGTTTATATGGTTTTTTAATGTTGTAAACAGTTAATCTCCGGTGGACTTGCGGCGGGGACTTACAATGAAGGTGCGACGGATTTCAAGGAGACGCCAGTGTATAAAGAGGCGATCCAATCTCGTGACCTTCTCGATGAAGCAGAGAGTGCCAACTCAGAAGATGTGTTTGAGTCCAACCCAACAGAAGTGGCGCCTAGTTTGGAATAGTTTTCAGTGTTTAGAAAAAAAGATTGAATCTTTTGCTTTTGGGGAGTTCTAAAAAGCCATATTCGAAGTTAATCTTGAGCTTTGTTGTGTTCATAATGTTATAGATTCAAAGTGAAAACTGATTGTTAAAAAAAAGTTAAAGTAATGTTCTTCATTGATCTGTTTTTCAAGAACTGCAAACTTCTTTCACAAATATAAGGTAAAGTAATAAAGTTGATATTGGTTCATAGAGAAAACGCAAACACAGGTGTGAGTAACTAAAACTGAGATGGTAGTTAGATGTGGACGGACTCAAATGAGGAGGAGAGTGATGGGTAGGAACACTGCGAGTGCTAGGATGGTTAGGTGAATCTCAGACTTGGAGCCAGAGGATCTTAAACCATAACCTAATCCCATAAAACTAGTGGGTCTTGCTGCCACTTGAGCCACTGGAGTCGCTGATGAAGTAAAAAGTAAAACCTTTGTAGAGATGTCAACTTTTTTTTTATAATGTTTTGTTGAAATCTTTTGGTAAAGTGGCTTACCTGCGACACCAGAGTTGTTCTTTGCACCTAGAGAGATTTGGGAACCAGTTGAGCTAGAAGGTGGTGGAGCAACTGTGAAGGAACCACGAGGCGCTTCTCCTATAAAAACCAAAAACGTTCTCATAAGTTTCAAGATACCAAAGAATCCGATTTCACAAAATCAAGCAAGAGCGAAGTTTACGTACCCGGGGAGGGGGCAGAGGAGGAGCAAGAGGATGAATTGGCTGGAATGCTGCAAAGCGGAGGCAATTGTAGAGCAAGAGCTTGATTGATTGGAAAAGCAGGAGACAAAGTAGAAGTGTTGTTGAGGAAGAGACAGAGACAAGTTGGTTCTTGGCTAAAGATTTGGTTTAAGTTGTCACAGCAAGGCTGAGCCGGAAGCTGGACAAAGCCTTGAACAAATGGACCACACGGAGCTAAAGAAAGCAGCCTGGAGGCACATGTAGCTGGTACTTGAGCGAGAACCGGTTGAAGAAATATTGGTGACATGAAGATAATAAAGAGAGTGATAAAGAGAGTAGAAGAAGCCATTTTTTATTGGAGAATAAGTTTGTTTCTTCTTTGTTTGGGAGAAGTGGTGGGGGTTTTGAGTATTTAAGTTCGGAATCAATTGGTTTGGTGTGACAATGAACATATATATTGTTATTGCACACATGATGTGTGTTTAACTTGGTGCTAACTGCTACACTTGAGTTCTTCATGTTTGTGTGCCTTATTATTGGTGCTTTTGATTTCATTCGTAAGTTATGCTTCTTGTTTTGAGTTGACCAAAAGAAAAGTTACCGGAATTACCATTAACAAACTCTATTTATCATATGAAATAGCTAAACAAATAATTAAATATATAAATGATAATTAATTTATCAACAATGTCATTGTAGTATAGTGTTTAGTATACCTGTCTGTCAGGCAACGACGTATTTTTTTGTTTTCTATTTTTTTTTTTTTTTTTCAGTTTTAAGGAAAATTACCAAATTGGCAATACAAATTCTATTACCATACAAAATAAATAAACAAAAAAATAATTAAATATATTAATGATAATTAGTTTATCAACATGGTCGTTGTAATATAGTGGTTAGTATATCTGCCTGTCACGCAGGTGTCCCGGGTTCGATCCCCGGCAACGGCGTATTTTTTTAAAATATCTATTTTATTTGTCCTTCGTTTACAGTTTAGTCCCTCGTATTTTCAGGCTTTTAGTTTCTGATACCACAGAAAGCTACAAACTCTTCTGTCAGGTCTGTAAAGTAATATCGGTACCTCATTTTAAAATTTATTTTGTTTCTTGACTTTGGTGGTTTAATTTGTTTAACAGAGGATGATAGCAAGTGATATCAAGGATGCTATTTGTCGAGTTCCAGATACTCCCTATGCTGGTATCTCTCTTTGCCTGTCTTTCATTGGTCTGATTCATTTGCTCTTCTTCACAGTTTAGACTGTAGAGTAGTTCGAGAGTTGTTTTTTGATCATTGGTTGTATAGTAAAATATTAATTTTGTTGCCTTCATTTTCCTACAATTCTCTGCTCTTAAGAAGACACATGGACAGTGATACTTGAAAGTATAGCAAACAGTAACTTGCTTGTATACTTGATGTTGTGCCATTTTGTCTACAGACAAATCATACTCAAACATTCCGATGACGTCTTATGAGCTTCCAGATGGCCAGTAAGCGTCATTTTATCTGTTTATTTCGGTTATTTTTTGCTTCAGATGTAAATGCTATGGTGCATAAGTTAGATAAAAGATAACTGTCATTTTGACAATAGAGACTATATTTCGAGTGTAAATGTGCAGTGTGTGGATAGGAGGAAGTATATTGGCATCACTAGGTTCATTCCAGCAAATGTGGTTCTCCAAGTCTGAGTAGGTAACACATTGGATTGTTCTGTCGAGATCAGTTTTTTCTAGTCGTTCAGGTTTGAGTTTTATTTTTGTGTACATTGTTGACAGGTATGAAGAGCATGGAGCTTCTTACATCCAGAGGAAATGCCCTTAAAGCTAACCTGAGATATAACAGTGTTCTACTTCTGGATTCCATGGTGTATATTAATTGTATTTGTTCTGTTGTCAAGATAACGAGGAACTATGGAGACAATCAGAGTGTTTAGGGATTATGTAATTCTTTTGATGTAGGTTAGAGTAGACTGAGTGACAAAAAAAGAAGAAGGTAAGAGTAAGACTTTGCATATATTCAAGTTGACACAAAATGTCAAAAACACTTCTTCTACTTAATGTTGCTTTCGTCGCTTTAATTGTTAATTGCTTCCACAGCGTTTAGCTTCTAGGACTCAATAGCTTCACAGTGTTCCCAATCCTCTAATCCTGCAATTCAAATTACAAAAATGATTTAAATCCCTTAAAATCAATAATTAGAACTTTACTTAAGTACATAGAATAATGAAAAGTTTCTAGCTGATTTAAAACTTTATGAGGAATTTCATCAAACAAGTCATAGGCATTACTTAAAGTTAAAACGGAACCTTGTTAGAAGCCCAATAATAGCCCTTGTTCTACCATGTGGCTTTACTTTCGAAGCCCAATTAAGTCAAATCAACACATAAATAAAACAAATCGGAACGTTGAAAAAACAACGGTCAAATCTAAATCACCTGATTAGAATCACAACGGCTAATTACCAACAACGATCAAATTCTACTTGTATAAATTAACATACAACGGTCTAATTATGTAAAAGCCTTTTCTTAAGTCATCGCTCTGCAAATTATATTTATCGTCGTTCGGAGTACTCAATTTTAAGGTTAGCGCTCTTCTCTGTTTCTCTCTCAAATTTCTATTTTTGTTTGTAGAAAATTTGTAGTTAAAGGAATCTTATTATCTTTTCACGTTCCTATTTTGCTAATTCAGGTTCATATAACCGCCGGCGCCGGAGAATCGTCGACGTTCCATGCATCGAATTACCCGATCAACGACTTCTGTTTTGCGAGTAAGTCTCAATCTGATTGAATTAGGGTTTTCTGGGATTTGTGGAAGAGGATTTCATGATTTAATTAGGGTTAAAGGAATCTAATTATCTTTAATGTTTCTCGTTTGCGATCTACGAGTTCAAGTCCATCTGATTTAATTAGGGTTTTAATTTATCGGATCTGAGAAAGAGAAATGAATCTAGGGGAATAGAGATGAGGATAAGAAACCTAGAGTTTGTGCTTTGGTTGGCTTTGGAGAAAAATTGAAAATATATTGTCTGAAATATTGTGTAGGAGCATGAAGAAGATATTAATGGAGAATAGAATGCTTGCTTTTTTCTTTTTTTTTTAAGAATACTTGTTTTTCTTCAACAAGACTAATTGAACGAAGAAGAAGAGGTGCGTATCGTAGCCGTAACATTTTACTTGTCTCACACTTTATCTATTTACAGTTTCTTTTAATATTTTTGTAATGTTTTGTTATTTTTTATTAGGAGCGGATCAAACAACTGGAAAAGGAATTTGCCACACCGTTGCCTTGAAGGTAAAAATTGTCTTTTTTTACTTACCACTTTGTCTGTATAATGTGTGTAGATACTGTTTTTTCTCGTCTGTAGATTTAGGCGGAACTTAGATTAATTCACAAATAAATAAACAGAGAAACTATAAACTCATAAAACAAACCCAAAATATATTTGTCAAATTAGTTATTAGCACTTTTGTGAATTTATCTAGTAATAAAGATAAACAGAATATGACTTTCCGTCTTTTGTTCATTAGCGATGAGCATGTTCGATATTATTTTCACTATTATATAACTCACTAGATTTCTATTTGATTTGATAAATAAATGTTTGAGTCATCCACCTCATAAGCTTCATAAAACTATAAAACCATAATACAAACATAAAAATATTTAAATTCATGAAACAAACTCAACACATATATTTGTCAAATTAATTATCGGAACCTAAGTGAAATTGTTTAATAGTGAAGATAAACAGAGCATGACGTCCTGTCTTTTGATCATTAGCGATGAGCATGTTCGACATTATTTTCACTATTATATAACTCACTTGGTTTCTATTTGATTTGATAAACAAAATTTTGAGCCATCCAGCTCCGTAAGCTTCTTAAAACTATAAAACCATAAAAACAAACATAAAAGCTATATATTAAACCCATAAAACAAACTCAAATTACATATTTGTCAAATTAATTACTGGAACCTAAGTGAATTTGTCTAGTAGTGAAGATAAACAGAACATGACATCCCGACTTTTGATCATTAGCGATGAGCATGTTCGAGACATCATTTTCACTATTATATAACTCACTCGGTTTCTAATTGATTTGATAAATAAAATTTTGAGTCATTCAGCTCTGTAAGCTTCTTAAGACTATAAAACTATAAAAATAAACATAAAAAATATTTAAACTAATGAAACACACTCAAATTATATACTTGTCAAATTAATTACTGGAACCTAAGTGAATTTGTCTAGTAGTAAAGACAAACAGAGCATGACATCCCGTCTTTTGATCATTAGCGATGAGCATGTTCGACATCATTTCACTATTATATAACTTACTCGGTTTCTAATTGATTTGATAAATAAAATTTTGAATCATCCACCTCCGTAAGCTTCTTAAAACTATAAAGCCATAAAAACAAACATAAAAGTTATATATTAAACCCATAAAACAAACTCAAAATATATAGTTAACAAATTAATTATCGGAACCTAAGTGAATTTGTCTAGTACTAAAAATAAATAGAGCATGACATCCCGTCTTTTGATCATTAGCGATGAGCATATTCGACATCATTTTCACTATTATATAATTCACCCGGTTTTTAATTTGACTTGACAAATAAAATTTTGAGTCATCCACCTCCGTAAGCTTCTTAAAACTATAAAACCATAAAAACAAACATAAAACTATTTAAACCCATAAACAAACTCAAAATATTTATCAAATTAATTATCGGTACCTAAGTGAATTTGTCTAGTTAAATATATAAATGATAATTTAAAATTTTTTGATGGTGTTAGTGTTTACAAATTTGGATTATTTGTATTGGAGAATTCCAAATCATATCAAGGATCTTGGTACATTAAATTGTTTCTCTTAGATAATATGGTTTTTGTGGAAAGCTAGAAATAAAAAGTTATTTAAAGGTAAACAAACACTTTCCCATGATATTTTAAACAAAGCTATTACAGAATAATTAGCCTGGGAGGAAGCACAAATAAGTCCAATAAAGGAGGATGTTAATATGGAGGTTTTGGAAATAACTCCTTCGCTGTTTCGTTGTCGGATTAATGGTTCTTGAAAGTTATCTGATCCTACGACTGGTCTAGGTTGGTTATGTATTCAAGGAGAGGAAACTGTAGTTCGGTTGGGTGCAAAGTGCATTCGAAAAACACATACATCCCTACATGCAGAATTGGAAGCACTATTATGGGCGGTGAATTCTATCATTTCGGCAAGAATAAATTGTCATGTATTCGAAACAGATTGTGCAGAGCTCATTGCCATGGTGCAATCTCCAGAGAAGTGGCCCGCATTCGCTAATCAGCTTGAAGATTTTACTCGTCTACGTGATCTCATACCTGAGTTTTCTATATCTCGTATCCTAAAACTAAACAATACACATGCAGACTGCTTAGCAAGATCTTCAAAAATTTTATTTTCTTAGTCTATGTTTGTAAACAATTTTTCTCTAGTGTGGGTGACCAATTCTGGAGTGAGTTTCTAATTATTTAATAGTTGGTTGGAAAAAAAATATATAAAATGATAATCAGTGTCTCTTTTTCCATTCTATTTTTATTTTTGTTTCTTTATTTTCATTTTCTTTTTGAAAATTCATTAACAAATTCTATTACCATATTTATATAAAATAGATAAAAAAATAATTAAATATATTAATGATAGTTAATATATTAAAAAAGTCGTTGTAGTATAATGGTTTAGTATTCCTGCCTGTCACGCAGGTGATCCGGATTCGATCCCCGGCAACGGCGCATTCTTTTTTAATTTTCTATTTTTATTATTGTACTTCGTTTACAGTTTAGTCCCTCGTATTTTCAGGCTTTCAGTTTTAGTCCCTTCTCTTCCTTATATTTTCACTTGACAAACCGAGGTAAAGTGAAATCCCAACGAAATCAAACTCGCTATAATAGTTAGTTCCGGTTCCGTTCTTAAACCCTCCGACGAAGCTCCGGTAGAGAAAACCTCTCAACCTCTCGCATTCTCAGCAGCCATGTACGGCGGAGGTAGACATTATTTTCTCCCTCCCTAAAACCTCTTTCTGATTGTTAATTTCAGCATTGGCTTGACTTCGTCTCGTAAAGGTCTAAACTTTTCTATGATGGCTTTTCGTATCTGTTGTCCAGATGAAGTTTCAGCTATTGTAGTTGACTTGGGTTCACACACTTGTAAAGCTGGTTACGCCGGAGAAAATGCTCCAAAACCTGTTTTCCCCTCTGTAAGTCTTAATTCTCATTCTTCACTTCTTCTCTTTGTTATTTGATTTTTTACTTGCCTTAAAGTCAAATCCTTTTAGTGTAGCTCAATTCTCCAAATTTAGTTTTTTTTTTCTGTTGTTGTTGTTGTTTTGATTTGTCGTAAGGTTATTGGAGCAGTAGATGGAATGGATATTGATGATGATGCAAATATGGAGGAAACAAAAACCAATGTAGTGGAATCTGATAAAGAAAAGAGCAAACGAAAGCATTACGTTGGATCTCAAGCTTAGAATATTCGCCGCGATCAAATGGAGGTCAGTATTTTTGTTATTGACTAACGGAGGGAGATATTTGCAGTTTCTGCATTTGTTGACATTTTTTGTGATCCAGATATTGTCACCCATAAAAGATGGCATTGTAGCTGATTGGGATATGGTGGACAATGTATGGGAACATGCTTTTAGGTAACTTAGTTTTTATCTTAGTTGTTTTTAACTTTTTCTTTTCCATTTATGGTTAGTTGTCTAATGATTGATCCCAAGGAGCATCCAATGCTGCTAGCAGAGCCTCCTTTGAACACACAGCAACAGAGAGAAAAGTATGGTGTCTCTATCTTTTATTTGATGCTGATATTATCTTGGAATCTGGAACTGATTCTTTCTTATGTGTCTCATATGCTTCAGAGGGGGGCTGAGATAATGTTTTGAAAAATACCAAGTGCCAGCACTATTTACAGCCAAAAATCCTGTATTTTCCTTACCTTGTGCCATCGCTTTTTTTGTTTGTTTGTTTGTATTTGTTTATCTTGGATTCTGATATGTCTATTAGTAATAGGCTATTACTGTCCCTGTTGACTTTTCGTATCCTCTTGCTTTGCATGATTGTTAGGTTCTTACATTGTTTGCTTCAGGGCGTGCTACTTCTTTGGTTGTTGACTGGTATGTCCTGTGAACATTCGACTTTTTGCTTTTTTTTTGTTTTCTGTGTAGAAGGTTTTAGTTAAAAACTAGGCTTTTCTTATACTTGAAAAAATTCCTGTCCTATATATATGTTGTGAAAGGTTACCTTGTTTTTGTTTTGTGTGATTCGTCTGGGAATCACTGATCACATACGCACTTGATTCCCTTTCAGTGGTGGAGGATCCACGACTATTGCACCAGTGCATGACGGTTATGTTCTTCAAAAGGCTGTCACATCATCTCCAATTGAAGGAGACTTTCTCACTGATTGCTTACTGAAAAGCTTGGAGAGTAAGTTACAACTATTGTTACACCGTTCTGGAGCCAATATGTCTGATCTTTACCGGTTCCTTCTTTTGCAGATAAATCCTAGATACTCTTTCAAGAGAAAGGAGATACGACCATGAGAATTTCAGGTAATTCTGTGTCTTTGAGTTTCAGTTATGTTTAAAACCGCGGCTTTCTATATGGTTTTGAGAATATGTAGATTTGTATGTTACTGGTTCAGTAGATGAAACAAAGCAATCATAATATTTATCTCATTTTGCCCCTTTGAGTCCTTGCAGGTTACAGATGTACATGTTCCTGTTACCACAGAAAGCTACAAACTCTTTTGTCAGGTCAGTGATTAATATCGGTGTCTTGTTTTAAATTTTCTTTTGTTTTCTGATTTTGGTGGTTTAATTTGTTTATCAGAGGATGATAGTTAGTGGTATCAAGGATTCTATTTGTCGAGCTCCAGACACTCCCTGTGATGGTATCTCTTTTTGCATGTCTTTCATTTGCTCTTCTTCACAGTTTGGACTGTAGAGTAGTTCGAGAGTTGATTTTTGATCATTGGTTGTATAGTAAAATATTAATTTTGTTCTTCATTTTCCTACAATTCTCTGCTCTTAAGAAGACACATGGACAATGATACTTGAGAGTATAGCGAACAGTAACTTGCTTGTATTCCTGATATTGCGCATTTTGTCTACAGACACATCGTACTCAAAACATTCCGACGACGTCTTATGAGCTTCCAGATGGCCAGTAAGCGTCATTTTATCTGTTTATTTCGGTTATTTGTTTTGCTTCAAATGTAAATACTATGGTGCATAAGTTAGATAAAAGATAACTGTTATTTTGACAATAGAGACTATATTCCTTTCCCACAAGAAACTTGATTACTGCCTTGTAATGCAGGACGCTCGAAATTGGTGCTGATAGATTCAAAGTTCCTGATGTTATGTTCAACCCTTCTATAGTTCAGGTATATATGTACTACTTGTGTTAAATCATGTTGGTCTCCTAGTTGCCTCTGATTGTGTTAATCAAAAGACTTATTTTTTTAACTTCCTTACTTTTTTGTTGCAAATTGCCAGACGATTCCTGGCATGGAGAAACGAGAAATATACAGACATGCTTCCTTCGGTTCGAGGGTTACCACACATGGTATGAGTATATTCTTAACCTCTACAATCCATCTCTCCTTTTAATTAACAAAAATAAATAAGTTTCATATCTGCAGGTCATAGAGAGCATTAGTAAATGTGATGTTGATATTCGCAGAGAGTTGTATAGTAGCATACTGGTAAAAATAAAACCAATTCTAACTTTGAATTTCCTTCTAGTTGAATTTGTAAAGCGTAATATTAGTGACATTCCTTTCTTCTCACTTAATATGTAGCTGGCTGGTGGAACATCATCGATGCAACAATTGAAAGAACGCCTTGAGAAGGACTAGAAGTAAAAGCTCTCTTATGTTTTGTTTAATTATTCCAGCTTGGAGGCTTTCTTATTATATACGATATGGTTACAAATAATCCATTGGCTTCTTAATCTTTCCAATTGTAGGAATCTCCTCAAGCAGCTCGAGTTAAAGTGTTGGCAAGTGGTAACACAACAGAGAGGAGATTCAGGTTTAGAACACAAAGTTGGATGTGTAAATGTGCAGTGTGTGGATAAGAGGAAGTGTATTGGCATCAATAGGTTCATTCCAACACATGTGGTTCTCCAAGTATGAGTAAGTAACACATTGGATTGTTCTGTTCGAGATCAGTTTTTTCTTGTCGTTCAGGTTTGAGTCTTTTTGTGTACATTGTTGACAGGTATGAAAAGCATGGAGCTTCTTACATCCAGAGGAAATGCCCTTAAAGCTTACCTGAGATATATAAAAAAGTAAGAACAGTGTTCTACTTCTGATTTCTGAATTCCATGGTGCATTATAAATTTATAATTAGTTGTCTTTGTTCTGTTATCAAGATAGGAGAACCCTTGGAGACAATCAGAGTATTTAGGGATTATGTAATTCTATTGATTGTAGTTGTAGGTAAGAGCAAGACTTTGCATTATTCAAGTTGACACAAAATGTGAAAAACAACGTCGGCGAATAGAAAAACACTTCTTCTACTTATGTTGCTTTCATCGCTTTGAAATTGCTTCGCATAATATAATACAAGTTTTTCAACATGATTTCATTAACATGGATTTTTTTTAAAAGAATTTGTGACCGTGGAAGTATTTAATGTTTTCACAAGTAAAATTTGGAGATGTGCGTGTGACAAAATAAAAGCAACCACATGTATTCCAATTGCTGTTGGCCACATTAATTTTGTGCATATCTAGTTTGTTGACAAACAAACGAATCACAACCATCCACCTCACCGTTTTATAAATTGAAGTAAAATACATTTTAACCAAAAAATAAGAAATAAATTATTATTCAAAATAAGAAAAATTATCAAAAAAAAGGAATGAGTTCTATAGAAAATTTTACCTGTGCAAATTAATAACCAGAGATTGCAAAATTTCTGAGTTTAGCAACAACAAAAAAACAATCTGAGTAAAAAAATATCAATTATTGATTTATTGTAAATTTAATAAGCATTAGTCTGTCGTGTACTCATTGGTCTGTTTGGTGTATGTTGGGTAAATTGACCTTGTCTGTCACCAATCGCCAATCGCCAATCGTGGAATCTACGTGTAGTAGTTTGTCACATTCGACGTAATCCAATAACATGTATCCACGTGTCACCCACCTTTACACATATCTGGATGGCAAGAATCGCCGACGTGCCCCTAATTTATCGGATTATCCCCAAAATAACATAAATTTCATCAGATTCTCTTCTCCCCCAATTTTTTTTTTGTTCATTAGATTTTTGATTCACGAATCGCGGCTTCGATTTTGTGGGTCTCTGTGTTTTCCTTATATGATTTTGGAATAAATCTCGATTTGCTGCGATTTGGTCAAATTTCTCAAAGCAACAATCAAAATCAGGGATTTATATTCATTCTACTAATTTTGTATCTTCTCAGGTGGAGAGAATTTTATATTTGTCGTTTTCTTTGGAAAGTTTGCTGATAACACCGAATCAGATTTTTGTTATTCTCGAAATTTCTGTTTTTTTTTTTTGTGTTTGTTCTTCTGCTAAATTCTGATTTGGGAGAAAAAGTGATGCAAAGGATCGTAGACAACGCTCTCGCTGTCACCAAAGAGTAAGTCGTTTCTCTTATCGATCAGTGCATTCATGCCTTTAGTTCTAACTTGCATGCACCTTACTGATTTGATGATTTGATAATCAGATGCTTTAGTCATTATAGTGAATCTCTTTGTATTGGTGGATTGAGTTTTGCTAAACTATTTTTTTGTACTATCTTTGTTAAAAGCTTGTTTATTTAATTGTTGATTTTGGCTGTGAATGTTTGGTTTGTATTTTTGAAAGGTGTTCTTTTATTCCTTTGTGTTTGTCTTACAAGCCTAAATTAACTATGATTTTTCTTATGTTTTGGCTTTTAGTGCAGGTCAGTGAAAACTGTGACATATGAGTCTTTGAACAACATTGCTAGATGCATTAATGGAGTATCAGCTCTTCTCTTGACTGTTCTCCCTGGGAAGGCTAAGGTTCTTGAAGGTCTCCATGGCTGGGAACTCAGGCCCACGTTCCGTGGACCACGTTTGCCACGGTGGATGCAGAAGTAACATTTCTGAATCCTTTTATGATTCTTCTGTTGTTAGTATATATACATGCAAGCCTTAATAATAGTGATATACTGTATATGCTAATTTTTACTCTGTTTTGATTTCGATGGCAGTGGGGCCTCTTCTTTCAATCAATTCGTTCATGAGCTTTCTGTGGATTCTGATACTGAAAGCTTGGACTATTCTTCTGGAGAAGATAGTGACGGTATACTACCTGCATCACCAACATCTCAAAGCTCACGCCTTTCCTGGGCCAGCTCTTCTGCAAATTCTGAAAGCCACTGGACTGAGTGGGTTTTGTTCATTCTTTGGTGGTTAATACTTCCTGTACAGATCTTGATATGGATACCACAATACTTTATTCGTTTATTCTCTAAACGAAATTCAAGAACTCCTATGACCCCAAGAAGACAACAACATTCATCTAGAGCTCGTTTTAGCAAGACCAATTCAATCAAAGACCATGATGTTCCCAACCGAGCTACGGATAGAAGACGTGGAGTCATTGAGGTTTGTGGATGCACTAACAAATAATTAGTATTCCCTCTGGAAAGCATCTAGCTTACGTTGTTGAATCATTTTTGTGATTATAAACCTTTTCACACGTTCTGCCTACTTAATGTGCTTTGTTTTCCAGGATCTTCATCTTGCTATTGAGATCTGCATAGAAGCCATATTTGATTTTTTTCACAAGGCTACACATCTTATTCTTTCTCCATCTGAAGCTTTTGCAATATTGGTATCATGGTTCTCATCTCCCAGTCACAGTCCTAAAGTAACCAGTGGTGACGATTCAGATGATGAAATTGTGCCGACTGCTATTTTAGGAGATACCGATCCATCCCCCACTGAAAGGCCCACACGCTTATACAACGCTATGAACACAGATACTAGAACGTGTCAAGATGTCATAACAGAGCTGGGGTACGGGCATCTTAGATTTCCCGTGCTTCTCTTTATCAAGTATTTGATCTGTACTTAATTGATATCCTAATTTTAATAGGTATCCTTATGAAGCTATTCGTGTTGTTACATCTGATGGATATGTTCTTCTCTTGGAAAGGATACCAAGGTATATAACTTTCTTGTGAGACATTAAGCTCACTTGTGCATCCTTTCCATTTCTTGCTTTGTTGTCTCTTCCTTAAAATGTGATCCTTGACTGCCTCTCTTGTCCTTGCAGACGTGATGCAAGGAAAGCTGTTTTTTTGCAGCATGGGGTTTTGGATTCTTCAATGGGGTAAGTTTCATGGTCTAGTTCTTAAATGACTCGTCAATTTTGCAAACTTCTTAAGTTGAAAAGTTGAGGAAGTATTGTTTTCTATGTGCATGTAGCATAAAATTTCTGGGCGTTTCTATGTTCCTGACTCTATACTCAACAGGATTTTTTTCTTTGTAATTTGTTCTCCGCATACTTTGCATGTGTGTTTGATTTGCTCAAAGACATAAGAATGGTTTTGGGAAAATGAGATTAAGAGGGATAGTGCTTTCTGCTTCACGTTTTGAGTTACTTAATCATCTTATCTCTTTTTTTCCCTTTCCTTCTCAACTTCTTAAAGATTTCAGTTTTTACTTGGATCATCTTGTAGTTATCTAAGGTTTTGATCCATATATGTGCTATGAAGCATTATTGATTTCATTTTTCTTCTCTTCTGCGTGTTTTTCTTCAGATGGGTATCTAATGGGGTTGTTGGATCTCCGGCTTTTGCTGCGTATGACCAAGGTTCAAGCCTCAATTTTTTTATTGTTCAATGTTTATTAGTTTAGATGCAGCAAAGATATATCAGATTCTTACACTCTTTTCCTTCACAGGCTATGATGTTTTCCTGGGTAACTTTCGGGGTTTAGTTTCACGAGATCATGTGAACAAGAACATATCCTCAAAAGAGTAAGCTAATGCTTTAAAATTCATTTCTTACTTTATATACATGCACTCTCTGGTTTCTGTATAATAGTAAAGTTTCGTCATATAGTAGTTGTACAAATGTTCAACTGATGTTGACTAAAATGCAGGTTTTGGCGATACTCAATTAATGAGCACGGTACTGAGGATATCCCAGCGATGATAGAAAAAATTCATGAAATAAAAACTGCAGAACTGAAGCTCTGCCAGCCTAATATCGATGAGGAAATCAACCATGAGGAGCCTTATACGCTCTGTGCGATATGTCATAGTCTAGGCGGTGCTGCAATTCTGATGTATGTCATTACTCGAAAAATCCAGGAGAAACCACACAGACTCTCGCGACTAATCCTACTTTCACCTGCTGGGTTTCATGAGGACTCGAACTTAGGTTTCACAGTAGTTGAGCATATATTCCTCTTTGTGAGTCCGGTTTTGGCACGTATCATACCTGCCTTCTACATACCAACAAGATTCTTCAGGATGCTTCTGAACAAGTTAGCCCGTGACTTTCACAACTATCCTGCTCTTGGTGGACTGGTCCAAACTCTAATGAGTTATGTAGTTGGTGGAGACAGCTCAAATTGGGTCGGAGTCTTAGGATTGCCTCACTACAACATGAATGACATGCCAGCTGTCTCTTTCCGTGTGGCGCAACATCTTGCTCAGATCAAACACAGCGGTAAATTCAGAATGTATGATTATGGAAGCAGATCAGCTAACATGGAGGCTTATGGCTCTCCTGAACCACTTGATCTAGGGGAAAGTTACAAGTTCATCGATGTGCCTGTAGACTTAGTAGCAGGAAGGAATGACAAGGTGATTCGGTCGTCCATGGTGAGGAAACACTACAAGGTGATGAGAGATGCGGAGGTTGATGTATCGTTTAATGAGTTTGAGTATGCTCACCTTGATTTCACATTCTCTCACCGCGAAGAGCTTTTGACATATGTGATGTCGCGGCTTCTGCTTGTGGAACCAACACCAGTTCAACAGAGACAGACCAGTCAGAAAGGTATGAAGTTGAAGAAGAAGAAAAAGGAGGACGAGTAGTGTAGCAGCGAATACCAAACCATGGCCATGTAGAGAGTTTCGTGTATTTGTAACGTGTTGTTGTGTGTTTAAGCTTCATGTGTTTAATACTGTACATATAAATTGTAAAACTTGACCTCTTGATGAAATTATCTTGCTGTGAGAGATGCTTTTTTCAGCTGTATGATACATAAGAGTGGTTTCCATGAAAATTATATGATGTCGAGAAAATACAGCAGTGCCATGTAAAGAGTAAAATGAAGGAGACAATTAGGGAAGATGAAGAATTTTTGATTTGTTTGGCGTAGCTAAAAGAATGAAAGAGAACAGAAGAGAAAGAAATCAAAATCCTTAGAAGCCTTAGTGAAGAAGAGGATTCATTGGAGCTCTGATGGATCTTGAAGAAGAGATGCTCTTTGTGGATTTGAAAGCAGAAGTTGCTGCATGTCCCTTGGAAGCACACTGAACACCGCTTGTAGATCCTTCTTCAGTTTCTCAAACATTCCTCCTGAATCTGCACCTCCTCCTGATTCCCGCGACTGCAAAAGATTTGTTTTCGATAAGTCATAAGAGTTTGGGTATATGAGGCTCTATGATTGTTCACATGGGAGTTTCCAAATCAGATGAAGCATTCAGACCTAAATAGAAGAATCTAGCACAGAAAAAAAATGACTAATGCAGTTAAGAGTCATAGAGAAGATAAAACTTACCATGACTTCCTCACTAATGTATTTCTCAATGGCATTGAAGGAATCCACAGCTTCCAATTCATTCATCTGAGACGTAATCTGCCTCATATCAGTCTTCATTCTAGCTAGCCTCCATAATCTATGTTGTTCTTGCTCGGCTACAGCACGCCGTCTTTGGAACCAAGGCATAAAGTTGGGCCCTCGTAGAAACCGCCTGAAATAATATGAATCATTAAGCAAGGGACCTAAGTTTTGGTAGACCAGAATGAGACAATAAATCCAAAGACTGTGAACTCAAATGATGTATATTACCTATACAAGTCGGGCCAGTTGTATTTCATGCGTTTAGACAAAAACTTTCCTACACCTCTCGCAGATAAATTCGAAAGGAACTCATCAGCACCAAAAGATGGGAGCGAAGGAGGGGTAACGTATGGGGATGATCCATCAGAAGGAGCATTGACCTGGAAATATGGACCAAAAGGAGCCAAGAAATTCGTAGTCAACTCCAAGAAATGGCGTCGCAGAATCTCGTTATTCACAACTGACATCGACTCCTCAACCCTTGGAGACATCCCAGCATCAACAAGTCTATTCAAAATAGAAGTGTCTGGCTTGGTTATTGCAGAGTAAGTGGTCCAAACAGCTTCCTTATGCTCTGTCATGAGACACAGAGGTCCATCACGCCTAAGTTTTACAGCATTTAGCAAATTTGTAGGAGAGAATCTTCTTAATGAAAGCGGTTGGACGCCTAATCCTTCAGATTTAACAGATAGTTTACCAGCCGATCTACTCGTAAAGGCTACACGGTTCGAGTTCGGAGCAGGGGTTCCAACTGAGACGATATGAGGGATATTGCGAAGAGCTTTAAGGAAAAAGAGGTTGGTGACACCTAAAACCATTGGTGGGAAAGTGTCTCCTTCTCGAAGCGAGTTTAATCGAGCAAATCCTGGATCATGTATGGTGAAATACGGTCTAAAGTCGACGCTACAAAACAGTGGCGCAACCAAACTCACAAGACAAGCAACTGCCTCGGAACATTGCGGAGGTGTTGGCGCTATGATAAGGATAGGTTCGCCTATGAGTAACAGTTCCCATAATGTCCATAGCTGCAACAATAGTCCTCTGTAAATGCCGAAAAGATCAGCATCATGAAACAGACCTTGAGGAACAGACTGATTTGTAGGAAGTAAAGGAGCCATTGAAGAAGCTGATTCCTCATATAAAAATCCATTTTCCAAGGGAAGGCTATGAGCAGGCGGCAAATTCACTTTAAGCATTGCATTACCAATTGGCAGCTCCATTAGCTTACCAGGCACAGGAGCAGGCCACATAGAGACATAACCAGCGATATGTTCAATAGCTTTATTTCCAACATCAAAATACAAAGGACCAATGATTTGAAGCAAAGGCCTAAAAACACTAGAGTAAGGCGTATGTGATAATATCACCACAGACTTCTGTTCACCTCCTCGTTTCAATCTTTCATCATGCCTCTGTCTATTAAACACATAACCATACAAAAACCTATCGCTACCATCTCTTTCCTCGTTGTTCTTCTTCGGTCTACGAAACCGGAAAAAGAAAATGCAGTCATGTATGCTTGAGCGGTTATGATGCTGTGAGACGGAATCAGGAAAAGAGTTGAACGAAACCTCAATTTCCTCTTCTTGTGAGAGACAACCTTGTGGATAACACTCTTCTAAGAGCTGACCTTGCTCAAGATCAAACCTCATAATACAAAATGCGTGAATCCATCGTTTTAAAGACTCAGGATCAGGCTTTAAACTAAGCTCAGACTTGACAGAAAACGATGGAGAACGACTCATTTCAAATGTAACCAAGAAACTCTCCTACCCATCAAAATGTTTTTCCAGTTATGGGATCTTCATCATCATCCCTTATACTTCTCCAATAAAGAAGATTCATCAAAGCTTGAATTTTTCAGCTTTATTATACTAACGCCTGGAAAATCTTAGCTCAGATTTGGTGAATTTGCTTCACGAAACACTTCTTCTTGCCTGAAATTAAATGCCAAATAAAGAAAATTTGTTAGCTCAAAAATGTTAGATCAAAAATCAAGATCAGCTATTTAGCAGCTCCAATGCCTTAGAATCGAATACGATAACAGAGCCGGTTCTGAAAACAGTGCGAGAAATTAAGGTTTGGAGGAGAAGAAGATGTCTTACAGATGATAAAATTAGAACTCAAAGTTTGGGTTTTTTTTTTTTCCGATTGGGAAGAAGGGAATCATCGGAAAACGGAAAGGTAACTCCGAAATGATGATTCATGGAGCATTGTTAGTTGTTGTTGTTGTTTTTCTAAATTGCATAAAAGGTCCTCCATATTTAACACTTCAAAACGGTAGGCCCAATAAAATCATATTGTCAACTTGTAAAGGCCCATCAATGATTATAAAATTTGATGACAATAGAATTTCAATTGGACCTACCGCTTTGGCCCATTAATGATTCGTAAAGTTTGTAATCTTTTGACATTATCCCTTACTATATACATCATTCGATGAAAAATTTTATGGTCACCAAACTATATCTGATACAACAGAAAATTTGATTATGGATGCTATCATGATATCAACTATGTTGTCTATGTTATACTAAGAGATACTGAAATCGAAATTTGGAGTTACTTAGTTCACGTAATTGATCTTCTTTTATTCAAGGGAACGGAGCTAAGATCAAAACAAGTCATGACTTTCTCAAGAATTTCTACACCAGCAACTTAAAACTGTTCTCTATGGGACTCAAAACACATAAAAAACAATCCATTTCCTTTGAGAAAGTAACAACAAAACCACAAAGAAACAAACAGAACATAGTCCACAGAGATAATTTGCTCTCTCCAGTGTTGATTATTTGCTTCGTCTCTTGAAGGTTGGTTTGTGGTTCTCAGTTACAGGAACCTCTTGATGATCTTCTTGTAGAGGATCTTCAGGTACAACGGCGTGAAAAAACTTTTTGGAAGAACCAACTTGGTTGCAGATTAGCTTTAGCATCTTCTTCCCTCTCATCCATTTCAACAATAGCTTCATATGCGTTTTGCTGTTTATTCCACTAACCCCAGCTTCCTATTGTTACATGTAACACAATCACCAAATCAATGAGTTTATCATAACATTTCAATCCCTAGAATTCTAATAGCAGAGTCAAACCCAATGCACAAGCACTCTAGTAAACGTTGAATAAACTAAGGATCTTAAATCACATCGACTGTTACAATTTCAGATCAACTGATTCAGAAAATTTGAAAAGAAGGGGAAAAAAACCTGAGCGCGGAGCCAAGTGTTGGGAACGGAAAGAGGTCCATGTTGCTTAAATAGATCGTAGAGAGAATTGGAAATGGCGTAAGCTTCTTGGATCGGAACTTTAGGGTTTATCTTCCGGACGTTTACAGCTCGTTCTCTTGACATGTACCTCACCAATAAAGAGTTGTAACTCATCTCATTATCGAAAACTGCCGACGCTCTGCATAGCTTCCTCAGCCCTCCTCCTCCTCCTCCTCCGCCGGCGAACCACATTTCTCTTATCCGCCGTCAATCTCACTCTCACTCACTCTTCCTCGATTTCGGCCGGAGTAATTTAGGTCTCTCGGGTCCCCCTTTGATATTTTTTCAAAACAAAAGCCCTTTTGCCCACTGGGCCAGATTCGGCCCAATTCTAGTTTTACAACAAAAAAAAGTCTGTTAATTACCCGCCACTGCTCTCGTTTCAATAGAAAGTTCTTCATAGATCCTTCAGTTTTGTATAGGTGATTAAACATTTCAATGCTCCTTTACTCGAAATCGAATTTAGACACATAAATAGAGATACATTTTAAACAGGTATTTGTTATACAAACAATAACACCCTGGAGTATGTAATAGATTTTCTACAAAAAAGACTAAACTTATCCAATAGACTTGTGCTGCTTGACCTATACTCACTGCTGATTCACACAAATACAAAGACTCAGCGAAATGTATAAGAGTTTGACTCATCATAAACCACTCTACATTTATATATATACACTTAAATCGTTGATCGAAGAGGGTCGTCATGTTAGATGTTAAACATCATATACTGGGAGCCGCTCTTCAATGGTTACACGGCAGAAGGGACATTTTTTACACTTATCTGAGCAGTTTCTGTAACAAAAAAACATGAGCCATAAACATCAAAGCAGATATTATCAGAGAGCATATTTAATAACCAAAGTAATTTAGTGCTTTGATACCTGCAGAGAACACGGTGTCTACATGGAAGTAATACCACACTGATTTCTCTTTCAAAACAAACCCTACACAGCACTTTCTCCTGGAACACAGAGAGTATAAGCTAAACGATTGTGAAAGCTAAACCTCTATAGAGTGAGAAATGTAATTTATCAGAAGAAGAGGAGGAAGCATTACATTTTGCAGTCTTTCATATTCCTGCTGGCTGAATTTCGTGATTTCTGTTTGTTCACCAAGTGCTGCTTGAAGTCTCCACACTTCCTCAGCAAGCTCTTTCTTTGGCATTTTCTTGACTATTTCAGGTGGATGACCACAAAAGGTATTGTAACTGCACCACATATATTCATTAGAGATCTTCATCAGGTGAGATATAACCATTTTCCATTAGACGATTTAGAAGGTTGTAGAATTATACTAACCCAGAGTCTTGAGCAAAGTATAGTCGAGCGTGCTCCTCTCGGCTTCCTTCATCAATGGACCACCAACCTAGTAGCCTGTGCGAGCACATAGAGGATCAAATGATAGGCATCAACTTGATATTTCTTAGTATCAATGCCAGCAAAAGAAACTAAACATGGTTATCACCTGGATCCATGGTGCAAGAAACCCAAACAATCATGAGCTCTAGATGAAACGCTAAAATATAATCCTCTCTCATCTTCGCCGTGCAGCAGTTGAACAACCTTCTCTATTAATTTAGAAGCAGCAAAGAGAACACCAACGCCTTGCAATATGAAGAGTGGAGAAAACAGAACTGGAACAGGTATATACTTAGCATCTTCAGGAGTCCCCTGAAAGTTCAAACCAAAAGCTTTTTGGTAATGTTCAGAAAACAAGAAATGTAGGATTGATAAAAGGATGTTGTTGTGTACCTCTAGATGCATGCAAAGAACCACTTGAAATAAAATAAGGGGGATTTTCATTATATGACCACCAATGTCTTGCAGGCCACATGCTGTATCTTGGTGCCTGTCGTCATCTGAAAACACCCCAAGGCCACTGTTCCACTCAAGATATCTAATACTGGTAGAAGATGACCCGGTTTCGCTGTCACGTGAGCTTCTATGAATTACTGGATTAGACCATTTTGTACACACAAGAAACGCAAAGCACTCTGCAATTCTGGAGGCAAAACGTAGAGATTAATTACAATCATGATCAGTTCCACCAAATAGCATTAGGGGAAATACATATGTAACAGAAAAAGGCAAAGACAATGCATGCGTACCCGAAGTTAATGAATAAATCCCACCAGCCAAGAGCAGCTACATCACCTGAGTTGAAGAAAAAAAGAAAGAATTGATGGACATGGTTCATATAAGATAAGATTTAGATAGGTAAAGAGATGACGATATCCACATAGTCATCAAACTTTTACAATGATTCATTCTGTAGGATTTCAAAGCTTTCCTTTCTGGAGAAATTATCTAATATACTTGGTCACTGAAAGAGGTATAGCTACAAATATGATTGTGAATTCCATGAAGTATAATGCCCATGGTCGTCTTTAGATTAGGTATGATACTTGAAATCTAAGCTAAAAACTTAAGAAACTATAACAGCGGCAAACTTTTACCAGACAGCTTTAGGAGGGTAAAGACTGTAGCAGCCAGAAAGAACACCATGGAAATCGCAACCCAGAAATGCTGCAGACAAAAAAAGACAAAAGCATCTGAAAAGTTTTTATTTTAAAAATATGAAGTAGCTTCCCACCCACTAACAAATATCAGAAATCCTTCATGTTCATGCCTGACTTTTTGTGTAAAGAAAAATTACAGAAATCGAACTCTCAAGCCATGACTTGAGAATCAGAGTCCTAATCTTAAGCTGTTGAACCAATTACTTTGTAAAGCAGCTTAGAACTTAAATGAAAAAATGTAGCATGACTTACAGGCAGAGCTTCCCATATTGCTTCATCATTCACGCTCTCTTCATCTCCAGGCATCAGTGCCCGGCACATTCTGAAGATAAACCGTGCGGTAAATTAGGAATTTCATACAGAATAACAGATAAAACCACTCCAAGAGCTCTTCCAACTAAGGAAACAGTAAATTTACTGTAAAGGTCTACTTCCAGTTATTAACCCACATCATTGGTACCAGCTTCATATGCTAAAGAATATCTCAACCGCTCCAATTCTCAACTGAGAGATGTATTACATACAAATGCAATAACAAATCATATATAACAAAGCAGCATTAGCCTCTATAAACCGTTCTATTCCCAGATTCATTAACCCACAAAATGAGCTAATCATGAACCGGTAACTAAGAAGACACCACAACCATAACCCAACCTCCCATGTATACGTTGGTGGTTGCACTGTGATTTATGTGAACCAATTTGCTATGTGTTCACAAAACGAAAGAACAAATAAGAACTGGGATAAAATATAATCAGGTAATACACATCCTATTTCAATACCTGGCATTGTCCACAAGTATTATTAATTCAAACGCCAATAAAGGGAGAAACACAATCTTCAAGCTAACAGCTGGCGGCGAACGAGCTGCATCTGCAATAGAATAAAGTAAAATACATCAAGAAAACACTGCAGGAGCTTTTAAGTTCTTTTGTGAAGCTAACCAAAATTAACCATTAATATAATCCAAAAACCAAAAGTCCTAACAAGAAGCTTTCTAAGTTATTTTCCTTGTCAAGATACAAATTTACAAGAAGCTGTAAGTAGCATATTACCGGAGCTCATGAGAGTAAGGTGACATACCATATGGAGTCTCGAGGTATACACAGAGGAGCAATTCGAAAGCTACAAGCAACGGTGTTGCGACAACAGTATGACATGGAGCCCACTGTACACCAAACAAAATCATTACTAGCCAAATTATCATAAAGTGTCATCTAAAGGTTATTAATCCTGACATCAGTTATTCTTGAATCCTGACATCAGTAATAGAAGTAAAGGACATACATGACGGTTACGAGGAGCGATTGGAGCAGGAAGCGAGAATCTTCCCCTTGCAACAACTGCATGGAAAGCCCACAGAGGTAGACACACAACCCTACATGCCCAAAATCAGTGGAAGTCATACATTTTGTTATGATTTAACCAATTGGAGATATAAATGAATGCTACCAACACTAAGAAATGGATAACAAACCAAAAAATAGACTCAAAGAAAGCTGAACCCAAAAACAGAAATTTCCAACGAACTCAATCCATATGACATCATCTCCCATTGCAGTCATTACACAAAACCTTAAACACTATGGTACAAAAACACGTGACACAATCTGGCAAGGCTTTCCCTGTCTCAAAGTAGCTGATAAAGATGTACTTTTAATGTCTTGTACACAAACATCACACGAGTTTCCAAAAACAGCAATATTCCTATTTAAGTAGAACAATTCGAGCTTGGGAACCAAATTACAATTTCGATAGTTGAAGCAGAAGCCACATACGAGCTAAAAACCTCACAATTTTCAGAGCACATTAAAACATAAACTCCCCAATTCGAATAAAGCCAAGCTCTCAACTACAAGAGGTCTGAAATCCAAATCCTCAAATCTCAATCATGTACGAAGCTAATAACGATTCCCTCCAAGATTAATGAATAAGAAGAATTTCGATTCCAGACAATTGAGTATTTAGAGCTAAGGAGAAAAAAGAGAGAGGGGAGAAACGAACCACCAGGAGTAAGTGAAGGTGTGGTCGAGCTTGAGCACCAAAGCGAGCGTGAAAGCGAAGAGAAAGCTGTGAGCGACCAAGGCTTGTACGGACGTCAAGACTCTTCCACAGTTCATCGTTTTGTTCTTTCTTCTCTATTTCTCTTTTCTCTCTACGGAATAAGGATTTCACGCTTTGCCTCCATCACTATCAGTCTCTCTTTTTCTCTTTGACTAGTGAATACGATTGGTTTAGAGAAAACGCAAGTTGAGAAATGCAGAGCAATGTTTTCAATTGCACAGTCTTTCTTCTTCCCTTTCCCCTCTTTCGCTATTTCTCCACTTTTTGTTTTTTTTTTGTTTTTTTTTTTGTTCACAAAACCATCTCTCTCTTTTCACTGTCGTATTTATTATCGTAAACAAAAATCCAAAATTTATGATTATTTTATTTTTATTTTTTCTTCTAGGTCAAAAATTTTTGATATACGAAAACGAATTGTTACAAGGATCTTTAACAGCTCTTGAAAAACAAATTCTAAACCATTCAATCTCTTATTCTTGTTCTAGAAATTTTTTGAAATTTAAAATTTGGTGGATACTTTGAAATTTCAACAAAGTAATGATTTTTGAAAGTCGATGTTGTCGTTTTCTGGAGCTCATACACAGTTTGAATTTTGTGGAATTCAGCTCAGTATGAACTATTTATTTTGTGGAGCTCAGTTGCAGCTCAATATTTTTGTTTTGTTTATTCATATAGATTTTCTATAATTGCCAACCAAAAAAAATCGTATTGAAACTATTTTCTAGTTTCTGAAAATCTTCACACTAAAACAGAAAAACTTATCGGATTCTTTTCTTCTTCAGTGCGCATAAGGCTGTCTCTTCCTCACACGCCATAGTTGAAGCGCGCTCCACGTCAGTTTCATGACCTAACGTTACGTTAGGACTGAAACTTGTCCACATTAAATACTAATGCACCGATCTGCCAAATGCCAAGTGCCAAGTGCCAACTAATTTACCTGCAACTTTTAATTAAATATATAGAGCAGCAAGAAGTCAAATTGCATGTATTCAACGACCAATGCCAAATTAAGAAATCACAGTTTCTTTATATAAAACCTAAATAACTAGTGAAATTAATACAGACAACATTGGTTCTACTTCTAATTGCTTATGCTAGTCAAGTTAAGAGACCACAATTGACATATATATATATTCACACATTGCAACAACAAAGGTTTCCCCGACAAGTCACACACCTCGGAATCTATGTATTACTCAGTTGTTGAATGCTTTGCTTTTCACTTTGATTCGGAACTTGGGAATTGGACGAGCTTCTGTTGCTGATGGCTCAGCCTTTGTTTCAACCTTACTCAATACGGCACCATCACTTGGTTCTTCTGGTTTAGCCTCCACGACTCTCTCTATCTTAATTGTAGCTGGATTCGAAGCGCTGCTCATAAGCTTTGCCATTTCCTTCTCTTTTCGTTTCTTCTCCTTCTTTAACCGTTTCTTCTCTAGATAAACCGGGTCTTCTCTTTTCCTCTTCTTCTCTTTCTTTTCCTTGCCTTTCTTCTTTTCGCTTTCTTTACCAAGAGAAAGTGTTTGAAGGCTCGCGTATTTCTGCTGCACCTCCTTCTCCATACTATGGCCTTGTGGTAAAAAGCTAGGGACTGCGATTTGGTTGTTATGATCTGCTTTGTGGCTTGTTGAAGGATTCCCAGACTCTGCAGTGCATTGCAACTCTTTCCCAAAAGCATCACCTTCGCTTACAAATTTTACACTGCCGATACTTGCAGTCATGCGAGATCCAACGTCATGGCACGAGTTTACCTCCTCCACATGAATCTGATTGCTTATGCTCACAGCATCCGCTGAGATTCTCTGTGGGGCGTCAACTGAAGCTGAACTAGTTTGTCCTCGGTCTATATCATGGCGTACCAAAATCCCTTGCGATCTTTCTATGGTTCGTGCTGATCCCTCGGCTCTGCTGGTTGCACCAGATGGTCTGACCTTGATCCGTATAACAGACTTCTTGACCTCGCGACTAACAGACACAGAAACCACATCAGGTTCTTTTTGAGGTTCTTTTGTTGGAGGGTTTAATTCCCTATTAGCCAATTCTTCTGTTGGGGCTTCACCATCCGATGGAATCTCATGAACAATGGGATTTTCATGCAAAGGTTGGTTTTGATTTTCCATGAGAGGTTCAAGATGCTCTATCTCATACACTGGAGCAGGTTCTGGCAACTGCGTTTCAGGAACAATAGACATGAACATATCCTGTGATCTTATCGGAACACCATAAGGAGCAACGTCTAGCGATTTTCCTTTGGAATCTCCAAGTGCCAAAAGTGAAGGCCCCCCTGCCTCTGCTCCTGGAACTGAAAATACATTCTTCGGCTCAATGCAGGCCTCCACATCAATAAGCTGCAAAGGTTTTTCTTTGGGCACTCCAAACAACGTTGGGGGTCTGAAAATAAAATACAGTGAGTATATTCCGTTCAGAAGAAGACCTAGAAAAATTTCCCTCTACGCTCAAAATGAAAAATCCCTAAAGGAAGCAAACTAATGTACCAAAACACATGTATCAGATTATAAACTTCTTCATAGCTTGATAGGATTTGTAAATAATCTAATATGACTTCGACTAAATCTTTTCATTTTGGCAAAAATTATTCAGTAGACGACTCACCTAGGAAAACAGTAATATATGGTATAAAAGAAGGGAAGAATATTTCCCGTCAAAATTTTTCACTACAAAAAAAACTCTTTAGCTCAAGAACGACTAAGAGCTATAAAATCATTAAGTTTAACTGCTACCTACAGGCAACCATAATGAATAAGGAAACAAATGCACCAAATGAGAATGAGTACTTGTGAAAACAATCTAGCAGGCAATGAATGTAAAGGCCACAAACCTTCCAGCGAGGATTTGAAAAATGCAGAACAAATGGTGGCGAAGATATTCATTGTTGAATACTACATGGCTCTTGAATAGATGCAGCAAATCCAAAAGACTACCAGTGTCAACACAATCGTCTGAGTCATATCCAACTGCTATTTGGCATAACCGCGTTGTGTGTACACACAATTTCACCTGCCCTGTAATCAAGGGCTAAGTATATAAAAAGTAATAAATGAACTCTGCTATGTTCCAGCAAGAGAATGTAACCAACCTCTCAATGATGATTCTTCTACCACATATTTCATAAATAACAAAAGTGCAGAACTTATGCCTTTGGATTGGTACTCAATGTCAAGAAGTGCCCTACTTGCTTCTACACGAACTTGCAATATTGTATCCGAATTTCGGAAAGGTTCGATAAGTTTACAGATGTGTTCCTGAAGTCGGTAAATTTCAAGCTTCCAATGCAATCAGAGGTGATATCTATCTAATAAGGAAAAGTTGAGAAAAAAATTGAAAGGAAAGAACTTACGAAACTGATGGAATCAGAAAGCTTGAGAGCAGTCTGGGCTAATGTTCGGATGCAGCTGACTGTCAAGATGCCATTGTAGCTTGGCATCAGCCTAGTACATTTATCCCCAACAAGCTCTCAGTATTAAATTCTGATCAAATATATCAAATTATAAACATAAAGCACGAGATTACCTGTCAAACTGTAAGAGTCTGTCAATCCGCTTCAGAAGAGGGGCCAAAAACGTAAGATTCTGCCAGGGAAACAACAAAACGAGAAATATTGAGCATGAAAACATGTATCAACGCTGGTATGAAGTTCTAAATTAACATATTTGCATATGAACTGAATAGGATTGAATAGTGTGCTATAATTTTTTTGTTTCTGATAACCACCGTCATCCTTCAAGACCAAATCTTTTCACCTTTTTTTATTAAAAAATGAGACGTCCATAAAGCTATATGAACCAATAAAGCTCTAAATGTTTTACAGCTAATAATACATGATCTAAATACTACCATTTTTAATACTATTCAAGAGTCTGTTACCCCTAATAGGCCAGCAGGAAAAGACCAAAAAAAAATATTATACTAGAGCCGATAAATAGTAGAGTGGCCTTTACAAGATAACAATCACAGACCTGTTGAGAGAATTCGAGATCACCAACTGACTGAACAAGCACAGCAAGCCAGAATACATCAGAATACGGATTCCCACTGTTGTCATTGTACTATAAAGATGGAAAAGAAAAAGTGGAAAAAATCAGTAATAGTGATAATATGGACTGGAAACTAGGGAAAGAAACCTTTTATAAGCTCAACAAAGACTAGCACCTTTTATAAGAAGGCTATATCAGTAGGCTACAAAGGTTTCACAAAATTTACCCTCGTTTCGGGTAAAACATGATAAACCATATGATAAAACCGAACTACGAAGATGCATATACCTTCAGAAGCTGTAAGATAAAGTCAACAGCTTCTCGAGGGCTTTTCCCCTCAGTACCCCTGACTATTGCAATGGCATGTGGAATGGCCTATGACAAAGCAAATACACAATTAGTTTGTATAAAATACATCCAGAAAGGTAAAATACATCCAAAGCTAATTCTACTGCACAAAAAATTATAAATACGACACAGGAGATCCAATCCCGCCGTCGACATTCCATAACAAGTTTCAAAGTTCTAGAGAAGAAAATGGATTCAACATAACAGTAACCAATAAAGTCACTGACACAAACAAGTGAAACAGAAACGCTAACTGTTACAAACCATAGTATCAGGGGGATATGGAAAAACCCAGAGTAAAGCAGGCTAAGCTAAAAATATTTCCTAAGAATTCGAACACGAAAGGAAGCTTGGAGATATTAGTGTCCTTAAGCTCATTATTTTCTATTATGTTCTTTGTCGGCTCAACATTCATTCTTTTGCGGTTTCACCATGACATAGTAATTGGTAGCCTAATTTTTTCAGGAGGTACCCAATTTACATACTAGGCAGAGCAGTAACAGTTTCTGTCATTTCGAAGAGACATGTAATAGTATTTCCAGCTAACAGCTGAGATCATTGCGTGACACTACATCAAGCTCATACCTAACCTTAATTCATTACCTCAAGCACAAAATATTCTGAGAAATCGCGGAAGTCGTTCGGCCTGAAAGGAGAATATCAGTTTTTATGAGAAATCTTCAGCTGATTACCAAAGAGAGGTCCAAATATTAAAAGGACCCATTCTCACTTGGGGAGTCCAATCTCTGCATCAAATCTTCTACTTTTATAAAACTTTATTAGATGTTGCAAACCCGCCCAGTCAGTCTCCTGCTAGAAATAGAAATGAGCCTAAATCAACCATTGCACTAAGACTTGTTTCAAAGAGCACAAGAAGCAAGGCAGGTGACCTTTATAAAGGTGCAGCTTAAAAAAATAAGTTGAAAGATGGCATATGATGCAGTTTAAACAAATAGACATACACTCTTGAAATCTCAAAAGAGAAACAAATAGACGAACAATTTTTATCATACCTCTGATGCTATTTTAGCCAATGCAAACGCAGCCCCAATGCGTATTCTCCAGAAGACCTATATGTCATAATAATAACTTGGAGAAACGAACTTTAATCTTCAAACTGGTATAAGAAACAAGACACAAGAGATGGACAAAACCTTGGAGTCAGTGAGAATATTGTTGAGCGCATTCACAATGGAAAATGAGTGTTGTTTTAAAGCTTCAAGTGACGCAATTGCTTGTGCCTGAGCAACAACATCTCCGTCCTTCTCTAGTTGATTGACCTGATGCAGAGTTAACCCACATGTGTGAGAAAGCATAAACTTAAAAGCGAAGCCAACAAACAAGTGTTGGATTATCAGATGACCAGAATTTACAGGACAACACACACACACACAGACAAATACAGGAAGACTCAGTAGGATAATACTGAAGCAACATAGTTCATGAGCTTTCTTGTCCTGAACAAACCATACAGAAAGCCGACATAGTTCATGAACTTATCCTGACGACATAGTTCATGAGCTTTATTATCCTGAACAAACCATGCAGAAAACGAAAGACAAAGTCGACCGTGATGTATACAATAGATGTTCAAGAAGTGTCAGGGCGATCTCTTACCCACATTTGTAGGGGCTGATGTAGATGAATCTCTGCAATATATTCCATCTCAGGGTCAGCTTTGATCCAAGCCAAAGGAGATTCAATGCTGCAAAGAAAGATTCACTCTCTAAGTTCTTTCTCTTGTGTTGTTGCAACGAATGCCGGAAATAGTGTATCACATCAACCCACCTCGTTTTATTTTCTAAAGGTGCTATAGCATCAACATTGTCTTCAGTTCCATCAGGTTTCCCTCCCTTCTTTGGTTTTTGATAGCGTTTAGCAGCAAGTTTAGAATGACATGGTAATTCCAGTAGCTGCCATCTATCTCCAGCCATAGGCAACTTTGGATGATCAGACATTCCATCGAGTTCATAAACTCTTATACTCATAATTCCAGGCCAGCCAACATCCACATCCCGGCTTTCTGAATCAGAAGTAGCTCCAATAACTGATAATCTTGCATCGAGGGAAGCCGTGCATTCGCGCAAAGCAGCCATTTCAACATTGTTTTTCCTTTTGTTGTAAGACAAACCAATCCTGGTATATTAAAGCACCAATAAAGACAAATGAGATCAGATTTAATGAAGATCCAAGTACCCATTGAATTAAGTTCAGAACGAAGAAACTCATAAGACAAAAAGTACCTTAGCACGGGACAACCACAAGATGAAACCCATCGCTGAAAAAACTCTTTGAGAAATGGACGCTCAAGATTTCCAATCTTATTAGCAAATTGCCGGAACTGCATTTCAAAAGTGAAATTTGAGAAACACAAATATTAGAGACTAACTCAGAAAATCGAACCTAAAAGATAATCAATTGATCACCAAGAGAAATATACGAGAAACGGATATGTTTTATATTTGCATATAGTTATGCGTTGTTGAAGCAAGTTACTAATGAATGGTCGTATCAAGTTATGATTACGTAAAACTGAGAAGTATAAGTCACAGACACACATACATTTTGATGATAAAAAAATGCTCTAGGATCACAGAATGTATTCAGTTAAAAAAAGCTCCCAAAGAGGAAATCCCAGAATCCGACTAACTTCCTAGTGTTATCAGCTAACCTAAACGATTATTAGGACTACACCTATCTCATGTATATATACTTTACACTGAAAAGTCAAAATGCTCTAAAAATAAAAATAAAATTCTATATGTTCACTAATGACAACTAAAGGAATTGTGTGGATCTTTTCTAATGTAACTTGTAACAAACCAATCCATCTATCTTGGATACATAGTCATAGTCATGTTACCTCCTTCGTGCTCAGGGACCGTATAGCATTAGATGGATCCTTGGCTCGAGAAATAATTTTCTGCAAAATCTGTAAATCATCGAGTAGAATATCTATCAATCACTTGAGAAAGAAAATTGACAAAGCAATTCCCTGAAAAACGATAGCGCTATATCCATACTTTACGGAATGAGTCTGAGCCCATTTGCTTCTCCAACATTTGAAGAACTGCTCCCTTCAAAAATAAGTCAGAGACGAAATATCCTTAGTAACAAACAGACGCATGCAAAATCATGTAATTTATCCCAGCAAGCTCATACAAGCCCACCAAAATTTGAGAGTACGGAATAATAAATATGAAGAGAAGAAGAGGGCTTACTGATTTCCATGATCGTATCTTCCCATGCATTCCAATAGAATGAGTTCCAAATAAGTCCTTGCAAGAAGGAGATGCGCTCAAGCACATCGCACCACTATCATCAGCTTTACAGACAGCACAATTTGCCTGCACGTGCAAAATAATAGAATCCAGATAAGAGGTTTCATTGCTTTGTTAATAAATAGCTAGAGTAGTAAATTAAACCTTGTATCTCCGGTATCGTGCTTCATTATTTCCCAAAAACTGTTTGATAAACATATCTGTTAAGAAACCAGCAAGGCCATCGAGGAGCCAATCTGTTATAACAACATAAAAAATCATGAGATCACATGAAGCTGATATTAAAAACTGTACACAAAGTGTGGAAAAATGTCACAAGCCCACCATCATTTGGTGACTCAGGAGTAATATAAACACCAAACCACTGTTTTGCTAAGGCAGAAGCAAGTTTAATACGTGTTTCTATTGTCTGCAAAGACAATTAAAGCTCTATCAGATTTGTGCATAAAGAAACTAATAAGATGACAAAAACCAACAATGAAAGAAAATTTCCTAAACATAAGTGAAACCGTCTACACATACTACACCAGAAGCCATATTCCAATTAAGGGGTGAAATGCAAGAAATAGATGCACTAAGTTTGCAACATCCAGAAAGAGGTAATGCAGAGATATATTTAACTTGCTCAGATACGTGCTTTGTTATAACTTTTCCAAAGTATGCACCAGACAAATTCTGGTCTGGTGTGTCTTCAGTTATAATATTGACATATAGAAACGACTTATGTGTATGTGTCTGATCAACGTATCATCTAACCACAAGCCAATTTACCAGCAAACAATACCTGATCGAGAACCCTCTCATCATATAGCATGTGGGAGCTAAATACACTCAAGGAAGCTCCCAAGGTCGAAGAGCAAACCACCATTTCAGGAGGTAAAAAGACTTGCTTGTAGAATCCAAATGGAAATTTCGCACTTAAATAATCCTCATAATAGCTGTAGAAATGATTGTTCAGTAAACAGAAAATTACACTTGAATTCAGTTTGACTACAAGAAGTTGCCAGAATACAAATCTACTGACCTATAAGCTTCATGGAAAAATTCCATTGTGTTACGAAGCCTCGAGAGATCATGCGGCAAACACAAGTGGGATATGAGAAAGTTGGTCTGATCTGGAAGGATTTCCAATGGTCCTGCAACTAATGACACCCACCGCGGAGCAATAGGAATAGCTAGTTCGTAAACATACGTTTTTCGAGTAGTATCTTCTTTGCACATAACCTGAAAAGTGTGAAAGTTTAAAGAACACACCCCCTTCCACCTTCTTGTAAAAGTATTAATAGGATTGAATGAAGGGAAATGTAAAATATTCCAAAGACTTTTAGCTTTCTAGATAGTTATGCCTACAGTAGAACAGAGGAACAAATCTTCTATTTGATCCAGATTCATAAGATAGCTTTACTGAAAGAAACAAAATATGCTGGCAATCTAAGGACAGAACAATTAACAATCGAAGATAGTAAACTGTCATATTAAAAGGACTCTGGATATGGCTTCTTTCCTAAAAAGCTGAAACCAACTATGGGCACAGATTATATGACTACGTCCATGAGTCATGGGAATCACAGTTTTTTTTCTTCTTTTTGGTTAAGAGAATCACACCTTTCTTCTAAGTTTTTCAATTCAATCCAGAATCTAAGTAATGTGTCTTGCACGCAAAATACTGATAGAACAAAATATTACTTCTTCTAATCCATTCACGTATGAAATATATACCAGCTTACCTGGTAAAGTAATTTTCCAACACTGACAGCTACAAAGTTGTGTGGAACAGTGAATTCCAAATCAAAACTGCGTCCACCACAAAGTTGTTAAATGAAAAAGGATAAACAGGTTGAGATACCTACTTTCGATCTCAAGAGACAAGAAACATGAATACCTGCAACGATGGTATTCGTCGTCTATACAAGGAAACCAACATCGGGCACGTCTCATCTGGTTATCGGTATGTACAATGTTCCCATCAAAATGAATTCCTGACTCTACTTTCTCTACCCAGTAGTTAATCCGAATCGATTTAACATTCTGCATCATATGATCATACGTAAATAGTTAAACAAAGGACAGCTATCTCTTGTAACCCATAGCAGAACATATGAGAATCAGAGATAGCACAAAAAAATTGATAGCTACCATATTAATCGCATTAGTTTTTCTTACATAAACTACCAATATGGTAAATTAGCATTGATAAAGTCAGAGAATAGCTAGCTTACTATGTGTAATCTTTGGTCCAAAAAATTATCGAAGAGGAAGCATAGCAAAGGTGAATACTAAGTGTAAGAACATATAGCCATAGTTGCTTTTAGTATACACCATAGTTAAATAGTCAAACAACCACTGGTTTTCTCATTTGGCATTTAAAACAAAAAATATAGAAGAAGAGTCTCAGAAATATCACTTGTTTTGCCTCCCCGGACGATTGGGAACCATTTTCTAAAGTCACATTATCCAGCTGTTCAGATAAATCCTTAGAGGGCTTGCAACAATTAATCAGTAAATTCGCAGTGTCTTCTCTCTTAAGAACCCCAACATATTCCATGGCAGCAGCATCAGCAGCTGAAGCAGGGTCTGAGACCGAGTTCCAGTTACTCTCAGTTTCAGAGTTCTGATGATGCGGATAGTACTCAAATACAGTAGGTTCCCCATCTACCAACACACTCTCGATTCCCAAATTCTCAGCGTGTAGTCCCACAATACCAATATCTGGAACACTCACTTCTAACTCTGTGTAACTATACAAACCCAAACAAAAAAATCCATGAAAATACAGTAAAGAATGATACAACCAATGAAGAAAGGGATGATAGGTTTTTATCTAATTCAACCTAAGGAATCAAAAGCAAACAATACTGAAATTCAACTTCTGCACATAATTAGGGTTTCTTCAGCTTGAATTGTATTTAGCAGACACAAATCACATTCTCGCGAATGGGAAATCAAAAGCAATGGAAGGAGACGAACCCGTAGATTTGGCGTTTATTGAAGTCGATAGAAAGAAAGAGCTTCTGGTGAAGGACTTTAGCTCCAGTATTCTCCGAAGTTTTCGCGCCAGAGGCTTCCTCGTTCTTCGGCTTCCTAGCCTTGGCCATTGTTCCTTTTTCGCCGAGATGTTCGCCGGAGAGGCAACCTTCTTATAGAGACATCGATGGGCCGGTTCCTATAAATTACACAAAAAAAAGGCTCCTCTATTTTTAAATTAATAAAGATTTTGCTTATTGTTTTCTAAATGATCAATCTTACCCTGGATGTGTATTTGATGGGCTTTATTCAAACATTTTAAAAATTGGCCCATTAATATGAATTTCCATCATCCTTGACCTTTTTGTCTATTTTTAATATAGAACAAAAAAAACTTTTTTAGTAAACCAATTATATTAAACAAATAACATATTATTATCCACTTTTAAAAATTTGAGACTTAACATGTCAACTCCCAAATCATGAGGCCCTAATTAGATGATGTATTTTTTGTATTTTTTTTTGGTTATAGATGTGTCTTTTTATATTAGTGCTGTGTGAAATGTCGGCCAATAAATTTATTTTTTATCTGATCCTTTGTTCGTTCAGTTTTTACGTTTTAATCTAGTATACTTCATTACTTTGTGTTAAATTAGTCTAAATAGTTTGTTTTTTTAACCGTCTCCTGCAAATTGTCTACGACCCTTATACTACTATTAGATATTTATTTGGTCATACGTACTATGTTGGGATGCCAAAACTTAGTTTTCTAATGGTGAAATTACTTGGTGATGTCAACCCTCGTCTCTGAATATTCAACTAATTATTTTGGTACTTGTGTACCGCCTAATACTATGGAATATTAACTATCGTTTGTACACACATACGTATCGATCGTCGAGTATATGAACAGTGAAGAAAATAAAGACTACTATAGTTATTTGTGAAGAAAAAATGCAAAATGAATACGCATAGTAAATGAGTACGTCTGATTTTTTCATACATAAACTGGATTAGATTTGTTGTCTTATTTGTTAATTTGAGTTAAGCAATTTTTGTTCCACCGTGTTTCTTTTCCATTGGATGAACTGCACTTGTGAAATGTTCAAAGAAAATGCTGCACTTTGTCACGCTTTTTGTAGAAAAAAACGAAATTTCGTCTTTAAAATAATATATGATGAGAGGTTTGACTTTTTATGAACACCAAATTTAATGAACCGTCTTCTTCCTTGAACGCAAAGGAAGTTTCTTCGTTGGAAAACGCTGTCTCCAATTCACATTTCTCTCTCATTCTCTGTACATATATCATAGATTCATACATATAAATATACACTATCTTTGCTCAATATCTTTGATGGTCCTATGATCTCCATGGCAATGAGCAGAGTTTCACATGTCTTACGGTTTCTTCTATGGATCTCTCTTCTCCTCTTCGTCTCTAAAGGGTTGCTTGGTAGTTTCAGCTCCATAACCCTAAACCCTCTTCCTTCTCCGGTTATTACCTCGCTGCCCTTTTACTACCGGCCGGGAAGAAGAGTTTTGGCGTTGAGGAAGTTTGACTTCACTCCATTCTTGAAAGATCTTCGCCGGAGTAAACATGGGAAAGTTTATCCGCCGGGAGGATCCGAAATCGATCCGAGATATGGCGTTGAGAAACGAATCGTCCCATCTGGTCCAAACCCCTTGCACCACTGATTAGTCTTCCTTTTTTTCCATGAATTTTTTCGAAGATATAGTATAACACGTATATTAATTACTCGAAATTTAATTCAGAAGATGAAAGCTAAATATTATTTCTTTAGAAAGTACATGTATCGAATTATTTATTCTTTTTTTTTTTTCTGTCATGTGAAGTTTTTTAGTTTTCACTTTGGTGTAAAGATGAATTTACTCATCTTTTTAATATAGTATTTTTTTCAGATTAAGTTGTAATAATAAAACATCATGTTTAGATAGAAAAACAAAAAAAGACGACCATGTACACAGTTGTTTTTTAAAGTTCATCATACTTAATGGGAATTAATACTGTATATTAATTTTTACAATTGAGAGATGGCCGAAATTACAACACTAGTGTAATCTACATACTGGCTTTGATTAAGAAGTGTTTATTCAGTTAATTAAAGGAATATGTAAATTAGATTCGTAGAGGAGAGAATATGGAGATCGATATTACAGTCACGTGAAGCGTTGACTCAATTTATTTTAGTTTCCAGACATTGTGCAAACTTTTTCTAAAAGTGGACAACGAGGAGATGAGGTCATGTGCTTGCCATTTGGCAAAAATACACTGACTAGCCGGTTTACTTCGAACCAAGCGATTTTATCCGGTTTTTGGTTTATCTTTAACCACAAACAAATGTTGCTAATCCGGCACGGCGAACTAGGCAGATTCTTGTTTTTCCCGGCGGGTTCTCGTTTTCTGCGAGAGAGAGAGAGCTTGTTGGGTTTTGTGGATAATAGAAGCTTATGTTCGACCCCGTCGCTTATTCATCTGGGTTTACGTATTTTGAATAGTCAATTTCATGAATTTATGCTAAATTTTGGTTCTTTGCCGAAATTGTTTTTCTCAGTTTTCAGTTCTGAATCAAACTCCTAATCTATGGTGAATTAGGGCTTATACTTTGATGAGAATCAACTGAATTTAGTCATTGTAAGATGGCGAGAAAAGCTAATAACAGTCCTTTCCTCGAAGAATGGTTAAGGACTATGAGTGGAAGTAGTGTCTCCGACGTTTTGGTGAAGCCTAATTCTGCTCCATCTGCGAGGTCAATTATTCAAGCATGGTCTGAGATTCGGGAATCTCTTCAAAACCAAAACTTTGATTCACGTTGCCTTCAAGCTTTGAGAGCTTTGGTGAGCTCTGAGTCCACTATCCATGTTGCAGATCCTCAAGCAAAGCTACTTATTTCGATACTAGCTTTACGAGATGTATCTCTTTTATCTGAGTCTTACACACTTGTTCTTAGACTACTCTATGTGTGGATTAGGAAATCATTTCGACCTTCTCAAGCTCTTATTGGTTCAGCAGTTCAGGCCATTGGTGGCGTTTTCGATGATAACAAGGGTAATCTCAAACCAGCGTTAGTAGCGCAAAGCGTTTTGGTCTCTGGTGCGTTTGCGTGTGTTCCTTCTCTGTCAGGAGACGTGAAAGTCTTATGCTTGGAATTGCTATGTAGGATTTTGGAAGAAGAGTACTCATTGGTGGGATCTCAGGAAGAGCTTGTTCCTGTAGTGCTTGCAGGGATTGGATATGCTTTATCTTCTTCGTTGGATGTTCATTACGTCAGACTATTGGATTTCTTGTTTGGCGTTTGGTTGAAAGATGAGGGTCCTCGTGGCAGTGTTACTCATGGTTTGATGATTCTTCATTTGATTGAATGGGTTGTATCAGGTTACATGAGGTCTAATTATGTAGACAAAATGTCTCTTTTTGCGAACGAGGTACTAGAGACTCCTAAGGCAAAGTATTCTGTTTTTGCTGTCCTCATGGCTGCAGCTGGGGTCCTGAGAGCTTCCGCGGCAGGATTCAGTAGTGGTACACAGAGTTTTGAGATTTCTAAACTTAGAAATTCAGCGGAAAAGCGAGTAGAGCTTGTAGCTCAACTTTTAGTTTCCAATGATAATGTTACACTTCCAACCACTCAGAGAGAAGGTCCACTATTGAAGTGCTTTGCTATAGCATTGGCTCGATGTGGGACTGTTTCTTCCTCTGCTCCTCTGCTTTTGGGCCTTGCTTCTGCATTGTTAACTCATGTTTTCCCTTTAGGCCAGATATATGAGTCGTTTCGCAAATATCCAACTGGACCAAGACTCATTATGGTCAGGGAGCATCTTTCTGATGTTCTCTTCAAGGAATCAGGGGCCATAACTGGGGCTTTCTGCAATCAATATTCATCAGCAAGTGAAGAAAACAAATATATTGTGGAGAATATGATTTGGGATTTCTGTCAAAGTCTCTACTTACAACACCGTCAAATTGCTTTGTTGCTTCGTGGTGTAGATGATATGTTACTTGGAGAGATAGAGAAAATCGCAGAATCGTCTTTTCTTATGGGCGTCGTATTTGCGCTAGCTGTTACGAAACAATGGCTAAAACCAATAGTGTCTAAAGAAAGGAAGATGGAGACATCAGTCAAGATATTAGTTTCGTTCTCATGTGTAGAGTATTTCAGGCACGTTCGTTTATCTGAATACATGGAGACAATTAGAGAGGTGATATCATGTGTTCAGGAGAATGATGCTACTTGTGTTTCATTCGTAGAGTCCATTCCTACCTATGATAGCTTGACGAATCCGAAAGGTTTGAGAAATCAGTTGCTTCTTCAATCTCCATATCACAATTTTCTCTAGGCGTTGGTACTTTTAGTAAGATTTGGAATCGTTTTATTTTCTTTTTTCTGCAGACTTGTTTACGCAGAGGATAGAATATGATTGGTCAAGAGATGAAGTGCAGACATCTCGGATATTGTTTTATCTTCGAGTAATCCCAACTTGCATTGGATGGTTACCTGCTTCTGCCTTCAGGAGAGTCGTTGCATCAACCATGTTTTTGTATCCTAGAGAAAAAGATTGATTAGTCCTTTTCTCTCTTTTGCATAATCATGAGTATTATCTCCTTAACAATCCCGTGGCTAGATATATAGGACATCCTAGCAAAAAAGTGGCGCGAGCATCTCATACTTTGTTGGTAGCATTTCTCTCTTCAACAAAGGAATCAGAGGAGGAAGAAAGAAACGAACTTAAAGAACAACTTGTTTACTATTACATGCAACGATCTTTGGAGGTACCTAAGCAAAGAAGAATAATGTATGTTGTGTACATTCATCATTAATAATGTATATGATTCGTTGAAATCAACTGCAGGTATATCCTGAGATCACACCTTTTGAAGGTTTAGCTTCCGGTGTTGCAGCCTTGATCCGGAATCTACCTGCAGGAAGTCCTGCTATATTTTATTCTATTCATAGCCTTGTTGAGAAGGCTTCTACGTTTAACACAGATGCATTGCAAGGAAGAAAGTCTGATCCCGGTAATCAAATTCTTGAGTTGCTTATGCGACTTATTTCTTTGGTTGATATACAGGTAAGTTTCTGCTCTTTCATCACCATCTACTTGTGTTACTCAAAAATGGCTTGTGTGCTCATTTGTTTTATGTTCTCTATTAGGTGTTACCATATCTGATGAAGTCACTGGCACAGCTAATTATAAAGTTACCAAAAGAGAGACAGAACATTGTGCTTGGTGAATTGTATGGTCAAGTGGGGGAGTCAGACGATGTGGTTCGCAAGCCTTCTTTGGTCTCTTGGTTACAGTCACTGGACTACTTATGTTCTAATAACCGGATTGAAAGCTCAGCTTCTAGTACAACCATCACTTCCAACCATTTGGCTGCTCGGCTCTAGGGAATCTTCTCATAGTTTTGCAAACATGTGAAATCAAATAAATGTTCGTCTTATGTTTTGTCAAGTTTTATATCATGGAATTATGTCAATAAATAATTTATGTAGTCAATACATTATAATAGTGTACTATGATCATTTTCAACTTTTTAAACTGAAATAACGATCAACAGCCAAGAAAGTCATCACTCATCAGTATAACCGATTAGATATATTACGGTTTGGATAGAGTTAGTTACAAAGAAGAACCGGATTGAAACTTAAACCGATAAAAACGAACATTCCATAGAGTACCCGCGTCAACGGTTTATGTTTGAGATTTGTGGATTTATTGACTCTAGGAACCCTAGCTTAAACCTGTAAGACTTAAAGACCAGAAACTGCGAAGAGAAAAACAGAGAGAGATGGGTAGCGACAACGAAGCAGAGAAAGTGCAGTTAAAGGAGAAGAAGAAGGCAATAAGTTTGGCTCCGATTGCTAAACCTCTCGCCGGAAAAAAGCTAAGCAAGCGAACCCTCAAGCTTGTTCGCACAGGTACTCTTCTTATAAATAGTGTCTTCCCTTTGAATCCTGATTTTTTCTGAGAGGAGCTAATGATTCAAATAAAATCTTCTACTTTCTGTTGGTGAACTGACAATTCCTTTGATTAGCGATACAAAGTAGAAAACTTGGAACTTACTTTTTAGCAAATTTGGTTAATCTCGTTTTATTACTTTTTTAGCTGCTGAAAACAAATGCGTGAAGAGAGGAGTGAAGGAAGTGGTTAAGAGCATTCGCCGAGGCCATAAAGGGTTAGTTTTCTTATGCTTCAACTTTCAGTTTTTTGCCTAGTTTTGTTTTGTAATCTTCTTCAAATCAGTGCTAGAGCTTGTTTGAACAATAATGGTTTATCAGTGTTTCTTGGTTCGTGTTAAGTTTTGTTTTCCTTAAGCAGAATCTGTGTCATAGCTGGAAACATATCTCCTATTGATGTCATAACTCATCTCCCAATCTTGTGCGAAGAATCAGGCATTCCTTACGTCTATGTTCACTCAAAGGAGGTATGTTTCACATTTGATATCTGGACTCAAAACTACAAGAGCATTGAACTATCTTCTCATCGTTACCAATTTCTCCTTTCCCTAGGATCTTGCCACTGCTGGTGCAACCAAGCGGCCAACATGTTGCATTCTGATCCAAACAAAGCCTGTGAAAGGAGAATTAAGCCCAAAAATTCAAGAGAAACTCATAGCAGATTATGATCAAGTTGTTGAAGATGTCAAAGAACTTGCTTCTTCTACTGTGTACTAAGATTGCTTATATGATACAAATCGCTCTTACTTGCCTCATGTTTTGTTGTAGACTAGTTTCTTCCATGTCCGCGAGATGTCCGCGAGAAAGAAATATTGAGTTTTTCAAAAAATGTAAAACGTATCAGTCTCTTATTCTTGGCACATGTTACATTGTCAAGACTGAACTGGTCTAGTGTGTATCCCAAACCCTGTTATTTACATCATTGTAACTATCTTACGAGGCCAGGGTTTTAAAAAGTGAAGTAACCAACTGTTACAGCAGCTATTTCAGACGACTGTAGGCAAAAATACCTATACAGCCAATGGCCAAACCAAGAAGAATAGATACAGTGGCGGATTCAATGTTTTGTGTTGTGCTGGTTGTTCTGTCCCTGTCTAGTCTCTCAATGCGAGTCCTTTCTCCAACATACTCTCGAAGAAGATTGCTCAGTGTGTCCATTTGATGCATGATCTGACGTTGTCCACGAGCAATGAGTACAACCTGTCCATATGAATATAACAAAATCACTTAGAAATGAAATATTTTTTTCATGGATAGACCCATCCATTGTCTCTAGTGAGCCTAAAGCTTTCTCCAATGCTCTCATTGGAGAGTGAAGCAATCAATAATAAAACTTAGCATACGGATTCTGATTTTTGGAGAGTTATAAACATACCTCTTCCATCAAAGGAGTCTCCCTTACGAGCTGAGATGCGGATGCGGACAGCGATAGGACAGAACCGTTACCATTTTCCATTGGTAAAGCCAAGTTATGCTGACTACCTGAAGCAGCTATCCTGTTCGGGATCTTGGAATTCAACTCTTCGATGCGCGATGTGAATTCATCCATCCTCTCGTTCAGTGTCGAAATTTGGTCTGAAAGCTGAGTGATAAAGCCCTATGGAACACCATATGTTTTTAACCCAAAGTAATTACTTCGCAACAACAGAACAATAGATTGAAAGATCTCAGGGGGCAAAAACAGAGAGACCATTTTACCTGATTTGGAAGGGTGGCTGGTGAAGCAGGGGCTCTGGCATCTAACATTCTATTGTTAACAGCAAGTCTTGTCAAGTTAGGCAAGGCTTTGTGTCTTTGGTTTGTGTAAGACTTTGATATACCACTGCTAAAACGTGCAAGATCATCATTACACAAGTCAGATGAATCCGTGACATTAACATGTAGTGTCTTTATTCTTAGATTTTTGTCTTTTTCTTAAACTAAGCCAATCAAGGAGAAGGGACTAGAAGATACCCGTGAAGATATTTCATTCTACTATCAACAGAAGCTCTGGCTTCTTTAGGGCTAGAAACTGTATCATCATCTATGCTAAGTTTGGTCTTCAAGTCATCTGGCAAAGCCTGAAACATGACCAAGGGGCCCGAACATCTCAAATTACCATCACGACATAATCAACCGGATCTGTGTGTAATAAACACAACTCCTACCATAACATCATTCACAAGCCTCTCCAGCTGTATCTGTTCAATATATGTATGTGGAACATATGAACCTTCCAATCCAAGTTGATCCGCCACGTTTTTGACGATGGTACGGTCTTTACCTTGTACCTTCATAAAAGAGTTGGAAAAAAGTTTACTACTAGTTTCAAAATACATTTTTTAGAGAGAAAGAGCTAGAGAAGAAGATATTTACCTGAACATATGTCCGATTCAGTTGTTCCAACCAATCAGTCTTCACAATAACCTTGTCACTATCAAAGATATGACTTTTTCTTTTCAAGATTGTTGCAATGGTATAGCCCAGTGCCATTAATCCTCCGAGAAGGCGAACGCTAACTTCAAAAGTTATTCTGGGTGATATTATAAATGGACGATCTGTAACCCATTCCTGAAAGCAATATATCGAACAGTAATCATCATCAAATCTACTACCCATTCATTCAGCTCTGGTATGAGATTAAAATGTATCGTGTACATCTATTTTATACAGAAGAAAAATAGTCTCGACAGGCTTAAACCTCAAACATGAGACTGTATTTTCCATCCCGGTTCCTCATTCTGAGGTATGATTGACATGCTTCAGGATCCTCCCCTGGTGGTAGCAGATAGATGTCATAAGTCTCCTCTGTACGTTCCTTGAAATCTTCAGACATAGCGGCCTTCATTTGTTCTGGTGTTATAGCTTTTGTTGACTACGATAAGATAACAAAACTCTAATTCAACTTGGAAAATTTTGCTGCTATAATACAGCTAGTTGCAGATCACATAAAACGCCACTACACATTTGAACGATATAAAGGCTCTAACCTTTAAAATATATGTTGGGTTCTGAAAGCCACTGAAGGGGTTAAACTTATTAAGGATCTTAATCTGAGCTGTCTTCAGATCAGGTTCAATAAACGCCTTGTACATGGGATAAACCTGGTTTGAGAAAAACACGTAAGCGAAATTTTACCATATTTGAGTCATATCATATCCATATTTGAAGCGACTACAGAGAGATTAATCAAGACACAAAGAAAGCAAAGATAGCAAAAGATTAGTAAGAAAACCGTCTCAGATATTTGATGAATGATTTCTTCAGGTTCCTGGCCAGCACGTTGAATATCCCGCAAAACACGCTTGACAAGATCAAAATGCACTCCACCAGTGACAGAGACACGAAGATCGAGCAAAGGCCGTAGCTTCTCACTTAAAGCATATATGCCTTCAAGAATAACAATGCGAGAGCTAGGCACCTCAAGCGTTCTATACAAAGCAGGAAAGAGTATGATAAGTCATTGCAAATGTTAGCTCTTAACATCTAACAGTTTTTCAGAATACAGTACTACTAATTCATGTGAGGAAAGCATATAAATAAAATTTTCCCTAAAAGATGTAATGAGGACGATTTTTAAGAAAGGAGACTGCTAAGGTTAAAAATGAAAAACCATGAAATTGTTCGTCAGGCATCATCACTATAAAACCAATACCTGTAACCAATTCTGGAACTCGACTTGAAGTCATAAATTGGAACCTGAACAGGTTTACCATCCCTTAGGCCATGTATATTCTCAAGAAGTGTATCATAATCAGTCAACCGAGGATCTGCAACAAAATATAAAATAGTTTCCAGACACTTGTTTTATATTTCAGATTATAAAGAAATGAATGACTGAATCAAATCCATAACAAGAAGGGTGTAACATAATACCATCAAAATTCCCATCAATAACACGAGTACCATCATTATAGTTATCCATGTTAATGATAGCAATACTAGGCATGAAGTTGAGAATTTTCTCAGTGAAGATGGTTTTTCCAGCTCCAGAAGGACCAGCTAAACCAACCAAAATGAGCCCATCGTTCTTCTGAGCTAATAATTGACACGCACGAATAACAGCGTAGAAACCTTTTTCAAAAGACAATGGATCCTCAATTGGAACTATCTCATATCTTCCAGTGTCCTTTCTTTTAATAAGCTGAACCTGATCTCGCAACAGCCCATGCCTCCGGCGAGGCGACAGAGCTACAGCACTATCGAGCACCATTGGAACAACCAATGCCTCAAAACTGCAATGAAGAAAGGAATTTTAGGTACGAATACAGATCAAAATTTAAGCAGAAATTTTATCACTAATCAACAAGATCGATCAAAAATTGACATGCGTGATAAAAAAAATACTCCAAATGCAAAGATTTGAGCTGCGATTTTACTGAAACGCGACTTATACAACACTTGTCCATGCGATCAATAAGAATAAATCAGAGAAATACTTAGCAGAGAAAATCCCGAATCTGATCGTAAACAAAGGAATCAAAGAGTAATAAGGACGATAAAGTGAGAATCTCTGAATAAACGTTTTCAGTCTTCACCTACCGGAAGAAGAATCAAATCGGGTAAAACGTAACCAGAGATTCTGGATATAGTTGGAGATATTTTTTATAGCAGTGAGAAAGATGGTGGAAAGACGAAGACGGCAGTTATAAAACACTAGCCATCACGAGAAATCACTAGAGAGATCAAAACACTTAACCAGTTTCGTTTGAGATTGAATTTTCTCCGGTTAATTAAATTCACCTGATTCCTGATTAAGACCGAACCGAAACTTTTGACATACATTAAACCAAATTCGGTTTCTACGTCGGTTTAATATTAAACCAAATAGCGAACCATTGCGAGCCGTTAGTCCACGTAATGACTTTGACCAGCGACGACGTGGAAGAAAGTATACCTTCTCTTCTCCTTTCTTTCTCTCTCTTTTCCTTTCTCCTTTTCTTCCACTGGAAATTTCGCAGGGGAGATTGGAAACAATGGCGAAGCTACTTCTTCTTCACGCGCCTCATGTATTACCTATATTTAGCAGTGGTAGTTGGTCACTAGTCTCCGCGTCGGCTTTATACAGAAGACCTCTACTCGTAAATCCCCAATTCTCCCATATCGGTCATCAGATTCGTTCTCCGTACAATCGGAGATTCTCAGCTCGTTCCTTCGACGATTCACCTGTTTCCTCGACGCAGATGGAGAGTGAGCAGCAAGAACAGCCGCGGGACGGTGTTTCTCGGGAAAGAAATGAGGATTATCCTACCGGAGAAATGGAGTATGAGGATAGGAACGCGTGGGAGAGTTTAGTTGTGAAGTTGAAGATGCTAGTTGCTTTTCCATGGCAGCGTGTTCGTAAGGGAAGCGTCTTGACCATGACATTGCGCGGCCAGGTTTAGCTTTTTTGTTTTGTTTCATCGTCTCTTCTTATTCGTGAATATTAGTAGTAGGACTGTTCTTTTCTGATTCCGGATTGCGATTCTTAGTGAACTTAGTTGATTTGAAAGCTACATTGTATCAAATTTCCCACTGTTGTGATTTTCATTGGAATTTTTTTTGTTTTCTCTATGTTCAGATCTCTGATCAGCTAAAGAGCCGTTTCTCTTCAGGGCTTTCCTTGCCCCAGATCTCTGAAAATTTCGAGAAAGCTGCATATGATCCTCGTATTGCTGGAGTCTACCTTCACGTTGAGCCTTTGAGTTGTGGGTGGGGAAAGGTTGAAGAAATTCGAAGACATATATTGGATTTTAAGAAATCAGGTAACTCCAGAATTTATATTCTCTATTGAATTTCGTTTTCTGGCTTTCTCATGCTTTCTATGAGCTAATCAAACAAATCTTTATCAGGTAAATTCATTGTTGGGTATATCAACATATGTGGACTAAAGGAATATTATCTTGGGTGTGCATGCAACGAGCTCTATGCACCGCCTAGTGCCTATTCCTTTCTGTATGGTTTGACTGTTCAAGCATCTTTTCTTGGAGGTAAGGGATTGTTTCATCTTTGGCTCAGTTGTCACATATAAAAGTGTAATTAGAACTTAAAGTTCTTTCTATGTTTTGTGTCATATAGAATTATATGCATCCTTACATACTGTGTGTTGACCGTTCTTCATCCTTTACTCACACTCTTTTGTTGATTTAATCTGATCGTGTCTCAACTCCCATTCTCCTCACTAAACGTCTTAAAGCTGATTATGATCATTTATCGTGAACCTTTTGTAAAATGTAGGTGTCTTCGAGAAAGTGGGGATTGAACCTCAAGTTGAAAGAATTGGAAAATACAAAAGTGCTGGAGATCAGCTTTCTCGCAAAAATATATCGAAGGAAAATTATGAGATGCTGAGCGTGCTACTTGATAACATTTATGCAAATTGGCTGGATGGCGTTTCTAATTCAACAGGTGCTAGACTTGTTCACAAGGCTATTATGGTTTTTTAACAGTTTAGCTTTCTCCTGAATGACTTCTGCTTAGAACTATGCAGGAAAAAAGCGAGAAGATGTTGAAAGTTTCATCAATCAAGGAGTTTACGAAATTGAAAAGCTAAAGGAAGAGGGGCTGATAAAGGATATTCGCTACGATGATGAGGTAACACCATTTCCAGTCTCTTATTGTATATGGAATTTAATTGCTTCTATGAAATCCCTGAAGCCAGAATTGATGATCATCTTATTTTGTCCTTTATCATGAAATTTTCCATTTGGATCTTTTGGTATCCTCTCATAATATGGGGATGGATTATTTACACAGTTATAAAGATTCCCTTAACAATCTATGCAGAAGAGAATTAGATACCGGCCCCATACTGTTTCTAATCTTAATCATTCAATTTGAATACTACTGCAGGTTATATCGATGCTGAAAGAGAGGCTTGGAGTTGAAAAAGACAAAAAGCTTCCTACTGTTGATTACAAGTAATTAACTCTTACTGTGTGGAATTGTCAAATTGAGGCTTGAATCTAGAGCTAGTAGCTTTGCATGTACAGTTGACTCAAGCCTTGTACTATTGGGTAATGTATACATAATGGGTCCTAGGTTATTCCTGCATTATTAGGTAATCTTGATCTAGAGTTAGTGTAATATGGAGAATATGAATATGGCAGTGCCGACTAGAGATCACAATTCAGCAAAGTGTAGTTCATAGTTAATTGTGGGAGGAATAAATGGTTTGCAATTTTATAGTAAATGTTGCTAATTGTTATGCATACTTAATTGACTTCAGGTTTTCTGTTGCTTATTTTACTTGTGTTTTTGGATTTTCTTTTACGGTTCCCTTTTCGCCTCATGCAGTTTTACAAATCTTACAGGGTATTACCGTAGTAACAACAGGTTTTTCGACTGAAATACTTTATGCAGGAAATACTCAGGTGTTAAGAAGTCGACTCTTGGTCTTACTGGCGGTCGAGACCAAATAGCTATTATAAGAGCAGGGGGAAGCATTTCTCGTGTTAAGGGTCCGCTAAGTACTCCTGGTTCAGCTATTATAGCAGAACAACTAATTGAGAAGATCCGCAGTGTAAGAGGTAGGTGTTTTATTTTACGTTTTCATCTACAGGTATACTGTTGTGTTCTCGGACAGCAGCTCGGAACTTTATATTTTCTTTTTTCTTTTGAAGAGTCCAAAAAATATAAGGCTGCCATCATCCGAATTGACAGTCCAGGAGGCGATGCTCTCGCTTCTGATTTGTAAGTAGTTTAATTGATGGTTAAAGTAGTCCAGTAGGTGATGCTCTATGCTTTATTTAATACTTCGTATGTTACACAGAATGTGGAGGGAGATCAAATTACTGGCTGAAACAAAACCCGTCATCGCATCAATGTCAGATGTGGCAGCAAGCGGAGGCTACTATATGGCAATGGCTGCAAACACCATTGTTGCTGAAAATTTGACGTTAACTGGCTCAATTGGAGTTGTCACAGGTGATCTTACTTTGTCTACTTGCTAAAGAGAAAGTTGTATGATCTGAATCTTTGTAGAGTTCTCTCTTTCACCCTCGATATGCTTAATTGATTTTGTGTGTTCTTGTTGTTTCAGCAAGATTTACCTTGGCCAAACTATATGAAAAGATTGGCTTCAACAAGGAAACTATATCTAGAGGAAAATATGCTGAGCTTCTGGGCGCTGAGGAAAGACCTCTCAAGTTAGTGACCTCACACTGTTTATTACAATGATTTTACCTTATTAGACTTGCCAGTTTGGGTGCTTTTGTTGTTGTTAATTTCAATCCTCGAAGCTTCTCTTTTTAGAACTTGTTTGTTCCTTTGATCGGCAATAAAAAAAAGAACAAAATTATGTTTACAGGGCAGAGGAAGCAGAACTGTTTGGGAAGTCTGCACAGCATGCATACCAGCTTTTCCGAAATAAAGCAGCCTTATCAAGATCGATGCCTGTATTTGGCCCAATCTATTATTTTCTCCTGTATTCCTATGTTTGAGTCCTTTCAAGACTAAATATTACTTCTTACCTTGTTCCTAGGTCGACAAGATGGAAGAAGTTGCACAAGGCAGAGTCTGGACTGGTAAGGATGCTCATTCTCGTGGTCTAGTCGATGCTCTCGGCGGCCTATCCCGAGCTATAGCTATCGCTAAGCAGAAAGCTAATATTCCTCTTGATAAGAAGGTTCGTCCCAGAAACACTTGGTAACAAATCTTTAAAACTCACAAAAAGGCACAAAGTATATGACATTTGCAACTTTGGTTTTTTCTTGTGGTAAATACAGGTAACTCTTGTTGAGATTTCGAGACCTTCTACATCACTACCAGATCTCTTAAGCGGTATAGGAAGCTCGGTGATTGGAGTTGACAGAACATTGAAAGGACTGTTCGATGAATTAACAATCACCGAAGGAGTTCAAGCTCGAATGGACGGAATCATGTTTCAGCAACTTGGCCGTGATTCTTTAGCAACTCCCATCATTGAGTTGCTTAAAGACTATCTTAGCTCTCTCCGATGATTCCGACACTATTATCGAATTTCATTTGAATGAAACTATAGAAACCGATGATACATTTTAAAGTCAAAATTCATAAATGAAATCAGAACTGATATCAAGATAAAAACCGATGATGCATCTTTAAAGTCAAAATTCATAAATGAAATCAAAACTGATATCAAGATAAAAACTGATGAAGCAGTCTTAATAATTTAACAGTTTCAGCTAATCTCAAACTTGTATATAAACCGTATTGTGCATGCACTTTATCTCATAGAAAATCAAGAAAAGCCAAAAGCAATAATGAAGACCTCCATGAGCATCATACTCATCTTCTTCCTAACCTTTATCTCCATTTCTGCAATCTCCTTAGCCAAGAAGATCCCTGTGGAAGCTTGCATTAGAAGAAACATCGCCTAATCGCTCTCTCCTTCCCCTTCCCCTTCCCCTTCCCCTTCCCCTTCAAACAAACCCAAAAATTGATCGTTTTGAGGTTATTAAAGAAGATATATGCAGAGACGAAGGACGCATCATCATGTACTACTTGAAAATGAACGGGAAGTTCCCACATTACTACGTCAAGGCGTTGTGCAATGTATTTAAAAACAACGAGTCGAAGGTGAAGCTATACGTCATTACGAGATGGTTAAAGCATTCGAAGAAGCTCATCCATAGCTTATCTTGTCCTATAAAACATAAGTGATTTTAACATAGTTTTTTTTTAATAGGTTAAAAGAATAAAAACTTCAGATTTTTCTTCATTACAAATTACCAAAAAAATTGGTTGTTAGTGTTCCCAAGTAAACAACGTTTTTATATTCATTGACTTCACTAACTAATGTATCTCCGTAATATTCTCCGAGAGATATACGCTGGAGAATCTCACCGCCGGAACTGATTTTCACTGCTGATGGCTCGATGGGGACCACTATAAGCTTCACAGAGTTTGATGCGATCCAGAAATCTCCACTGTCTGTTCTCCTTATGTTGTCCGGACCAGGGATCGACGGTACGAAAATCTCCCACGTGTCAGCTTTTGGACCCTTGATCCAATACCTCAAGATCCGATTCCTCAAGAACTCTCCCACCAGAACAAACCCTCCATCGGAGCTCACGGCACATCCGGCTGAGCCACTTAAACCACTTAACAAAACGGTGACGGTTTTAGTCTTTGGATCGTACCTAAAAAGCCTCCCCGTCGCATCTTTAACAGCAACCGCCAAAACAAGTTGACTGAAAACAGAAAAAAACGTATTTATATTCCACCGGTTTACAAATTAATGAAACTAAATAGAACCGGTTTGAAACCAAATCACAACAAATTTCAACTAACCTGGGGCCAAATCTTGTGCTGAAAGATGTAAAGTAAACCAAACCAGTCACCGGATCTACATCTAAACCGTCAAGGAACCGGAAAGGAAACCCAGCTGCACTATTGGCTAGGCGTTTGGCTTGGCCACCGCTGTGTGAAACAACATACAATCCCAAGTATGCATCAGCTATGTACAAAGCTCCGGTTTTCTCATTGAAAGCTAAACCGACCGGTCTACCACAGATGTCACCAAGAAAAGTCCCAACTGCTTTATCACATAGTGACTTATTCCTGTGAATTAAACATCAAGCTATTACAAACATGTGTATGCTTGTATGAATAAAGAATATTAAGCGATTACAATATTGAATTAAGACATACGCGATTGGTGAAACATAAGCGAACTCTGTAAATCCAAGTGTTGGTCCTTGGTATTTCAGGATCTTGCCACCAGAAACTCCGGTATAAGGTCCTCCACCGTGAGAATCGAATGCGAAAGCTTCGGGTCCAGTGATTGGCGGTGGCAGTAGAATCTTCTGGAACGTTTGAAGACAGGAAGCAAGGGAATGAGATGAGACGAGAATGAGCACAAAGCAGAGTATAAAGACGCTCTTTGATTGCAACATTCTGATTTCCATCAATGCATCATATGAAAACAGAGCAATGTTTTTATAGAAGTCACAAGATTGGTTAATGGTTATTTACCGGTTCTTGATTAGTTTTGATGCTCCTTTTGACAGAAGTCACAAGATTTTTGTCTTTTCTATAGAGTACGTAAAATCCACTATTTAAAAATTTAGCAATTCGTTTTGTTTAAGTATATTTTTTCTTTGTCTCGTTCTCACGTGAGCCCGACCAAATTTCCAGCTAATCTGAATTGACATAATGGATTGTTTTCACATTTCTTTTCTTTAAAATGATTTCTTGAAACTTGTAACCATCTTCAAAACAAAACAAAAAAACTCTATTTGAACAGAATCAACAACATTAATGTACATTGATCCGTCAAGAATTTATTTCGATATAATCACTAAATCTCTAAAACACATATACTAAAGTCATGTTCACTTTAAAGCTTAAGAATTCCAGCAAAAGGACCAAACAGAGTTCCGATATAAAGCTGTCCTTTGAACTCGTTAACTTCGCTGACCAAAGTATCGCCAAACTTATCTTTTAAGGGAATGGTCTGAAGCACTTTACCACAGGAACTAACTTTAACCGCCGAAGGGTTTGTGGGTCCGGTGGCTGAGTTCACGACCGAAGCAACCCAAAAATTTCCAGAAGAACCAACTCTTTTAATATTGTCAGGGTTCGAAACCGAGTTGGTGAAGTCTTCAGAAGAGCCAGCTTTGGGTCCCTTGATCCAATATCTCTTGATGTTACTCTTTGTGAACTGACTAACCAGCACGAACGAACCATCTGAGCTAACGGCACATCCGGCTGAGCCACTTAGACCTTCCATCAATACAGTCACAACCTTTTTTGATGGATCGTATTTGAAGAGCTTCCCGCTCGCGTCTTTTAATGCCACTGCTTTCAACACATCGCTGTATATGCAACAAGATAAACGTTATATTTAATTAAAAAACATTATAAGAAAAGAAAACATTTATGTATATACGATAAAATATATTTATTTGTGTTCATAAATTGTATGGTAAGTGTATTTATTTATATTATATAAGAAGAAATGTACTTTACGTACCCAGGGCCAAAATTGGAGCTGAAGGAAGTGAAATAGACGACGCCGGTAGTGGGATCAACGTCAAGACCGTCAAGAAACAAGAATGGCTTGCCGTTAACACTGTCGGCGATTTTCTTGGCTAAACCACCGCCGGGAGAGATGACATGAAGACCCAACGCAGCATCAGCGACGTAGAGCTCACCTGTCTTCGCGTTGAATGCAATTCCCGCCGGCCGACCACATTGTCCGATGTTAGCGGTTCCAAGTGCTCCGTCGCACCACGGCGTCTTCCTGAGATATATTAAGTCAACTTTTGTATCAACACGTTTTTGACAGCAAATGTTAGGTTGACGTTTCAAGGAGAGGCATGTGCATGCTAGTCTATTATTAGAATATTTATTTAGGAGGATTTATATACATTTTTGTCCTACCATGAACAAAAATTTGCTTTGCGAACGTAAGCCAATAAATGATAAAAGATTACAGTATTAATACACACAGCCAGTCATCATGGAGTTAAGCTTATTCGCCCATATTATGATAATATAATATTTATAACTAGACTACTAATCATAAAAGAAAATTACAAATTTTACGTAGATATATTCTGAAATGTTTAATTACTTCGTTAAAAGCATGTTTTAGGAAAACTTAAAAGGAACCAAATCATGTTTTAGGAAACTTAGAAGGAACCAAATCATGTTTTAGGAAAACTTATAAGGAACCAAATCCAATTATAGTTCAATTGTATTTCTTCAAAATTGTAGAAATAACACAACCATATATTATGATATTGGATTTGAAGAGAGAAACTTACGCAGAAACCGTCATATGGGCAAAATCGACGTAACCTTTCCCGGGGAGATATTTTAGGATTTTACCGCCGGAGACTCCCGTGTAGAATCCTTCTCCAGTGGAATCAAATGCAAACGCTTCAGGGCCTGACCTCTTTCCCGGCACTGGAAGTTTCTGGAAAGACTTATCATCTGAGAAAACCACCGAAGAAAAAGAGAGAATGAGAAGAAGAGAAATCGAGGAGACAAATGACCTCATAATGTTTTCTCGGTTGTGTTTTGTTTTTTTTTTTTGTTTTTTTTACAATAAGTCTCTGAATCTGTATGTATATTTATAGATTTGATTTTGTTCTTTCTTCTGAAGTTTTCCTTTTAGTAAAGATATCTTCTTTAATTTGTATTGAAGTTTTTTCTAAAGTTGACAAAAGAAGAACTATATATAGAGGAAATAAATCAAACTAAAATTAGTAATTGACTGAACATAAAGAAAGAAATTGAGCATAAATAATGTTAATTAGTTTTAAGATTGATTACAAGTAGATTTATAAAAAGATACACGGTATTTTATATATTGGGAGCAGTTGATTAAAATGAAAACATGTTTTGACATTTTAGTCTTTTTAATTATCTGTGAATGCGGACGGATAAGATAAGATACCGTGTTCCCATGAAAACACTATACGATCCAAATGTAATGTGGTTCAAGACTTCAAGTGTGCATGGTGTATAATTTTTTGTTTTATTTATGTTTTGTGAGCTGCGCTTGGACCACACACCAATCATCCAAAAGTTTTGATTGAATTATGCCCAGTTAAAATAACATAATACGTATATATATATGAGTTTTTCAAAATGTTATGAACTTTTTATATAAAGAAATCAATTGTGAATTGCAATTGAACCACACTTGCGTCTCTTTTGTTAGGTGAATCTAAATGCGATTCACAAAACATTGACAAACAAAAAATTATGTACTGCATTTAGACTATACCAGATATAAAATGCATTACACATAACTCATTTTTTCCTCCATAATGGTGTGATAGGACAGAATAAGCAATTTAATCGTCCGGCACCGCATTTTGTTCTGTCTAAATCACACCATTCATACCTAGATTATATGAAATTGAAATGGTCAATATGAATGTACTTATGTACAAATATATATATATATATTTCGGTGCATTCTTTATCATTGATGATTTCTGCAGTTCATATAACGTGTTATATAAAAAAGTCAACGTATGTAACGTGTTTACATTCCAAATTCTAGATTGTTTTTTGTTTATATGAGTTTGATATGTATTCGTATCTATCCTTTCTTGTCGTGTTTATTAAGTAAACCCAAAGGGCAAACAACATGACCAAACCTTGAAAAGCAGATACTAAGTATTATTAGCCTATCCAATGAATCACTCAACAAATGTGTCACCCACAGCGACAACAAGTCAAAAATAAACTTTTACAATCTTGCTGTTGAAGTTGTGAAATTTTCAAAAGAACCTGTATACATGTCACATATTTCTTTTTCTATTTCAACCGAGTTTTAAATTTGAATTGATATTGTAATTAACTTTATTGGTATATGGATTAAGTCATTGTAAAGAGACTGTTTACAAAACTGTTAATCACCAAACAACCATATATATATTAATAAACAATTTAAAGCTTCATAACTCCGGCGAAAGGACCAGTAAGAGTTCCGATATAAAGATGGCCATTGAACTCGTTGACTTCACTAAGCAAAGTATTCCCAAACTCATTCTTGAGAGAAATGGTCTGAAGCACTTTTCCATCAGAGTTGACTTTGACCGCCTTAGGGTCAGTGGGTACGACAACCTTGTTGTCAACTGAGGCAACCCAAAAGTCTCCAGAAGAACCGATCCTCTTGATGTTGTCGGGGTTGGAGACAGAGTTTGTGAAGTCTTCACTAGTTCCAGCTTTGGGTCCTTTAATCCAAAATCGCTTAATGTTACTCTTAATGAACTCGCTAACCAACACGAACGAACCATCAGAGCTCACGGCACAACCAGCTGAACCACTTAGACCTTCCATTAACACAGTCACGGCTTTAGTCGCTGGGTCATATTTGAAAAGCTTTCCACTAGCGTCTTTTACTCCCACAGCGATTAACACTTCCCTACAATTACATAACCAAAAGTTAATTAGTATATATATATACACTTATTGAAATAACAATTATTTTATATAATTATATCACTAGAATTAATTTACTTGAAAAAATCTTTACAACATAACTGTTTTGTCAAGTTTTTGAATAATTCTCAAAGAGAGTCATTTTAGATTTGAATTTTCTTTTTCTTTAAATATCATTTTACATTTTCAATGTGGATTGGAGTAAATATTTACTTATATTTTGATGTTTACCAAAACTAATATAGAAGAGTATAAATTTTATAAAAATATACTAGATAAAGATGGAATAAACGTTACCAGGGGCTAAACTTAGAGCTGAAGGAAGTGAAGTAGACAACGCCGGTGGTGGGATCAACGTCAAGACCGTCGAGAAACTTGAAGGGCTTGCCGTCAACACTGTCGGCGAGCTTTGTAGCCAAACCACCGGCGGGAGAGATAACGTGAAGTCCCAAAGGAGCATCGGCGACGTAGAGATCACCTGTATTGCTGTTGAAAGCTATTCCCGCTGGTCGACCACACTTCTTGGCTAAAGCAGTTCCACCCACTCCGTTGCACCATGACGAGTTCCTAATTAACATCAAACCAACCAATTAGGATATTATGGTAATTTTTTATCTAATTAAAATGACAATATATGATCTATACCGATCATGGTAACGTACGCCATGGTATATCTTCAAAATTGCGGTTATAAACATATTTTGTTGTATACTATTCAAAAATTAATTAAACAGTTCAAAGATTATGATCATACATAAACACGTCTTAATAACATTAGATTATGATTGATATATTTAATAAATAAATTTTCTTTTTACATCAAATGAAAGAAAGAAACTTACGAAGACTTGGTGATCTGGGCAAATTCGACAAAACCCTTATCGGGAACGTACTTGAGGATTTTACCACCGGAGACTCCGGTGTAGAATCCTTTACCGGTAGAATCAAAGGCAAACGCTTCAGGGCCTGACCTATTTCCCGGCACCGGAATTTTCGTGAAATTCCCATCGTCGGAGTAAACCGCCGACGAAAAAGAGAGAAGGAGAAGAGATATTACGAAGACAAACGACGTCGTCATGATAATTAGTTGGTTTTATCAAAAATCTTTGGATCTATAATTAGTTGACGGATCTCTGTATGTGTGTAAATGTATGCATATATTTATAGGTTTCATTTGAAAATAAGATAATAGTATATTTCTTGTTTTGACATTGACCAAAAAAAAAAGGAACAAATCTATTGTTCCTTATATAAATTGAGTATTTCTGTTTCTGGAGATTTGACAGATTTCGTGGATGCTAAAAGTCAAATAACTGCAATCCACATTAAACTAATGCTGAAAATGGAATAATTTGTTGACTAAAAAAATCAATTAGCTTTTATCAAAAACCAAAACAAAATCAAATCAATTAGCTGAATAAGTGAATATACAGAACAAAATACGCCTAAGATTATAAAAGAATGATTATTACATTGTAGATACATTATGTATTTATTACCAAAGATTGATTAGTACATTGTAGTCCGTAGATACATTATGTATTTATTACCTAAGATTGATTAAATACATTGTAGATGCATTAGAGAAGATTGTTTAAATGATTTGTTTTATATGCAAAAAAAAGAAACAGATAAGAAATGAATTTAAACAAAATTAAAGCACGAATTAAAAAAAATAGGAAAGAAAAATGTATACAACGACTTGTAAAATAAAATTTTAACAGAAATATCATGTTGATATTTTTTGTTACAGGAGCCTCATTCGATTACCTGATGTTATTGGTAACCAAGTATAATTTGTGCATGTTGTTTTCAAATTTTAGATTGTTTAGGGAAATTTAGACCTGAAAGAAAAACTATTCTTCAGCAAAAAAAAATATTTGTTTAAGGATCAAATCCTTATTTATTGCATAATGAATGTTCATACATACAAACTATATTTTCACGTTTAGATTTACAAAACAACTAAACCATTATAAGGTTGTGATCTTCCGACATTCAGTAATAAATACAAAGATCAGATGATCGTAAACACCATTTGCCTTCAAATCAGAGGTCCAAGTGACAAACTAGTAACCATTATTACACCAATTTAAAGCTTAAGAATTCCAGCAAATGGTCCCGTGAGAGTTCCAATGTAAAGATTACCTTCGAATTCATTGACTTCGCTAAGCAAAGTATCTCCAAATTTATCTTTAAGGGGAATTGTCTCAAGCACTTCGCCATTAGAGTTGACTTTAACAGCCGAAGGGTTCGTAGGCACGACAATTTTGTTCACGACGGAAGCGACCCAAAAGTTTCCAGTAGAACCAATTCTTTTGATATTGTCAGGGTTAGAAACCGAGTTGGTGAAGTCTTCAGAAGAACCAGCTTTAGGTCCCTTGATCCAATACCTCTTGATGTTACTCTTAGTGAACTGACTAACCAGCACGAACGAACCATCTGAACTCACTGCACATCCTGCCGAACCACTTAGTCCTTCCATCAATACAGTCACGACTTTGGTTGATGGGTCGTATTTAAAGAGCTTTCCGGTTGCGTCCTTTAATCCCAATGCTATCAACACTTGGCTGTATACGTAACCAAAATATTTAAATAACAAATATTATTTGAGATAGTGCTTACTTTTACCAATTTAAATAATAGATTAAAGAATTTGGAATGATATTTCTCTGTGAAAAGCGTTCATGATATTAAATGATATTAAAACTTTAGCTTTTGAAAATTGTAACAAAGTAATGATTTCATTTCTATAATAAAACTTAGCTAAATATCCCGTTGCCATTTTGTTTATTAGAGTGTTATTTTTAGTTTCGTTTCTAAACAAAATGATGATAAAATTAATAATTAATTGATGTATGGAAGAAAATAGAATAGAACTTTACATTGGGGTGAAGCGTGAGCTAAAGGAAGTGAAGTAGACGACACCAGTAGTGGGATCAACGTCAAGACCGTCAAGAAACTTGAAGGGCTTTCCGTCAACACTGTCGGCGATTTTAACGGCCAAACCACCGGCGGGAGAAACAACGTGAAGACCCAACGGAGCATCGGCGACGTAGAGATCACCTGTTTTCTCGTTGAAAGCTATCCCTGCCGGTCGACCACATGTTCCGGCTAAAGCCGTTCCAATATTTCCATCGCACCATGAAGAGTTCCTAAAGTAATTATAATCAATTCAAAACAGTTTACAGTTAGGAAAAGTAATCACAAAAATGTTAGCGTCTCTATGTATTATGTTTGTGAATGCTATGAGTATGTGTTATTGTGTTATGGCTAACGTAACCATTACATATATGATGACGCATTGCTAACATACGGCGATAAAAACGAGGAACTAAAAGGTTGCTTTTCGTCCACTCGTCCCTACATGAAAGTTCCTAATCATTCATATAATTTTACGGATGGACAAATACGTCATAAATATTATCCATTATCCTAGTGTTTGTGATTCACAACACTTACAGGATAATACATGTGAAACTGTTACAGGATTATTAATTTGACTGTTAACTTAAGAGATTCTTTTACATAATTTTCTACTCACTATAACATTTAGAAAACCACATTTTAACCATCGTGTGAATAAATTATTCACAAAAAGTTACCGGATTTATATCCGATAGTTTTTGAAAAAGTTAGTAGGCTACCAGCTCTGATCACTAGTAACTTAATAGTATATTTTCAGAATTTTATCCATAATGTATTAACTAATGACATTACAATATTACATTCCAATTAAAAACAAAAAAAATGCATATATATCATCAAAAGTTATGATCTTGGAGATGCAAAGAAAATAATAGACTTACGAGGTTTCCGTGATCTGAGCAAAATTGACATAACCTGTCTCGGGAAGGTACTTGAGGATTTTACCGCCGGAGACTCCGGTGTAAAACCCTTTTCCAGTAGAGTCAAAAGCAAAAGCTTCAGGGCCTGACCTATTTTCCGTCACCGGAAGTTTCTGGAAAGACACATCATCGGAGAAAACAGTCGACGAAAGAGAGAGAACAAGAAGAAGAGGAGATATCATGGAGCAAAACGACGTCATTTTATCTTAGAAGAGAACCGAGACTCTTTAATCGGTACGTGTGTAGTATATTTATAGGTTTGATTTTTTTGTTTGTATATCATTTTTTTTATTAAGCTTTATAATTTCATAAATAAAGTTGACGGCCACACGTTATTATGCTCGTCTAATTATTTGATTAACAAGAGTTTATGACAGATTTTGCACATGTAAAAAAGTCAAACAGTTGCGTAACATTGAGGAGGTGGACGAGACAACGCGCGATCGAAAGATATCAGAAAAGATACAAACGTAATTCCAAATATTTTGCTTGGAGCAGTTGATTTACATATAAACAAAAATATTTTAAATATTTTATGATATCGAAGTGGCCAAATGGATATTGGTAAAATATAACCGGGGTCGCATTCATTTATTTTTTAGTGTTGGTAAAATTTGTGACAATTCGCTCAGCGTAGGTAGGTATTTGTTTGACGTGTGTCCATTTCATATTCTAGATTGTTTAGTTAAATATTTGTTGCAAATTCTAAACTCAAACGCAAAAAGAATCAGCTAATAAATTGGTCACCTAAAGATTTGGTACTCACTTTTCTTTTCTCTTTTGTTTTGTGTGGGCTTTGAAAAATACTTGGTGCCATAAAAGTTTTTTTTTCCCTCAAAATTTGAACCATTTTATATTTTATTGCTTTCCGTAATTATGGACTTACATTTTGCATATACAGAAACACTACGGAGTTCTAAATTATGTGCTTATTTTTGTGCTCAAACAATTTTTTTTGAAGTTAATGAATTTAATCAATATATATACAAATAAACAGCCGATAATAGAATCTTCTATTTTGCAAAGTCCATTATATACATTTTTTTCAAAAAAAAGGTCCCTTATTAGCGCTGTCAATATGTCGATGGCTGATGGGCTTGATGCTTAAAGTTGTGGAAATCAAATTTGAACACGGAAAACAACTTCCACGTGACTTCATTACGTGTAAATGTTATAGTCAGTCACCTCTATAATTAAAATGGTAAAATACAATAGTAATTTGGCGTAAGGAGTAGAACAAGACTTGCTCACGTTTAGGATTTACCATTTACATAATCATTTTTTTCAGTAAATACTAAAACTTTATAATAAACGCAACAACAAAACAAAACATTTTCATGACCTATACTAGTATTGCTTGCATGAATGAATAACGCCAACTATTTGTACGTTGACCGACAATTATATCTGTTTTACCAATTTTATTTGCCTCAGATGTGAGTGGCTTTCAAGTCAATTTAGGAACAATCAAATCGTCATGAAATACACCAAAGATAATAACAAACTCCGGTCTATTCCGGTTATCTGATTAATGTGAAAATTGCTAGGTCGATTCATGTCCACATCAAATAACAATCACATTACAACACAACACAGTGGAAAAGCTGTTTCTTTTATTTGTTTTTGTAGAAAATTTGATACTTTCTAGAGACAGCTACAAAAAGCTGATTTTAGGAGGAACTCATTTGTTTTTTTACCTAATTCTGTAAGCAAAAAGCCAATGAACGCCCATTTCTTAAATTTCTCACGGTGATCTGAAAGCTTCGCCTGCGTAGCGCACATTGCCAAGCTCCTCTTCAATACGGAGCAGCTGCAACGGAAATGAAACAAAAGTTAGAATTGATTCTCAAAATGTGTTTTTTTTTTCCATTCTCATTGAGTTACTTCACAGCTTTTACTAACTAAAAATGTGAAAACAAGTATAAGTGCGGCTATTTAGTGTCTCTCAAGATTTGGTTAGTTGTATAAGTTTGAGTATTAGTTAATTAATCACCTGGTTGTATTTTGACAATCGTTCACTTCGGCACGGAGCACCAGTTTTGATCTACATAACATGGAAATGATATATTAGAGAACACTATAGAGTTAACACTCTTATGATGTAGGCTAGTTTCAAGAATAAACCTGTCCGCTTGCCAAACCAACAGCAAGATCTGCAATGAAGTTATCCTCTGTCTCACCACTCCTGTGACTAACCATCACACCCCAGCCTGCAGCTTTAGAGTCTAATGCTGCTTGAATTGACTCCGTCACTGTCCCAATCTGGTTAACCTGTGTAACCATGAATTACACACACAATGAAGTCCATCTCTAATAAAACCGGAAATTGGGTAGGAGAAAATAATGAAAAGTTTTTTTACCTTCAAGAGTAGAGCATTGCAAGACTTTTTCTTAATAGCTTCAGCTATCCTCGTTGGGTTAGTGACCAACAAGTCATCACCTACAAGCTGGATATCCACAGAGGATTGCAATGAAGCCCATGAGCTCCAATCATCCTGGTCAAAAGGATCTTCGATAGAGACAATTGGGAAATCCTTTATGAATTCTCTGTAGAGTTCAGCAAGACTCTCAGCTGATAGAACATGAGCTCCATCGTTTGGTTGTTTCTTGAAGTTCAAATCGTATCTACCATCTTTCATGAAAAACTCAGATGCAGCAACATCCATTCCTATTTTGATCTGCACAAGTTATTAAAGCTATCAACATGCACCTTTTGGATCATGTGAAATAAGAACTAAAGCTATTAAAAAGAGGAGAACTTTGACTACCTTTCCAGTGTAACCAGCTTTTTCGATTGCATCAATGAGCAGAACTAGTCCTTCTCTGTTATCTTGAACATTCGGAGCAAATCCTCCTTCATCTCCAACATTACAAGCATCTTGACCGTACTTAGCTTTGATTATTCCCTTCAATGTATGATAAACTGTAATCAACAAAATACATTACTATCAGAAGAACAATACCTTATCATAATCCAAACCAATAACAAGAACTTGGGAACCAAAAGAGAAAGATCAAATAGTCACTAACTGACCTTCACTTCCCATCTGGAAGGCCTCCGAGAACGAAGTTGCTCCTACCGGTAGTATCATAAACTCTTGCATAGCCAAACTATTCCCAGCATGACTACCTCCATTGATCACATTAAATGCAGGAACTGGCATGACAAGCTCCTTTGTTCCAGACAGTTCCTGGATATGCTTGTACAAAGGCACTCCTTTAGCTCCAGCTCCTGCCCTGCAAACGCTTAGTGATACTCCTAATATAGCATTAGCCCCGAGCTTCGCCTTGTTCGGGGTCCCATCAAGTTCCAGCATAAGAGCATCAACTTCAGCTTGGTTCCTTCAAGATCAAAAATATTAGTTTCTCATCCAAAGCCCATCACCAATCAAAAATCCCTAACAATTCAGAATCATAAACCACAGACCAAACAAGCCTAATCTAACAGCTGATTAGCCTAGTGATTCCAATCCAAGCCAATAGACTTCAGAAAATAAAAGCAAAGTACTCAAAAAGCTAAAAAAGTTCGAGACTTTTTGATCTAAAATAAGCCTAATAACTCCAAAATCAATGACGTTTCTAATATGTTTCAATAGGATTCTGGAAACGAATTCGTGATCTTACCTAACGTCAACACCGATGAGTTTTGGAGCCACAATGTTATTGATGTTTTTAATAGCTTGTAAAACACCTTTACCACCATAAACACTCTTATCACCATCTCTAAGCTCGAGCGCTTCGTAGATCCCAGTAGATGCACCACTAGGAACAGCAGAACGATACAGATCATCGATAATCAGATCAACCTCCACCGTTGGATTTCCTCTACTATCAATAATCTGCCTCGCTTTCACTCCTTTCACTCTACACTCCTTCGCCACCACAGAGCATTGCACGTTGCTGCGACGGAATCTTATACATGACGGCGCAGATGATTCCGAATATCTCTGGCTGGAAACAAGCTGCGGAGATATGAAAGATCTCTGGAGATTGTGAGGTTTTGTAGTCAAAGCCATTAAAACGAAAAACCTAAAAAACAACACTATGAAGAAATTGGAGAAGAGAGGAGAAACAAAAATGGAGTTTTATAATATTTGAAAAACGACCTTTAGAGGGTTGGTGTAGGCGATGAAAACTAAGGAAGTCAAAAGGACCAGAATTAAACCGGAGAAATCTTAATTTAGTTCCGGTTTAGATTCGGTTCGGAAAAATTCGAATGATACTAACCAGACACAGTGTCGTCTCCGCCGCCAGTTCACTATCATCTCTCTTTCTCTCTGTAGCTTAGATTTTCATTGCAATGGCGTCTTCGATTCTCAGAAGCCCTAATTTCACTTCAGTACCTTCTATTCCCGCTTTATCCTCTTCCACCTCACCATTTTCATCTCTCCATCTCCGATCATATCACCACCACCGTACCATCTCCCTCACTACCGCCGGAAAATTCAATCTCTCATGCTCTGTCTCCGCCGATTCATCTCCTCTACCTCGTTATTCTCCACGCCGTCGTCCCGAATACATCCCTAACCGCATTTCCGATCCAAATTACGTCAGAATCTTCGACACGACTCTCAGAGACGGCGAACAGTCTCCCGGAGCTACGTTAACATCAAAAGAAAAGCTCGATATCGCTCGTCAATTAGCTAAGCTAGGAGTCGACATCATCGAAGCTGGATTTCCAGCTGCTTCAAAAGACGATTTTGAAGCTGTTAAAACCATAGCAGAGACGGTTGGCAATACTGTAGATGGAAATGGATATGTTCCTGTGATCTGTGGGCTTTCGAGATGTAACAAGAAAGATATTGAGACGGCTTGGGAGGCTGTGAAGTATGCTAAAAGGCCTAGAATTCATACGTTTATTGCTACTAGTGATATTCATTTGAAGTATAAGCTGAAGAAGAGTAAAGAAGAAGTTATTGAAATCGCTAGGAATATGGTTAGATTCGCTAGGAGCTTGGGGTGTGAAGATGTTGAATTTAGTCCTGAAGATGCCGGAAGGTACGGTTTTTTTTATTTTTTGGTTTTCTCTGTAGATTTTGGATTGTTCTGGTTCGTGAGAAAAAACAAAAGAAAATAATTTTGACATTTTGGAATGTTTCCTTATTTGAATTAGATTCTTGTATTCAATTTGCTGTTCTTTAACTGCTTTATGTGACCACGTTGAGTTAAAAGCTTCCTACTTTTGCTGCATTATTCCATTGCATAGTGTACAATTCGATTAATTTTGAAAGTTGCATAGAATTTTGTTGTAAAGTGTTCAAGTTCCTTTTTTTTTTCTTTTGGATTCGGTGGTAAAAGGTTTGACGTTTTGATGGTTTTTTAATAGTAGCTAATAACCAAATTTGTTTTTCTGTTTATTTACAATTTGTAACGTCACTTGGTGTCCAGATCGGAAAGAGAGTACTTATACGAGATTCTTGGTGAAGTGATAAAAGCTGGAGCAACAACTCTTAATATACCTGACACTGTTGGTATAACCTTGCCTAGTGAGTTTGGTCAGTTGATTGCTGATATTAAAGCCAATACTCCTGGGATTGAGAATGTTATTATCTCTACACATTGTCAGAATGATCTTGGACTCTCCACTGCCAACACTTTATCTGTATGTCACTTTTTCTTCTTCTTTTTGTTGGATCAAAATAGCAGTTATGAATAGTTACTAACATATCAAATCGTTTTTTTTTTTAGGGTGCACATTCAGGTGCGAGACAACTGGAAGTGACGATTAATGGAATTGGAGAAAGAGCTGGAAACGCTTCATTAGAAGAGGTCAGGTTTTGTTTTTATATGAAACCTTCTGAAGTAGCTTTATTAACTATGAATTTTTTACCTTTGGTTTATGATCGTGTAGTGCTGCATTTTGAATTCTTAATTATGACTTGAATATTTGCCACTGTATAGGTTGTGATGGCCATAAAATGCCGTGGAGATCATGTACTAGGAGGCCTATTCACTGGACTTGATACTCGGCATATTGTTATGACAAGCAAGATGGTATAGATTCTGAACTTCATTTATTCACTTTGTGGAAATAAGAGTATATTTTGTTGAATGGGAAAGAGTTTGTACATATTCCTTTTTTAAGGTTCATCCATATTCGATCAGGTTGAAGAGTACACTGGTATGCAAACGCAGCCCCATAAGGCTATTGTAGGAGCTAATGCCTTTGCACATGAAAGTGGTATCCATCAGGTCAGTTGATGGAATGTACTTTATACTGTTCTGTTTATTTCTGTGACTAAGGTATGACATGCCCTTATAGTCTGTTAATCAGCTTATCAGTGAAAAGGATAAAATGAACAAATAATTTGGTTCTCAACGTATGGTTTGAGCTTAGAGCTTAGTTACTGTTCATGCACTCTATCTAGGATGGAATGCTGAAACACAAAGGTACATATGAAATTATGAGCCCCGAAGAGATCGGTCTTGAGAGATCGAATGAAGCTGGCATTGTGTTGGGGAAGCTTAGGTATGACAGTTTTGTTGTTCAGTTTGTTATTCCAAATGGGATTTTCTTGTTCAAACCATTGCTTATATATTATTTTATCCAGTGGGCGTCATGCACTGAGAGATCGTTTGAATGAGGTACATAACATTCTTTACCCATATTCATACTCACTGTTACCATCTTGTTAAGGTAATGACTTCTTATTCTTTTTAACATTTCCAGCTCGGTTATGAACTGGATGATGTCCAGCTAAGCAATCTTTTCTGGCGCTTCAAAGCTGTGGCTGAGCAAAAGAAGGTAGTAAGAACCTCGGCATCCACTGGTTTGGTTGCTGTTCCTGACTTTACAAACATTTAGCCTCCATTTATATGATGGTGTAGAAAAGATGGAATGTTGTGAAGGGTTCACATAATGTCTCCTGATTGTTTTTGTTACTTGGTGATCCAGAGAGTTACCGATGCTGATTTGATAGCTTTAGTATCTGATGAAGTGTTTCAGCCAGAGGCTGTGTGGACACTCCTGGACATGCAGGTCAAATTAGAGATGGGATTTGTTTTCTCCCTTTTCTTTTTTTCATCTCTTCTCCTTTGTTTCAATTCTTGATTAATGGAAGTTGAGAGTGCAGATAACTTGTGGAACTCTCGGTCTCTCAACATCAACTGTAAAACTTGCTGATTCCGATGGCAAAGAGCATGTAGCTTGTTCTATTGGAACCGGACCTGTAGATGCAGCTTACAAGGCAGTTGATCTTATCGTTAAGGTACTTCTTTTGCTATGATTTTGGATTTCGGGTTTTATATATAATGCTGATCATTGGATTTTCATATTCAGGAACCAGCGACTCTGCTTGAGTACTCGATGAATGGAGTCACAGAAGGTATTGATGCTATTGCAACCACACGAGTTCTAATCCGCGGAGACAATACCTACTCATCAACAAACGCAGTAACTGGTGAATCTGTTCAAAGAACTTTTAGGTAAATTTTACTTTACCATCACCATCATTTACTTTACTAATCTAGGTCTTGATCGAGCAACTGAAACTAAAGAAATGAATTGATTGTGCTGATGTGTGCTTACAGTGGAACCGGAGCAGGAATGGACATTGTGGTGTCGAGCGTTAAAGCTTATGTTGGAGCTTTGAACAAAATGTTGGGTTTCAAAGAACACTCCTCCACTCTAAGTAAAACCCCGTTGGCGACCAACAAAGTCCCTGCTTGAAACCTGCAAATCTCAAGATCAATAACAATGTAGGTTTTTCACTTGCATTAAATGTGAAAAAGATTTCTAATTTTATTACCGTTAAAGGAATGGTATTGACTGTATAAAAATTAAAAAGAATATGAGTTGGTTTTTCTGAAATAACTATGATATTATTGTGTTCAAACATGTGACTTGGTTAAATGTTGAAACAAGAACAACCTTTCTATAAATAGTTGGTGATTTTCCCCCAACGGGCAAGACCAGTTAACAATCTTAACTTTTAATTATGACCTATCAACAGACAAACCAAAAGACAACTGAAACTTGACCAGACTTATGTTCTTATTCATCTCCTTGAGTCAATCTCTTTTCATAATGATAAAACTTCCAAAATTGCTAACAAATAGTTTGAATTCAGGGAAGTTTCATGTTCCCTACATTCAAACAATGTCAGAAATGCGATCAGGATTACTAGCAATGACGATAATAATCTTGATTTGTATAGGTCTCATAATGATGGCAACAGGTCTTTACCAAAACTCAAGAGAGTCTTCATGCATCCAAGAAACCTCAGGGCAGTTCGTAATACTCGGTCTGATCCTTGTGTTGATTCCTCAAATCGGTCTATACGGAATCTGTTGCCGCTCTAAACGCTTTTTCGAAATTTTCTTCTACGCTATGGTTGTGGTCATTATCATTTTATCATCTTACTCAATCAAATGCTTCGTCTACAACACCACTTTCCGCATCGCTGAGAATCCTGCCGAGGACCAAAGCACCGTGCCACAGTTGCTCGGCCGGCTAGTCTCTAAGGGGAGGTTCCAGAACATAACATTGTGTATCATTCAAAACCATGACTGTAATGTAAACGCCAGCAAAAACAGCAACGTTTGGGTGAGTTTTTGAATCTTTCAACATGTTTTATATGAAACTACACATGCTTAGATAATGTATTATGCAGACGCACTGCTGTACACAACCGTCGGGATGTGGGGACATGACGATGTTCGACAAGCCAGGAGAACAGAGTTGGAAACATCAATATGAACAGAACCAATTTCCAGAAGAATGTTTGTATGAGTATTGTTTTAGTTGCAGAGGTTGTCAACTCGGCATCTTAAGAGCCGTTGTTCATCAATGGAAATATCTCTCAATGTTTTCTTACCCTACTTTAGTCCTTTCATGCATCAGCCTTGCCTTAGCCTGGATTCTCAAGGAAAGTATCCAAGAAACAGAAGATTATGGAGGTTCTTATAGTTGATGTATGGTTCAAATCTATATTTCCTCTTTAGTTTATAGTTACACCTCCAAAAGTACAATGATATTTGTTCATGATCTGTAAAATATCATCTTTTGAGAACTTTCACTGTTGTTCTTCAGAGACAATGTTCATGTGCGTATTAATAGAATTGGCCTATTTAAGTTCAAATTTCTATGCGGATTTTGTATACATAGTCACCAACCTATCACGAAATATTGGTTGAAAGCTAACATTCAAAAACAAGATAGATAGATAGTTTATCCATATGTAAAAATAGAAAATGTTGAAACCAAAAATTTGATATCTCAGGTCAGTGCACAAGAAGAACAAAACAACCATTTAGAAGATAAAAACACTTGCGGAGACAGATACTCTAGAAAACTCAAAAGCAGGTTTACGAAACCTAGAACACAAGCTCATGTGGCTTCATTCCTTGTTTCAATGAAAACCTGGCACCGAGGTAAGTCTTCAACTCTGGAACTGCTTCAATGGCTTTGATCAAAGCTGCGTCCACAGTTTTCTGGTCATCTTTCTTTACTTGTGGGATCTCCTTCTTCTCCTGTGCAATTAAAAACCAGGATGTTTAAGTCAAGCATATTATCTTATGCGATGTAAAATCCATTTCCAATCAATAAATGATGATTGTATTTTTCCCCATGAATGAATATTATAATACCTCTTTGTCAGCCTCAAAGAACTCTCCCTCTCCCTTCTTGTTTTTCTTCTCAGCAACCTTTCCAAAGTATTTATCATCGAATTTGTCGAGAGTGACTCCAGAAATGTCAACCTTTGAAGAAGTACCAATCACATAAGCTTGGTTAACACGTCTCAAAGGAACACCATTGATCTTGAATGGTCCTAAAGGTCAATAACAAAACATTATAATGTCAAATGGCAAACCAGTGATAGAGCTTTTTGATCCAAATGATTCATGAGAACATATAAAAAAAAAGAACTCACCGGTCACAAGAAGCAAACCAGAGGTAAGTTGCTTCAAGAAGACAACTCTCTTTCCCTTGAATCGACCAGCAAGAATAATCAGAACTGTCCCTGGGGTGATGCTAGCTCTGCAATTTAGTCATAAGAGAAGATCACATTATGTATAAATCTACAAATGACAGGAAACGTATAAGCAGACAATACAATTAAGAACATTTGCCGGAAAAAATTAAGAACATTTCATAACTTTTCAAAGATGAAGCAACCAAATCTATAATAAAGTAATCTAAAGTCTGACAGTTTAAATTGATCCTGAAAAATTCCGGTAGATTCAAAATATCATAACACATGTCCTCTAAGCAAAACACTACTCTAAGAGCGAAACATATAGAAGATAATTGCATTGAGCTAAATACTGTATCAGATAAGTACCTGAGCTTGGTAGGCTTGATCTTGCGTCTGTTAGCAAGAGGTTTCTTAACATCTTCAGCTGGATAGAACTTTGGTGCCTTCTCCACTGGAGCGTCAACCTTGGATTTAGCGTCGTGTCGAGGGAAAACGCCGCCGTTTTTGGCCTTGATTGCCCACAGACCTCTCTTCTTGTACATCTGAGACCTTGAGTATTTGCCAACTCCCCTGATCAGATCAGGGTTTCTGTTGACCTTTGGCGTCCTCTGTTTCGCCGGCATCGTTGATTTCTCAGTCGCAAAATCTAGATTCTAAGAAAAAATTTCCGGCTGAGAATGGATAGAGGAGTATAGAGGAAGAAGATAGGTTTACATTTGAAGAGACAGAAACCCTAAATGAATTTTAGGTCAAGCATGGGCTTATGGGCTTTAAAGTCATATTGGGCTTTAGAGATAATAAACATCACAATAAAGTGGCAATTAATCCTCACGATCATGCCCAACGCCAAAATCAGATCAAGATTATAAAGTCAACGTTTACTTCACCTCTAAGAGTGCAATGGATCGATCATATATATATCTTACTTTATTATAGTTTGAGAAGCTTTTGATGAAGCTGATGAGGATTTTCCCGCTTTATTCACCTTTCCATGTCGTTCTTCAACAAACATTGGTCGGCTTAAAAGCTCTTCAAAAGACCAATCTTCATGTGTACATATGCCTCTATATATATTTACATCTTCATTAGCAAATAGTATACAATAACCAAAGACCCCAAATATATTGAATCTTGATCTCCAAAAACCAAACCAACATTAGTTTTCAATGGCTATGGATAGTAGTAGTAGCAGCTCGTCGTTGTTTCCTACCCAACAACAGCAATTAGGAGGCAATGAGATCGAACCCACGGCAACGAATGCTAATCTAGTTGCAGCACCAAGCGGTCCAGACCATCATTACTCCTCCGGCTCCATTGGACCTTTCTTTGTAGTCATCTCTGTTCTGGTCGTTCTTGCAGTTCTCTCCTGCTTCTTGGGTCGGATATGCGCAAGGCGCCGCCAGAGAACTGTTTTAGTGGCTGAAGTCAATCCGTTGGAGATGATAAAGAGTGGTGGGGTATTAGGGTGGCTGAAGCGGAAATGGAAACGGTGTTTAGCCGGAGATGTTGAGGCCGGAGCTAAAGTTGCTGATTGTGCCGGAAAAGAAACGCCCAAAAATAATGATCAAACTCGCCAAGAAGCTCCTCCGGCTTGATCTTATGTGAGACTAACAACATTTGGAGTAGGAATGTAATCTATTGCAAATTTGAAGTGTTTATTTAAATTCTTCAAAATATTTAACGATAATTCACGATGTCACAAGCATTACTAAAATCTTTGTAATTGTTCCCCATTTGCTTAAGATCTCACGTTCAAAAACAAGATAGATTGAATTATCCATATGTAAAACAGAAAGCAGCAGCCAAAAATTTATGTCTCTGGTCAGTGGACGAGAACAAGACCAACCAGTTATAAGGTAACACTTCACGAAACAGATACTACAGAAACCTCAAGAAAAAAGCTTATGAAATCTAGAACACAAGCTCATGTGGCTTCATTCCTTGTTTCAATGAAAACCTGGCACCAAGGTAAGTCTTCAGCTCTGGAACGGCTTCAATGGCTTTGATCAACACTGCGTCCACGGTTTTCTGGTCATCTTTCTTTCCTTGTGGGATTTCCTTCTTCTCCTGTATAATCCAAAAGGCGTAAGGAGGTGGTAGTGTACAAAGGAGAGAACTTTTATCTTCTATTACTCAGAACCAAATGTATCATAGGGAATTTGGTAAGTGATTACCTCTTTATCAGCCTCAAAGAACTCTCCTTCTCCCTTCTTGTTTTTCTTCTCAGCAATCTTTCCAAAGTACTTATCATCGAATTTATCTAGGGATACACCAGAAATGTCAACCTTTGTGGAAGTACCAATCACATAAGCCTGGTTAACACGTCTCAAAGGAACACCATTGATCTTGAATGGTCCTGAAGTTTAATAACAAACCATTCAAATGTCAGGTCCAAACAGAACAGAACACACAGAGAAATTTCAGTGATTGAGAGTTCTTTAAAATGGAATATAGAATGTGACAATCAAGAGAGCAGGTTAAGATAAAACTCACCAGTCACAAGAAGCAAACCAGACGTAAGTTGCTTCAAGAAGATAACTCTCTTTCCCTTGAACCTACCAGCAAGGATAATCAGCACTGTCCCTGGGGTGATGCTAGCTCTGCATTACATATATAAGAAGATTGGATTATATCAAAAACATAAATCAGTTAAATTGAAGAGATTCACAAAGTATTCATTTTCATAAACATCTCATATTCGTTATGATATAAAATTGAAAATGTAGTTAGATTGTTTAACAATCATTATGGAATTAAGTAAAGCAGACAACTTTCACAAGAATTATGAACATTGTAATCTTCATAATCAAGGTAAATGAACATTGTAATCTTCATAAAACCACATGCAATTCCACAAATTCTTCAAAAATCATTAGAGACGAAAGATTCAAATGATGCACAAATTCACTCCTTTTACAGAAGATTTAAGTCTAATGCACAACCTCTTAGCAAAGCACTACTCCACGAGCCAATCAAATTCACTAAATACAAAAAACACAATTGCATTGAGCTAAATATCAATTTCCAAAACCAGCTAAGTACCTGAGCTTGGTAGGCTTGATCTTGCGTCTGTTGGCGAGAGGTTTCTTAACATCTTCAGCTGGATAAAACTTTGGTGCCTTCTCCACTGGAGCATCAACCTTCGATTTAGCATCGTGACGAGGGAAAACGCCGCCATTTTTGGCCTTGATTGCCCACAAACCTCTCTTGTGATACATCTGAGACCTTGAGTATTTTCCAACTCCCCTGATCAGATCAGGATTCCTGTTAACCTTCGGCGTTCTCTGTTTCGCCGGCATGGTTCCTTTTTTATCTGTCGAAAACCTTCAAAGAGTATCAATAGAGAGTTTTCCGGCTGAGGATATAAGAAGGAAGGAGATGCTCGCCATAGAGGATGATTGAAGACGTAGAAAACCCTAAATTTTGCTGGGCCAATATTGGGCTTCAGAATTTAGTCGGGCTTAATTGTGGACCAAGACAATATAAGTTATTTTTTCAGTTAGATTGATTTTAGTCGGGCTTAATTGTGTTAATGTTTGTTTCGTCTATAGAATTAACTTTTCATAATGACTAAACTTGCTAGATTGATTTTTATGTAGACCGTTCAATATTTTGTTAAGCTCCTAAACCGATTTAAAACATATAGCAAGTTGTTTGTGTTAATGTTTGTTTCGTCTATAGAATTAACTTTTCATAATGACTAGAAATTTGTTCAGGTTTATGTTATAAAAATTCTAAATCCAAAGTTCACATTGAAATTCTAACAAATTCTCGTATGGGTTAATGAGATTGAGGATTTGAAGGATTCGTTTAAATATCAGTTTAGGCCCCTGGCAATTCAACTCTATGGCGGATGAGATGATCTCCCAGTAAAACAGTAAAAAACTTCCTTGCATACCACAAAAAGTTGCCAGTAGAGTCATAGACATGAATGAGCTCATAGTCATAATGTCTGTGGCTCAATAAGACCACAATTGGTGACTATAACCTTTGAATAAGGCCTATTAAACCCTCTCTCCGCCACCACTGCTCTCTTATCTCCGATCACCTTAGCCACCCTAATCGCACCACCACCACCAGAACCACAATCACAATCAGTCACAACCCTCGATCTCAGTTACACTATTCAAATCCAACGGTCAATAATATTAAGTTTTCTATTACCTGAAATAAGGAGATGAAGTGTTCTCCTTGACAGTCTTCACTTCCCTCATCTTCTCCACAACTCCCATTCCTTCCAACACTTTCCCAATCACCAACACCGATTCCTCCAGCTCCGGCGAATCCACCGCCGTTATAACAAACTCCGTCCCGTTCGGCCCCACCACAATTGCCTCTTCCTCCACTTGAAGCTTCCCATTCCTCGCCACCAGCTTCGTCTTCGGCTGCGGTTTCAACGGATCTCTCACAACAATTCCAATACTTCCCGCCTTAATCTCATTACATATCTCACCTCTTCTCCCTCTCTCCCACTCTTCGACTAAATTCTGAAGACTCCCAGCTGCAGCGGTGGCTCGCTCAGCATCAACGCCGTAAGATCTGATTCCGCTGTGCAATACGTAGCCAGGCATGATCTTCACGAACTCTTTTCTCCGGTAACTAATTCCAGCTTTCCCGCTTACAATGCTGCTGAATCTAGCTGTTCCCGCCGGTACATCGTCACCGTATAATCCGATTATGATTCTTCCGATTGGTTCTCCGTCGATCGATACGTCGAGGAACGCTTTCTTAGTCAGAACCTTAAATTTGAAGAAATTGAATTTAAGCATTTTATCGAAGATTGAGAAAATCCAATTTTTACCAAAACATTTGCTTACTCTGTCACTACAATTTGTTGGATTATCATCAATTGTATCTGCTTGAGCTTTAGAGGGATCGAGCAATGGTGTCAGATTTGTTTGAGTAGTGAGAAGAAGAAGTAACGAGGATTTACTTAGATTCCGTCGTGATAATTTGCAGTTTCGTTCCAACGATGGAGATGCTGTTCGTCCGGTGATTCTCCGGCTGTGTTGCGGTGGCTCTATAGATGACGGTGGAAATTTAGCGGATGGGGTTAGAAGTTTAGCATTGGGTAGCATCATTGTCTTCAGTTTCAATTCTAGTTTGATGGGTGTGGTCTGTGTGTTAATAATGTTATTGGTGGAGGGAGAGATTTGATAGTTAAGGAGATTTCGTGGATAAGGCATCGAAAGTGAACCATAGATAGAAAAACATCACCATTTTCATCAGAAGTTATTATTACCAAAAGGTTAATTGTGTAGTTAAATTATTTTGTATGGATTTTTAATTTTTAGACTCCAACTAGCAACAATCGGATCCAAATTATTCTTGCTTGCTTATCAATGAATTGTTATTTTCAAGTCCAAAGATATATACATAATAAACTAAAGCCCAAATACAAAAGTCCGATTAAGTAAGTTAGAGAGCCTACTTAACAACGGCGGCCAGTTGGGATGACTTGAACTGATATTAGTCGTCAAAGAGTGTGGTAGATTTGGGCCATTATGAAGTCACTTGCATCTGTTGCTTTCGTAATTTTTCTGAAAATTGGAATGTAAAGTCGTTTTTGGACGTTTAAAACAAAAATTGAAGCCGTTTTGGTTGTATTTCATTTTATTGACGAAAAAATATCTTCGATTCATTAAGCAGATCATGATTTCCTAGTCTAAATAAAACAAACAAGATATTATAATTCTCACTTAATTACGTAAGAATATATAACATCTTAAAATAATCATGGTCGGAATAAGTAGATTTCTGAGTTGCACCTTCAAAACTCTCTTTATCTAAATATCTTCAATTTATTAATTAAGCAGATAATGATTTCTTGGTCTAAATAAAACGGTAGAAAATTATAAAGTATAAAAAATTTAATTTCTCCTTCTTCATTTTGTGGATATTGATCAGTTATACTTATATGCTGTCCAGGTCCAGTGTTTGGGCGACCAAGTTGTAAGTTATTTTTTTCTTCAAAATTCATACACCTGGACCATATTATTGATTTTGCCACTTTCCTCGAATTTTCAGTTTCTGTTTAACCACATTGTGCCGCCAACGTCTTTGTTTAAAACCGTTTGTATATTTTTGTTTTTCTTTTCTTTATTTTGTCGTGAAATCTTTAATAATGATTTAAAATCACAATTGGTCGTCCTTAGAAAAGTCTGGCCCTCCATCTTTTACAGTTGATTTTATTCCGACAATAACACGTTACACGTACTCTTTTTCGCTTCGGAATTGTGTTTTGCACATCTCTCAAGGTCAGTTTTTTTTTTGTTTTTGTTTTTCACAAACTCGTGAGACGTGACTTATGACTTTTTGACAGTTTAACCATAAGTAGTACATATTCTTTGACGACTAATTCTTTTATTTGTCCGATCGAAAGATTGTCCAAAGGCAGATGAGAAAATGCAACTAAAAGTCTAAAAGAAAATTTGACAAAGTACATACTGTACAAGTGTACATCATTTACTACATTTGCTTCAACGTTGTGGAATAATTGCTGAAGAAAATGAATTTAGTTTGACAAAAAAAAAGAGAAGAAATTGAATTTATTCTTTATCGAATCACTTTTGTCTATTAAGTGTTATCTAAATCATGATAGTAACGTGGGATATTTATAACTAGTTTTTTTTAATAACTTTTTGTGTTTCAAATCAGCAATAATTAAATTTGTCAAATGACTGTAGCTCAATTTTTTTTTTCCAATATAGTATAACAGAATATTGAATTAGAAACCAAGTAGCAAGGATTTTCTTTTTGCTTTAAACATTTTAAATGAACAAAAAAACTTAATTTAACTTATAATACAAATTCAAATTAATGGTTGATTTTTACTATAAAAAGTATCCGGTTATGAAAACATAAAACACCATTTTTTATATAGATGAAGAAACTACAAAATATTATATGAGTTTGCAGCTGCAACAAGCAAAATAGTATTTGAAACCAATTTTGAAAGATTTCCAATTCCCAAAACCACAAAATTCATACGACCAAGTTGTACGTGAATATTTCAATTTTCCTTTTTTTCAAGAATGTTTCAAATTAGATTCCTGGATTTTAACATATATATATACAATCCATGTAACAAAAATAAATATGGTTGTTGAAAGTTTAAACGTCCTGCATTTGAAAATATATATTACATGATGTAGTATCTGGGTTGAAGAGATTTATGAATCTATCTAACGTTCATAAATTTTAGAGAAACAAATATTTGTCATATTGACGTTTTGAATAGTAATATCTATGTATTTTGCGTAAATTTTAAAAAGATGATCATGGATTTCGGTTTGTACTTATTCGATTATTAGTAAAAAAGAAGATTAGTGGAAACAATAATTAAATAGATTAGTTGTTATAAGTATTGTAAGTATCTATTAAAGTAATATTATTATTTGGAAATGGTGTTGCAACTCTTGTTTTAGGAGAGTGTATTCAACAAAGAATTTTAAGAGACCTGGCTTTCAGTTAATTTTTTGGATAATTTTGATGAATTTTAGTTAATAATTTATTGTGATTTGTTATTAAATTTCTATAATATATATATATATATGTGAGATTTAGATATTTGTACTTTAACAGAAAAAATTTCACTCAGTTTGAGTTAAATCATCTAAAATCCTAATTTTACTTAGCTTTCAAACAATAGTAGATTTGATTATATATTTTCAAATCACTACACTATAACCTTTGATAATATAAGATATTTAAAAATTTATGTTCGAATAGCCTAAAAATTTTCATTCTAATACAAGACACTCCAAATTCTTGTTTGAATACACAAAGTGGCTAACTAAAAAAAGAATACGTATAAGAACCTCCATCTCAAATTTTGTTTTCCACTGAAAAAGTCTACTGAATAAAAAAAGGTAATCTCTTATAACCAATCAAAGTAACAAATCCACGTGTCAATTACCCAAAACGACGCCGTCGGCTGCATATGAGCAACGCTCGCTTATAAATAAATAGCTTCTGCGCTCTTTCCTTAAATTTCTCACTTTGCCAGTTGCCACCCAAAAACATACAAAGCTCTTTCTTCTCTCTTTTTTTTTTCTGTCACTCAAGCTTTTTCTTCTTTCTATCTTCTTCTTTTTCATCTTAAAGATAAAATAACAGAAATATGTAAAGAGAAAAGCACACCAAAAAAAAATATATGAAAAAGAGAAGTAAGAGTATCGAGTAAAAAACAGAATGTCCATAAAACGCATCTATCCTTGCCTTAATGTTCTTATCAAACGATCTACTCCTTTACTTGCATGATCCATCGATCACAACTTACACAACAATAAAATCTCTCTTTGTTTAGCTTCTAATTATTTATTTCAAGAATCAAGAATGGTGCGAACACCATGTTGTAAAGCAGAGGGGTTGAAGAAAGGAGCATGGACACAAGAAGAAGACCTAAAGCTCATCGCCTATGTTAAACGGCACGGTGAAGGAGGATGGCGAACCCTTCCTGAAAAAGCTGGTATGTCTTTTATTTTATTTTATTTTTCAGTTAATTATTCCTTTGGCTAATTAATTTTGATTATTCAATCAGCTTTTGTTTGCATTATATACTAATTAATGTTTTCAATCATTAAAACATTATAGGACTCAAAAGATGTGGCAAAAGCTGCAGATTGAGATGGGCTAATTACCTAAGACCTGACATTAAACGTGGAGAATTTAGCCAAGAGGACGAAGATTCCATCATCAACCTCCATGCTATTCATGGCAACAAGTAAGTTTTACCTATAGTGGTCAGAAAATTTACATTATAATGTCCATCTACAAGCTCAGACAAAAACATAGCTCGATTATTTAAAAAAAAAAAAAAATCCTAAAATATGATCTATATCCTAATTTCATTTGATTATTTTTAGCTTCATTCTAACTGCATTTATTATATATATTTTAGTTTGAAATTATTAAAGCGGATGAAAAGCAATTTATTATTTGTTAAATGCAATTTTATAAAAGTTTGATTGACAACAATAATTTAGCTACGTTTTAAAGGTAGATTAAAATAAAAAACAATATCCTCCCCCACTTCTCTTAATAATCATCACAAAATGTATATTTCATGAAAAGACGATATAGTAGTGGCGATTTGGTATACACACATTTGCTAATAATCATCTTTTTATTGATCAGATGGTCGGCCATAGCTCGTAGGTTACCTGGAAGAACTGACAATGAGATCAAGAACCATTGGAACACTCACATTAAGAAACGTCTGGTCAAGATAGGTATCGATCCATTGACCCACAAATCCCTTCTCGATGGTGCCGGTAAATCATCAGACCATCCGGAGACCCCACAGCCAGAGAAAGATGATCAGAATTCTGACAGTAAAATGTCGCCAAGATCATCATCAGCTCGGTTCTTGAACAGAGTAGCCAGCAGCTTTGGTCAGAGAATCAACCACAATGTTCTGTCTAATATTATTGGAAATGGTGGCCCACACACGAGTCACACTACTACTACTACAAGTGTTTCTGTTCACTATGAATGTGAAAGGTCAACGAGTTCTTCCCCCACACCATCCTTTTCGAATCTCCTTATTAACCAAAACATAACCGTCGATACAACATCATTGTCCTCGTCCACGTTCTATGACTCCTCCGATACGTTAATGTACGACGGTATCTTCGGTGACATTGAAGACGTGACGCAGTTTTCATCAAGATTTTTGAGTGATGTTGCATCTCATCATGATGAGGAGTTCTTGATGTTGGGTGAGTCTTGTTTGGAGAACACTTCGTTCATGAGGGAACTTACAATGAGTCTTCATGAGGAAAAAATTGATAGGACGTCGTTCAGTGATAGCCACGTGACGCCGGTCAATGAAGTTGATGAGTATGACTCCTTTGAAATTGACAACTATTTTGGATGAGTGTAGTAGCTTTCCTGGAAGATTCTACAATTTCTGATGATGATGAAAAATTTGGCATGTAAAATCAATTAGACTTTGATTTGCTGTGGTTTTATTTTTTTTAGATTGCGCCGTTTTTGACTGTTTGATACGTAAGAAACAAAAACTGATTACAAAACAAAAAAAACTTATGAATAATGTATGATATCGGGTTTGAATCTGAAACAACGTTCTCTATCTGTACTATTAGTTGAGAAATACAAATTTAACATAACCTTAAAATAAATGGTTAGATGTTGAAAAATGACTTTCAAATGTCAATAAACTAATTAAATATGATTAACAACAGTACTATCTTTTATTTATTTTAAATGAAATATATACACACACATATCAGAAACAAATCTTCTCAAGACCTATTTTAACTTTTCTATAAAAGTGGTCCCTATATATAATCACTATGCAGTAGAAAAATAACAAACCAACAATCTAAAATTAAAGTTTATTACAAACATGTACATTCAAAATATCACAACATGACTAATATATATGATGGATAAAAATAATCAACATGCAGTAATAAACATATATCTATATAATTTTGAGTAAATGTAAAAATATTAACTTGTGTCGATATTTAAACTAGAACATCACTGGTTTAATTTTTTTATATATAAATTATATTCCGTACTACAACATGGAACTATAAAAAGTATATACACAATTTTCTAATATAATTAATCAATAAATTGACAAATGAAAAGATAATTAACAAACGTTATATTGTTGAACTCATTTAACCATCTCAATATTCAGAGATATCTATAAATTAATTAGCTAATTACTAGTATTATTGTTTTGGTTTAGAATGCATATTGCATAATGTACCATTTCGCTATAGAATTGATTACTCGTTACTCGTGAGTGGACAAGCTTAAGCTAGCTAACCCCCCACAGTAAGCAGGTGAGATACCTGATAATTGATAATGACTCAATTTTTTTCCCAAGCCGTTCCATTTTAAATGAAACACTAGATGTGGGGGTTAGCTAGCTTAAGCTTGTCCACTCACGAGTAAACGAGTAATCAATTTTATAACAATTGATTACCTGATATAATATAGTTGGATTTATATAACTTTGTTATTACAGTACAAATTATTAAGTGAGGTAATATGAATATTTAGATTAAAATTGTCCCTTATATAATATTTAGATGGATCTGAATTCGAATGCGAACTTATTTTAAAAGATAATTGATGAATACATAATGAGTCGTTGGGGATATATAAGACTTGCAAGTCATGGTAGTCCATTGCGATGGCACGTGATTGTGGGACTCTTGATTTTTCAATGATCCATGACGTAAATTCCAACTTAAGATATAATGGACTCAACATTTGCATAATTATTTATTTCACAAATAATTTTCAACATTGGCTCCTTCCACTTGGCATTTTACGGGATAAATCAAGTGAAAGCTTATTATTATTTGTATCAAATTGATAAAACTATACTTATCCCCCCATAAGATATGCTTGATTCCGTTTCTCACTCCAACTCGAATTCAGTAATCAATCATATTTAATGAAATACTATAACAAGTGTATACATAATACAAAATAGAAGATAAAAATACGATTTCCTTTTCCAAAAGTGAAGTCACCATCTAAGTCCTATGCTACTCCGAGCCTTCCTCACTAAAGTGATTCTACTTCCTCGTTGTATCTTTCTGTGGCACTTAATTACAAACAAAAGTATCTATGATAAATTACAAGATTTGGTAAAGTGGAGCTTTCTTTAAACAACTACGTCCATATATACAATGTTGTAGTTGTTTTGCATTTTATTTGTTAGAGTATTTGCACACATTGAATTAGGAAAGCATTGAAATATACATATGATATCATACAGGTTGGATTGTATGGTGGACTTAACGTGTTACTAACTTATCACAATGTATGTTGTGGTCGAAAAATGGTCCGAGTTTGTTTGGTTTGTTGTAAATAAATGGTTCTAAATCGAAAATTTACTACTGTAAACTTCTGTCAAAAATCTAAAATGGTATAAAATTTAACATTTAAACCAAAAAAAAAAAAAACTGGTTGTGTATATGATATAAGAAATTTTAATTAGAATCCACAACTGGAAGGAAAAAGGGACTAATTTACTAATACTACAATATCTCACATTTGGAAGAAAAAGTGTCATCACTATCACTAAAATATTTCACGTCAGAAAAGAGAAAAAAAAACGTAGTAAGTGGGTTATTAGTTCAAGAGCATCTCTTCACTAAGTGGGTTTTGAGAAAGAGTTATGTCCATTGGGCTTTTAAGGTGTTTGTTAGGCATACAACTAGCAGAAATTCGAACATCATGTGCTCGTCCGTTGTGAGGTTGATTGGACAAATTAAAGCTGCAATCAAAGGAGAAACCTTATCATATATATTAGTTGCACACTGCGACCTTAGCCACCACAATGCGACCTTAGCCACCACAATGATGAAAATGAAATTTCACATTAAAGTCCTCGACGAATATGTTATTGGTCATTACATGTTTTGGGCTTAGGTTATGATATTAACATCAGTAACAGGATACCCAAAACATGGGTGTGATTCATAGATATCATCACTACTGATACTTGGTCTGAGTTTTTAATTACCTTTTCCCACTAGGAGAAAAAGCATTTATTTCACGCACGTGAGCACCAACCCAACAACTTACGAATCACGTAATACCACGTGGGTAAAAATTAGCTTCAGTACTAAAACCCCAATCTATTCTTTGTCCGAACACAGACCACTCCCACAGACCGAACTCTTAACACAAGTCTTTCCAATCCTATTTTCTCCACCTCCAATGGAATCAGAAGCCCTAACCCCGACGACCGTACTGAACCATGACAAGACCGAGACAGAATCAACTGATTTCGAGAAGAATCAAAAACGGTACCAAGACTTAATCTCCACGTTTCCTCACGAGAAAGGCTGGAGACCTAAAGAGCCTCTGATCAAGTACGGTGGTTACTGGTGGGTACAACCTCTCCTCGAAGGTTGTATTCACGCTCGAGAGTTCTTTCAAGCACGAACCAGTGACTTCCTCGTCTGTAGCTATCCAAAGACAGGTACCACTTGGCTCAAAGCCCTAACTTTCGCCATAGTCAATCGCTCACGCTTCGACGATTCTTCCAACCCTCTCTTAAAACGTAACCCTCACGAGTTTGTTCCTTACATTGAGATCGATTTCCCTTTCTTCCCTGAAGTAGATGTTCTTAAAGACAAAGGTAACACTCTCTTCTCGACTCATATCCCATATGAGTTATTACCTGATTCCGTTGTGAAATCTGGTTGTAAGATGGTTTACATCTGGAGAGATCCAAAGGACACTTTCATCTCCATGTGGACTTTTCTACAGAAAGAAAGGTCAGAACTTGGACCTATCAACAATCTTGAAGAGTCTGTTGATATGTTCTGTCGTGGTCAGATTGGTTACGGTCCTTATCTTAATCATGTCTTGGCCTATTGGAAAGCTTACCAAGAAAATCCTGATAGGATTTTGTTTCTCAAGTACGAGACTATGAGAGCTGATCCTTTGCCTTATGTGAAGACATTAGCTGAGTTTATGGGTTATGGATTCACAGCTGAGGAAGAGGAGAAAGGTGTTGCTGAGAAAGTGGTTGATCTTTGTAGCTTTGAGACGTTGAAAAATCTTGAAGCTAACAAAGGGGAGAAAGATAGAGAAGATCGTCCTGGTGTTTATGCGAATAGTGCGTATTTCAGGAAAGGAAAGGTTGGAGATTGGTCTAATTATCTGACTCCAGAGATGGCAGCTCGTATCGATGTGGTAATGGAAGAGAAATTTAAGGGCACTGGCTTGCTTGAACATGGTAAATGAATGATCTTTTATATGTTTTGTTTACTGCTTTGCTACTTGTGTTGGTTTGATAATAAAATGTAATAAGCCTTGTTTTTGGTTTTATCCAAATGTATTGTTTCCAATAAAAGGAATTGGCTTTGTAACGCCATTATTTGCTTTCCTTTGTAACATATTTCAATCTCTTTTCTTTGTGATTACATTAAACCGAGTTCAGATTTTGTAGAATTGTATAATTTCAAGCATTTAGGATCATAAGATGATAGAACAAAACAGAGTATCCTCTGATACTCTGTTTCGTACCAAATAACATAAGGACCAGAGAACTCAAAGACAACAGATTCAGTTATCATGTTGAAGCAAACCAGAAGAACTAAAATTGAGTCTGCATTTTGCGTATATATATATATATGTGTGTGTATGTATAAGCTCAAGTATTTAGTTTCATATATCGAAAGATATTTCTCTTGTTATAAATAAGATGATAGAACAATACAGAACCAAACAGAACAAAACAGAGCATACTCTGTTTCGCACCAAATAACAAAAAGGACCAGAAGAACTCAAAGACAATCAGATTCAGTTATCATGTTGAAGCAAGCCAGTATCTTTAAACTTCTCTTCCACTAACCCATCAATACGAGCAGCCATCTCCGGAGTCAAATAATTAGCCCAATCTCCAACTTTACCTTTCCTAAAATAAGCACTATTGGCATAAACAGCAGGACGATCCTCTCTTTCCTTATCACCTTTATTAGCTTCAAGATTCTTCAAAGTCTCAAAGCTACAAAGATTCACAACTTTCTCAGCAACACCTTTCTCCTCTTCCTCATCAGTGAATCCATAATCCATAAACTCAGCCAATCTCTTCACAAACGGCAAAGGATTAGCTCTCATAGTCTCATACCTAAGAAACAAAATCCTATCTGGATTCTCTTGGTAAGCTTTCCAATAACCTAAAACATGATCTAGATAAGGACCATACACAGATAAGCCTTTACAAAACATATCAAAGCTCTCTTCAAGACTCGCTAATTGACCTTCTTGAGACTTCTCTTTATGGAGAAAAGTCCACATAGAGATGAAAGTATCTTTAGGATCTCTCCATATGTAAACCATCTTACAACCCGAGTTCACAATCGAATCGGGTAATGACCCGTTTGGGATATGGGTAGAGAAAAGTGGATTCTTTCTGTCTTGAAGAACATCGACGGTTGGGTAAAACGCGAAGTCGATCTCAACGTAAGGCACGAACTCGTGAGGGTTACGTTTGAGGAGTGGGTTCGTTGTGTCATCGAACCGAGATCGGTTAACGATTGCGTAGGTTAGTGCTTTGAGCCAAGTCGTACCGGTTTTTGGGTAGCTGCAGACGAGGAAATCGGTGGGTCGTGCTTCGAAATGGTCTTTGGCGTGAAAGAGACCTTCGAGGAGACATTGTTGCCACCAGTGTCCGTTGTATTGAGTTAAGATCTCGTCTGGTCTCCAGCCTTTGCTCTTTGGAAGTGTGGCGATGAAATCTTTGTATTTCTTTTGGGTTTTTTCGAACTCTGTGAGTTCGAGTTCGGATCCGTTTTGGGTTGTGTTTGGTTCCATTGTGGATGGGGTTTGAGTGATTGGATTAGAGGATGTAATTGGAAAGTTTGAGTTGAGATTGTTTGGGAGATGAGAAAAGGGTTTTTATAATAATAGAAGGGGAGATTTTGGTAGGTGATGATGGTTTGGGTTTTGATTATACGACAAAATTTAAGGGTCGCATCATTTGAATTGAAATTATTTAACTAAAATATACTATATTTAAATTAACGGGTTAAATCGTTTGAGGCTTATATAAATTTGTCTTGTGTTGGTAAAATTGAATTTTGTTTGTATTGTTGTATTTTATATTGAAATAATATATAATTTGTTTTATTAGAGTTTTATATTTGTAAGCTAAAGTAAACAAGTGGATAGCATAATTTTTGAGGGAAAAAAAGTGGTGGTTGTTGTTGGTACTAAGAAATAACCACGTTTTAGAAATGGCAGTTTGTTGGTAGAGAGGCTTGGTTGGTCTGGCTCCGTAATTGAGTTCGGTCCACGTTTATCTCTAGGCTGAATTTTCTGTGCAGCCTCCAAGCTTCTACAAGTTATTAATCATAGAATCAACTCCATTTCTAAGGCCTGTACGTTCAATCCACTAAGGCCCATCTTTGTAGATATATTCAAATATAATGTATGGGGTTGGACTTTTTTGGTTTGGGTTTGGAATATGAAAATTATTGCTCAACAAAAGATGGTTTTGGAATCATCTGGTTCAGTACATAGCACACGAGTTTAGGTATGGCCTCATGCATGAATTGTACTACAAGGTTAGACATTTTTCCACAGAAAATAAGGTTTCTTCCTTTTAGATTATAATTTTAACTTGCATTTATATATAAAAAATATAGTATATGCTTGGAACTTGTTAAAAAAAGAGAGACTAAAATGTATATCAAAGTATTAATATTTAAGATTATAAAGCTAAAATATTACGATGAGGAATAAATATACAATACATTTATGTACGTGCATGTTGATAACTTGGAATATATATATATATATATATATTTTCTTGGGTTTAGGAGTTGGTATTTTCAAATTTTGATAAATAAAATTACGATCTATATTTCCTACAAGTAATGTCATGTAAAATTTTTTGCCGGCTATTATAACCTGGTGAATTAACAAAAACAAAAACTCATAAATGAACTTTATTAATTGGATTTTTATATATTAAATCCGGTACAAGTTTTAATACTAGTTATTTAGATTCAGTGACAAGGAAGAAACTCACTAATCAGACATCTCTCAAGGGAAATTAGACCAAATTCAGAAGAAAAAAAGAGTGCATTATTGAGTGCGTTATTCAATGGTAAACGAAGCCCTAATTAGACCCGAGGGATTGCTTTGCAGACAAGAGGAGTCTTCATCTCCAAAGAAAGCTTCAAAGTCTCACTCAAATCCACTTGACCACATGGAACCCACTTGAAACTTCCTAGCAACTGAGCCAGCCATAGCTCCACAGTGGCTAGACCCATAGACTTACCAGGACAGACCCTACGTCCAGCACCGAAGGGAGCAAGCCTCAAATCAGATCCCATGATGGGGAAATTATTACTTTCTTGCCCATCAAGAAACCTCTCTGGCTTATATTCATCAGCCTCTGGCCAAACCTTTTCGTCGTGGGTTATAGCCCACATGTTCACCATCGCAGTGGTTCCAGCGGGGATAAAGTGAGTCCCAATCTGAGTGTCGTGAATGGAGAGACGAGCCCATGAGAGGAGAGGACCAGGTGGATGCATCCTTAGTGTTTCCTTGACGATGGCTCTAACGTATGGAAGCTTGGACAGGTCTGAGTCTGAGACTTGACGTCCGGAGTCACCCACAACAGCGTTAATCTCGGCTTGCGCCTTGGCTTGAATGTCAGGGTGAAGAACCATCCTAGAAAGGATCCATTCCAATAGAATCGCCACAGTGTCCGTTCCCCTAAATATCATTTCCTATACATGAAAAAAAAAACTAATTTATTAGATTGTGTTAGTTAATTACTCCTTCACCGATATATGTAGATGTTGTACTTACCCAAAGCACAGCGATCATATCGGAGTCAGAAAGCATGCTGCTACCTTGCATGCCAAGTAAGATATCCACAAAGTCGTCCTCATCATTAGGGCTCCTTTCTTGATTATCATTAAGAGACTTCTTTGATTTGTGGTCGTTGATTATCTTACCAACGAACACATTCACCTTGCATACCAAACTACGACATCTTCTCCTTACCCCTTGTAGATCTAACCACCTCATTCCCGGGAAATGATCACTCCAGTTGAAGATTCCAAGAAGCTCATAACCTTCTGAAACCAAATGCTCCAATTCATTGCTCTCTTTCAAGTTACTATCATTGAAGTTGTATGTTTTACCGAAAACGCTAGACATCACGTTGTTGAGTGATCCGAAATGCAAGATTTTTTTTATATGAACTTCTCCGTAACTCTCCATTGCATTCTTGATCTCTCCTACCATGTTTTGACCGATTTGTTGACGGGATTCGCTGAAACCGGAGATCCTCTTTGGGCTAAAGAGATGAGTCGAAGATATTCTCCTCAGCTCTCTCCAGTAGTCACCAAAGGGAGCAAACCCCATGGCTCTGTGAAAGAGCAACTCGTAAGCCGATTCTTTCACGGGTCTATCTGCGAAAGCAGAACTGTTTAAGAGCTCTTTTGCTGTCTCCGGTTCACTAGTTATCACAAACCGAGTTAACCCAACGGAGAACGCCATGAGAGATTTTGCTTTGCAAGTATTAGCGATATTGGCGAGGATTCTGTGTGTCAAGGCATTGTTGATGAAAGCCAAGAGAAGGCCAACGATAGGGAGACCAGATGGGCCAGGGATAGCGAGTCCAGTTTTGGACTCGTGTTGGGTATGGAAACGAGCTTTGTAGAGTGCCCAAGCAAAGCCACCTGGAGTCAACCAAAAAACGAAAAGGGAGATGAAAAGGAAAATGCCGAGACAAAGCTCGACATTCAAAAATGGAAAAGATCTTGATTGAGAAACAAAGGAAAGATACGTATCAATAGCCATTTTCTCAAAGAAAGAAACTATGGATTTTTTTTAGTTAGTGAGCCCAAAGAGAAGAAACTGTTTGCTGATGATATTGATGATAGATAGAGTACTGTGAGTGTTTCTTATATAGTGAGTGAGTTTAACTAGAGTTAGATGGATTCGTAAAACTAGGTATACTTTAACCATGGTTAATATTATTTTAGAAGCATTTAATATTTTTCTAGTTTGATGGAGTTGCCCTTTCGTTGCATGGTTTATACATGTTTTGGCTACTTTAATTTTCATGCAAACGGAGACATTATATTTATATATGTACCTACAATTTTTTTTAAAAATTAAATAAATTTACCTTTAAAAGTATTTGATTCAAAAATTATAACAATTGTAACACACAATCTTTAACGATAGTTTTCTAAAATATATATCATCATGTAAGGAACCTATTATCTAAAAAGAGGCTATATACATTATAAATATAGTCAGATATAAGGTATGTAGTGGATTAATAGAAGATCATGTTTTATCCATGAAAATTGACAAAGTGACGGAGGAAAAACTATTTAAATAAAATAATAGTAATTAACTATATGATCATTGTCCTTTTATCCACACACACAAAAAGCTATACGATAACTGATATACTTGATATGCAATATGGTCGGTTAAATTTAATATTAGGATTTGACTGAAATGTGAATGAGTTATATAGGGTTGGCTATCTAGGAAGTTAAAAAAAAAGGCTACAACCAAAACAAATTTATATTTTTGATTAGTATTTTGGTGTACTACATAGTAGTAACATATGTAGATGTGGTCCGAGTTCCGACCAACTCATAAATCTATGAAAAATGTATCTTAGCAATATATCATATGTCTGTGTACGGTATTGCGATTTATTACTAGTAAATTGTAATTTTTAAAAAATTCTAGAAACCACAACTTTTTGAAAATCTTAAGAAGCTCAACTAAACCAATAGTTTTCTTAATAGGTACCATTAAATTTTTTTTTTTATTAAAATCCAAAGGTGAAAAAGCTACAAAATTAGAGAGTTTCAATTTTCAAAAACAAAAATTTAATTGATTTTAAAAATGAAATAACGATGCATAATTTTGAAAATTTAAACTGTTGATTTTTCAAATGCCAATATGAATAGATGGACGTGTTTTCTACCTAGATATTGCCATTGGGACTCCACCGAAATTAATAATGAAATCGTTAACCAACAAGATGGATTTGCTTCTATCTGACCCAACAAAAAAATCACTGTTTCCTCACTGTCTCTTAAAAACGCACATGAGTCAGTCGACAGTGTCGGTCCTTAATCCAAACTATATCTTAATAAAATGTAAAAATAAAACTAAGGGATCCAAACTATATCTTAATAAAATGTAAAAATAAAACTAAGGGATGGAGATAGGCCCTTTGACTAATTTGTAGTTGTGTTGGACAATTACAGAAAATAGAAACGCGAACAACCGAATATAAAATTTGTTAGGTCGTTATATTGTATTAATTTTTTTTTGTAAAAAACAGTTTATACATTGTGAGCTAATGATAACGAACTAATTATTGATGAAGATTATTCGAGCCTCCGGATTCCATACAATCCAGCTTTAATCAGGGTATAGTTTGGATCCATATGAATTAAAAAAATGAATGGCTTATCAGAGTTATATATAGTCATATTACTTGCTTTTGTTTTTCTTTCGAGAGCTAGATTTATTAGTTTAGGGTTGTAGACTTGTAGTCAGTTGAGTTCAGTATAAAATTTGACACTGGAAAACAAAAAGAAATTGTATATATCAACTTACACAGATCATCTGAATATTTGATCATATGTGACAGATATTAGATTAACAATTTCGAGGTATGAAGCTGCGTGCATATTTGATATTAAGTTTTTCTTTTCCTTTTTCTGTCTGCATTTGCATTAGAAAAGAAAAGAATTTGGCTAACCATACCGAGAAAATTAAGTTTTCAAAACTCAAAAGTAAAGTCAAAGGAACATGATCTATCACCATATTTTAGACAAGTTTAAATTCACAAGGGGCACGAAGATAGAACAAAGAAAAAGTGTAAACTTAAATAACCTTCTTAATAAACAGTTAGCTAGACTGTTAACACATGCATAATGGTGATTTATGTTAAACTGATGGACCAAATATTGAATCCAACTAGAATGGCCTGTAAATAATTGATGCATTGGGTTAACTGAAATACCATATCTTCAAATACGTCATAAAACATAGTAATATGGTGGCCATGCAGGATGCAGGGTATGGACCAAACATAGCCTCGACCTCGTTAACCACAAAGTTGTCTCCTTCAACATTGATACCATACACTCACAATGACGCATATATGCCATATAAAAATGGAAGCAACTACCCATATTATCTATGTATATACGTGTGTGAATGGTCATAGGTTGTCTTAACTCAAGAGACAGTTGAAGCTGGCTCGTCATGATGCTTAAGGAGAAAGCAAATGTCACTAATCGTGTGGGCTCTTCAAATTTTAAATTCTATTTCTAACAGAAAACCGTTGTTAGATACGTTGACTAAGTCAAAGATGTTATTTGACCAACTGTCGTGCCTTCATCCAACTCTAACACTTGCTTCAGTCTCTTAAACTTTTCTAGTTTTGTTTTTTAAATAATTCTTGTTATCCACATTAACGTTTCGTAACATCGTAACATTTATCCGCTTATTTTATATCTTATTCAAATCTTATTTGTTTATCGTTTCTTTTGTAGTAGACAAAGATTCTTTTTATTTTCAAAATAGTTGATCCTACTTTTAAATAATAGAGGCCGGGCCTAGCATTGATTTTTCTCAAAGTTGCCAAAATGGCCCACAAACCAGCCCATGTAACATCCCTAACTAGTAGTTACAATTTGAGTTTTAAGAACCAAAGTCATACATTTGCTCAGCAAATCCTTCAGGCATGTACTCTGAATCAAAAGGTATTTGCACATTGGTAAAGATGCCTTCAGCCTACAAGCAGCAGAACCAGAGAAGTAGGCATGATTATACCGTACTTTTTCTGTCAAGAGGTTGCATTGTCCTCTGAAGAATCGAGCCATCAAATCAGACTCCATAGCTCTTGGAAGTTTCCTGATAACCCATATCGACTCAGAGCAGCTTGTAGTAAAAATCCGCTAAGAGTGGTCGATGTGTTTCAAGCAGAGCAAGATCCAAATCTACTAAGCAAGTGACTCTACAAAGGACTTCATATTCACCACATCTTCTTCTGTTGTTAGATGACTAGGCGGCTTCATAAGCTTCCAAAGCCCAGCAGGATGTCGTTTATTCACTCGGACATTCTCTTTTCTCTTCCCAAATATTCTTTCACACTCTGGATACGGCTTCACGTATAAGTTATAGAATCTTTTCATGCTTGGTTTTATCAAACCTTTCAATCCAATATCACAACCAAGCCCGCCTTTCAGTTTCAAGTAATCGATAACATTGTACCGTGGAATAATCTGTTTCTGGAGATTAACCCCAAGATACTCCGGTACATCAGGTAAGCAGTTGATATGAAACCCCATCCTGTTTGTTAAAAACTCAATCTTCTTCTCTAATTCATCTATCTCATATAAGATCACCCTTGGCTCTTTCCACACAACCTTGAATGCATCTCTATGAATCAACCCGTATTTGCATAAACAATCAACTCTGAGTTTCACTTCAAACCCAGCACGAAATGCTCCTTCACTGAGAATACTAACTCTAATCACTTCTCGGCATTTCAATGTCTTGATCAACTCCAAACACCGTGGAAGCTCTCCTAACTCCAATCCAAGAACTCTCGGTTCTCTAGCGATCTCTTTCTTTACCTCATCTTTACTAAATCCCATCTTTATGAACTCATCAAGCAATGGCTTAAGTCTAGTCTCAGTACCAAGACCAAGAATCTCAGGAAAAACGTGAAAGAACCTCTCAATGTTATCTCGCGAAATGTCGATTCCTACTAAAAACTCAATCTTTCTTCGGATTTCAATCTCATTCACTAGAAGAACTCCTGGAAATGCACTTAGAATCCTACTCACAGTACTATCACAAAACCCTAAACTTTTCAAAACCTTTGTGCATTCATAAAACTTATCAGGACCAACCCCAATTCTACTAGAATGTTCAATGACGCTCTTAATTGCAGAAGAAGAGACTCCGTTTTTACCACAATCCGATAGAGGAACTCTCCATTTCCTCAGGAACTCTGATCTTAGAACATTAGGGCAATCGCAAATCAACGAAACGAGTGATTTCTGAGGGATTTTTAAGGATAATAAGATACCGAGAGAAGTTTCGGTTTCTACTAAATCCGAATTCAATAATTGATTGTTCCTTGAAAGGAATTGCTGAAGAGAAGAAGGAGGGAAACCATACCTCTGAAGGAGATTCGCGAGTAAAATTCGCTTTCTGTATTGCGATTTATTGACAGGTGAAAGAATCTGTGAAGAAGGAATTGAAGATAGTGATCGATTTTGGTTGAATAGGGTTACTGTGTAGCTATGGAGATTGATGAAGGTTTTAAGTTTTGAGGCCATTCCGATTTAAGCTTCGGCTTCGAAGAGGAGGAAGAAGACGAAATGTCTGTCGGGTAAAGATTAAGATGATCATAATTATACATGTACCCTCAAAGTTTAATCTTATTTTCAAAAAAACATCCCACTATTTAGTTTTTGACAACTTAACCCTTTTCTTTAGGGCATTCCCAATCACACTTTATTTTTCTCGGTATAATAAAATTTAGAATAATAATTGCTCAAACCCATCTTTATATTTCATTCTAAAATAGAGTAACATTATCATTTACTTTATATATAAAGTAATTCTATTTTTTTTCTCTATATTTTATACTATAATTACTCTAAAATAAAGTAATACATTAGAAAAAAATATCATTTTATTATAAAGTATAAAATAAAGTGTTACATTGGAGATGGTCTTAGTAGACTCGTTGTCATTCCAACTGTATTCTATTTGGTTGGACCCAAAATGCGAAAAAACCTCTTATCATTGTAAGAAACAGTCAAATGTAATGAATTCGGAAACTATTAGTATTTGTACCGTTTTAACTTAAGCACATTTGTAAATTGTATACAAGTGTTAAAACACTAAACCATATACTAACCGAAACTATACAATTGTGGTTAAGTCAAACCGGTGCAAATACTGTAATATAAACATAAGAGCTGACGTGGTGGAATATGATTCAGAAAACAAGATGGGTACAAGAAAATTTTGAACTAAAACTGATGTGGCAAATGGAGATTTAATAAGAAAATCCAAGAAAAAGGAAATTTTTATTAAGGGGAAAAACAAATGCAAGTTTTCCTCATTTGTGTGTAAGAGAATCTCAAATGCAAGTTTTTCATCATTTGTGAGTCAAAGAGAATACAAGGTCCTTTTTTATACCTTGGTCCAACGTTTTGTCTTATTAGATTTTGTGAGTGCCGAATCAAAGTCTTGTCTTGATATCGAGTAAATTTGATTGAGTTATAAAGATTACTTAAACCGATTTATAGTAAATAGATTTTGGTGAATAGATTTATCTCTACATTCTTGTGTGTTTACAGAACCGTGTTTGCAATCATTACGTGAACACATATACGAAATGACAGCTTGCGGTTATGGTTACTTTCGATCTTTCTCGTTTTGTAGTAGGTGAAGTTTTCTCAAATTGCATATAGTACAATATCTACTTTTAATTAGTACATGTACATTGTGATTTTGGAGATTTTAGAGAAAGTCATGGTTCAATGAATTTTGGCAATTTTCAAATTTACATTTTCTCCAAAACAGAAGAAAATCTTTTGATTTAACTTTTTAACTTAAAATGAAACTTGTTCTTGTTATTGCACTTAAAAACCCTGATTTGTTTCACACACATATTTCATGACAAAATAATATTAAGAAGTTACTGCTTTTTTTTTAATACTATAGTTTTCCGCCATTTGGTAAATTTTGAAAAAAAAGAAAAAAAAGAAGAAGAGGAAATGCATGCTACTTTCTCTCGCAGGGTCGTCATTGGCTCTTCTTCACAGCTAACCAAATTGGTGACGAAGCAGCCGAGCCAGAGTCGCCATTTCCTGAGTCATCCTCTTCCTTACGGCCTCTCTTCTTCTCCGGCCACCAGCTCTGTTCCTTCTCTGCTATCGCGATCTGGGAAAATTCATGGGTTCTTCGCTAGCACGTTGGGAAACACCAATCTCAAGCTAAAGTTCGGATCTTTTTTGGAATCACGAGTTGGGTTCTTCAGTTCTCAGCTTCCTGTTCATGGATTCGAGTCTCGGGGTTTTACTGGGTTTCAAAAGCGTCAATGGTATTGTTCCTTTACCTCTCCTATTTGATTTTGCTGGATTATAATTTTTTCGTTAAAAAGGTTGAAACTTTATGTCGTACCTATTTGTTTCTAGTTTCAATATGTACATTAATTGTCTTGAGGATGAAAAATTTGTGAAAATATTTGGTTTGATCTAGGGATTAGACAGAGTTAATGTGATTAGTGTAACTTTTCTTCACAACTTGCTTTAGCTTTTGTGGTCAATCTGTGCGTTTGGTTCTTCCTAGGAAAAGGGCATGTGAGGATTCAGAAAAGGACGATAAGAAATTACAATGCTTTACTTCTTCTTTTTTCCATTTCTGTGTAGTTCTTGGTTTGACCAGCTTCAAAGTTCTTTTGATGTTTTTCTCTTTATAGATAGACTAGATCCTTGACACTGTTTAGACCTTCTCCTTGAAGAATTGTTCTCCGGATAATGAAATATTAGATCATAAATCTTAAATTCTTTCACCTGCTCCTTATGATTTTGCGTATGTGGAAACTAATTAAACAATGCAAAAAAGAAGAAAATAATAACTTTTATTGTTGTGTGTGTTTCCTCTGGCAGGAAGTCTTGGTTTAATGGAGCTAATGGTGTGGTTTTTGGGTTGGTAATAGCTAATGCTGCTGTATTTACAATGTGGCAAGTTTCAGATCGTAAATGGATGTCGAAAAATTTCGTGGTCCGACCTCAAAGCTCATAACTTTATTATTATTTACTGCTAAACTCTTTGTCTTGGATTTTGGTTGATCTTTGGTATTATTTAACCATGATCTTTGTGCAGCTATCAAACTACAGTTTTACGACTGGACGTGTACACACACTGATAACTTCGGGTTTCAGTCATGTTGTAACCAGTCAGCTCATCTGGAACATGGTTGGGCTTTGCTACTTTGGAACCAGAGTATGACTCTTTCCTTGTCGTTATTTTGTTTCCTATGCACTGGCTACTAACACTTAATCTGGCTCATGTGACTGTAACAGCTAATGAAATTTACAAAGAAACGATCTTAGATAGATATTGATGGAGTTAGTTTTTGACAGTTTGCTACGTATTTATCTCTTTATCTCTTGTAAAACCATTGTTTTTAGGTAGCAAGAACCTTGGGGCCGCGTTACCTTTTGAAGATGTACTTTGCTGGGGCGCTTGGTAGCTCTGTTTTCTACTTGATTAATCAACTTCCCTGGGCTATATCACTCAAGGTATAGAGCAAAACTCACTCAAGGTCCACAAGATTAGTAGTTTTCATTGATCCGTTTTTCCTATAAACATTTGAAGTATAACATGTCATAGATGAAATATGCGTCATCTCTGTGGTGTTTAGACGAATTGATTTGTTGATATTAGTTGGTTAAATTATACAGGGCCAAGGAGCTGTTCATAAGAATCAAGTAAAACTCCCGTTGCACTTGGTATGTCTTTTTACTCATCTAGTTAAATGATTTTGTATGAGGCTATGAGCGCATGAACATTTGGATCATCAAAATGCTGATCTGAGGTAAACTCTTTCGAATTTGTGTCCAAGGGTGCTCATGGATCTGTGTTTGCCATCACGCTGATCGATATGATCCTCTTCCCAAAAATTACTACATACTTTCAGTTCATGCTCCGAGTGCCTGCAATGTCTGTAAGGACTCTCTACATACTCAATCATAATTAGTGAAACTCTTCTGAATCAACTAAAACACTCTTTCACTCTTATATTCTTCTTCAGGGAATCGTATTCTTAGGATTGGACATTAAAAGTATGGTAGAGGTGTGTATTATCTGAGAATCTAATTCACATCTTCTTTTGAAACTATATGAGACAATCTTTTTAGAACTAGACCAACATTTTGGGATTGCAGGGGAGAAATAACACTGTCTCATCGAGGTCGAGTCAGTTGGGAGGAATTGTGGTTGCAGCCGTGGCTTGGGCACGGCTAAGGAAATGTCGTTTCTAGTGAATGATTACTTACTTTCTCCATTAAAGCTTGTACTTTGTTGCAAAAGGTTCATCATCATACTTGTTATGCTAAACTTTGCGAGCAAAAATGAGACTATTGTTTTTACCATTTTTTCGTTTTGGGTGAACATTTTGGACATCCTTGCGTTGGAGTATTGTAAACTGAAACCGAGAGATCAATTTAATGGGAACAAATCTTTTGTCAAAATTTCATATTTCTTTGTTGTGAAAATTTGGAACTTCTATGATTCGTTATGTAGATTATTTGGAACTTTGAGATTTTTTTTGTTTTTTCCATCACGAAGAATTTGTTTTCTTTTGACGTCAAACGAATATTATATTCCATTAAAACTTACTTACCTTTTTATAAATTTTTTGGTCAATAAAACTGACATACCTAAAATAAGAAAAATGATGATAAGATCATTTGATAAAATCTCTAAACATAATTAAAGACGTCATCAGAGTACCACTAATTATTCACTGGACAAACTTGATTTGATGCCTAAAAAGATTACTCATTGGATTTTTACAAATTTAATGGCTCCATATTAGTCAAAAGAAAAAAGTTTTTAAAAAAATAGTAATGAAGATCTGCTTGTCATAAATCAGTCCATTTTTCATTTACTTCCTTTTACTGGAAAAAATTTAATTTTAGGTTATTTTGTTTTGTTTTGTTTTGCAGTTGCCATTGTTAAAATCAAAGAGGCACCTTTTTATCATCATCTGTATTCGCCATTAGCATTAAAGAATAATTTTTGGGATTTCATCTTTGTCTTTCAATTTTATAATCTCCGTTTTTCTAAAAACCTTAATTTTTCCCGCACTTTCTCAACCCAAAGAAACGATTTTTCTTCCGAGAAAATGAGATGGGAGAGAGTCCGACAAGTGGGTCTCGGCGAATCTTCCTTCGGGCCCGGAAAGAGATGGGGACACACTTGTAACGCCATTAAAGGAGGTCGATTTCTCTACGTTTTTGGTGGCTTTGGCAGAGACAATTGCTTAACCAATCAAGTTCATATCTTCGACGTTGGTGAGTATCTCCATTGGAAAAATGTTGTTCTTTTCTCTAACGTCGTCGATTCTCGTAGATGGTTTTGTAAAATGTCTCAATCTGTAGCGATTTTGTTCAATTTTGTAGGGTTTGGTTTTGTTCATTCGTGCGGTAGACCCCATCCTCAAAAAGAACTTTTTCATACTTTCTTGCAAATTTTAATCTTTGTCCTTTAGTACATAATTACTGTTTATTTCATTGTGATTCAGTACTTGAATGGTTTTGACTTTGTGATCCTTTTTGAAGATTTGTTTTCTTTTATCCAGTTGTTGTGTTGATAGTCATGTTTTCAAAATCTTCATTGTTGTAATAGTCTCATTTGTGGCAATTTTGTTGCAGATTCGCAGATATGGGCTCAGCCAGTAATCAAAGGTGTACCACCTTGCCCAAGGGATAGTCACAGCTGTACAACAGTTGGGGATAAACTTTTTGTGTTTGGTGGTACTGATGGGACTAAGTATCTCAATGATCTACACATTCTTGATACTTGTAAGCTCTCTTTAATCTCTTCTTTTGTTGTCTGGTTTAGTTCAAGATAATGGTGTTGAGTTAATTCTTCCTGGTATTATGAGGTTTTTGAGTCTGGATCCAATTCTTTTCTTTCCTTTTTTTTGTGTGTGTCTGGTAGCTTCAGATACTTGGAAATGCCCTGGTGTTAGAGGTGAAGGACCTGTGGCAAGAGAAGCTCATAGTGCAGCTCTCGTTAACAATCGTCTTTACATATTTGGTGGCTGTGGGAAAACTTCTGATTCGGATGATGAAGTGTTTTACAATGACCTTTACATATTCAACACAGGTATATACTACCTTAGGCTACTTTTTTAGTGTCTGTGGTCATCTATGAGGCATATGTGTAATCGAACTGGCTATAATCTTGTTTAGAGACTTATGTGTGGAAACGCGCTGTAACAACTGGGAAACCACCCTCTGCACGAGATAGCCACACTTGCTCAACATGGAATAACAAAATCATTGTAGTAGGTGGTGAAGATTTGAATGACTATTATCTCTCAGATGTTCATATCCTTGATACAGGTGCAAAAAAGCAATCTTTAAGCACATATTCCTTAATGTTTTTACTCGTGCAAGTGTTTTGATATTTCTGGTTCTTGTATTTTTTCAGAGACATTAGCATGGAAAGAGTTGAAAACTTCAGGGCAGGTTTTAACACCTCGAGCAGGTCATGTCACTGTTGCACTTCAGAGGAACTTAATTGTATTTGGAGGGTTTACGAATTCTCAGTATCTGTATGATGATCTCTATGTGCTTGATTTGGGTATGTAACTAATATCTTTTATTTAATGACAAGCCTTCAAATGCCTTATCTGTCGTCTGATATCAAAATAACTATTAATGTTAATTTTGTCTCTGTAGAAACGGCTGTATGGTCCAAGGTAGTTCCCATGGAAGAAAGGCCATGTGCTAGATTCTCTACCGCAGCAGTTTCTTTGGGTCCTTATAAGGATGGTTCGTTTTTAATTGTTGGTGGCTGCAATAAGAATCTTGAGCCGTTGGATGACATGTACTACTTGCACGCAGGTTTGTTATCTGTAGCTTAATGTTCTGAATTTGGTTATAGAAAAACATATCTTTGTGCAAGGTTTTGCTAATTGCCCCCCTAATCTTTCTTTGTTTATGGCTAATAGAAGGTGGATTCGAGTTCCAGTTTGATGAACATCCAGGGAGGTTGTCTCTAAGGAAACAAATGAAGCTAAAATGCCAAGGGCAGAAATTAGCTGTGGCTAGACCCAACATTGTCCAAGGTGTGTGCTATAACATGGAACTGTTACGTTTAATTGAAAAAAATTATGAAATCACTCAGTTGCTGTATATGGTATTATTGTAGGAAGTGAGAATCATCATCCTTTGAACATTGGCCCGGTTGATTCAAGAAAACCGACTTTTCAAGCCAGGGTTACTGAAAATGGCGCTTTAGGTTACACTATAGAAACGATCATTGATGGAAAGGTTCTTCGCGGTGTTTTGTTTTCAAACCGAAACAGCTCTGTTCCAACGGCAGATCCAAGCTGTAGTAATGGGTAAGTGTGCTAGTTATTATTTTTCCTTTTTTACCTTAGGTTGTAGTTTCTCTTTTGGTGCACTTCTTCTAAAGCATGGTTGATTTGTTTATTGTTTGCAGCAAAAGGCCTGTTATGTCGGATGGAGATTATGATCATAGAGCAAAGATGCCAAGACTTTGGAGCAAGGATTATGCTGGTAGTAGCCAACAAGCTGGAACTAGCCAACAAGCTGGTACTAGCCAACAAGCTGGTTTTGTTGATCGTTCTGATGATGCTAACAAGAAGGTTGCAGATTCAGATGATATGAACAGACCTATGATTGGCACTGCCGATGGTAATATAAACATGGCGGGACCACAGGTAGCAGAAACCGCTGCTGTTACCTCATATGTCAAAGATCAAGATGCTTCTCATGTCAATATGGTGTGTGACATTATCTCTAACAGCTTCAACTATTTAGAATGATTCTATTTCGTACCTGAAATTATGTACTGAATACTTTGCAGGGGATTGGGAACACAGAGCCATCATTGGTTAGTCTTGGTCAGGCGAGTGCAGAGCCATTGAGAAATGAGATATCAACAGGCGTTGAAGCTGCTGCTGAAGCTTGTCCTGGAGGAGGTTCAGTGCCAACAAACCAAGGTGATTCTTGAACAGGCATTGATTCAATATGTCATTAACTATTGACTAATAATAAGTCTAACTCATTCCTTGGATTGAACAGTTGCTGCAGAAGATTCAAACACAGAGCAAAAACCACAACAGCATTAACAACAAAGAAGGATCTTTTTTGGGGGCTGTACAGTAGATTTGGTTTAGAAGCTAAAGTAGAAGAAAAGTTAAGGATGAGAGTTGACCAAGACCACTCTTGTTTCTTGTTTTGTATTTGGAAGCTCTGCAATATATAGACTGCTTTTACTCTGTTGCCATTTCTTTTTTTTTGTTTCAATTTGTGAGGAGTCACAAAGTAGAGCACTATTGAAAAAAGCAAGTGGCTTTAAACTCTGATTTGGACTAGCAAATACACACTTAAACAATTTTACAGGTGGAATTTAATTTTAAAGCCATTTAAAAACTGCTCTTCACATTCTTTCTTTGTCAAAGTTTTGCTTCTTATGGGAATTATGATGGGACAATTTACTGAATAAATAATTTTTGGCTGTGTTTCTGTCTCTTTTGTTTTGGGTTTTGAATCTCTCTCGCAATGTTTCACCAAATGTTTATGTTTACGTTTGACATTTGTCTTTGTTATGATAGTTATCTAATGTAACCATCGATCAATAAATATCAAGTAACGAGACAAAAATTCGATGATTACAAGTTTTTGACAAATCATTATGGCGTGAAACCATGTGCCTCGATGATTGAGCATTCTTAATCTTTGACCGATACCACTTTAACCTATATAGTATTCTTTTATAACCCCTTTAACTTTACTTACTAATTTTACATAGTATATTAAAATGTGTAGCTTTGGAAATTGTTAATTGTGATATATAGTAGGATACTACACTACACGTATAGAAGAGTATACATTAAAAAATTATGTTGATACGTTTAGATCCAACGACAAAGAGTAAATGCTAAAGAAAGTAGAGATGCACCAGATAATAATTACTCTAATTGATCTATTACCAACCATAGTTATTTCTCTCATTATTTCTTAACTAACTTCTTTGACGCGTGTCTAATAGTAGTACTTTTGTTCTTTTACCAAACGCTTTTTAGTGATTTTTTCTTGTACCATTTCCATGGGGGGAAATGCTACAAGTACCAATAAGTATTTTCTGAAAATCCCAAAATATAAATCAGTAAACATGGCTACCAAATTAAAATATATAACCGTGTGATATGAAAATACAGTATAATTTGGAGATCAGGTTTATAAAAGTTCAAGTTGTCCTTGTTGGCAACCCAACCACTAAAGCATGTATTTCTCAACTAATCTTGCGACCAATTAATAATTTGAGCACGTATTTATACATATTAGACCCATTAGTTTCTTTTTATATGATGTCAAAAAAGAAGAAGAATACTTTTTTATATATTTCAATTATTTAATCCTCACTATTGCTTTTAACAAGTTCTATGCAGAAAAAAAATTACACAGAGAGTTCCACTATGAGAAATTAAACATTTTTTCGCAACTTTATGTTAACACGATGTCAAAACTTTATGTTTACACAATAATTAAGATACTTTATCTTAGATCTTAGTATGTTGAAGCTCGAGACACCTTTTTTTTTTGGTTCTTTCGTGGCAACATTATACTAGTAAATCAAGAGTTTTGTTAAAGCTAATGCTTTTTAGTAATTATCTATGCTTCTTTTTTGTGTGTGTACAACAATTGGTGTGCTTTTAAGTACATAAGAAAATGATAGTAACTCGAACTAGTCTACTAGAGTCTATAGTATACGCCACCTAAGAAATACGAAAGTAACAATTTGCGATAGAGAAAGAAAAGTCAAACATCTAATTTATATGGTTGTCAATTTTTATAAATTATGAGTCGAAAATGACAAGAAAAAGAACAACAAGAATAAGGTGCTGCTGATATGTAAAAGGGGACATAGAAAGGACAAAGCTTTCGTCTGAAAGACAAAGAAGCAGAAAATGACGAGTTTTTCTTTTCTTTTTTTCCTTTGAAACGAAATATATAAATTAGGTAAAATGTGGGAAAATATGTCGTTGTTATACTTTGATTACACAATTTTGTTTTCCCTACCTCCGCGGACTGTATTTAATGCCCATCCGTGACCTCAACGGCAAAAAAATTAAAGACAATGTTTGTGTGATATACTGTATTTCTAATTAGATTCATACATATCTAATTTTGGATTGAAAAACATTAGATTTCATTTTGATGGTGGTGGAAAGTGAAAGTGCTTTTAACTGGTGTTAACCAAACTGAGTGGCTTAGTGTTCACATGCAATGTTTAAAACGGACGTTAAAATATATAGTTTGACATTTTTACATTGGAAAAGCGTAAACATTATCTAGAGATTTTGATCTGTCTTAATCTTAGTATGAATTTTGTTTATAACATGCCGACATTTTTTCAGAGTACTAAGAGTTTGAATGAATACAGCAGATGGGGCACTTAAAATCATTTGCGAATTAAACTATTTTTTTTACTATTTATAAGTTATAGTCTATAATAGTGCATACATAAAAAAACAAAAAAAAACTATTGTGGATTAACTGTTGTTCAAAATTAAACTAAAACCACAGTGAATTGTAAATTGTTGTAAAATAGAAATGGTTTAATCTGCTAATGATTTTGTCTATTGCATCCGTAATCACCATTTAGAAACCTAGAAATGATTATATATTTATGGGAAAATTTGTATTTGGTGTGATTAGGAAGAAACAAATACTGTGACATTTTATAAATAAACCAAGATCATCTTTATATACATATAAAAAATAAATATTTGGTGCCAGAAAATAAGAAAAACCAAAAATGAATCATACTGAGGAAATGTAGAAGACCTGACAGAGGTCACATGTGTAAGAAGTAAAACAGATCCACTCTTCACATGCTTTTGTGAGATGGAGAGCCATCTGTATATCTCCCACACACACACACACCCTCCAATGTCTTTCTCTCTCTCTCTCTTTTATTTCTTCTTCGTTTAATATCTATAATAATCAATAAGATAATCTAAAAACTCTTGGGGCTTTGGGAGAAGAAACTAAATTAAGAACTGGTTTTATGCATAATTCTCTTTTTTTCTTTTCTTCTATACATTTATTTATTTAGAGAAAAAAAAAAAGAATCCTAACATTTTCCAATAAGCATTATGTGGCTGTATTTCCGGTTTGTGCTCTGAGCAGTTACCAGTGAGTACAAAACAGAGGAACATTTAGTCTCTTCTTGGATCTACAAGAGATTCTTTTGTTCCTTTCTTTCTTTAATCTTAATTCTTCTTGATTTGGCGGTTTCTCTACTTCTGCAACTCTTTTCTTTTTCCCTTCTTTTCATTGGCTCTGTCGATTTTAAAACACATTCTGTGTTTTCAGACAAAAAGGGGCATACATGTTCTGTAATAATGGTGCTTATCTGGAATTAGATTAGCTCACTTAATCCTACTAGTCTTCTTCTCCTTGTTCTATTGAAGATTAGATCGAATTACCAAAAAGGTTTTTTTTTTTTTTTAAAAAAAATTTCTTCCTTTTTACCTTTTCCTTTTGTCTTCAGTGGAATCTGGGAATCTAAGGTTTTTTCAAAAGGCGCAAACTTTTTACTTTGTTTCCTTTTAGATCCGTAGGTTTTCTATTTAGAACTCTGATTAAAAAGAAGGGCTTTTTTGTTGGGTAAGCTTTTAATTAGCTGGAGTGACAATGGGGTTCTTGATTTGAAAAATCTTGAACGGGTTTCAAGTTTCTACAAAGAGAAAGGCTAAAAATTTGGAGTTTTATGAATATGGAAGGTGCGTCATTCTCGTTATAGTTTTTAGTGGTGGTTACTGTTGATGATGGTGATTGAGAAAGAAAAAAAGTTAGCTTTATAAGTTACATCGTCTCTTCCAAATTATTGCAAACACATCATTGAGCCAAAAAGTTTGGGTTTTTGGAAATCAATAAAGAAGAGACACACCACAGAAGAAAGTTTCAAAGCCAAAAAGAAAAAAAAAAAGAGCTCTTTTTTTCTTTCTGCAACAGAGAGTTGTTTTGTGATCTATAGAAAATGGCTGCGAAGCTTCTGCATTCATTGGCAGATGATAGTGCAGATCTACAGAAGCAAATTGGATGTATGAATGGGATTTTTCAAATCTTTGATCGTCACCATGTTCTCACTGGCCGGCGAAAAAGCCTTACTTTAGGTAAATAATTTTTATTACTAATAATAGTATATTTGATATAATTAAATCACTCATTTTCTACTCTCTATGGTTCGTGTCTCGTAGTCGTTGACTTGTATTTGATCACATTTGTATTTCTTAATTCATGTTTACTTGTCTTTATGTATGTTCTTCTCTGTTTTGTTTTGGCTCTGCATCTGCCAAATGCAGTGATTCTTTCATTATAAAGGTTTAAGTTTTGGTTGTTTTTTCTGCTTTCTCAGTGATGTTGATCTACCGAATCTTTTGGTTAGATTTAGTTTCCCTTATTGTTGCTAGATTTTGACTTTTATTAACCTTAGGCTCTTAAATGTTTCCAACCAAATGTGATAAACTCAAGTTTGACTAGTAGGTTCTTGTAGATTTCGGTTTCTTGTTTGAGAGTTTTGATAGATTCCTCAAGTTTGTTTTATGTGTTTATTGCAGGTAATGGAAATGCCAATAGTATCAACTTTGATAGAGACTCTGTTGATACATTTTATCAACAAAAAGAAACTGTAAGTTGCTTCTATCTTCAAAAGATTTCATTGATACCAATGTTTTCCATAAGATCATAAGGTTTTTGCATTTCAGTTTCAGGACTCAACCATTAGTGGAAATGTGAAAGAAAAGCGAAGAGTTTCAACAGAATCATCAAGAGTTTCTTTCTCATCTTCTTGCTCCTCCTCACTATCGTCTTCTGAGTTCAATAGAGGAGTTCAACCTGAAGCTTCTTCTTATGACCGAGCCCATTTCCCCGAGTCTCCTTCAAGTGATCCTGAGATGACTGAAGGGAATGGATTTTCACATCTAGGACTTGACCTCAGAGACGTTGTGAGAGACTCAATGTACAGAGAAGCTAGAGGGCTTTTGGTGAAGAGTCCAATGACAAGAGATGAAGTAGTTAGACGTAGCAGACGAGAGGATTCTCCAAGACCTTATGGTTTGAAGCAATCAACTCCTGTTGATCTCAATGAGTCCTTTAGGGTTTTAGCTAAACTTAGAGAAACATCTCAGCATTATAACGAAGTTGTCACTAAAGATGCACCTCGTTACTCAGTTGATTCTCATGACACGTTGAAATCAAGACAGAAGCTGAAAGAGTTGCCTAGGCTTTCTCTTGATGGTAGAGAACGAGTGAGTGTTGATCCCAAGTCAAGTAAGGTCTCTGAAAGTTCAAGTAGTAGCAAGAAACGACCACCAAGTGTTGTTGCAAAGCTCATGGGGTTAGAAACATTGCCAGGTTCTCCATTGGGTAGAGACATCAATCAGTTTGGTTTGAACAAAACCGATCAAAACGAAGATCCATTCTCAAGATCATTGAGGGAGAAAAATCTAAACCGTGCGATCCGTTTTTCTCCTAGCTCACCAAGAAGCTTGGGAAAAGACCCGTCTTCTCCAAGATGGAGAAATAACTCTGATTTTGTTATGAAGCCTCTATCAAGTTCAAGATTCCCTATTGAACCAGCTCCATGGAAGCAAACTGATAGAAACCGAGTTTTGCAAAAGCAAGCTGTGAAAGCAAAACCTACTGTGTACAGTGAAATGGAGAAGAGACTGAATGATCTTGAGTTCAAACATTCAGGAAAAGATCTTCGAGCTCTTAAACAAATACTAGAGGCTATGCAGTCAAAAGGGTTCCTTGATGATACTGAGAAACAACCACAATCATCCTCAAGCTTTACACCTCAAAGAGATTACGAAAGAGCAAATTCTTCAACGTCAAACCATGCAATGCCATCAAGAACTAGAGTCCAGTCTTCTTCATCTTCATCTAATCAGGTTTATCAATCTCCAATTGTGATTATGAAACCAGCCAAACTTGTTGAGAAGGCTGGTATTCCTACGTCATCTCTTATTCCAATTCACAGCTTATCTGGTCTCAATAAGATCCGTAGAGAGAAACCTGATAATAAAGAAACTTCAACAAGTAGTAAACGGGTGACAACAAAAGATCGTAGTCATGTAAACAGAAGAGCTGAATCGGACAGCAGAAATGTGCGGTCTGGTTCAAAAAAGCCTCAGCAGGTTTCTAAAGAAAGTAGTTTAAAGTGTTCAGGATCTGTAAGTCCAAGATTACAGCAGCAGAAGAAGATTGAGTATGACAAACGTTCACGGCCACCTACTCCTCCTTCTGATTTAAGGAAACCGTTAAACCGACAGCCTGTGGAATCTACTTCTCCTGGTGGTAGACGTAGACCAAAAGCTCAGAAGAGTTTGCAACAAAATGATGACCAACTTAGTCAAGCGAGCAATGAATCTAGGACTTCAAGTCATGACATGTGTACTCAATCTGAAACAGAAGCCGATGGTGGTAAAAGTCCATCTGTAATCGAGGCAGCTAAAGCTGTAGTTTCTAACTTAATGCAGAATGTGAGTTCTGATTCTTATTGGTAAAGTCTATGTGTTTGGTGTGAAAGTGTTTTAAGTTAATCCTCACAAGTTTTGTTTTGTGTTTTGACTGTTTTCAGAAATTGAGTCCAAGGTTTAGTGAAGATGGATCATCAGCTAACCTTTCACTGGTTGCGCTGGAACATCCAAGTCCTATTTCTGTTCTTGATGCCTCAATTTACAGAGAAATTGAACCATCTCCTGTGAAGACACAAGGTAACAAACTGATTCTCTCTTGTGCAAACATAAAAGTCACTTTAACATTCTATGACCAGGGATTAACTCTTACATCTGTCTGTAGCTTGTTTAGCTTGGGAAATTTTTCTCTTTTACAATATTTTTTCCATTTTTGACTCAGAACTGATAATGTGATAGGTGGTAATGTTGTCCATGACTCTGGTGATGAACATTGTGAGGACCAGTGGAATCCAGCATACAGTTTCTCAGAAACCACATCAAGCTTTTCGCCTGAGATAAACCGTAAGAAGCTTCAGAATGTTGAGCACTTGGTTCAAAAGCTCAGAAGATTGAACTCTAGCCATGATGAAGCCAACCAAGATTATATTGCATCGCTCTGTGAGAATGCAGATCCTAGCACCGATCATAGATACATCTCTGAGATTCTATTAGCCTCGGGTCTTCTCCTTAGAGACCTTGGCTCAGGATTAACAACGTTTCAGCTACACCCTTCAGGCCACCCAATCAATCCCGAGCTGTTCTTTGTTCTTGAGCAGACAAAAGGAAGCAGCACTACGCATCTGTTACACAAAGAAGAAAGCAAGGTTAGGAACAATGAGAAGCTCAACCGAAAACTTGTGTTTGACACTGTTAATGAGATTCTGGTGGAGAAACTAGCTTCAGTTGAAGCCACGACGAATCCATTGACGAAGTCATCTGCTAAGATGGGTCAAAAAGCAATGAGTGCGCAACAGCTACTGAAAGAACTGTGTTTAACGATAGAAACATTGCAAAAGCAAGCCACAAAGAGATCAGAAAACTTCTTATTGGAGGAAGAAGACGATTTCTTGAAAAGTATACTTGCTGAAGATGTGATGGTTCGATCTGGGAAGTGGGCAGATTTCAGTGGAGAAATCTCAGGATTGGTGTTGGATGTGGAGAGGCTTCTCTTCAAGGATCTGGTTAATGAAATCATTCATGCCGAGACTAGCCGTCTGCAAGCAAAGTCAGGAAGGCGAAGAACGCTTTTTGCAGAGCAGTAGCCAAGTTTGTTGAAGAAGACTAAATATATACACAAGTGGTTTCTCTAACTCTTTAACAATGTTTCACTCTTGTATTTTTTTTTTGTCTTGCTGATTCTTATTCTCGTTTTTGGTTCTTCTGTATTATACAGCAGGGTAATAAATAATCATATGGTTTGTTATGTAATTACTGAAGTTCTTGAGATGGTTACCTGAAAAAGAAAACACTGTAAAGTGGTATAGTTTAGAATTCATAAAAGAAGAAAGAGAACTAACGGCAAGTTCTCTGTATCTATTATTATTGTTTTTGAATCTGCCTAGTCTTCTCTGCTTTGAGATTGTTTCATGCAAGTTCTTGTATTTAATCCAAACCAGCTCCAAGATATGTTTGACGCATTACAGAGGAATCAATACATAAGTTATAATATGGTTTTTAAGCAGGAGGTTTGAGAAGAACAACAACAGATGATGGACGACAACGAAACTAACATATAAGAAGCATTTGGCACCTGCAGAGTTTTACTATAACAAATTCTTCGCCTTGCGGATAAAAGTATCAACAATGTAGAACCAAAATCTGCTCCAAAGAGAATCAAAAGAGAGAGATGCGAATATTCCAAGAAGTGTTGTCACATAGGCAGCAGCAAAACTCCAGTAGAAAGATACCATGTCGATTAAAGATTCATCAGCTTCAACTCTGTTATATGGTTCGTCAGAGTCATTATTACCATTGCAGCTTAGGTTGGTAGGTTTCCCACATAGAAGAGGATTACCTAAGTAGCTTTTTGTCTCGAAGGTGTTAAACTGTTTTCCCTGTGGAATGACTCCTGATAAGTTGTTGTACGAGACATTGAAGACAGCAAGGCTGCTTAGATCTGTTAGCTGAGGCGGGATCCGACCTTGTAATCTGTTGAAAGAAAGATCAAGGCTTTCCACATTCTTCAGACCTGAAAAGCTTTCTGGTATTACTCCTGTTAACTTGTTGTGAGAAAGATTGAGAGCTTGTACTTCCAGAAGCCCTCCAAGCTCTACCGGGATCTCACCAGTTAGCTCATTTTCTGAGAGATCCAATCCAAATAATAATTTGAGATTTGTACCCCTGTAAGCATCGTATCTGTGTTTTGTTGCAAATTCAATTTTCGTCTGTCTGCTGGCTCCAAATTCCTTGGAAAACGGATCTAGCTCGAGCAGAGATTTGAAATATGTATCGAAATATCGTGTTGAAGTCACAAGTCCGGAATCATAATTAGAATCATCTTTCCCAAAGCCAAAAGATGTATTGGCGAGACAAGAAGGTATGGATCCATTCAATATGTTGTTGGAAAGGTCGAGAAGTTGAATGTTGCTTAGGCCACACAACTGATGGGAAATACCACCTGTTAAATTATTCCCCCGAAGAAGAAGAATACTGAGGTTTTCAGTGTTGTTGAAATCCGGAATATTCCTAGAAAATCTATTATTCCTCAGATCAAGCACAGAAACATTCACTAACGAGTTCGGAATAGCTCCTGATAAATTATTGCCTTGCAGAAGTATCACTCTCCGAAAAAAAGAACTGACATGAAAAGAAGGTATGCCCCCAGATAAATTGTTTTCAGAGAGGTCCAGTAGTATAAGATTGGAAATGTTGAACAAGGAAACAGGTATTTCTCCTTCCAAAGAGTTGTTTGAAAGCAGTAATGTATCTAATTCTGGAAGTTCGCCAATCCAACTTGGAATAACACCGGAGAGATTGTTGTTCGAGATGTCAAGTATATACAAAGATTTCAAGCTCCGCAAACCTTGTCCAATCTTTCCTGTAAACTGATTATTATCCATCAACAACGCAACTATAACATTAAAGTTGGCTGATTCTAGAAAGAGAATCTCTCCACTAAGATTGTTATGTGACATCTTCAACATTTCCAATGAATAACAACCCTTTAACAAACTTCTCGGTAGCTTCCCCTGGAAATTGTTGTGAGATATATCCATATTTTCAATTCTCTTCATGTTACCCAGAGAAGATGGCAGCTTTCCTTGAAAACCATTATTCGCAAGATTCATATATTTTAAATAAGGAAGTATCCACCCAATGTTTTTAGGAAAGAGTTGATCAAATTCATTAACTGACACATCGAGGCAACGCAGATTACTTGAAGATTTTGGTAGCTGAAAGCTTGTAAAAGAATTATTTTGGAGAAGCAAAACCTCGAGTCTTGTATTGTTCTCTAACAGCCAGTAAGGAAACTTTCCAGAAATTTTATTATCAGAGAGATCAACAAGACGCAATCCCTTCTGGTATAAGAGAAGATGAGGAACCTTCTCCAAATTGCAAGTTTTTAGTGAAATAACACTCAACTGAAATTTTGGCCTCCAAGACATTTCCGACTCTAGATGAAGTGAGTTCGAAATTGAGCCAAGTTTCAAGACCTTAAGCTTTGAGAGGTTGGTTAGCGAACCAAGTGAGAAGACTCCTTCGAAGTTGTTATCAAACAACGATAAGTACTCAAGGGATTCCATGTTACCCAGAGCATCTGGTAGCTCCCCAGTCAAATTGTTCGATGAAAGATCAAGAACTCGAAGTCCAGTGAAGCTAGTTATGCATAAAGGAAACTGACCTACAAGTCTGTTATTACTGAGATCGACCTCTTCCATATTCTTCAATTTGCAAAACTCTACAGTAAACAAATGCAGAATTTTAAGTCAATTAAACGTGAATGAACCACAATTCTTTATCTAAACCTTGGATTATTTGGGTAAACTTACCAGAAAATTCAACTGAGCCAGAAAATTCATTGCTACTTAGATCCAGAGCTTTCAGCTTCCTTAGGGCAGATGAGAACTCTGCCATCAGAAAAAAAGCACACAAAGCTACGTTAAATACGAACACGAATGATCTCAAGGATGATATATAAACCAATGCAACAATGTTGTTTGCAGCCTTTATAATCACTTAAATTTCTACCCTAGAAAATAAAGCCAAGCATTTTATGGACAGCTACCTCGTAGTGGAATGGAGCCGTTAAATCTGTTTCCACTTAGGTCCAGCAGTTCCAAGTTTTTCAAATCTTTGAGTTCTGAAATGCAGGTCAACGAATTTTTAAATTGCATAATTCTATCAAAAGATACATCATCCAGAAATAGGCTACGCTAAATATTGACTTAGATAGGAATGAAGAAGTATACCTTTAACATGAAGAGGGCCGCCCCTGCCCATGTAGTTACTCCTAAGAAACAGAGTTGTGAGTGATGTAGCAGCATTAAGAAATGGAAGTATGCTTTTATTGAATCTATTATAAGAGAGATCAAGGATCTCCAGGTTTCTTAATCTCCTTAGGCTTTTATATCCTGCAAACGAGAAACCTGTTAACAAACTAACATAGCTCACTTTAATCACTTCAATATCTACAATCATAATTTTAATCTGCTCTACATGCAACTTGCACTAGCACTGTATGGAGTATGGACTTTGGAAAGAATCATGAGTAATTTTGTTAACAGGTTTCTCGTTTGCAGGATATGAGCAGGTTTTGTTAACAGGTTTCTCCTTGTGTTAGATGTAATTTTGTGCCAAATGGCATAGATTTATCTGGATATGAGCAAGTTAGTTAATACAGATCTATAATTGTAGATATTTAAGGGAAAAATGTTTCCAAATAGACCACAAGAGGTAAAAAATAAACACAACGAGAAACTCTGGTATACCTTCCACATCATCAAACAAGCCACAGAACAATGAATAGGATAAGTTCAGACTTCGAACTTCTTCAAAGGGATGCAGCAAAGAAAGGTTTAGGAGACAATTAAAATTGGGGAGCAGGTAACCCAAACCAATCCCGATCACCCGTCCGCTAGTACGATTGCACTTAATTTCCTCCCACTGGCAGCAATCGCTCTTTGTGTCATTAGTCCAAGTAGGCAGAACGTAGTCGGATAGGTCTTCTCTACTCCTTGGGAGCAGGTATTTCTTGAGCTCCAACAAAGCTTCCTTTTCTTTATCGACACAACTTCTGCATTCATGTATCTGTCCCAACAGTAACATCACCAATATCAAGTATTTGCTCAACAACACCTTCCCTTCCATAGCAAATCTGATATAAAAAAACCGAAAATAAAAGAAACTCAAAACGCTATATATGACTGAGTTCAATGCAAAGATATTCACGTTTATAAGAATTTCAAAATTTTCAGAAGAAAACACCAACGAGAAATAATTGTAGATATTCACGTAGTGTGAATGATCACTATCGTTCGTTTACTTTTGAACTGTACGACATGATCGTTTAAGCCTAACTCAAGGTCTTTGTAGAAAATGTGTGGTCAGCATCTTTTACTCCGACAAAGCTTTTTTCATATGATAGTTTGCTTATTACTTTATTAGTAACCAATTAAGTTGAGGAATGAAAGTATTGTCACGTAGGTCCAGTTATGAAAGTTTGAATTGATTAATTTGATTTTAAAAAAACATATACTCATAATTATTTGCTTTTTTTTTTGTCTTTCTACTTAGACAAGCTTATATGATATGAAATAAAAATTCATTACCACTAAGACCCAAATCTTTCAAATTTCTCAAGGCAGACAACTCTGTAACAAGACAAAGCCAAGGTACAAGTACGAACATAACGAGTCCAATCTAACAATGTTACGTTGTACTATACAACACAAACAGAAAAACAAGAAGGCCATTCATTTTGTTTTCCTGAATAAACAAAGTTGTGAGTGACGTTGCAGCAGTAAGGAAAGGAAAAATGCTGTTGTTGAATTTATTTGATGAGAGATTCATAATCTCAATCTCAAGGTTTCTTAATCTTCTTAAGCTTTTATTATAATTTTAATGTGGTAAGGGACTGTAATTGACTGTCTGATGTAATCGCAACATGGCTTCAGCAAATTAATGTCGAAACCGAGAAAGTCTAAAGTACCATAATATCAAAACTATGATTTAGTCCATCTAGGCTTTTCAGAATGTTAAAAGTAACTAGGGAGAGAGAGAGCCTAATATACCTTCCATATCATCAAACAAACCACTGAATCCAAAGTAAGTGTGAATATGCTTGTTTTTGTAAACATTATACATATAAAACTGGAGCCCACCCGAAGTTATTTTGCACATGGCTCAACAAATTTATGAACCAGTCCTGATTTCATATTTGGCTTATCGATGATATTCTGTAAGCATGTGTGGCTATGGCCAAAGAATCTCCATCCACAGCTATGGCTGCCACGTTAGTGAAAAAGAGGGAAGATTGAGACTGTTTTCATCAAATACAATGTAAAACTCAGAATTGCACTAAAGTTCATCTCTCAAAATCAATTTAAGTAAACAACAGTAATCCAAAGGTAAGGAAAAAAAAACATGTCGAACTTGACAAATAAATTTAAATGCATTGAATCAAACTTCAAAGAATCAAAAACCAGAACAGAAACACAAAGCAGAGCACACAGTATATGATGATTCAAAAAACTCACACAAAAAAAAAAAAAAAAAAGGAAAGAAAAAAGGAGAAGAGTTGACCAGTGATCAAAACGAAGAGTAAGAAAGAAACCAAGTGAAGTGATTCAGAACGATCATCTGCCATTATCACACGGGTTACCATTTTCATCATCCTCCACATCTTCTTTCTTCAAGTTAATATTCAAAATTTCCGTGGAAAAAGCCAAGTTCGCCAATGAAATAGTTGAATATCTACAAAGTCAAAGTCCCAATTAATGAAACAATTATAAGTCGTGTTACATGTGTAGCGTAAGAGATCACTATTCTTGACTACTTTGAATTACATGGGAGAAGACTCGTATTGGTAGAAATTTTTCTTAATCGTTTCGTTTGATATGTATGGTGTTCTCAGCATCTTTAAACTTTTATAATAAATACATAATACGAAATTGCTTACTAGTAAACAAATGGATCCAAATCAATTTGTTTTTTTTTTTTCTGAATTAAAGACATATTTTGAAGCACAATAAACTTAATGGATCCAACAAAAGATACACTAACAATCAGTAAAAAGGCCTTGCTAATTATCGACTTAGTTAAAAATGGAGAAACTCACCTTCCATAGGAAAAGGGCCATTCATGTTGTTACTCCTAAGAAACAAAGTTGTAAGTGATGTAGAAGCATTAAGAAAACGAAAGGTGTTGTTGTTGAAACTATTTAAAGACAAATCCATAATCTCCAGGTTTCTTAATCTCCTTAAGCTGTTATAACCTGCAAAATACAATCTTGATAAGCATAGAATGGTAGCATATCTCACTCCAGTCATTTAGTATAATTCTGCACATAAACTCTATTCATATGATGGGAAAGTAAGTGACCGTCTAATCACTAGGGAAAAACAAAAATGATAAAACCTAATCACTAGGGAAAGCATGGTACCTTCCACATCATCAAAAAAGCCATTGAATGGATTGAGTTCTACTTCTGCCCTGAATTCTCCGTCTTCGTAAGATAAGTCCAGACTTCGAATCTCTTCAAAGGGATGCAGCAAAGAAAGATTTAGGGGAAAACTCTCTCTGTAATACAGTTGACCAAAGCCAATCTCAGTCACCCGTTTGCTTGTACGACTGCACTTAATGCGATTCCACAGGCAGCAATCAATCTTTGTGTCATTAGTCCAATCTAGGAGACCAAAGTCGGCGGGCTCACTCCTTGTGATCAGAAATTTCTTGAGCTGCAGTAAAGCATTCCTTTCTTTCTGAATACAGCTTTTGTTTCCATGTAGCTGCCCCAACAGTATCATCATCACCCATATCAAGTATTTTCCCAAGAACACCTTCGCTTCCATTGCAAACAGAACAGAACAAAAATGCAAATGAAAGAGAATCCAAAGTGAGGGTGAGTTCAGTGCAAATATCTCCAAGTTTATAAGAATTCCAAATTTCCAGAAGCAAAAACCAAGTTCAAGAAATAATTGTATAAATAAAAGTCAAAGTCCTAGTCGTAGCGTGAGTGATCATTGTCGTCTATCGTTTACTTTTGAGTCGTATGATAAGATTCGTTTCGCTTGATCCCAAGTCAAAGTCTATGTAGAAAATGAGAGGTTAGCATTTTTACTCCGACCAAGCTTTTTATCATATCATATTTTTGCTTATTAGTATCCACACACACAAAAGTTTATTGTGTGTCTTGTTTCTTCGTAACTGGATTATGCATAATAGTGTATCTTAATTTCTAGAAATATTTACGAGACATTTTATTAATCAACATCTGTTCTATCTAAAGAAATTCATACAAAAAGCATTCATTTTATCAATTTTATTCAAGTGTTTTTTTTTTTGCTTGAATAGGAATATCGAAGAATTGAGGTGAATTGATTCAAGGCAACATATTTTCCACAGAGGTGATGAAAGCATCAACAAGGCAGAGCCATGCTCTGGACTCCAAGAACAATCAAAGCACATAAGTAATTAACAAAGGAAGAGTAAACACAATTTCCAGCTTTGGCCGCAAGATTAAACACATTCAGCGAATTTCATGAAAAATTGTCTAACCTTTAAAATCTGCCAAACAAATGAGCCGAAACACTCATAACGGTAACTGACTTGCTGATCTGCCACGTCAGAAACAAGGGCCGTTAGCGCCTAAACGCCAATCCCTAAATTTAGTCGCGAGTGAAATCACTAAATTTCCACCTCCAACCGTCAAACGCAAATCTCTCAAACGCTATAACATTGCAGAAGCTACCATCATTGCCACCCTTCATCGGGATTTGGAATAGCTATTGTTACGAAGCCGAGATGATGATGATTGCCAAGATGAGTAAAGATAATCGTGTTTTATCTGGATTTCACTTTTATTTGATGAGGGATTTTGTTTGTAATTATTATTAGCTGAGGGGTTGCTTTGTTAATAATATTTTCTTCCCTATAAACAATAGTTGGGTAATATTCACTAAATGACTTAAAAGTTTTTTAAAAAGGTACAAAGAACCCATCGACAATGGATGATTCTTCACCTCACATTCAGAGAGACACAGAGAAACTAGAAGCTTTTTTATTAAGACTCCTATGACAAGAGAGGATTCTCCGAGGCCTTGTGGTTTGTAGCAGTCCACTATTGTTGATCTTAATGAGTCTTTTACAGTTCTTGCAAAAGAAGTAAGCAACTTGATACTCTGTTGATTCTCACGATATGCAGACAAGCTTTCTAAAAGTTTCAGTGGAAGCTGTTCAAGCATCATCAAGAAACTCTAAGTAAATACACGAGTGGATTTCTTCTTTCTCTAACTCTTTAACTGTGTTCTGTCTCTCTCTCGTTTTTGTTTTGTCCTTACTGATTCATATGCTCATTTGGTTTTTCTACATCAGGATAATTGAAATTGTCGCATACAGAGAATTATCTATTTAACCAACCACTAAGCCAATTCAAAGATAACTTTGGGACATTACATTTATTCAAAGAGAAAGAGAGATAGTACATAGGAATTCAAACACAAGTTGTTTTGTGAAGAACAGATGTGGACAGTATAAGAATTTGTTACCAACAGTGGTTTTACCATAACAAATTATTTGCCTTGTGGATGAAAAGATCAACGATGTAGAACCAAAATCTGCTCCAAGGAGAATCAAAAGAGAGAGATGCAAATATTCCAACAAGTATTGTCACATAGGCTGCAGCAAAACTCCAGTAGAATGATACCATGTCGATTGTGGATTCATCAGCATCATCTCCATTATCTGTATCTTGAAAGTTATTGCTCTCGCAACTTAGATTGATAGGTTTCCCACATAGAAGAGGATTACCTAAGTAGCTCTGTGACTCGAAGGTGTTAAACTGTCTCCCCTGTGGAATGATTTCTGATAAGTTGTTGTATGAGAGATTGAACACAGCGAGGCTGCTTTGATCTGATAGTTGTGACGGGATTGGACCTTGTAATATGTTGAAGGAAAGATCAAGGCTTTCCACATTCTTCAGATCTGAAAAGCTTTCTGGTATCACTCCTGTTAACTTGTTGTGAGAAAGATTAAGAGATTGTACCGCCAGAAGACCTCCAAGCTCTACAGGGATCTCGCCACTTAGCTCATTTGCTGAGAGATCCATACCAAATAATAAATAGAGATTTGTACCCCTGTAGGCATCGTATCGGTGTTCTGTAGCAAATTCAATTTTCGTCTGGGTACCGGACTGGTATCCCGAGTTAAACACATCTCTCACAATTAGTGATTTGAAATACGTAACAAACGATACTGATGTACCCATAGAGGCTGAATCATAATTATAGCCTAATGTATCATCTTTCCCAAAACCAAAAGATGTATTGGTGAGACAAGAAGATATAGATCCATGCAGTCTGTTGTTTGAAAGATCCAAAAGTTGAATGTTTCTTAGGCCACACAACTGGTGGGGAATACCACCTGTTAACTTATTCCCCCGAAGAAGCAGAATACTGATGCTTTGGGTGTTGATGAACTCCGGAAGATTCCCAGAAAATCTATTATTACTCAGATCAAGTGCAGTGACATTCACTAACATCGTGTTTGGAATTTCCCCTGATAAATTATTGCCTCGCAGAAGTATCACTCTCCCTCTCTGAAATATAGAACTGACATGTATGCCCCCAGATAAATTGTTTGCAGACAGGTCAAGTAGCTGAAGACTGGACATGTTGAACAAGAAAACAGGTATTTCACCCTCCAACGAGTTCTTTGAAAGCAGTAATAGATTTAAGTTAGAGAGTTCGCCAATCCAGATTGGAATAACACCGGAGAGATTGTTGTTCGAAATATCAAGCATATACAAAGAGTCCAAGCTCCGCCAACCTTGTCCAATCTTTCCTGTAAACTGATTATTATCCATAGACAGCTCAACTATACTAGTAAAGTTGGCTGATTCTTGGAAAATCTCAACACTTAGATTGTTATATGACATCCTCAAGATAGTCAATGAATAATAACAACCCTTGAAGAAATTTCTCGGTAGCTTCCCATGGAAATTGTTGTTAGATATATCCATATATACAATACTCTTCATGTTACCAAGAGAAAATGGCAGCTTTCCTTGAAAACCGTTATTTGCAAGATCCATATATTTTAAGAACGGAAGTATCCACCCGATGTTATGAGGAAATAGTTGATCAAATTTATTAACTGACACATCCAGGAAAACCAGATTATGTAAAGATTTTGGTAGCTGAAAGCTTGTAAAAGAGTTATTCCGTAGACACAAAACCTTAAGTTTTGTATTGTTCTCTAACAGCAAGTAAGGAAACTTTCCAGAAATTTTATTTTCAAAGAGATCAACAAATCGCAAATCCTTCTGGTCTAAGAGAAAAGTAGGTACCTTCTCCAAATTGCAAGTTTCTAGTGAAATGGCACTCAACTGGAACTTTGGCTTCCAAGAACTTTCCGACTCTAGTTTAAGTGAGCCAAGCTTTAAGACCTTAAGCTTTGAGAGGTTGGCTAGCGAACCAAGTAAGAAGACGCCTTCGAAGTTGTTATCAAACAACAATAAGTACTCAAGGGCTTCAAGGTTACCGAGGGCATCTGGTAGCTTCCCAGTCATATGGTTCGATGAGAAATCAAGAACTAGGAGTCCAGTCAATCTAGTTATGCAAAAAGGAAACGGACCCACAAGTCCGTTATAACTGAGATCGAGCTCTTCTATATTCTTCAATTCGCAAATCTCTACAGTAAACAAATGCAGAATTTGAAGTCATTAAACGTGAATCAACCACAATTCTTGATCTAAACTTTGAACTATTTGAGCAAACTTGCCTTGCAATCCAATTGAGTCAGAAAATTCATTGCCACTTAGTTCCAGAGCTTTCAGCTTCCTCAAGGTAACTGAGAACTCTACCACAAGAAAAAAACACACAGAGATGAACAAGTTTAACTACGAACTTGATGATCTCAATGATAAATATATCATAAATTAATCATCCATTGTTTGCAGCCTTTATAATCACTTAAATTTCTACCCTAGAAAATAAAGCCAAGCATTTTATGGACAGCTACCTCGTAGTGGAATGGAGCCGTTAAATCTGTTTCCACTTAGGTCCAGCAGTTCCAAGTTTTTCAAATCTTTGAGTTCTGAAATGCAGGTCAACGAATTTTTAAATTGCATAATTCTATCAAAAGATACATCATCCAGAAATAGGCTACGCTAAATATTGACTTAGATAGGAATGAAGAAGTATACCTTTAACATGAAGAGGGCCGCCCCTGCCCATGTAGTTACTCCTAAGAAACAGAGTTGTGAGTGATGTAGCAGCATTAAGAAATGGAAAGATGTCGTGGCTGAAATCATTTGACGAGAGATCCAGAATCTCCATGTTTCTCAATCTATTTAGACTTTTATAACCTGCAAACGAGAATCTGATTAACAAAATATATGAAAATAGCATAGCTCACTCTAATCACTTAAATATCTTCAATTAGTTAGGGGCTGTTTGTTTGCTTATTTGTCATTTCCATTCAACTAGATCATCTAGATATTCCATCTCCCTAATCCATCTAGATGATGTTTGTTTTATTTTGGATTATTTATGTAGATGATCCATTTGAATGAACTTTTGTTTGTTTGCCTAGTTAATGTAAATTTTCATCTCCCTCTAAATGTTTTTAATAAGAAAATAATTAAAATACTCATTATTTAATTTAATTATATTTAAATTTTAAACATATTTTAAAAAGATAATAATAAAATCATAAATATATTACTATAATAAAAACATAATAACCGTAAAACCAAGATTTTTTTGAAAATACTAAGATATTTGCCGCAAAAAATGTATAATCAAGAAATCACATTTTTGACATAGAATCGCAAAATAATGTTTTTCGCCACAACCGTGAAATCGCAATTTGATAAAAAATCGTAAAATAATGTTTTTCTGCCAAAACCAGGAAATCACAATTTCGACGAAAAATAATTTTTTCCCTCCAAAATCGTAAAACTATAATTTTGACGGAAAATTGCAAAATAACATTTTCCTCCAAAAACACAAAAGTGCACACTGTCGTTTTTCTCACAAAAACTGTAAAATCGCAATTTCGACGAAAATGACATTTTCCCGCCAAAACCGTAAAACCATAATTTTTGACAAATTTTTTTTTGCAAAATGACATTTCGCCAAAAATGTGAAATTACATAATGGTGTTTTCTCGCCAAAACCATGAAATCGAAATTTCAACTAAAACACTTTCACGCCAAAACCGTAGTTTTGACAAAAAATCATAGAATGACATTTTTTGCTATAAAACATGAATTTACAGAATGGTGTTTTCCCCCTAAAACCTTGAAATTGTAATTTTGACGAAAAATGACATCTTCTCGCAAAAATCGTAAAACCGTAATTTTGACGAAAAATCGCAAAATGACGTTTTCGCTAGAAACATGAATTTACATAATTTTATTTTCTCGCCAAAACCGTGAAATCACAATTTCGACAAGAAATTATGTTTTCCCGCCAAAACGTAAAATCGTAATTTTGACGAAAAATCACAAAATGATATTTTTCCGTCCCATGTAAGTGCAATTTTGATGGAAAATTATAAAATGTTAGTTTTTGCCAAAACGATAAAACCAAATTTTGACAAATTACAAAATGATGTTTTGGGATGAAGCTGCAAAATCCCAAAATTATATTTTTCAAAAAGAAAAAACTTAATTATTTTGCGAAAAATTGAGAAATATGTTTTATTTTATAAATTATTGTTGATATAAATATTTTTAATACAAATTAAAATAATAAAAAAAATAGTTAGGGGTGCATTTGTCATTTGCAATTTCGGATAAATCATCTCCATCCAAATGGTCCATTTTGAATTATCTAGATGATTGTGAAAATTTAGCGTAAATTTTCAAAATCATTCAAATGATTCATTTAGATAATCCATTTGAATGGACTTTTTCTTGTGCTAAACAAACATCAATTATCATTTTCATTGAAATGATCCATTTGAATGAGCAAACAAACAGGGCCTTAGTTAAGACAGATCTACAACTTTCTGATGCAGGGGAAAAATCCAAGTTACCAAAACTTTAAACGGTATCAGTTTTCAAAAGATGAAAATAATAAAGCTCATCTAGAATTCGAACTTGTTAATGCATGGAAAATGTTACCAAATAGAGACCACAAGAGGTAAAAAGAAAAAAAAGAAAAAAAAAAACACAAGGAGAAACTCTGGTATACCTTCCACATCATCAAACAAGCCACTGAATCCGGATTCGTTTAAGTGTAGAATTCGAACTTCTTCAAAGGGATGCAACAAAGAAAGATTTAGGAGAGAATTCTCTTTGAGCAACATGCCACCAAAACCAATTTTGATCACCCGTCCGCTAGTACGATTGCACTTAAGTTCCTTCCACTGGCAGCAATCGCTATTTGTGTCATTAGTCCAAGTAGGCAGAACATCGTCGGAATACCCTTCCACTAATTGAGAGTAGGTATGCCTTGAGCTCCAACAAAGCGTTCCTTTCTTTCAGAATACAGCTTCTGTATCCATTTATCTCTCCCAACAGTATCATCACCCATATCAAGTATTGTCCCAAAGATACCTTCCCTTCCATAGGAAATATGATATAAAAACCAAAATAAAAGAAACTCAAACGCAATATCTGACTGTGAGTTTCAATGCAAATACCTCCAAGCTTATAAGAAGTCAACAAGAATTGATTGTAAATTTAGAAAAAGTCCAAGTCTCTGTTATTGAAAAACACTTTAAGTGATCCCTACCGTTTACTTTGAATGTATGATAAGGCAAGTCAAGGTCTTTGTAGAGAACACTCATAATTGTGTGATGTAACATATACAGGTGGTGTACACCCATTTACTACGATAAGTAAGTCAATGAAGGTATTTCTAGTAAAATTGCAAGAAAATATTTTTTTGCTAGGCTTAATACCACGAAATTATTCAATGAATGGATATCTAACCTTTGGATTCTGATGAACAACCACTAGACTTGAGGAGAAGGCTAACGGTCAATGGAGTCGATGATGTCGCTCTCTTGGATTGGTTAAGCCTGAAACAAAGGTTGTTTCAGCCAAAATCAGAAACGGCGTCGTTTTATGTTATGTTCTTGGCAAAAAGGGACGTGTATATATCACATAGTTACATATAAAGGGATGGTTCCATGAAAAAATGGGCCCTATGCCATATTGTCAGAAAATATATTTTCTGCCAAATTGTTTTTTTTTTTAAATTGGGCCCTGATTACAGAAGAAAAATCTTTAAAAAATCATGGGCCCCGGCATTTGCACGGGTCGGACGTGTCCAAATGTAACTAATAGTCACTGTGTAAGGTAAAATCCAGAGAACATAAACACACAAACACAATGTATAATGTATTCAAGCTTTTGTTTTGATAAGTAATATTCGAGAACTGAGTTGAAACGAGTTCACGACAACATACTTTTGGCAGAGGCGATGAAACCATCAACAATGCGAAGCCATCCTCGACGCCAAGGACAATCAAAGCACATAAGTACAACAATGCCTATCAATGCAGTCACATAAGTTGAAGCAGAACTCCAATAGAAGACTATCAAGTCAATGACAGCTTCATCATCATCATCTTCTTCTCCTCCTCCATTATCTGATTCCTTTGAGTTTTTCTTAGCTTCACAACTTATATCAGTTGGTGGTCCACAAAGAAGAGGATTGCCTAAGTAGCTGTTCTCACTGAAGGTGTTAAATTGCCCTCCTTGAGGAATGATGCCTGATAAATTGTTGTAAGAGACGTTGAACACAGCAAGAGAAGTGAGGTTGGTTAGCTGGTGAGGAATACTTCCATGTAACATGTTATAAGAAAGATCAAGGCTCTCAATGTCCTTCAGTTTGGAGAAGCTATCTGGGATAGGACTTGACAATAAATTGCGAGATAGATTCAAGGCTCGTAGTTTTGAGAGATCTCCAAGCTCTGCTGGGATAACACCACTTAATTCATTGCTTGAAAGATCCAAGCCATACATATAATCAAGTGTTCCTTCGCCGAACTGAGATGCTCCAATATAAGAATCATACCTTTGCTTTGTTGCAAACTGGATTTCTAAAGTCATATATGTATCATAGCCAAGCGTGAACTCATCTACCAAAAATGTGGATCTGTAAAATTCCAACTGAAGCTGTGGTACAAAGCCAAATGCGCCGCCAGAGAAGCCACCCGTCATCTCATCTTCCAATCCAAATGATAAATTATAGAGGCATGAAGGTATGCTTCCATTGAGCTTGTTTTCTGAAAAATCTAAAAGTCTGATCTTGCTCAAATCACACAGCTTCCTTGGAAGAGATCCTGTTATATTGTTCCCCCTCAACATAAAAATACTCATGTCCCCGGTATTGACAAACTCTGGGATACTCCCAGACAGTTTATTATTCCCCAAATCAAGTATATTAGCATTTTCTAACAATGTGCCCGGAAGTGGCCCTGTGAAGCTGTTGTTGTGAAGGACCAACTTTATTCCGTACATAGAATTAACAGATGATGATGGTAGGTCTCCAGATAAGAGGTTTCCAGAGAGGTCCAGAAATTCAAGATGATGAATGGCCAGCAGAGAAGGTGGCAATGTACCTTCTAAGAGATTGTCTGATAGCAACAACATAATTAAATGAGCTGAGTCAGGTATCCAACTTGGAATAGCACCCGTGAGACGATTGTTTGACGCGTCAAGCATTGACAAATTAACCAAGGTAAGCAAACCGACTCCCATCTCTCCGGTAAATAAGTTGTTACTCATCCTCAACACAATCAGTGAAGTGAGGTTGGTTTGTATTGGAAGAATATGGCCAGTAAATTTATTGTGAGACAGCTGCAGAATTGTTAATGAAAAACAACTAGTGAATAAGCTTCTAGGCAGCTCCCCAGAGAAATTATTGCGAGACAGGTCCAAGAACGAAATGTTCTTCATCTCACCCATAGAAGATGGAAGATTTCCTTGGAGCCCATTATCAGAGCCATTCATATGTACCAGATTCGGAAGCATATGGCCAAGATTGTCAGGGAGCACTCCGACAATATCATTTGCTGAAATATCCAAGACCTGCAACTTATGCATTAATGTATGCATCTGAAAAATAGTGAATGAATTATTCTTCAACTGTAAAACTTCAAGTTCTGGATTATTCTCAAACAGCCAGGTAGGAATGTCTCCGGATAATCTATTGTTGGATAGATCAACTAGACGCAAGTTCTTCTGGTAGACGAAAAAATTAGGGATTTTTTCCAAGCTGCAGAATGGTAGTGAAGCAACACTCAGTTGAAATTTTGGCTGCCAGGTACTCTCTGTGTCTATTTGTAGCATATCAGATGTTGATGAAAGTTTGAACACCTTGAGCTTAGTGAGGTTGGCAAGTGGATCGAGCAAAAATAATCCCGTGAAGTCATTATCTGCTAATGATAAATATTCAAGGGACTCGAGGCTACTGAAACTCGATGGTATGTTCCCAGTGAATTGGTTTGATGAGAGTTCAAGAACCCGTAGCTTTTTCAAGCTACCTAAACACAGAGGGAGTTGACCTAAGAAAATATTTCCACCGAGGTAGAGCTCCCGCATATTTTTCATTTCACAAAAAACTGCAAAACAATAGTTCAGAAAACAACAGGATGATGAGAATAATAAGAGTAGCTGTTTCTTCTCGAGAATTCACGAGACACCTAAAGTATTTCTGTTGTTCAGATGGAGAATCTTGGAGTTGAAGCAAAAACAGATCACCTTCTATTGGACCCAGATCACCCAGATGATTCCCAGCAAGACCCAGGACTTCCAAGCTTTTTAAATTCTTTAGTTCTGAAATAAAAGTAAAGGCCAAATGTTGTACCTTGAAAAATGATTATTGTCGAAAAATAAACGAGCTATATTCATCTCCATTGCTAATAAAAAAAAAGGCTAAAAAAAAGGAAGAAGCTTGCCTTGCAATGCCATTGAGCTAGAAAAATCATTGCCACTAAGATCCAGAGCTTTCAGCTTTTTCAGGTGAGTAAACTCTGCCATAGGACAACGAGACACAAAGCAAGACACTTAATATTAATATGGATAGGATTACTTTTGAGATGAAAAAAAATCATTTCACCAATTTTCTGTGGAGTTAAGTCTGTTGAAGTTCAACTCTGAAGAAAAGAGACATTGACAACTGACGTAGATGCTACCTGGCATGGAGCCGTTATATCCGTTTCTACTCAGGTCCAGCAGTTCCAAGTTTGTCAAGTTTTTTAGTTCTGAAAACGAGTTCAGGAGATTTATAAAAATTACAAGAACTGCAACTACGACATAGAAAATTATCGAGATTGCAATACAAAAAAATCAAACAGCCTCACCAAAGTAGGTAGTGCTAGATAGGCACCACAATACAAATGGAAAAACATACCTTTAACAGGCAAAGGGCCATCCATGTAGTTACCCTGAAGAAACAGAGCTGTGAGTGAAGTCGCGGCATTAAGGAAAGGGAAGATGCTATTGTTGAACATATTTGTAGAGAGATCCAAAATCTTCAGGTTTCTTAATCTCCTCAAGCTTTCATAACCTGCAAATGAAAAATCAACAGATACGTTAATACAGAACGTGGCATACAGATCAGCATATTAGTTAATACTGAAAAAAAATACTATAACCTTTTGATGGAAGGGAAAATCTTACCATATGTATAAAGAGTGTTAAATTTCAAGAATTAGAACAAAAAGATATAGAGCATCTAGAATTTAAAATTTTAATTGCAGGGAATGTTTCTAAATAGAGACCACAAGGGTAAACTAAAGGGTCCCTAAACTAAACAGTCTAAAAAGCCTGTACCTTCAACATCATCAAGAAAGCCATTGAATTGGTTGAAAAATTCCCCAGATAAGTTCAGACTTCGAACCTCTTCAAAGGGATGCAGCAAAGAAAGATTTAAAAGAGAACTCTCTTTAAAGTTCGTTTCACCAAGGGAAAGCTCGATAATCCGCATGCTTGTACGATTGCACTTAAGGCCCTCCCATCGGCAGCAATCACTCTTTGTGTCATTAGTCCAAGTAGGGAGAACAGAGTCGAGGCCCCATTCTTCAGTCCTTGAGATCATGAATTTTTTTAGGTCCAACAAGGCAATCCTTTCTTTTTCAGTACAGCTTTTGGATCCATGTAGGTGCCCCAACAGTAGCATCGCCCATATGAGGTTTTGACCCAAGAATACCTTCCCTTCCATTGGTTTGAGCCACACACAAAAAGAAAATATGAAAAATCAGAAACTAAAAAATTGGATTGTAAGATTGATGCCTATATATATATATCCATGTTTACAAGCATTAAAACTGTGGTTTGACTAAGAGTAATTGGAAAAAGCAAGTTGCATAAGAAGATACTTATAATTTGCAAAGTCAATCTGTGGAAAAGTACTCATGTCATATGACATACTTGTAGCGTGCTTAGCATTATCAAGATCAACAAAGTATACACAAATACAAAAAAAAAACAAAAAAAATGTATGAATTAGCCACGACAACTTTACTCATTCTTAATAATGCAATTTAGAGTCATCGATAACTGATTTCCATTGGACAATTTCCAGCTTTGGCCGCGAATCATTTACTTAGTCCTAGTTATCTATTTATATAAAGATTACATTCAGCTAAAAAAATGTTTTTCCATAAAAGAATGATGGTAGTTTAGTGCAAAAAAATGAGGAACCTTGAAAGTCTGCCAAAAACACTCAAACGGTAACTGAGTTGCTGATGTGGCTCTCTTTGTTAGTCAGCCCACGTCAGAATTAATGGCCGTTACCTCGAGAAATGAAAACGTCGTCGTTTCACATCGTTAGGTCTCAAACGAAATCCCTAGATTTCCATCCAAATGGAGAAGCTGCCGTCGTCGCCGCCATTCATCGAGGTTGGGAACAGAGATTATTACGAAGTCGAGGAAAGAAGGGAAAACCACGGCGGAGATGATGATGATGGCCAAGAAGAGTAAGAGAATCGTCGTTATCTGGAGAGTTCAGTTTTGTTTGTTGAGAATGTGAGAAAAATGGCGAGGGGCTTCTTTTGCAATTATTATTAGCTAAGGGTGTTGCTTTGTAAATAATATTTTCTTTCTTCTAAACAATAGTTTGGTAGTATTCACTAAATGACTTACCACTTTTTAAAAAGGAACAAAGAACCCATCGATGAGGAGAAGATACAAGAGAGAGGCATAATCCTATAGAAACAACGAGACAAGCCATAAGTTTTGCAAGTAAGTTTCTGGATTTCAACTTTTTTTTCTTTTCATGGGTTTCTCTTAGTACTAGTTCTCTCAATCTGGGTATAGTTGTAACTTGTTTCTCCATGGAATATCAATCAAATGTGTAAACTGAAGTTTCTTATGACTTTTTAAATAGTTTCTTTATCGTTTCTAATAATTCGTAACTAGGAGTTCCTTGAATGTGTTTGTTACTGGTAATGGAAATTGCAAATAGTATCAACTTTGAAAGAGACTCTCTGTCAATGCATTTTTATCTACAAAGAACCCAAGCTTCTATAAATTCCTGAGGCTACAATGTGAAAGAGAAGCGAAGAGCTCAACCTGAAGCTTCTATCTATGACTGATCCAGTTTTCCAAAATATCCAACTAATGACCCTGAGATTAGCCAAAGGAATGGATGATCCTTCACCTCATGTTCAGAGAGTCACCGAGAAACTAGATGGCTTTTGATTAAGACTCCTATAGACATGATAGGATTCTCTGAGGCCTTATGGTTAGTAGCAGTCCACTCTTGTTGAGTCTTTTACAGTTCTTACCAAAAAAGCACGCACCTTGATACTCTGTTAGTTATGAAGATTGTCTACAATGAAACTGTTTCATGCAAGTTCCTGAATTATGAAGATTTATCTATTTAACCAACCACTAAACCAGTTTATAGATTATTTTCGGACATTACATTAATTCAAAGAGAAAAGAGATAGTACATAACAAACCTGTATGAAACCATAATCTCAAGAAAAAAAAAGATTATAAATACAGAGAACTTCTGAGATTATTGTTTCATACAGGTTCTTGTATTTTAATAGAACCAACTACCAAACCAGCTACAAGATATGTTTGAGGCATTACAATTATTCAACGACAAAGACAATAATACACAGGAATCAAAATATAAGTTATATTATGGTTTTTCAGCAGGAGGTTTGAGAAGAACAACAGCACATGATGGACGACAATGAAACTAGCACATAAGAAGCATTTGTTACCAACAGTTATTTTACCATAACACATTTTTCGCATTGTGGATGAAAACATCAACGATGTAGAACCAAAATCGGCTCCAGGGAGAATCAAAAGAGAGAGATGCAAATATTCCAACAAGTATTGTCACATAGGCTGCAGCAATACTCCAGTAGAATGATACCATGTCTATTGTGGATTCATTAGCATCCTCTCCATTATCTGTTTCTTGAAAGTTAGTTATACTCTCGCAGCTTAGGTTGGTAGGTTTCCCACATAGAAGAGGATTACCTAAGTAGCTCTGTGGCTCGAAGGTGTTAAACTGTTTTCCCTGAGGAATGATTCCTGATAAGTTGTTGTATGAGAGATTGAACACAGCGAGGCTGCTTAGATCTGTTAGCTGAGGCGGGATCCGACCTTGTAATCTGTTGAAAGAAAGATCAAGGCTTTCCACATTCTTCAGACCTGAAAAGCTTTCTGGTATGACTCCTGTTAACTTGTTGTGAGAAATATTGAGAGCTTGTACTCCAAAAAGACCTCCAAGCTCAACTGGGATCTCACCAGTTAGCTCATTTCTTGAGAGATCAAGTCCAAATAATAAATTGAGATTTCTACCCTTGTAGGTATCGTATCTGTGTTTTGTTACAAATTCAATTTTCGTCTGGGTGCTGGCCTCGTATAGCTTTATAAACCCATCTTCCGCAATCAGAGATGTGAAATATATACCGTAAGATACTCCAGAACCATCGCCCGCATCATCATAGTCTAATAACACATTCCTCGCATCATAAATCTCCAAACCAAATGATGTGTTTCTGAGACAAGAAGGTATGGATCTATTCAGTCTGTTGTTGGAAAGATCGAGCAGGTGGATGTTGCTTAGGCCACACAACTGGTGGGGAATACCACCTGTTAAATTATTCCCCCGAAGAAGAAGAATTCTGATCCTTTGGATGTTGATGAACTCCGGAATATTCCCAGACAATCTATTATTACTCAGATCAAGTACGACCACATGCATTAACAACGTCTTCGGAATAGCCCCTGATAAATTATTGCCTTGCAGGAGTAACACTACCGGATTTTCAGAACTGACAAGTGAAGGTATGCCCCCAGATAAATTGTTTGCAGACAGGTCCAATATCCAAAGACGGGACATGTTGAACAAGGAAACAGGTATTTCACCTTCCAACGAGTTGTTTGAAAGAAGTAATGCATATAACTATGGAAGTTCGCCAATCCAGCTTGGGATAACACCCGTGAGATTGTTGTTCGAGATGTCTAGCGTACTCAAATCTTCCAAGCTCCGCAAACCTTGTCCAATCTTTCCACTAAATCGGTTGTTATCCATAGCCAGCACATTAATACGAGTTAAGTTGGCTGATTCTAGGGAAATCTCTCCACTTAGATTGTTATATGACATCCTCAAGATATTCAATGAATAACAACCCTTTAAGAAACTTCTAGGTAGCTTCCCATGGAAACTGTTGTGAGATATATCCAAATATACAATACTCTTCATGTTACCTAGAGATGATGGCAGATTTCCCTGAAAACCATTACTCGCAAGATTCATATATTGTAAATGAGGAAGTATCCACCCAATGTTCTCAGGAAAGAGTTGATCAAATTCATTAACTGAAACATCTAAGCAAATCAGATTATGATCAGACTCCGGTAGCTGAAAGCTCCTAAAAGAATTATTTCGTAGAAGCAAAACCTCCAGTTTTGTATTGTTCTCTAATAGCCAGTATGGATACTTTCCATAAATGTTATTGTGAGAGAGATCAACATGACGTAATTCCTTCTGGTGTAGGAGAAAATGAGGAACCTTCCCCAAATTGCAAGTTTCTAGTGAAACCCGAATCAACTGAAATTTAGGCTTCCAAGAACTTTCCGAAATAACACTCAACTGAAATTTTGGCCTCCAAGACATTTCCGACTCTCGTCTAAGCGAGTTTGAAGTTGAGCCAAGTTTTAATACCTTAAGCTCTGAGAGGTTGGCTAGCGAGCCAAGTGAGAAGACGCCTTCGAAGTTGTTATCAAACAACGATAAGTACTCAAGGGCTTCAAGGTTACCAAGAGCAGATGGTAGCTTCCCAGTCAATTGGTTCAATGAGAGATCAAGAACTCGGAGTCCAGTCAAACTAGTTATGCAAAAAGGAAACGGACCTACAAGTTTGGTTCCACTGAGATCGAGCTCTTCTATATTCTTCAATTTGCAAACACCTACGGTAATCAAATGCATAATTTTTAGTTAGTTAATTAAATGTGAACCAACCACAATTCTTTATTCAAACTTTGAATAATTTGAGCAAACTTGCCTTGCAATTCAATTGAACCAGAAAAATCATTGCCACGTAGACCCAGAGCTTTCAGCTTCCTCAGGGCAATGAACTCTACCACAAGATAAAACCACAAATAGCTGACAACGTTAAATACGAACATGATGATCTCAAAGATGATATATAAACCAATCCAACAACGTTGTTTGCATCCCTTAAATCAATTAAGTTCCCACCCTAGAAAAGAAAGCAAGCACTTATGGACTGCTACATCGTACTTGTATGGAGCCGTTAAATCTGTTAAACGTAAATCAACCACAATTCTTTATTCAAACTTTGAATAGTTTAAGAAAACTCGCCTTGCAATTTAATTGTGCCAGAAAATTCATTGTCACTTAGATCCAGAGCTTTCAGCTTCCTCAGGGCAGTGAACTCTGCCGTAAGACAAAAAAAAAAACCACACAAAGCTGACCAAAAGATCTTAAGGATAATAAATATAAACCAATCCAACAATGTTGTTTGCAGCCCCTTAAATCAATTAAATTTCCACCCTAGAAATACAGCAAGCATTTATGGACAGCTACCTCGTACTTGTATGGAGCCGTTAAATCTGTTTCCACTTAGGTCCAGTAGTTCCAAGTTTTTCAAGTCTTTGAGTCCTAAAATGGAGGTCAATGAATTTATGACACAAATAAGTTATAACAATTACTTTAATTTGCATCAAACTAGCAAAAGATAGATCATCAAGAATAGGCTGATTTATAGTATTGACTTAGATGTGAATGGAGAAATATACCTTTAACATGAAGATGGCCATCCATAATGTTCCCTCTAAGAAACAGAGTTGTGAGTGATGTAGCGGCATTAAGGAAAGGAAATATGCTGTTGTTGAATCTATTCCAAGAGAGATCAAGGATCTCCAACTTTCTTAATCTCTTGAGGCTTTGATAACCTGCATACGAGAATCTTGTTAACAAAGAAAATGAAAATAACATAGATCACTCTAACACTTGAATATTTACAATTATAATTTTAGTAATTGTAAATATTCAGCAAGTTATAACTTAGAACTCAGCAAGTTAGTTAACACAGATCTACAACTTTTTGATGCAGGTAAGAATTTAAGTACCCTAATTTTAAATTGTATCAACTTTCAAAAGATGAAACCAAAAAAATATGGTAAAGCTCATCTAGAATTTGAATTTTCAGTGCATGGGAAAATGTTTCCAAATAGAAACCACAAGATGTTAAAAATAAACATTAGGAGACACTCTGGTATACCTTCCACGTCATCAAACAAGCCACCAAACAAGCCATCAAACAAGTCATCGAAACGGAGGCTTTCTTCGTCGTCCCTGAATATGTTCAGACTTCGAACTTCTTCAAAGGGATGCAACAACGAAAGATTTAGGAGAGAATTATCTTTGAGGTATAAGTTGCTGCCAATAGAAAGCTTGATAACCTGCCCGCTAGTACGATTGCACTTAACGCCGTTCCACTGACAGCAATTGCTATTTGTGTCATTAGTCCAAGTAGGGAGAACATCGCCGAAATACAGCTTTTGTATCCGTGTATCTGTCCTTGAGACAAGGTCTGTCTTGAGCTCCAACAAAGCGTTTCTTTCTTTCAGAATACAGCTTATGCATCCATGTATCTGTCCCAACAGTATCATCATCCATATCAAGTATTGGCCCCACAACACCTTCCCTTCCATCATAGCAAATATGATATAAAAAGCGAAATAAAAGAAACTCAAACGCAATATATGACTGTGAGTTCAATACAAATATCTCCACATTTTGTAAGAATTTCAAAAATTTCCAGAAGAAAACAGCAAGTTCAACAAGAAACAATTGTATAATGACATAGTCGAAGACCTAGTCGTAGTGTGAGTACTATCGTTCGTTTACTTTGATTGGTTGGCATACAAGTCAAGGTCTTTGTAGAAAATGTGTGGTCAGCATCTTTCACTCCCACCAAGCTTTTTTTTTTCATATGATATTTTGCTTATTACTAACCAAACAAGTTGAGGAATGAAATTATTGTAACAAATGTCCAGTGATGAAAGTTTGAATTGATTTTTTTCAAAAAAGCAAATAGTCAAATAATATGCCAAACAAATGACCATCCACTCAATCAGTAACTAAATTTTCAACAAGTTTATGTCAGAAAAGAATTCCTCTTAACTATGATCTTCTTGTTATTCTAACTGCACACCATCAAACAATATAAGAAACGCCGTTTTTTTTAATCGCATCATTTTGAGAAATTGGATTGATTCTTGTAAGTTTGATTACAAAATAATACATTCATATGCTAATAAGCACTAAAACTGTTTGAAGTTGGAAAAAACCAAGTTGCACAAAAATATGATGATGATAATAAAGAAAGTGGCACATAGGATTTGGTAAATGGTAAGGACTGATAGTTTACCAATAACAAGCTCCTCACCTTGTGGATGAAAGCATAAATAATGTAGAACCAAACTCTGTTCCATGGATAATCAAAAGATAGTGATGCGACAAAACTCCAGTAGAAAGATACCAATCCCTAAATTTAGTAGCGAGCAAAATCCCGAAATTTCCACCGCCAATCGCTGAAACGCTATAACATTGCAGAAGCTACCATCGTTGCCGCACTTCATCGGGATTTGGAATAGCTATTGTTACGAAGCCGAGATGATGATGGCCAAGAAGCGTAAGAAAATCGTGTTTTTTTTAAATCTGGAGTTCAGTTTTATTTGTGAGAATGAGAGCAAACGGAGAGGGTTTTGTTTGCAGTTATTATTAGCTGAGGGGTTGCTTTGTAAATAATATTTTAGTTCCGGTAAACAATAGTTTGGTAATATTCACTAAATGACTTTCAATGTTTTTTTAAATGAAAAAAAAAACCCATCGAGAATTGATGATTCTTCACGTCACGTTCAGAGAGACACAGAGAAACTATATGGCTTTTGATTTAGACTCCTATAGACAAGAGAGGATTCTCCGAGGCCTTATGGTTTCTAGCAGTCCACTATTGTTGATCTTAATGAGTCTTTTATAGTTCTAACAAAAGAAGTAAGCACCTTGATACTCTGTTTTGATACTTTGTTGATTCTCACGATATGCAGGCAAAAGCTGAACGAGTTTCCGAGGCTTTCACTGGATATTCCAATGCTGATATTAGATCTTAGATCAGGCACGCTTTCTGAAAGTTTCAGTGGAAGCTATTAAGGACCAACAAGAAACACTAAACT